>JAJHSJ010000015.1:44933344-44996858 GCA_021015155.1 Magnolia officinalis
TATATATATATATATATATATATATATAAGCTTGATCGGAAACTTCTGTGGCACCTAAGAACTTTTGAACGGCGGATGTCATCATCCCCACTATTTTTTATGGTGGGGTCCACTTGAACTTTAGATCTATCTCATTATTTTTCTCATGCCATAAAACAATCTCTCCAAATGGATGAACAGTATGGATACAACACATGCATCATGGTGGGGTCCACAAAACTTGGTGACGTCACTTCAGTAGCGATATGGATACTGACCTTGTCAGTATCTAATCCGCACCCGATTGTATCAAGTAGTCGCGTGGGACCCGCCACAGACCATTCGAACCGGAATGCAGCGAGGTGGGTGTGGCCCTGACCGTGGGGCCCACGTCAATGTATGTGTTGTATATCTGGGCCGTTCATCTGTTTTTCTATTACATTTTAGTGCATGGTCCCAAAAATGAAGCAAATACGAATCTGAGGTGGACCAAATAGTAGGAATTGAATTCCACCATTAAAAACTGCTTAGGGCACACATAGTTTTGGATCAAGCTACTATTTGTGTTTTCCCTTCATCCAAATCTGTGTGACCTTATCAATAGGTTGGATGGAAAATAGATCACAATGGCCCTAGGAAGATTTTCATGATAGGCATTCCATGACCACTATTCTCGTGGTGTGGTCCACCTAAGATTTTCATCTGCTTAATTTTTGGAAAAATACTCTAAAATGAGCTGGAAAAAACGATGGATGGTGTGGATATACAACATATGCATTAAGGTGGGCCCCACGGTCAGTGCCGCAATCATTGCATAAACCCAATCGAAAACCGCAAACACGCAAAGAGTCTCTTTCCTCCTTGGCCTCAACCTCCTCAAACCCAAGCCCCTTCAAAGAATCTTCCTTTTCCTGGGGATGGACGGTGTGGATCAACAACGTACATTCACAGTGGCCCTACTGAGTTAACTCAATACGATAAAAGCGTACTGAGTAACTCAGTACGCAATCCGATTTCCTTCTGCAAGCCATGGATTAACAACGTACATTCACAGTGGCCCTACTGAGTTAACTCATTAGGTTAAAAGCGTACTGAGTAACTCAGTACGCAATCCGATTTCCATCTGCAGCGTGTGGATCAACAACGTACATTCACAGTGGCCCTACTGAGTTAACTCCGTATGAAAAAACTGTACTGAGTAACTCAGTACGCAATCCGATTTCCTTCTACAAGCCATTGATTAACAACGGACATTCATAGTGGCCCAACCGTTTAACCATGCACGATAAAAGCGTACTGAGTAACTGAGGACGCAATCCGATTTCCTTCTGCAAGCCATGGATTAACAACGTACATTCACAGTGGCCCAACCGAGTTAACCACGCATGATAAAAGCGTATTGAGTAACTCAGTACGCAATCTAATTTCCTTCTGCAAGCCATGGATCAACAACGTACATTCACAGTGGCCCTACTGAGTTAACTCAGTACGATAAAAGTGTAATGAGTAACTCAGTACGCAATCCGATTTCCTTTTACAACGTGTGGATCAACAACATACATTCAGTGGCCGAACCAAGTTAACTCAGTACGATAAAAGCTTACAGAGTCACTCAGTACACAAACCGATTACCTTCTGCAACTGATCACCACGGCATGAACATGATCCCAACAGTGATGAACGACCGTCCATCACTTTTCCGAAAACCCAAGGCCAAATGGAAAAAACGTATAGAAGAGACCATGTTCAGGAGATTACGAGAACACCTACCTGCGTTTCAATGGCTGTTGAAGACAATGTGATTGCTGATATTCTTCCAACCACCCACCCGATTTTCAGGCTAGTCACCATCGGTTATCTAGGGTATTCATAATCATCCCATCCCAGCACTATCGACATACAAATAACCTGAGGACAACAGGTGATACGTTTACACGGCGTACCTGCAACTGTGGTGGAGCGGAAGGGACTGAGGTGGAGCGTTCCGGACACCTGTGTTGAAACCAGCCGAGTTTGCCCCTGAGAATAGCAAGCGAAACGCGTATTTCTTCCACACCTGTGAAGAGGAAGAAGATGATTCAGTTAAGGTGGCAAATACGAGGAAAAGATAAGGTTTGCTGGAACACGGTACCTGCAAGGGCGTTTTGAGAGAGAGGGAGTCCCTGTTTGAGAAGAGAAGACGCTATATAGAACGGTTGTGCATTCCATCGGATGCTCTCGCAGAGCACGGACAACAGCGTCTTGTCTTCGAGATTGCACCCGAGATCGCCCGAGATTTCCTAGGAAATCTCGGCTGCGAAGGGTGTTTTCACATTTCCCATCTAGACGGCACCTGCACCATCTGTCAAACGAGCGAATGCGTCATGATGACCCATTTCGCTGTGAATTCACCACACACTGAGAAAACAAACACACCCTTAATGTTCGGACCATATTAAGTGGTTTTATAGCTGTCCAACGCGTTTTAAATGTTTTTAAATTTTAAACAATTGATTTCAATTGTTGAATTTTTGTTTTTACTGTTAAAGTGTTTTGTTCATGCTTGACAAGATATCCAATGGTTGAGATTTGTTGATCCATTAGTTAGGCCTACATGGGATTTTTGGCCAAGGATGATTGCTACTGAGAGTGGAAGGATTTGGTCAATTTGCATACATGGATAGGCAAGAGTTACAGGCTTTTGATGTTGTGAGGCATATTAAAATCTGTGGGGGTGAGGAGCACCACAATTCTTCTTGAAAGCTTGAGTTCTTCTTATACATAGATCCTATCTCAAGGATAGATTATAACGAAGAAAAACGAAGGAGGAAAATCAGTAGCTTTGGAACCTAATTAACAAAAAGATCAGCAGGCGCAAAAACCTCTATAAGAAAGGATGGCTTCTATTGCTTCATGAAACTCAAGATTTCTCGTCTCTTGGACATGCCAAGTTATAAATGATAAACAGGTACACATCACTTTGTCGGCGGTTCTCAAAATGGAGGCATACCACTTTGTTGGTGGTGCTCGAAATAAATACTACCCTCAAGAATGAAATTATATTATTTCTTGGTGTGTTGTCCGAATACTGTGAGCTATCTTTATAAGCTTGGGATATGGATCGATTCCCATTACGGTGGTATAGATTCTGAACACGACTCTAGCAAAGTTAGTGTCTATTCTTTTTACAGAACACCAGTAAAATGCACGTGCGTTGCATGCGGGAAGATCTGTGACATGTAAAGCAACACAAGTGCATTACACGTGGGAAGAAGTGGGACTTGTGAGCAAATCTCTCCTTGCCCTTTTGGGAGATGATACAGTGGAGTTGGAAGAAGCATAACATGGAAGAACCATCTCTTGAGTAGGTTGATGTGTAAATTGGGTGCCTTTATGTCTCAAATTTCACACTAATCTGACAATTATATTCGTTTGATATGTAGCAATTAAAGTGACAGTGGAAAACAAAACAATTAATGGTCAAATGTGTAATTGGATAAACTGTAGATCAGTAATGGATAAAATTTATCCTGTGGGTTTTATTTTTCGAAGGTAGATCATCTGTCTTATTTCCTGTATGTAGGTGGATACGATCGATGCATCACGCTTTCACATGTTGATGCAGGACAATTAACCACTTGCTCTAAAAGCTCGAACTGTTAGAGTATGGCGAATTAATCCATCTCATAGCCCAGGCCCCACATCTCATGGGTTAGGACCTCGGCCGAACCCCCTCTGTGGGCCCCAAATCACATGGGCCGCCCACCCCGAGTGTGTCCCCCGCATCCCACGAGCTACCCCACTCGAGCCCGATGTGAAATGCGCATTAATCACCCCTGGTAAGGAGTCTCGAACACGAGACCTCCCCCGTGGGCCCCAAATCGCATGGGTCACCCACCCGAGTGTGCCCCTGCATCCAACAAGCGACCCCCCACTCGAGCCCAGTGTGAAAATGCCCTTGCATTACATGTCCTTTGGAGAGATGGACCTGCCATATTCCGGTTCTTCCTTGTTTGGATTTGGGAAAGTGAACACTTTGTTACCATGGAAAGTGTTTTGATGGAGATAATAGGAACTAAGAAATTACTTTAAATGAAAATCATAGCACAAAATAAGTCAATCAAGCCTTTCAAATTATGCTTCCAAGTTTAGAGAGTCATGAACCAAAAATTAGTCCTTTTTTTTTTTGGTTATTTGAATGTTGGATTGGTGGACATAAAATGGACAGTTAAAAATTAAAAATGCTAACAGCCCTATTTCAATGAACAAGTGTCTGCAAGTAAGACTTTAGTATTGTTTAACTAAATCTGATTTTGATACTGCGACTTGGCTACAGTTGGTTCCATAGTTGGACATGTCGAAGTTGAGATTGGACGCAATAGCCACTTGCCATGGGAGAGTTGTGGGGATCTCAAGTACATAGAGTGTTCATGATCACTTTAGCGGGATTTGGCAGCTCATGATCATGCTTTCTGGTCATCTTTTCTCGGAAACCCATGATGAGTTGGGATGGACAGTCTCAACCATTAGGCATTATATGTTGTTGCCCTACGCCACATGGGAGTGTAAGTGTTGACTATGTACGCGGGTTCTTGGTTTTAGGCCCAACTAGACACTTGCACTAGCAGATCACATCAAGTCTTTTGGTTTAGAATGCCTATCATGCTTGGATTAGATTGAGCTAATTAGGTACTAACTTTTGCTAATCCTTAGACTTGAGGTCATCTTGGGACTTCATGGTTCTATTCAAGGTATTTCGTAACGGTAATAGTGGCTGATGATGGCCATTACCATCATCATTACGATACAGGTCATAACAGCTATTATGACTCCTAAAAAACAATAAAAATAAAAATAAAAACCTGTATCGACCTCGTAAGGTACTGTTACAAGGCTATTACATGATCTTTATGGGTCAATTTTTCTGTAACAGCGTTATGACCCCATAACACATAATGGATTCCACTGTTGCTGTTACATAACGGCTGTTATGCCCCTGTAAGTAACGGCCTTATGGCACACCATGGTCTTATAGTTTTTTGCTTTGGCTAATAGGTTAAGTAGTTTTATAATTGGCCAACGTGTTTAGATGTTTTTAAATGTTTAAACGATTGATTTTATTTTAACTATTGCCCTACCCTGCATGGGAGTGTACATGTTCACTATGTATGCGGGTTCTTGGTCTTAGGCCCAACTGGAACCTGGCACTAGAGGATCGCATCAATTCTTTGGTTTAGAATGCCCATCATACTTGGACTAGATTGACTTGATCATGTACTAGCTTTGGCTAATCCTTAGACTTGAGGTTGTATTGGGATTTCATGGTTTTAGTGTTTTATGCTTTGGCTAATGCGTCAAGTGGTTGCATAATTGGTCGCGCGTTTTAAATGTTTTAGGGATTGATTTTAACTGTTTATTTTTGTTTTAATTGTTGAAGTGTTTTGATTAAGCTCGATGGGATATCCAGTGGTTGAGATTTGTTGATTCATTAGTTAGGCCTGCATGGGATTTATGGGCCAAGTATGGTACCTATTAAGAGGGAAGGATTTGGCCAATTCGAGTAAATGGATTGGTAGAATTACACGCTTTTGATCTAGTAGGGCATATTGAAGTTTGTTAGGAGGATGAGCACCATAATTTTTCTTGAAAGCCTGGGTCCTTGTATATAGATCCTCAGAGAGAGAGAGAGAGAGAGATCCTAGGTTGGAGGGTTGCCATCCGACTTAAACAATGATCAAGGGATGCGATTCTATCCTATCCGTTGGTTCGTACCTTTTGGAATTTGATTGCATCTAGATGGGTATCCTTATTGTTTATCTAAAATGTGGATTTTTCTATGCTTTTTTCATTTAAAATTCCACAACACATGTAGGTCTGTGGAGGCTCATAAAACTCAAAACATGAAAACTGCTTTTGTTATGGAAGTTGCAGTTAGAGTTTTGCAGCTGGTTGTTTCCTCTAGTTTAATCGAAACTGGCTTCTCAAATTTTTGCTTCATGTCTTGGTTGCAGGAGGCTTTCTCTCTCTGTGATCCCAAGGTTATTGAGGTGAGTCAATAAAGTCAATTTTCTTAAAGTAATTGTTTTTCCCACATTTTGGCTAGCAACTGCCATCATGTCTTCTATTCCTTATCCATTTTGTCTCCACCTCCAGATGATTGACAATGTACCGATACTTCAAATAGACACGGTATGGTGTTATTTCATGCTCCGGGACATCTCATGGCTATCGATGGCAGGATTTCGCCTTGCCAAAGCTAGAGAAGGAATTGAGCGATCCCATGGGAAGGACTCCAACCGTGTTAGACTCCTCCAAGCGGGTCGCCATCCGGAACTGGCCATGTAAGCCTGATATATTTCCAAAAATGATCATTTATATGATTTTTTAGGTGCAGGTTCGTACATATGGGCCTTTACATACTGACGTGGACGTGATTTTGCTTGTTATTTTTGCTGTGAGCTCTTTCTCGAGATTGAACTGGATTTGTCTCCTTCTAAATTATTCTCTTCTTATTGCTCATTTAACAGATACTTGAGATTGGAGCTCTTGGAAGGGGTGGTGGCTTACCATAGTGGTCTCTTTGAACAATCCCAAAAAGCATTGACCTCGGCGCAAGCCAAATATCTTCAGGTTTATTGTTGCTTGACATTCAACTAGCCAACTTTGCTCAAGTTATTAGCTTTGTCTGTCTTTCATCATCATCATCTAAGCCTTATCCCAATTAATTGGGGTCGGCTACTTGAATCCTTTTCTGCCATTTCACTTTTTCAGGGGCCATAACTTCAGATAGACCGTAGGTCGTCAAGTATTTTCTTACTGCCACCACCCATATCCTTTTGGGCCTTCCCCTTGCCCTTTTAGAGTCTACTACTTGTACCAAGTCACTCCTAACCATCTTAGTTCTTGGTCATCGTTGCACGTTACCAAACCATGGAAGTCTTGCTTTCCCTCATCTTATTACCTATTCATGCTACTCCTAAATTCCCTTGATTGCGTTCATTTCTAATTCTATCCTTGTCTTGCCACTCATCCATCGTAACATCCTCATTTCAGCTACACATCTATGAAACATGTTGTTCCGTAATTGCCCAACATTCTGTCACATAAAGCATGGCTTGTCTTATAGAAATCCTATAAAATTTTGTTTTCAGTTTGAGTGGAACATGATGACCACATAGAACTCCAGAGGCACATTACCATTTCTTCCACCCCACTTGAATTCTACGGGCAACATCTTTCTCAATCTCTCCATTCTCATGAATTATTGATCTAAGATATCAAAAGGGTCATTTTTGGGAAACTTCTTGGCTAGTACTCTTAAAATATTCCTTGCCACTCCTGTTGTTACTAAAATTGCACTCCATATACTTTGTTTTAGTCCGACTAATTTTAAATCTTTTATATTCTAAAGCACCCCTCCATAAATCTAGTTTTGTGGTTATGCCCTCCACATATTTTGTATGTCTTTGTTTGGCAAAATTATACTCACAACCTTGCTATTTCAGAAGGGAGGGATGCTAATTCGCCATAACTTGTTGCATGCTGGTTTCCATGGGTGACATGTGGCAGACATGTAAAATCCAGGCAAGGCTCCACTATATATGGTCTGTGACCTGAAAATCAGGCAGGTTGATGACTTGAGCCCTCAATTTGATGAGAAGTTAATGACCACCCTTTTTGGGCTCTGTTTTATTGTCCTAATTTTTGAGACATGGCATGGTGTAGCCTGCTGGATGACGAGTCCTGTTCTTGTACACATCTGCCATGGGTCCATGGGTTCTCGATATCCCATGGGAACTTATAGAGTTGCTCAGGTGAAATTGCAACTCCACTTCAGAAAAATGGTCAATAGGATATTAGGACTCAGCAAACTTATGATATAGAACCATCCCTTTTGTGTTTGCATGATTTTAAATATCACCAACCTCAGAAACTCAAGATGCAAGTCCCTTTGGGGAGAAACCATTGCCCTTGCTCCATCTTCCCTCCCTCCCTCTCCATTGGTGCCTCTTCTTTTTTTTTTTTTGGTTACCTCATGAACATAATGTCTTTTCTCTAAATTCAGCTTCAAGTGCCTGATGAAGCCTTATCACTGCTTATGAGCATGGGCTACAAGGAAGGAGAAGCAAAAAGGGCATTAAGAATGAGCAATCAAGATATTGAGGCTGCAGCCAATTTTCTAGTTGAGGAAAGGGAAAAGAAAGCCCAAAGACATCAGGATGATATGCGGCGAAAAAAAGAGATCATGTAAATATTTTATTTTTTTATTTCTGAATCCGCCCAGACTTGTTATTTGTTTTGTAATATGATTAAACTTCTTTTAACTTGCAGGGAACAGAAGAAATATGGAATGACTCCCTTGAAGAAGGCTGTCGATCTCCAAAGGCTGAAAGAAATGATCTCCATAGGGTAAGCAGGGTCAACCACTGTTTTGTTGATCTGCCTAGCATTCTGAAAATGTTTTTGTGCTTCAGAAGTCTTAAGAAAATGTGTCCAAGTTTCCATTAGGTATAATGGTCCATCTCTCTTGATTATACAATTACATCTCCCTTGATTATGCTTTTGTGCATTGGATCTCTGACCCATGCATCAGGTGGATCCCATCACGTAGATAATTTGGCCCAAAAAGCAGGCTTGTCAACTCATCAGGTAGCCCCAAATGTACACAGCATCATAATGATTGTAACAAATTGCCAATGGTCCACTTCCAACACAGGTGTTGTTGTCTTGGAACTGGTCAGGAAATGAATAGGTGCGGATCTATAGGCTCTGAATATCTTGGAATGGATCTGTCTCCCTAATGGGATGAGTTGTCTTCATTCAACGTATGTTGGGACATGTCATCTAATTTTGGGCTACCTGATGTGTTTGCCACTCATCAGTCAGGCCTGGTCACTCAGACTGATATTGGGACAGGTCATCAATATGGTGAGGCCCATCCGATATGTGACTTGGATATTCAATGCATGGAGGTGTGTATCTGCCCTCACAATTGACACCTCTTAAGATTCATGCTGTTCGAGTGGCCCTTTGGGAGGGTCATTCAAGGGAATTATTTCCTTCAATTGAGAACAGTTGTTCTTATACTGAAATATAGAGATGCATCTGTAGCATTCGAATAATACTAAAGAATTTTATGTAGTACAAGAATCTAATCTCTTGATATCAAATGTCTATTTTCCCAGATTATTTCCGCATTTTAGTAACAACAGCATGGCAGTTCCACAGTTTCTCATATAGTAGGAAAGAGAAGTGTAACAACTTGTGGGGAAAATCTGATCTTTGTATGCTGCATTAAAATTGGATGTGAAACAACATTCTATGAAGCGAACCATTCATTGAGTGGTGGGTCTACTATGAATGGGCTTCTGTTTTGATAGGATGATCTTAAGGATCTAATCGTTGACAAAAAAAAAGAAAAAAAAGAAGGAATATTGGGATAGAATATTGGCAGCGGTCACCATTGAAAGGGAAATGTCCACCAACTGGATGGGTAGGATCATCCAGCCATGCACTTTACAGATGGTGAGCATCCATTTCAAGACCCACCCAGTGAACAGTCTAGCTCATGCAATTCCTGTCTTGTCTAGTTTGAGTGAAGCTTACAAGATATGGAAATATGCACTGCACCCGATCAGATTTCCCCTATACATAAAAACTGGCCAAATTGTAGGCTAGCTGCATTTCCCTTCAGTTCTATCAAAGCCTGATACATGAGCAGATAATGGGTACTCTCAAATGTTCTTGTTTTTGCAGTTTTGAGAAGTTCCTTGCTGCAGAAGCCCTTCGAAGGAATGAAAATGACACACAAAAGGCTTGGATGACTTGACAAACCCAGCAACCAATGCTTCACTGCAGGTGGTGTGGGTTGGTGTTTGGACGTTCAATTCAATTGAATTGCAATAATTCAATTCAGTAAATTGGAAATGACCAAACTGGGGCTATCCCACTCAATTAAAATGAAAGACAAGCCCCCAAATTGGTATCATGTTTGGTTTAGGTAAAACATGAAATGAATGGAATTGCCTTAGGGTGGTTTGTCCAACACTACAAAAAGTTGTGCCGGCTCCAGTTTAGTCATTTCTTGTACACAGTGTTGGATTATCCCAAACACACCCTTTTATTCCATCTAAATATATTGCCCCCAACTTCCTTTTAGGAAGCTGGAGCCAGTAAATGGAATCACTTATCAACCTAATAATTGTTTGAGATTGGTGAATGTGTCTAATACCTTTCTTGGATACATGCACTCAACTTTTCTTGACCATTCACATAATGATGGTGGATGGATGTTAATGAATTTCCAAACAGTTGGATTTTTGGGCTATGGTTGATCCAAGAGGTAGCCACTAATTAGAAGGTGCTGATCCATCTCCAAAGTGCACCAATCAATGATTGTAGGGTTGATAAAATTTACAACATGGTGGTACTGGAGGCCCGGTGAATCCTAGACCTCTTTCTAGACTTCATTCATCTCATCTTCTTCTGGTGGATGCAGCTTTATGTTGAGTCAAGAAGCGAAAGAGGCTGAGGCAAGCAGCAGATGCTGATATAGAAGAGCTTGTATCAATGGGATTTGAAAGATCTAAAGGTCATCTATATGTGCTTATCAGTTTTATTTTATTTTTATGAAGATTGAAAGATTTCTTTCGATCTTTCCTTTTTGAAAAAGGGTAAAGATTGTGTGCTCCAACCATCCAAATATGGTGGGGATCTGATGCTCATTTCATGATGGATTTTGAGAAGCGGAGTGCTCTAGTGGTATCAGTATCACCGGGACCATATGGTGGTACCGGCCATATGTGGGGCCCATGTGATTTGTTCATGCTATCCCACTCATCCATCCAGATGTGTGATCTCAAAAAAGGAAGTAAATAAATAAATAAAAATAAAAATAAAATAAAACCCGAGGCCCGTTACAAAACTGAAGTGGGCCACAGAAAAGGAAACAAGCTGATTGAGAACAACCACCCTTGAATTTCACAGGGTCACATCTTAGTTATAAAACAGCCTGATTTTGGCCTGACGTTCATCTGGTTTGGGTGAAGGGTCTGGATGGACTTGGTTCTATATATATGCAACACAGTAGGCCCCCCACTCTAGTAAATGGGGGGCATTCCCTCTCAACATGTTCCATGTGCTATGGCCCACTTGTGTTTTGATTGGCCTGGTTTTTAGGGGCATGTGGTTTCTTGAGTTGACACATTTGATGGATGGGTTTGATTTTGTGAACTCATCACTGGGCTCCTGTACCTTGTAAGGTTACCGTGGTAATGCTACCACTGTAGTGTGCCCCGTTTGAGTATCCCAATTTGAATTACATGTTCGAAATCGTGCACTAATGTGTTCTGATTCCCACCCACCATCTTTGGATTGCGAGCCGTGTTGAGGTAGGCACCCGAAACAAAAATGAATCATCATTCCTAGTTTTTCTGCATGCAGTGATTGCTGCCTTGGGTGCTTCGGACACAAAGGAGCAGGCGTTGACTTTCCTCATCATGGACCGAATACCAGAGCCCACAGATGAAGTCAACAATGGTGGTGTGAGTTCTGGTGCCTCATTGGACAACAATGTGGATCCTGTTATTCCGCCGGTTGATGATCCAGTGGGTGGCCCATCAAGCAGCAGAGATGCTGAAATGGAAGATGAAATTGCACAGGAACTGACGGGAGATCCCTTATCAGACTACGATATCGAAGTTACAAAAGAAGGAGAGGCCATCGCAGAGTACTTGGCTCTCCTATTTTCTACAGCTAACATGAATGATGCCAACAAGACGGCTTAAACTGAACCCCAAAAAAAGAAGCAGCTGTAGCTAAAAAATTTGGGTTCTATATATGCACTGATACCAGCAAGAAATTGTAAGTATGACCTACAAACTGTCTGTAAATAAAAGGCTTAGGGTTAGGGGTTCCATAATTCCACATGCTGATATGGGTCATAAGATCATGAAACTTGAATGGCTATGATTATATTTATTAGTTCATCTTAGTCTATTTTTGTGTCTTTGTTTTATGTGTGAACACTGTTCTGGTCCATCACATTTCCATATTGGTCCCACGACTTTGAATGCACGAGCATGGCGTTGGCAGAGGTGATCATCGGCATCGGGATAAATTGAAGATGTGCAAAGGGGGTGTGCAGTAGTGTGCATTTTCCAACATTTATAAAATGACGACAACCTATCCTCTGCAGACATGGCATATATGTAAGTCAATCCAAACTCTCCAAATTGTGGGTCTTGGAAAATCTGAATACTAAAACCTTTTTAAGAATAGTATTTAAACATAATAACATGCAAGTTAAATAAGTATTTTGTAAGAATATTGTAAAATATTTGAAATGTAAAATAATAGAATAGTTTATTTTTATAAGATAAGCTAAAATATAGAACATACATTTTTACCTTTAGAGTCAAAAGGAGCTATAGAAAGAATACCATCATGGTATCTAAGGTTGTTGGTTATTTATTTATTTATTTATTATGAAAGTAATCTTTTGTCGAAGAGAAGAAAGGAAGTATCTCGACGAAAATAACCCAAAAGTTCTAGAAAGCACTTAATAGATTGGTAAGAAGAAATTTAAAATGATAAGAGAATTAAAGGAAAAAAAGGAAAAAAAGAAATTTCCTATAATTTGGATCAGATTTCTACATGTTAATAAAAAAAAAACAGAAACAAAATCCAAGTTGCTATTATAACTTAAATGGGGAAGAAATCCCATAATCTCCGTGAAGACACGTCATGTCATGATGCCAAATTTTGAAAGGAAGAAATCACTAATGAAATGAACACCTTCTTGGCTAATAACCCAAGGAAGCTAGTCAATTAATCCAATGATAATAGACTAATTGGGTGCATCTAAATATTGAATAGAAATTAAAAGCAAATAGCACCACAATAAAATTTTAAAGTGCATTAGTAGTTAGAGATCTGATCACCAACAAGCTGTCCGCATGAGTAAGAGCCATACGATGCATTCTCAACCACAAAAATCACTCTAGGGGTGGAAGGATTAAACAAATATTTCTTTCAAGATTTTTAATGGCCGTCCAAAAAATTTGTAGGTGATCAGTTGTCTAATAATTAAAGAACATAGGCAAAAAAAAAAAGAAGTGGTATTGATTACTTTGATACTCATGCTTCAATTGTCAGAATACCACTCGTTTAAAATATTAAATAGTGTGGCAATGGGTTGGGCAGCTTGACCTTGTATGGCTCTCGGAGCAAAGGGCTTAGCCGGGCTAGGCCTAAATCAAGACCCAATACTTGGAGTGCCCATTAGGTGAGATCACAGACTCACCCAAGACGGTGCGACACTTACTGTGGGGCCCACCTTGATGTATGTATTATTCTATATCCACGGTGTCCATCTGTTTTTATAGATAATTTTAGGGCATTATCCAAAAAATGAAGCAAATCCAATTATCAGGTGGACCATACCATAGGAAACAGCAGTGATTGACCATTAACGGCCCACAAAAGTTTTGGATCAACCTAATATTTTTTCCCTCCATTCAGGCTCATACGACCTTATCAATAGATTGGATGCGCCCTAATAAGTTTTTAATGGTAGGGTGTTCAATCACCACTGTTTCCTATGGTAGGTCCACCCGATTATTGGATCTGCTTCATTTTTGGGATAATAGCCTTAAATAATCTATAAGAACAGACACAAATACATACATCAAGGTGGGCCATGGTAAGGGCCGCACCGTATTCGTCTGGGTGAGGCCGGGGTCTCACCTAATCCGCTCCCAATACTAGGGCCTGAGCCAATGACGAATGACCTGACCGTACATGCTACATCAAGAGTCCTTATCACACGCACCTTATCTGCACATCAAAAGGTGGGAGTACATATTTTCATTCACTTCTAGGAGGTACAATTGGATCCATCTCGACGGAGCACACGAGGACATTTTGGTGTCATATATATGTACAATATCATGTGTGTACGGCATCAAAACTACTTACAAGGTTGACTCCAATTTGAAATCATTGTTCTTGAAAATTAAGTAGATCCATTCATCTGGCGGGCCACACCATAAAAAAAAAAAAAAAACAACTGATGGCCAATGGATTTTTTGTGCATGTGTTATGAGTGGATGGACCTAATTTTTGTGTCAATGATCTTCAAGGAGCAAATGTATGGTTAAAAACAAAATAGCGAGTGGTCCAGATTGGAGGATTAAAAATCATATAGTTACATGTGATTTTTGGGTTACAACAAATGTGTTAGTAGTTTAAATTGAGAATTAGATTCCTGGACAACTATGCCAGGTGTGGAGGAAGTAGAAAAATGCTCATTGGCTTGAATGCAGCGAACAAAGTGTGATCCACCTAATGCACGGAACACCATGATCTTCATGGTGTGGTCCACCATTTTCATGTTATTGATGTGTTGAGACGGTGTGGGTTACATGCGTACGAAGCACGTGAGGCATTTCCTAAAAGTAAATGGCTTGCTCTCCTATCTCGTTGTACATGTGAAACCTAGCTTCTCAGGGCCTGTTTGGGAGCATGGATTCGGAACCTCCTGGATTTGAAACACCCTGGATTTGAAATCCTCCTAGTGTGTTTGGCACCCTGGATTGTGAATCAACTTTAATGCAAAGGTAGCTATGCATGGTATATATTAAGGGGTTTGAATTTAATTACTAAATCAACTTTAATATCTCTAATTAGTGAGATATGTAATTTTTGACATAATGGTTATAATAAGCCGACTGAAATATATGCTTTGCCCGAAAATGATGAAATTCCAAGTCTTGGATGGGCCACAAGCATAAGATCATATCTGAGTGAATAACTAACGATTTTTAATCGTTGATTTATATGGACAATGTTTGGACGGTGCTGATTTACATGGACAATGTTTGGACGGTGTTGATCATCATTAGTGCGCCATGTGCCCAATAGAATGATAGTATAGTGACACACATGTTACAACTGCAACTATTGAAATGATTTTAGGTGTAATCCCAGCTCTCACTATGGATTTCAAACCCCCTCTTTGAGGGGATTTGAAACCCCCTAGGTTTGAAACCCTCAGATACTTTATGCTGCCAAACAACTAGAGGATTTGAATCCACGGTGCCAAACGACCCCTTAGGCTTTTAATTAAGTTTTCTCTACAAGCATGTTGTCTACATGAGGAAGTACATGTAGAGAGTGAGAGAGAGTGATCTTCCCTGTGGTCTTAGTGAGAAACTTTGTGTGCGGTGAAAGAGAGAAGTAAGCCATGTACTCTTATTTTCTCTTAAAGGTTGTTTGATTTTTTATTATCATTATAATCCATGATAAATAAATTATGATTATTAGCACATTTAAATCCAATAGCAGCCTGATGTTAACATTGATCGATAGCTTGTTCGCAGAGCTTTAGACTTGAAGACTACATTCATACAATTTCTACATGTAAAAATTGTGAGGCTCATTACGATGCAAGTGTTTACATCCATTTTTAGTGCCCTACATAGTTTAATGGAAGGTCACCACATGTTGATACTAAGGGATTAGTACTAGCAAAAATCATACTCACACCTGGAAGTATTTTTGTTTGGTCTTTCTTTAGTGTTATGCATCCTGTTATTAATGCAGAAGCACAGACCCTTACACATGCCTTTATGACTACAAATCGATGGATGCTATGTGGTCTCAATTAAACGTGCTAATTAATGAGGCAGCATACCCAGCTCGTCTATAAAAAATTGGTCGAGAGAACGTATCTTATCACATAACTGGATATGATACACTTGGTACTGCTATCTCTCATAGTCCTTCCAAAATGGAAAATCTTTCTATAGACATTTGAAGAATTTGTAATGATCGAGGAGGTTCCTAATATTCAAATATCAGACTGATATCCAAGCAAATTCGACTATGGATTGGTCCCAAATCAACAGAGACAGACATCGAGCAGATCGGGTCTCACTTCCATACATCAATTGGAATTAAAAGAATAGAATGGTGGGATGATCTGATCCTATGGCTATGGTTCAATTGAGATCAAGAGAACGAGAGAAGTAGATTTAATCTCATCCAATAACAAATCAGTATTAAGTGTCAAATCCCTCCAACACTCCAAAATATCACATAGTGGATAGTTAAATATAGGAGGTGGTTTGATCTAAACTATCCAACACCTCGATTGGTAGTGCAGGAGGTATGCCACCACATAAGTAGCCATGATCGATTTCCTAGATTAACAATCTCCTAATCAATCTCAAATCCCTCCAACACTCCAAAACATCACATAGCGGACAGTTAAATGTAGGAGGTGGTTTGATCTAAACCATCCAAGACCTATATTGGAAGTGCAGGAGGTGTGCTACCACATAAGTGGCGATCTCCTAATCAATCTCAAATCTGATTAGTGAGCTACGAACATCTTTTTTTTTTTTTTTTTTTTTTATCGCCATAATTTTTAAGAAATATGTTATCCATGGTAGGGTCCACTAGAGGAACGGCTCCGATTGATAAATCACTTAGTCATGTGTACTGTACAGAGATGACTCTACTACACTCCGGTTCTACCGGATCATCTTCTATCACAATACAATCGCTTGGATTTCTAAGCGACGTGTACCCGCTTCATCCAAACACCCTGATTTCCCATAACAACACATCGGGCGCGAATTGCATGTGCCACCTGGCTACAGAAACTTTCTGAAGGCGGAAGCTATGTGAGGCCCAAAGAGAAGCCCTTGGTAAATCGACTCCGTCCATCAGTTGATAAAGATGACAATAGAACAGAAGTCCAAAAATAAGGCAGATCCAAAACTCAGGTGGGCCACACCATACGAAACAGAGGTGATTGAACGCCTACCATTGGAAACTTTGGTGGCCACATAATTTTTGTATCAGGATGGTATTTGAGCTTACATTTTATCTGAGTGGTAATAACCATATGAACAGTTTGGATGTCATACAAACATCATGGTCCGCTCCCGGCAGGTTTCAACGGTGGACGCCTCCGTGATCAATTTTTCATGTCGTGTGGCACACCTAATTATTGAATCTGCTTTATTTTTGGAATCACACACTATTGTCATCTTTAGAAACTGATGGACAGAGTGGATTTGTCACGGGAATCTATATAAGCCCTACATTACTTCCGACCACAGGAATTTCATGTGGCCGGGGCGCACATACACGAATTTCCTGCAACTGCAGTTATAGGGAGCCTGTGTAACCAACCGCTCCGTGGGGGCCATGGTGATATCTATATTATATCCACTCCGTCCATCTATTGCCCCAGATGATGTTAGGTAGTAATATCAAAATTCAGTCGGATTCAGAACACAAGTGGGCCACGTCATAAGAAACATTGTGGATTGAACCGCCGCCACTGAAACCTTCTTGGGGCTCACAGAAGTTTTGGATCGTATTTGTGTTTTCCCTTCATCCTCTGGGATTCATCTTATGAAGCGTTTGGATGGCATATGAATTAATGGGATAAGTCCATCTACTTATATGATGAATGTTGTTTGAAATGCACATATATCCAATTATCCTATACGATCTTAAAGATGACTTTCAAAGCAAGCTGTTAGATGAAATAGCCATTTTAAAATTTTATTTTTTATTTTTTTAACAAGGTTTCAATACATCTAAGGAGGTGAGATTTACATGGCAGGACATGTCGGCCAGCGAACTCCGGATCATTCACATGCAAACCCGGAACGCCGACTCTACTGACCATATCTATATCAAATTCTTTAAATGAGTGGAATATTGAATATCTATATCTAATATTAATTGACCCATATTTGATTGGTTTATGGCCTGAGATAGGATTATTTAATTGGGGTGATTTTGAAATAATCTATACATGGTAATGAAATTTGAAGGAGAGGTTAGATGGTTGTCCATGCATGATAATGAGAATAATAAAAATAAGGCACTTCCAACATCACATGGGTAATAGACGTTGGGTTGAATGTGATGAGGTTGATCACCATCTTCCTCAAGGATAACTACTCCATATCCACGGAGCTTCTCTGGACTCTCAGGGAGACTCCTCACATAGACTTCTAGAATCCACGAGGAAAAGAACAAGAAAAAATAAAAATAAATTCTAGAAAATTCATAAATTGGTTGATAATTGAAATAAACGAATTTACAACCCTTCAAATAGGGATACTAAACCATGGGAGAAGTTTCGGAATTAAACTACAATTAAAACTCCTAGAAATCGCGACTTATTACTATAAATAGTAAACTTACTATTTATAAATGGTCGTGATTACTACTAGTTTGTCTTCACCATTCTATTCTCCTAATTATTCTAAGCACTTTTCATGCCAGGTGCAACTCCTAAAGCCCAACGGATGAAGAGTTACACTCAAACTAAAACTTACTATAAATAGTAAAAACAGAATTAAAGCAGGAATTCGACTGTCGATCTGATGGTATTTTGCAAATTCGGCATGCGCAACCCAACATAATAAGGTTGGGTGGCTAAAGTATCTCGTCGTACCCTAAAATCATATATTGCACATTGAATAACTCATTCCAGTTGCGATATACGTCTATTTTAAAGGTTTGGACGGTTTGAATCACTTCCGCTTCCGATCGGGCCTTTTCTGATCCATCTTAGCCATGAAACTGTCCACGACCCGCTCTACATTAGCAATTATCTAAAATTTGGAGATTTTCAAATGGTTGTCCATTATGTCTTGGTAAGAGCTCAGCATGCATTCTATATTCCATCTAACCGGTTGATTACTTGAAGCCCCCATGATGATGGAATTCTCCAAAAATGATTAACTTATGCCATCATTGGGAAGGTACTACACCAAAATCCCTCCAAGAACGGTTTTCAGCCATGGGTTAGGCGTTGCAAAACATTAGGAACGGTTTAAAACCGTCGCAAATGTTCAATCTTGGAACGTCACAAAAGATTAGAGACGGTTAAAAGCCGTCGCAAAATTTCAATTTTAACAATATCCTTGATCTTGAGGTACGGTATTTTTTTTTCTTATTTAGAAAATTGTTTTTTTTTTTTAATTTAAATTTATTTGGAACCTGTATTTTTTAAAAAATATTTGAAACTCAGAATGTTGCAATACAATGACCATAGAAATGTAATAAAGTCAAATCTTTACTAATGAAAAATATCTAAAATATCATAAATCATATAAGGTAAATCTATCAAAATATAAGCTTTCGCACTTTTCTTAGTTAAAATAACGATTACATTCAAACTAAAGTGTACAAAGTTAGATCAAGAGATAAATCAAGAACGGTTTTCTGCTGTGGTTAAGGTCTTGCAAAATATTAGAAACGGTTGAAAACTGTCGCAAATGTTCAATCTTGGAACAATTCCTCGAACAGGGCGTCACAAAAGATTAGAGACGGTTAAAAGCCGTCGAAAATTTTCAATTTTAACAAAATCCTTCTTAATTTTGAGGTACGGCATGTTTTTTTCTCATTTAGGAAATCGCTTTAAAAAAAATAATAAAAATTATTTGGAACCTGTATTTTTTTTAAATATTTGAAACTCAGAATGTTGCAATACAATGACCATAGAAATGTAATATATAAAAGTCAAATCGTTACTAACGAAAAATATCCAAAATATCATAAATCATATAAGGTAAATCTATCAAAATATAAGCTCTCGCACTTTTCTTAGTTAAATAACGATTACATTCAAACTAAAGTGTAGCAAAGTTAGATCAAGAGAAATTTTGAACAGTTTGGATTAAACCACCAAAATGATTAATGTAGTTGAATTCAAGTCTTGAATGGGCCTGAGTTTTGGGATATAAGAAGAAAGTGTGGTGGCAAATGTGATGGACGGATTGGATATCATGCACACAACATGATGAGCTTCAAACCCACATAATCAACAAACGACACTTCATGGAAAATGACTGGGAACCACAACTCCCTCCATAACTCCTAATAATACTAAGATAGTCTTCGTATAATTTACTAAGAAATGTTGCAGCTGCTGCAAACTAGAGTGGGCCACTATGATCAGGCCTCAAAAAGATCAACCCACCTCTACAATTAAGGAAAAAAATAAAATAATCCAACATTAGTCAACATTCAATGAAAACTAAGCCAATAGTGTTACCCATCAAACCCATGATCTCCGTTCGATGGGCTGCATATGCGTGAGATCGCAAAATCATACATGCTAAGGCAGGGGACCTGCATATTAGCTTGTTGCACACTCCTTGGAGTGTAATGAAGGGGCATAAACTATGTGATCACAAACATGTGAGAGTGCAAGGGTCTTTCCTAAAAATAGAATTAAGTTGGTTTTGCACAAAAAATGAAAATTTGAAATAATAAAGAATCTGCATCATGACATGTTCAGCAAGATGCATGAAGTTTAAAAAAGTGCATTCTTGTATGTATGTATGATGGATGGAGCAGATTCAGTGGGTGAGTTTGGGACTTCCAAAAGGTCAGAATCCTCCTTTCAAGAAGCCCCATGGTTTGATGAAGATGTGGAAAGTTGGGTTGCTTATTGCTGTGATCAAGCACATGTTGCCCAATGTTACAAAGATCAAATGCAAATCCACATTTGGTTATTGAACCTTGTAGAGACTGCCAGTGTGAAATACCGACCAACATGTAGGAGATGAAAAGCAGTTAGAAGAGCAACCTTGGAGAAAAACACCCTGTCAAAGTTGGATGCAGGTTGATCAGACGGTCGTGTTGCTCTACTGCTGCTTATTGAGAATATCATCTTCTTCTTACTCTGCTTCTTCTTCTTTTTCTCTGTCTGTCTGATACAATGCAATAGAAAGAGAGTATTGGAAGTGACTAAGAAGTATAGGGATATACCTTGCAGCGACTCCTGTGATCTGATACAATTAATCGTGCTCTTCTCCTCTGGGCTGAGTTCTCTATCCTCGGTATCAATGCTTCTGGCGACCTTTATAATTCATAAATTATGCATCGGATTGCTGTAAAATGATAAGAGGAAATAGAAATAGAGGGCATTCAGATGGAGAAAGAAATTCATCTTCAAGTACAAAAGCTGGGAGTCTAAAACCCAGGTCCATTAATTAGGAAAATATTCATACTTCATCAGTCAAAGGAACAGCTAAGAAAGAGGGCATTCAGAAAGGAATGCCTTACCAATCAAGTCATTGATAGCATTCTGAGCATCCTGCAAAACAATAACAAATAAATAGACAATCATGTTTCAATAAATAACGAACCATGGATTGCTGATTCGCGTCCGGTTCCCATAACTGGCTAATCAATTGTTAGCTCGGCCAAATCAACTTGCTCTGGTCAGGCTCCAGTTATCAGTGCAGTCTTAGATCACCAAGCTGACCATGTTCTGAAAATTAATAATAACCAATGTTGAATATTTTGCTCAACTCTATTCTGGGACTCTAGCCTGTAGCTCGATTTGGCAATTCTCAACGTCAAAATCTCAATGTTGCAGGCTGGTCCACCTTTATAAGAAGAAATGAAGAGGAATTATATGATCCTCAATCCAAGAGTATCTACCAGTGGGGCCCACCATCAGTCTGTTGGACCCATAATAGATGGACCAAGCATTGAAAATCTCCTTGATAGGACAATCCTAACATTCAAGTTTCTTCTCTTAGTGGATTCTTCTCCTGTTTTGTCAGATCCTTGTAAGTGTTATGGTCTCATGCTCCTTTGGTTGTCAAATTTTGTGTGCCAAAAACATCTATCGGTGTTCTGTACTTGTATGATCATTTATTGGAATTCATGACACCTCAAGAAGCTACATGTTGAAGCCTCAAGAAGCTATATGTTGAAGCCTCAAGAAGCTACAATGTTGAAGTTCAAATATAAAGAAACAACGCATGAAGTAGTTCTATGTTGATGAAGATCTCAAGCATGATATGGTTCAAGATCTCAAGCATGATATGGTTCAAGATCTCAAGCCTGATATGATTCAAATTATCTACATTCGTTGAATGGTTGAAGTTCAATGTCCATACGACATGGTTCAGGTTTGAATGACCTTAGGTTGACCCTTTAAGTAGGTCACTTTGGATACATTAATCAAATGTTTATTTTACATAAGGTTGGTCTATTCTACGACCAGTCCTAGCTCTTGTTCGACCAGTCCTAGCATTGGTTCGACTAGTCCAAGAAATTCCACGACCAGTCCTAAGTAGTTGAAGATTTTTCAGAATTTTTGGTACGCCCACGACCAGTCCTGGAGGTCCTTCGACCGGTCGTAGGTGTGGCTTCGACTCGTCCACGACCAGTCGTGGAGCTACGACTTAAAGTCCAGCGACGAAATCTCTGGTCCTACGACCAGTCGTAGATATTTACGACCAGTCGTAGTGACCCACGACCAGTCGTAGGGTACTCACGACCAGTCGTAGAACGGCTTTCAAAGATCGCGCTTATTTTTTCAAAAATCTGTTAGAGCTACGACCAGTCGTGGGTTTCTAAGACCAGTCGTAGGAGCGATTTCTGCTTCTATAAATTGAACATGAAATTCAGAGTTTTCATAACTTCCACTCTCATTCAATTCAAGAATTTTCAAGTGATCACTCTGAGATAAGTTTGTGTTTATTTTAAGCTAGATTGTGCTTATTTAATATTCCTTTTTGCTAGCTTATTTAATTTGATTTTGTTTCTATATTCCAATCATATTTGAAAAGAGGAATTATCTTATTCCTTCTTCTTGGAATCAAAATCAAATTTAGCTACGCCCAACGAGTTAAATCTAAAATCAATTAGAACTAAGAACCTTATGAATGTGAGTATTGGAAATTGAACTTTGACATTCAAATCATCTACTCCGATTGGTTCTACCGGGCTGCTACGAAAAAGGAGAAATCCAGGTATTTTACAATTCTGTAAAATTCATTTGCTTTTGGTTTTGTTTGAGGTTGAGCCAGAAAAATCTCATTTTATTGGTTGTCTGAGGAAAACCAGAAAACTCAGAAAAGAGGGGTTTTTGGATTGTGTAAGCCCAAGTGAAAAAGACACAATTGTAAAGGTTTTTGGTGAACCTGTGAAAACCTATTTGTTAGTGAACGCTAATATCCCCTGTGTGAGGATATTAGGAGTGGAGTAGCTTTTTGTGGCTGTTGGAAAACAGTTGGTGTACACACAAGCGAACCACTATAACTCTTTGACTTGTGGTTTGAATGCTTGCTTAATTTTCATATCTTTTATCATTTGATCTTGTGGAATGTACAATGGGATGTGAATGTTGTAATTATTTACATTTCAAGCAAGTGTGGGGATTTTTGTAATAATTTAGATCTTACTTCTTCATTTAAATTCAATTCCTTGCTATTTCATTTACTTATATTAATATTGAGTTCTTGATCCAAAAGAGGTTCTAGAAATAAGGTTGTCCTACCATAAGCCCTTGTTGATTATGGTGTAAGGTTGTCCTTAGAACTGAATTTGAATCAATCTCTCGATATCTATTTATCAAGGTGATTTAAATTTAGCTTTGTGAATTGATTCAAGTTGTAAGGTTGTTGGTTTATTTTATTTCCGCTGAATTTTATTTTAATTTGGCATAGTCCTATTCACCCCCCCCCCCCCCCCCCCCCCTCTAGGACATATAGCTTGGCCTTTTCAATCCTGTCTTGAATTCAAGTTCTGTTTGGATTCGATTGGTTATTTTGGGTTGTTTGGATGTTCAATTGTCGTGAATTGCAGGATGGTGCCATATTGATTTATAATAGCAATCAAATTCACACTGTATTGTTCTTTTTTCTATCTTTTTGTGCAGTAACTGAAGAGCGAAGCTGCAACTGCATTTGGTAATGTCTGCTTTAGCTCATGAAGTCTCGATATTCTGCAAGTGTACATATGTATTCATCATGCCCTGACTGGTACCATTAAATCCGATAATTCAAACTGTATCTTCAAAGTAGTGTTCTTTCAGCTATTGGACTGATCCAGATGAGATCAACAGTGTAGACTATATTATGGTGTTGGAAGGATCTCTCAAGGAATCACTCAGTCGAATCCGGTCACTTAAGGTATGCCTTTACCATTGGGTTATATGTTTTACGCAATGTGTTATGCTTATAAGCTTGAGAGATCCTTAAGTGGGGCAAGCATGAAAATCGGGTTGGGGGGGGGGGGGACTAGAAAAACAGCGGGGCAAACTAGAAAAACAGCGAGGCAAACTAAAAAAATAGTGGGGGGAACTACAAAAAAAGTGGGGTAAACTACATTACGAGTGGGGCAAACTAGAAAAACAGCGGGGCAAACTATGAAATCAGCAGGGCACACTAGAAAAACAGCGGGCCACACTAGAAAAACAGTGGGGCAAACTAGAAAAACAGTGGCGTACACTCGAAAAATAGTGGGGTACACTCGAAAAATAGCGGGGCAAACTAGGAAATCAGTGGGGCAAACTGAATTATTAGCGGGGCACACTAGAAAAATAGCGGGGCACACTAGAAAAACAGTGGGGCAAACTAGAAAAACAGCGAGGCAAACTAGAAAAACAGCCGGGCACACTAGAAAGTTCATTTCATCATCCACCAAATATACAAAGTATGCTATACATCATAACTTACAATTCCGGCGAATATGCAAAAAAATTTCAAAGTATGCTATCCACCAAAATTATCAAAGTATGTTATACGTCAAAACTTACAAAGTATGCTATACATCATAACTTACAATGTATATTCAACGATGTATATAATACAATGTATACAACATCTTTCCAAATTAGTTTTTGGGTACTAGACAAATATCATCTACAAACTAGAGACAAACAATCATATGTTATTGACTTCCTCCAATCGGCGGTGAATTTTTGCATGTATATTCCAACCAAGGTGAGATCGTTACACAAAATGTCGATGTATTTCATTACGAATATACCACAGTCATAACCATTGTCCTGCTTCGGCGCAGATTCATCGACTATGACGATCCACTTTTGTCCTTCAAGCGCAGTGCTGTCTCTAGTAGCATGGAAGAGAATGGGGAGTGCATCAGTCATCTTCTTCATCTTTTGCTTATACTTTGGTAATAAATTTGTGCACAAGCTATCGATAACAACAACTTCTCTTGCTCAAGGGTAGATGACTAGTAGAAATCAATGTGAATTTTCGTGATTTATGGGCGCATAGACCTGTTTATGATTCACAAAATAATATATTAGTCAAACATAATAGAAGACATAACAATAAGGGATGATGCTCTATGACAAATGCATTACCCGTTCATAACACCAAATTGGCTTGGCATATGGTTTATCTCGGTGTCTGGCAATTGCATAGGCCGTACTCATCTGACCTAATAGCTCAGCCCGTTCTAAGGCCGATTTGGAGGCCAGGTATGCAATCAGAACAGGCAAACACCCCTCAAGGCTTTGCTGTTACAAACATGATGAAAGTTCAATACATGTAAGAAAATGAAATTTTCAATGAGATTACAGATTAACGCAATAAACAGTTACCGTAAAAAACGTAGGACAGAACTTGCAATCCTGAGGATATGCTTTTGAAATGTCGTTATGCCTTTTCTCAAGGAACTCGATGTATGCGTTAATAGCCTAATCAATAGGATAATAGAATATTAATCATAGATTAATATAACACATAATTATATGTCAATCAATGCATATAGAGAATAAATTAGTAATGCGGACCTCACTATCAACCCACGCATCCTTCAGCCATATCGTATTAAACCATTTCTTCGCTGTCATGGCCTTGTTTGCTTCATACCAGTCATCTGCCTCTTTCGCCTCCTGTGCGGATAGTATCCTGAAAGGATCCATCTATAGAGAAAATGGTATCGGAGAAGTTGCAAAAGTTGTTACTTGCTCCGTTTCAGGAACCGGCCCAGGGGTTGTATCGATTGCAGACAGGGACAAGTACGGAGATATCTTGTAATATGATGGCTTCGGTATCATTTTGGTTCTCCTTTTATAAACAGGATGAGAAGTGGATGCATACAATACATTACCTTTGGCATTACTATACGATTGCCCATCCAGATCCCCATGTCTAGGTTTTGTATGTGGGCCATCATTTACTTCCCCTCTTCCTCAACTCCTCACCCTCCTCTTCCATCACAAAACATCCCCTCTGTGTACGACTACCTTCCTTTTTCTTATTAAACTCTTCCATCTCATTAGCTAACTTTTCCCTGTCCTCAAAAAATAATTCATTCTCCATCCTCAATTGCTCTTTCTCTTTCAGTAACATATTTTCCTTCTCATCAATCATTGCTTCTTTCTGTCTCATCCCTTCCTTCTCTTTTCTCAATTCGTCCATCTCCTTCTTCAATTCCTCCCTCTCCTTCTTCAACTCCTCCCTCTCAATCCGAAATGCCTCCATAAAAACAACATTCTTCATAACACCCCACATTGGTATACCCTCCCTCAGTCCCTCTCTCTCCATGCTTTTCTCATCGTTATCTTCTGACTCACCATCCTCCTCATGATTAATCTCATTACCCTCCTCATCATCTTCTTATGTTTGAGTGACCTACAAAATGTATAGATGGATATATAAGAGTAAGGATAACTTTAGCCCTTACGAAAAAATATAGTTCATTTTTCATAACATCTCACCTGGAAACTGTCACGCACCGAGTGAACGACATCCGTTTCCCATTCTCGTAGTGTTGGTTCTAATTTCATCACTACCGATGTCTGCAAAAGAACAAGGAGTAATGTTAAAATAAAAATTGATAAGGTTGTCAAGTTAAGCAAAGTAAATGCTGGACATATATAAACTTACAGCTTTACTCTGGACAATAGCATGTATTCTTTTGTACCTCCAACACTTCCAGCCTCGATATTGAATGAAGCGTGGAATTTGATGGGGAACATACGAAACAACACACTCTTGTAGGGCCGGTAATATCTCTACTGCCCATACCTATTAATTAGAATGAAATTTCAACCATATAAATTCAAAGATGACTATAGAGGAAAAACATATCGAAAATAAAAGGTGTTCTTACTTGTAGAGGAAGGACGCAACCACATACAGTGTACCGAGGGGAACTTGATGCGGCAACGGCAGATTCGATTCCTTGCAACATTGTAATGTATCCCAAACTACCCCAAGGATACATATAGAAATCATCTAACGAGTCCACCAGGTGAATATAATCCATGTTGCACCTCGTTTTCGGTTCGGTTCCCCTAAGAAAGCACTCCACAACTAGAAGTAGGGCAACCTTCACTACGTCCTCATGCTTATTGGTGTCAACTAATCTCTCAAACATGCCCATTAGGTGCTTCTTTAATATTGGATGTTCTTTGAAGTATTTGTCTCTTAGTGTACTCGTAGTGTAACGATTCTTGGGTACAGTAAGATCTCCAGTCTTAAGACCGGTAATGAGGGCGAAATCCATCTCGGAAAACTGCAATTGCCTCCCCTTGATCTCAAATACTGAATAACCTTTGTATCTTACTAAAAGTAGCTGAAATATGGCCGCTACAAAACTAAAGGATGTAACATGCAATAAAAATGCGAAAGGGGATTGCCTGAACAGATTTAGGCGACTATCGTGCTTCTCCACTTCACCCTTCACCTTGTCAAACCACCATGTCAGTGTACACCTACATGTTGGCTTGGAGATGACGGCAGGATTTTCATTGCCTACACTGATAGATTTAAAAATATATTAAACATAAAATTCACAAGATAAAACATCGTCTATAAAAGAAGACGGGCATACTACAAATTGAGCAATGTTTGCAAGTAGCATTGAGCAATGTTCGCAAGGATCACTCAATGAGGTATTCATGAGTCATATATGACTTTCCTCGTTATTACAAGGATGCGTAGCTTAGTCAACGTAGCGCATCATAAGGTTGCATAGTTTTGGATCCAAGCTTATAATTCTCTTTAAAGTATTGATCCATGTCTGTATGATCTTATGAATAAGTTTGATAACAAACAAACATCACTGTTGGGCCTACTATGGTTTCAATGGTGAAAATCATTATGCCCCGCTATTACCCATGGTATGATCCAATTGATCTTTGGATATGCTTCAATTTCGGGCTAAACCACTAAAATAAGTTGGAAAAACGGATGGACGGCGTGGATATACTACATACATTCAATGTGGGCCCAACTGAGTTTACTTAGTACAATGGTAGAAAAACAGCGGGGGCAAACTAGAAAAACAGCGGGTCAAGCTGAAATATCAACGGGGCAAACTAGAAAAACAGTAGGGCAAACTGAAATAGCAGCGGGGCAAACTAGAAAAACAGCGAGGCAAACTGAAATATCAGCGGGGCAAACTAGAAAAATAGCGAGGCAAACTGAAATATCAGCGGGGCAAACTAGAAAAACTGCAAGTCAAGCTGAAATATCAGCGGGACAAACTAGAAAAACAGCGAGGCAAAGTGAAATAACAGCGGGGTAAACTAGAAAAACAACAAGGCAAACTGAAATATTAGCGGGGCAAACCAGAAAAACAGCGAGGCAAACTGAAATATTAGTGGGGCAAACTAGAAAAACAGCGAGGCAAACTGAAATATCAGCGGGGCAAACTAGAAAAACAGCGAGGCAAACTGAAATATCAGCGGGGCAAGCTAGAAAAACAGATTTTTGTTCAAACTTTCCCTCTTCAAGAGAATGTTTTCTCCCTAATGCGTGTTTGATTTTTCAATTTCATATGAAATGAAAAGCAGCCATCATTACCATTTCCAAGTGTTTGTTTAAATATAAATTGTGGCTCGTATATCGAGAGTCAATTACACTTGCAAAGGATGGAGGTATAGTAAAATATAATCCTTACATTTTCACACTATAAAACCACCATTTTAACCATGATTTGTGGGTGAAACAAACAATGCAGCAGAATCATCATTACAGTCAAATGCAAGTGATGTGAGTCATGCGACCAATGTTGTCAAAATCATTATCGTATCGCAAATCGTAGTAGGGGTTGAATTGTATCAAATTACAAATCTTATCGTAAATCACACACTACTCGCAATCACTCTTGCTTCCATTACAGCTCAAAATGTAACACATTGCCAACTCGCTACATGTTTACTTTTGGACCAACCAAATCCTAGACATGCCTGATGTGAATAATTTAATCAGGGTAATATCTACAGACATAAGCATATTACAAGCATGTGGTTATAGTTAATGTTTTAAATATCGACAATATTGGCCGATATATCCCACGATATATCTTGTATCCCACCAGTGCGATACAAAACAGACAAGTAGTGCAATATATCCCACATGTTCGATTTGGTGAGCATTTCAAATTTTGATCCTTTTATTTTCTGTAAATCGTGTTAAATTAGTGTTACATTATTACAGACATGGATGATTTTTTTGCGTTGAGAATGATTCTCTGTGGAATTGCTATTGATGAACTGTATTTGAAAGCTCGTTTGTCCGTGCTAATTAGAGAAGAACTGAAAAGTCTCAAGGGAGGAAGGCTTCATGCCAGTGAGTACTACTATTCTATGGGAACTGCAGATCCTACTGGAATGCTAGAAGCTATAGAAATTTGTGTTAATCTGTTTGTAATTTTTTTACTATATTACTCTGTTAACTGTAGATCCTACTACTCTATGTTTGCATTTGTTACCTAGTTAACATTTCCATGCTTTATTTCTCACTAAAATACCGAGAGAATGGGCAAATCTCGGGAAATATATTAGTATACAACTACATTTTTGAGAGTTATTACAAGGATGAGTAGCTTAATCAACGTAGCGCATCACAAGGTTGTGTAGTTTTGGATCGAAGCTTATAATTCTCTTTAAAGTATTGATCCATGTCTGTATGATCTTATGAATAGGTTTAATAACAAACAAACATCACTGTTGGGCCCACTATGGTTTCGACGGTGAAAATCATTATGCCCCGTTGTTTCCCATGTTATGATCCAATTGATCTTTTGATATGCTTCAATTTCGGGCTAAACCGCTAAAATAAGTTGGAAAAACGGATGGATGGTGTGGATGTACTACATACATTCAATGTGGGCCCAACGGAGTTTACTTAGTACAATGGTAGAAAAACAGCGGGGCAAACTAGAAAAACGGCGGGTCAAGTTGAAATATCAGCGGGGCAAACTAGAAAAACAGCTGGGCAAACTGAAATATCAGTGGGGCAAACTAGAAAAACAGCGAGGCAAACTGAAATATCAGCGGGGCAAACTGAAATATCAGCGGGGCAAACTAGAAAAACAGCGGGGCAAACTGAAATATCAGCGGGGCAAATTAGAAAAACAGCAAGGCAAACTGAAATATCAGTGGGGCAAACTAGAAAAACAGCCAGGCAAACTGAAATATTAGCGAGGCAAACTAGAAAAACAGCGAGGCAAACTGAAATATCAGCGGGGCAAGCTAGAAAATCGTGTTAAATTAGTGTTACATTGTTACAGACATGGATGATTTTCTTGCGTTGAGAATGATTCTCTGTGGAATTCCTATTGATGAACTGTATGTATAAGCTCACTTGTCCATGCTAATTAGAGAAGAACTAAAAAGTCTCAAGGGAGGAAGGCTTCATGCCAGTGAGTACTACTATTCTATGGGAACTGCAGATCCTACTAGAATGCTAAAAGCTATAGAAATTTGTGTTAATCTGTTTGTAATTTTTTTGCTATATTACTCTGTTAACTGCAGATCCTACTATTCTATGTTTGCATTTGTTACCTAGTTAACATTTCCATGCTTTATTTCTCACTAAAATACCGAGAGAATGGGCAAATCTCAGGAAGTATATTAGCATACAACTACATTTTGGAGATATCCATGTTGTCACTGCGACTTACATCGGGGATTTCATAAATGTTGTTGGATATTCTAAATATGTTATTTTCTTTCCAACCAAGAGGGCCACAATCATTGGCAGATAAGATGGAAAATAGTGCTTTTGATGGGGACATGTACTGGGTGTCAAGAAATCCCAATTCGTAACCGTTCCCTGTTAGTTTATTAAGTAACATATGTTAGCACAAGTCTTTCTCAATATCATTCATTTTGGCACTTGATTTTTTCATGTCAATTAATTGGTGGACATGAACATGTTATATTTCATTAGCAAGTAAATGAGTTCCTCACTATATATATAAAATATTAGAGGGGCAAACATGAAATCAGCAAGGCAAACTCGAAAAGATCCACTTGATATTTTGGTATGCTTCAATTTGAGGCTCAACACCTTAATTAGATGGAAAAATAGATGGACGGCGTAGATATACTACAGGAAACAGATTGGCTACTCCCCCTATCACCAGCCAATGGCTGGTGTTTGGTGCTCTGTGGGCCCCATCATGATGTATGTGTTTCATCCATGCCGTCCATCTATTTTTATAGATCATTTTATGGTATTATACAAAAAAAATGAAGTATATCCTGATCTCAATTGGACCACATTACAGGAAACAGTGTTTAATGAACATCGACCATTAAAAACTTTTTGGGCCATAAAAAGTATTGGATCAAGATGATCTTTGTTTTTAGCCTTCATCTAGGTCTTTATGACCTAATAAACAGATTGGATTTCAGATAAACACTACAGTGGGCCTTAGGAGGATTTAAATGATGGATATCCAATCACTACTGTTTTCCTGTAGTGTGGTACATCTAAGATTTAGATCCCTCTTATTTTTAGGATAAAGCTCTAAAATGATCTGTAAAAATGGATGAACGGAAACGATGAAACACATTATGATTGGTGGGGCCCACAGAGCACCGACCACCAGCCACAGGGCTGGTGTGGGCCCAATGAGTGTCAAATATACCTGTGATGCGTGATTTCTTCCCTGGACCGACCATTTTCAGAAGAAGACAAAATGCTGATAAGGGGGGCCCACACAATGAGTTCTGCTGGTCTTTCTCATGGAAATGGAGTGAGGAAAGGGGGTGAAAGCAACGACAGTGAACGCAGAAAGGGAGATGAAAGCAACGACAGTGAAAGCAGAAGTTAGAAGTGAGAGCTTTAGCCAGCTGCAGTGAAAAGGAGGGGTATTTTTGTCCTAAAAATAGGTCTCCGCACGTGGAGGTCTATGTTGTAAAAGAAGGTTTGTCTTCTTTCATAAAAATAACTGGCTAAAAGGTGGGGTCCACAGTCCTAAATTTCTCTATTATTTATAGCGAAAGTAGTTTTCAGCGACGTTGTTTAATATTACAAGCAAGCAACAGTTTTAAGCTTTGCAGGTTAAACTGAACCCGCTGAGGGAATTTCCATAGAGTAATTAGCGACAAATCTACTTCATCCATCTGTTTTTAAAGACCACAAGACAAAGAGTCTAAAAATAAGGCAGATGGAAAAATTCATGTGGACCATACTACACACGAAACAATGTGAATTGAACCCCTGATGGTAACAGAAGTTTTGTATCAAGATTATATTTGTTCCTATATTTTATCTGATTGGTAATAACCCTATCAATGGTTTGGATGGCATATAATCGTCACGGTCAGCTCCAAAAAGGTTTCAGCAATGGAAGTTTTTCATTCTCAACCCAGAAGTAGTGTAAGTTTTTCTTCTCACTCTTTCTTTTGGTGCAACCAAAATGACATTTGTATCTGCCTTATATTTAGATTACCGTTCTATTATAATCTTTCAAAAACAGATGAAGGGAGCCAATTTGTCATGGACATACATCTCTATGGTCCCCACACAACATCGATTGGGTCATAGGCAGTCCGTTTCCATCTGAACCTGCCAAGCAGATTAGGTGCCGCCTGCCCTCACCCAAGATGTCCAGCCCTTACTGTGGGCCCTACGTTGATGCATGTATTTTATATCCACTCTATACATCCATTTTGCCATATAATTTTATGAAATGAGCACAAAAAAGAAGCAACTCCCAATCATATAGGTGGACCATACTTTAGAAAATAGTGACGATTGACTATTAAAAACTGATTATGAGCGACAAAAGTTTTGGATCAAGTTGATATTTGTCTTACCCTTCATCCCAGTTATGCAACCTGATCAAGATATTGGATGAAAAATAAATATTATCAAAACGTATGGATAACATGGATATAGAATACATATATTAAGGTGGGCCCCACGGTATGTGGGGTATCATCTTGGGTGATGCCTTGGGGCACATGTAATCCCCTTTCAACTTTGCCAAGATCATGATTCCACAATGTGCTGGAACAAGCACAAGGATTTGGAGCTCTTAAATAATAATAATAATAAATAAATAAATTCTAGGCTTGTTTCTCATAATATCAATTGGGACCACTCTACAAGAGCTAATTATTTTTCTTGGCATGAGCTAGATGTAAATCTCAATGGGCCACACTACAAGAACCTGTGGTGATTGAATGCCCACAATTAAAAACTTACTCTAAGCCACAAGTTTTGAATGAGCAGATATTTGTGCTTCCCTTCATTCGTGTATGCGTTACCTTTTTTTTTTTACACTCTTAAATACACCAGATGGGTAATTGAACCCATGACCTAAGTGGTGAAGTGCACTGTGTGTAAGGCCTGTATCCTGGTACCGTACTGTTCCACCAACTCCCACGATCCTCTCTATCGAATTCCGATAACTCGCAACCTGTAGACAGAGATTGCGGGCGACCCTAAGACGCATCGTGAAGACCTGAGTCGACTCAACTCGAAACTTATATCCTTGTAACCTCATTGTCGCCACGGTTCCAACGCCACGTCTTGCGCACCAGTGCAATACCCAGGCTAGGAGTAGTGGGCCCGCGTATATTTCAAGGAAACACCACGTATAGATGAATCTCTACCCATCCTTTCACATCAACTAGTCAAGTACAATCATCATTTCAAACCCATGCCTCTCTTCCCACCAAGACAAGTAACCCATCCCCTCTTATCCCAAAAGTCAACTTAACCCATGCTTTCCATGTCACCTCTCTTACACACCCCTCATTCCTCTTACACAACCCATCCCTCCTCTCTCATTTTAATCCATCCCATCCCATTCCCTCTTATTCTCTAATCATTCCCTAGCAACCAAGAGGAGAGAAGATCTTGTAAATGCTATATTGTAAATCTAGCACCCAGTGTTGTCAAATTTTGTTATGCTAAATCATTTAAAATCTGTATCACGTATTGATGAGATGAATAGAATAACTTCCTGCATTTTAAAGATGTCCAAGTCTTCATCGAATTTCTCTACGAATTCAAGTTGAAGAAGCATTGTTGAAATTCAAGATTTCAAGCTCAAGTGCAAGTTCAAGGCTCAAGTTTAAGTTTAATCTTCAAGCTCAGTACTTTAAAGACTCAAGAACTCAAGTCTTTACTCAAGCTCAAGTTCAAGATTTGAAGAAAAGCTTCAAGTATTTCAAGTGTATGAATTAGTAGAGCGAACGATGTTTCAATTGTTCAATCTCACAAACAAGGTATGGATGACCCTAGATTGACCATAGGTTAGGTCATATTCATTGCATATTTTATTTGGGTCATTTTATAAGTTTATAAGTCATTTCCTCGACTAGTCCTAGTCTTTGTTCGACTAGTCCAAGCTCTGGCTCAACCAATCCAAGAGTTTCTCGACCAGTCCAAGGTTTGTTATGAATTTTTGGAATTTTCTATTAGACTCTCGACCAGTCGTGAAGACTGCTCGACCAATCGTGCAAGCTCGACTCAAAGTCCAACAAGATTTTTTGGTCCCACTCGACCAGTCGAGTGCATTGCTCGACCAGTCGAACAGGCCACTTGACCAGTCGAGTAACGACCTTATCTTATCACGCTAGAAATTTTGAAATTTGGTTGATCCTTCAACCAGTCGAACCGACCCTTAGACCAGTCGAGAGAACAATATTTTCACCTATAAATAGTGGACGAATCTCAGAGTTTTTCATTCATTCCAAGCAATATCAAGCCATCACTCTGAGAGATAAGTTCCTACATTTGTTAAGCTATATTGTGTTTATTTTAAATTCTTTTAAATAGCTTTTTGTATTTGATTTTGTGATCTCTATTCAACTCATTTTCATTAAAGAAGGGAATTGTGATTTTACCCTCTTTGAGATCAAATCAAATTAAGCTAGCCCAGGCTGAATTAATCTAAAAATCATTTAGATCTATAACCTTTCATTTGTGAGACTGGACAATGAACAGCTTCGTCTACATCAAATTGGTTCTACCGGGCTTCTTCAGAATGAGAATTTTCCAGATAAGTACCAATTTATTCTTTGTGTATCTTTTGTGGTTTGTGAGGTTGTGCCAGAAAATCTCATTTTGATTTTGTTTGAGGTAATCCAGAAAATCTCAGAGTGTGGAGTTTTTGTAATTGTGTAAGCCCATCTAAAGACACAATTGCAAAGGTTTTAAGGTGAACCTTGGAAAATCTTTTTCATAGTGAATGTCAATATCCCATGGGTGTGGATATTGGGAGTGGAGTACTTGCATGGCTGTTTTTTAACAGTTGGTGTACACACAAACGAACCACTATAATTTCTGGAGTAATGGTGGATGATTGAATTTGTTTCTGTGTGAATGTTGTAATTTACTTTATTCATATGTGGTGAATGGTGTAATTCATTTTATGCACTTGTAGTGAATGTTGTAATAACATAGTTTATTTCCTTTCTCTCTCTATTGGTTTGAGTTTTTGATACTTATAAACGTTCTAGTAAGGTTGTCCCGTCATAAGCCTTTGGTTTTTGGTATTAGGTTGTCCTTAGAACTAAGTTTGTATCGACCTCTCAAGACTAGTATATTTGAGGCTGCTATTCACTTGTGCTATTTTATTATTTGATTGTGTTATCTATCTTTATATTCTGCATTTATTTTTAATTTGGCATAGTCCTATTCACCCCCCTCCCCCTCCTAGGATGTTCAGCTCGGCCTTTTCAAGTGGTATCAAAGCCTAATAGCTCCTTTTTATATTTGGATTCATTTCCTGATCTAACTGATCTGAGCTTATAAGATGTCAAATTTTGATAGCCTCTTAATCACTAGGCCTCCACCTTTTGATGGCTCCAATTATGCCTATTGGAAAGCCAGAATGAGTATCTTTTTAAGGTCCATAGATAAGAGCGTGTGGCAAGTCACAGTGACTAGATGGACCCCTCCTACCACTGAAGTGATTGGCACTGATGGATCCAAATTGTAAAGGTTTATTTTTCTTGGACGACACTTCAGAAAAATGAGAGTAATGCCAATGTAAAGGCTTTAAATGCAATCACTTGCGCATTATCACCGGATGAATTCAAAAGAATTATATCTTGTGATACTGCAAAGCAAGCTTGGGACATTCTAGAAATGACACAATAGGGTACAACTATAGTCAAGAAATCTAAACTTCAAATCCTCACCACTCGGTTTGAGGAGATACATATGGAAGAAAGTGAAACTTTCATGGACTTCTATACTAAGTTAAATGACATAGTCAACTCTATGTGGGGTCTTAATGATAGTATCCCAGAAAGTAAAGTCTGTACAAAGATATTGCGCTCATTGCCTGATAGGTTCAATTCTAAGGTCACTGCCATTCAGGAACTTCATGATACGGATAATATAAGGGTTAAAGGGCTTGTTGGTTCTTTACAAACCTACGAGTTAAATTTTAAGGCTGCTAAAGGTAAGCATATATCCCTTAAATCTTCTAAAAATATTTCTCATGATAAAGTTAGTAATTCTGATTGTGAAAATTCTGAAGATGATATGACACTATTAGCCAAGAAGTTTTATAAAATTTTCAAAAGCAAAAAGAGGGTAGATTTTTAAAAACCTTCTAAAAAGAAAAGGACTAGATTTAAAAATTAGAAATCTATTAAAGACAACCAATGTTTCAACTGCCATGAATATTGGCATCTGACAAACAAATGTCCAAAAAGGGACAAACCTAAGAGGAAAGGTATGTTGGCCACATGGGATGAATAGTCTTGCTCTGAAGCTTCTTCTAAGTCAGATGATTCTGAACCCGAGTCTACTAATGAGGTCAAGGCCTTAATGACTCTAGCCAGAGTCACTTCCTTAGATGGTTGTAATTCAACTTATAATGAAAATCTGAGAAGCGACCCTGAAAATGATGATGATTTACAAGATGCTTATAATGCCCTATAGAGGGAAAGTTGCAAGATAGCTGTAAAAGTAAAACTTGAAAAAGAAAAGTTTTTAAAGTTAAAAGAAGATTTTGATAATTTAGTTTTAGAAAAATCGCATTTTTCTGATTGTTTTGAAAAAGCTAAGTGTGATTTAAATTTCAAAACATCCCAAGTTGAAAACCTTAAATCAGAAAATGAAAAACTAAAACTAGAAGTCTCTTCTCTCTTGAGTTTGAAGGATACTTGGAGGTATGCCCAGCGTGATCCTAAACTAGAAAGACTACTAACCGGATCAAGGAAATGTGGCGATAGATCTGGTTTAAGCTACGATAAGAATACACCTCTTAAAAATAAGTCCACTCCTCCTAAGTTTATTAAAGGGGAGTCCTCTAACTCAAAAGGGAAAAGTCTGAATCAAAATAGTTTCAAAAATCCTAAAACTTTTCAGGCTATGAAACCTAAAAGCAACCATATCAATTATAGAAATCAGAATCATAACCCCTTAGCTGAGAAAATTGTAGATTTACTCAAGGAGCTTCTAAAATCTAACTCGAATGGTAGAATATATAACAACTACAAGCGTAGAAAAACCAACTATGCTCCAAAACCCAAAACAATAATGAAATAGGTCTCTAAGGTTGCTTGTCTGGTTACCCACACCGCTTTCAAGGCTTCGGGTCAATCAAAGTGGTACCTAGACAGTGGTTGTTCTAGACACATGATAGGTGACAAAGATTTGTTCACTAATCTTTACGATATGGCTAATGGTTCAGTCACATTCGTTGATGGTAGCAACTGCGGAACTGTTGGCCAAGGTACGGTTCAACTCTTTAATCTTCCTTCATTTGAGAATGTTTTATTTGAAGAGGACCTTAAGCATTTCTCAAATTTGTGATAATAAATATAGCGTCAAATTCACCAATCAAGGGTGTGAGATTTCTAATGAGAACGGTTCTATGATATTAACTGGTCGCAGAACATCTGAGAAATGCTATATAATTAATGATTCAAGCTCGTCTAAGTTATCGTGTTACATGGTCCAAACCAATGAGACTGAACTATGGCATAAACGCCTGGGATATTTACATTATCGTAATCTTTATAGACTAAGCAAATGTGAAGTAATAAGAGGTCTACCCAAGTTAAAGAAAATGGATAAAATTTGTGACGAATGTCAGATTGGAAAACAAACTAGGAGTGCTCACAAGAAAGTGAACTCCAGTGCCACATTCAAACCCCTTGAACTCCTCCACATGGATCTCGTTGGACCTACTAGAACGGAGAGTCGAGGTGGTAAGAAATATATTCTGGTAATAGTAGATGATTTTACCAGGTATACATGGGTAGTTTTCATGAGAGAGAAATCTGAAACTCTCGATAAAGTGAAAAGGGTAATCAAGCGTATCCAAACCAGAAAGGAATCACATGTCTCTAAAATCTGTAGTGATCATGGTTCTGAATTTGACAATAATAGCTTTGAGAAGTTCTATAGCGATCATGGTATATCGCATAAATTTTCTACTCCTAAGACACATCAACAGAATCGGGGTTGTTGAAAAGAAAAATCGTGTGCTTCAAGAAATGATTAATGTGATGTTAAACAGCATAAAATTTCTTAAAAATCTTTGGGCTGAAGCAGTGAGCACGACTTGTTATATTATTAACTGTGTTTATACTAGAAAGTTAAATAATAAGATTACATATGAATTATGGTTCGATAAGAAACCAACAGTCAAATACTTTCGAGTTTTTGGCAGCAAATGCTATATTCTACGTGACTGGGAAAATCTGGAAAAATTTGACACTAAAAGTGACGAGGGTATTTTCTTATGATATGCACTAAATAGTAGAGCGTATTGTGTTCTCAACAAGAGGACTAGTGTAATTTAGGAGTCCATTAATGTGGTTATAGATGATCACCTGAATACACCTGTCTCAAGTTCAGAAGATGATGAAGTCTCTTTATTTGATAAACCAGACTCTTCATCTAGTTAAAATGACACTGAACTGCGGTCAGTTAAAGACCATCCAACTGATCAAATACTTGGGAATCCTCTCACTGGTATGCGCACTCGTAGACAATTAGAAAACATTTATAATTATGTGTGCTTTACATCCCAGATTGAGCTGGCTAACATAAAAGAAGCGCTTGCTGATGAAAACTGGATAGTGGCTATACAAGATGAACTTAACCAATTCGTAGGGAATGATGTATGGTAATTAATTCGTAGACCTAATGATAAACATATTATTGGAACTAAATGGATCTTTAAAAATAAGTCTAATGAATTAGGTAACATTATAAGAAACAAGGCTAGACTGGTGGTACAAGGGTACACTCGGATAGAAGGCATTGATTATGATGAAACCTTTGCCCCAGTAGCTCATCTTAAATCTATCAGATTGTTCATATCCATTGTTTGTTACAAAAATTTCAAAATCTATCAAATGGATGTCAAAAGTGCTTTCTTGAACGATGATCTACATAAGGAAGTATATGTAGAACAACCTACTGGTTTTGAAGATCCTAAACATACTGATCATGTTTATCGCCTGAAAAAGGCACTCTATGGATTAAAACAAGCTCCCAGGGAATGGTACGAGAAATTGACTAAGTTTCTACTGAGACATAACTTTGTAATGGGGAGTATTGATAAGACACTGTTTGTAGAGAAACATAATGATCACATACTGATAGTACAGATATATGTTGATGACATTATCTATGGATCTACTTGTTCTAACATGTCTGTTGAGTTTGTAGATTTGATGACATCCAAGTTTGAAATGAGCATGGTTGGAGAACTGAATTATTTTTTAGGTCTGCAAGTGAAATAGCTTGAAGACGGGATCTTTATTTCTCAAACCAAGTATGCTCTAAACTTGGTGAAAAATTTTGGATTTGAGAGCGGTAAAAACTTCGATACTCCTATGAATACAACACTTAAGCTCTCAAAGAATTCAATAGGTAAAAGTGTAGATCCTAAGTTGTATCGCAGTATGATAGGTAGTTTATTATATTTAACTGCGAGCCAACTTGATATTGCATTCAGCATAGGCATCTGTGTTAGATATCAATCTAACCCTAAAGAATCCCACCTTATTGCTGTTAAGTGTATTTTGAGATATGTAGCAAGTATGACCAATCTTAGTCTTTGGTATCCTCATAATACTAATGTTCAATTAGCCAGTTATACGGATGCTAATTGGGCTGGTAATATTGATGATCGCAAGTCTACCAGCGGTGGGTGTTTTTATCTCGAGAACTGTCTTATTTCGTGGCATAGTAAGAAACAGAGTTCTGTATCATTTTCCACAACTAAGGCCGAGTATATTGCAGCCAGTAATGCATGCACTCAGCTTGTGTGGATGAAGAGGATGTTAAATGATTATGGATTTGCGCAAGATTCTATGGTTCTGTATTGTGATAATTCTAGCGTAATAAACATTTCTAAAAATCCAATCTAGCATTCACGAACTAAGCATATTAACATTAGATATCATTATATTCTTGAATTAGTGGAAGATAAGATTATTTCATTGGATTATTTTCAAATTAAAAATCAACTTGCAGACATTTTCACAAAACCACTTGAAAGAAACAGGTTTGTTAAATTGAAATTAGATATTTGTATGTGTAATGTGATATGAGTTAATTGTGTCTGCGTGTACTATATTGCATTTTTGATTTGTTTGGATATTTTATCAAAAAATGCTGAAAAATGGAAATTTTTAAGGTTGTTCGATCAGTCAAGTACATACTCGACCAGTGGTGGCACGACCGGTCAAGTATGTACTCGACCAGTTGAGTAGCTCGGGTTTGGGAGTTTTAAATGTGCAAAAAATAACTTTTTCTTCATTTCTCTCATCTTCTCCAACAAACCCTTCCACAACCGGTCGAACCCACCTTCGATTGCAACTTGGTTAGTGCATCTTTTCCATTTTTCTCTTGAATTTAGGATCTTTGCACTTCCATTTCCTTGATTTTAAAGTTTATTTCAAGTTTTCTTGTGGTTTCTTTGGTTTTTTAGCTTATAATCTGATTTGGGAGAAACCCTCCATTTTTTTCTTATTTTTTTCTTTTGTGCATTGTGTAATGGAAGGTAGAAATAAGAAGAGATCCTCTCATGGTCCCTCTTCTTCCCATTCCACACCTATTTTGGTGCGTACTCTTCAACCACCCAAGGAGGATCCCGAATACGTGTGGGATATTCGTTTCCGCAATGTGATTGTTGAGTGGATAGTTAACTCTAATCATTTGAGTCCTTTCAATATTGTTCCCCTCCTTGAAACTGTAGGATGGGCTAACATTTTGAATTGGGGCGGTCCTACATACCGGTTCATTGCACAGGCCATGTTTGCTTGTATAAGTGACTTTTCCGTTGATATAGATATATATATATATATATATATGATAACATTCAGAGTAAGCAGATGAGCGTAGGATGGACAAATCAATATAAAGAAAAATTTGTATTTCATTTAGGATGTACAAGAGGTTACCCATAATGACTTATACAAACCATTATCTCAACATTTACAATTGCAAGATTTACATATGTAAGAAATAACAGAAAGCATATAAATGTAAGTCGCAAGATCGAGCAGCTCCTCTTAGAAATGTAGTCGTGCATCCATGGCATCTGTGCACTGCTACTCATCAAGTCTGAACATATACATCATCTGGGTCACCTGTTCTACCTGTACGGTTATATATTTGATGGATGAGTGGCCAACTCAGTGTGAATTCCCCTTAATATTACACACCGCCATATTAGGTAAGCATAGTTGTAAAACAAAGCATACGAAACAATACATGATGCAGGTCTTATTAGATGCATGGATGCGAGAATACAATCATCGCCTCGGGGATGCACATCCGTGTGGAAGTTGGGCTCGTCACCCATGCAATCATCGAACCTGGGAAAATCATCCAGTCGGAAAAATACATACATCACGTAGGATAGCAATAGATGTTAGTCTGTGCCATGTATGCATGATTAGTCAATCTGTTATTAGTCCAATTACAACCAGCCAATTTAAATAAGCTCAAAGGTCACTAGGGGGCTTGTCACCAGCGTAGGCCGACTGCTCAGGCATAGGTCTCATACCACTATCCCCAACTCATGAGACTACCACCTTAAGATGTTTAATGGAACCCTGTCGACTAGTGGCCAATCATATTACAATATATGGGGCTTACCATCGCAAGGCTGCACAGTATAAAACATCGAACCCCTATAGGAAAAATACCAAAATAAATCTACATAGGGCCAATATCAAAACAAGCCACATAGGGCAAATATCAAATTAAGCCACATAGGACGAGTATCAAAACTATGCGGTAAAAGACCATCCTTGAAAACCACTTAGATACAATAACCCTAGATGGCCACGTCAATGATCCCTCTAAACCACCACTCAATAACCACTAAATCGAAGGTCCATTGCAATCACCATCAATCGAGTTACATCCTAAGTATGCGTGTATATTTATAAGTGGGGGTTTCTCACTAATGTACCAATTTAAATCCCAAAAGTAATCCACAAGTAATCCAATAACATGAATTAAATATACAAGATAAATATTAAGCATATGATGTAGCAACTCAATTCCAACAATTAACACATGTGGTTATAGAATGGAGATATCATTTATAAATTAAAATAAAACTATAACTTAAGCTAATTGAAAAATGGAAAGCTCAAGGGGAAGAAATCATCACCTTATGTTTGAATCGCCTGCACCATCGCTACGAAATGTGTGTTCTCTTGGAATCAATTCTTACCATCAATCGTAAAGTTGTGAAATTAGATCAAAGTTTATACACTATTCAGGGTTAGGGTCTTAACCTAGGTTTGGGTTACTTGGGTTCTTAGGGTTTAGTTCTAGGGGTTGATCCATAGTATATGTGTAGTTTATACACAACGTAATAATGTGGTTAGTTACCCTTTAAAGGTAATGATACAACTATTATTTGTGACCATGGTACTAATCAATATTAAGAATTGTAATAAAATAGTATAACCTATTATTTAAGATAATATTCTTAGGTGATGGATGTTCACTCCCCAAGTGCAGGGTTGTGATGTAGTAATAAACTCGGTAAGACCGAGGTCGAATCCCAAGGGACTGATACCTGTACATAATCTGAAACTAAGTAGAACTAGAACTAGACTAAGATGTAAACTAAATTGAGTTGTAATTTGAGGAATAATGTGAAATAATTATCTAAAACTTAAGAAATTCAGAGGAAAGGAAACTAGGGATTCAGAGGATCCACTTGTAGAGATCAGGGAGATCTTATGCCTGCATAAATTACTCAACTAGACTTAGAGTCCATCTTCATTCAGTTAAAGGGTGTAATCATGAAAGTTAAACTGAACTTCCTTTGATATAATTTTCAAGAGATGAAAGGTATATGAATTAGAATGGATTCCATCACCAAATCATGCCCAGGAGACAAAGTAAACAACAAAATTAAACTAATTGACAACCAATCAGATGATTATGAAGGTTAGGAAGGGTACCGACATCCAACCATGCCCAGGAGACGATGGTGAACAACAGGGCTTCCTGACGTCATAAACATCAAAAGGAAAAGGAAATACTCAAAGCCATCGCAGACCCATTGTAATTTCAGTCACAATAGACCATTAAAAACTAAAAATATTCCCATAATAATCAAAACAATATCAAATTCGGTTCATGAATTAAAATTGAATTAAAGGCAATGAATAGAATTTTCCATCTCACTACAAGCTTCACCTCTTAGCCCTAGCTAAGAGGTTTAGCCACACATGATTGGGCTAATCATCTTAAAAGGAAAAAAACAAAAGAACTAAGCAACAAAATTGTAGTACTCTCCCTTTCTTCCTTGCTTCACGTCAGAGCTCCAAGCTCTCCAATATAGCCTCCAAGATAGTCTTCCCTGGTCTTAGCCTCTCTCTTTTATAGACACAGTGAAGGTCGGTTACATGGCCTGGAGCTGGCGTTTTCTTTACGCACAGCAGATGCGGACGTTTTACGCACTCCCTGCGTAACAGTCTTGCACTGTTCTAAAAGTGGGGCCCATTATCGGGATTTTTTGAAAAATCCAAACCATTCATTGGATCGCTCTTGAAATTTCAGTAAAACTGGACAATTTTTAGACCAAATTTGGTGTGTCCCACCCGTCTTTTCCATTTCACCGTAGGTCGTCTGTTTGGACGAACGGAGACTGATCTCCATGTTTCTTGAAACCTCGTCACCTTGGCTTGGATGAGAGGGCCTGTAGGCTCTTAATAGACGACCCAGATCTGAATGATGAATCCCGGTGGTGGCCCACAAGATTTCTTCGCAGCTTCTGACGCGAAACAGAGCTTCCGTAGCGGCTCTGTGACGATCAGTGGGCCCCACCTTGATGTCTATGGAGAAATCCACCTCGTCTATTGAAATCCTGACGAAAAACTAGATGGGAAGGAGTATTTTTCGAGTGAAATTGGTGTGGCCCACAAACTTATCTACTCCACCATCCATCTGACGTTTAATGGCTAGGATTTTACAATGGTTTGAATGATCTCAAAAGGCCACCTTGGTGAGGTTAATACCCCCCCCCCCTTTTCACACAATGGACGGTCCAGATTGAGGATGTGGATGAGGAGTGGGTCCCACTGAGAGGAATCGGCGTCGACAGCGAAGACACTGTTGAAATTTTTGGATTTTAAAGAAATCCTCACCTCGGTCAGCGCTTGCTGACCGAGCTCTTGAAGACCGGCGCACGGCCGGTGAACCTATACTATGTACACGCATGTGTACATGTGGGGTCCACTGTGACATTTGTGAGAAATCCAATCCGTTCATCCACTTTTTCACCTCATTTTAATGGTTGAGACCAAAATTGAAGCGTATCCAGAGATCAGGTGGGCCCAAAATCATGATTCTGAGGGCTGATCTGTCCGTTAGTACACTTCCATGGGGATCCAATGGCTGAAATTCGAGATGTACGGTTAATTTATGATCTTCAGGCCATGTATGTAGTTTCAAGCTGAACGGATGTTGAGAACCCCGTGATCTTGCATTTTGGACCAATTTCGGGCCACTTGAACTTCAGTTTCTTGATTTTCGCGATTCTCCGGCATGTAAATTCGTCGATCTTGGTTCCCTGGGGTCCGTCCCTTGCCTTGGTGACTTCAGACCGTTAAGTCCATGCTTTTAGCACCTTGTTTTAGTCCAAGCTCGTAAAGTCACCTTGCAACACAAACACGATTAAATCAGGCTATTAAACAGTTTCATGGTCGTAAATCCATGTAATAACTAGGGTCTAATATGCAATATTTGACCCTCAACAATGGACACTATGCTAATATCATTAATGATAGTTTCATTCATAAGGACTAATATTAGCACATCATGTTAAAAGTAATCATTATGACGATAATTAATAATAAAATTGTAATTGGTGATAACAATAACAACACACCAATTAATACATTGTAGTATTCATTAAACCTTCTAATTAATAGCATTAAAATAACATTAATCGTTATACAGTTAGAAAATAATAACGATATTATTAATAGTGAAAACAACTATTGACAAATCTGATTGGTGAAAAGAGGTGAAAATCCTCACTTAGATGGTTCAGTTCCGAACTGAGTTGACTCGGTTGGCTAGGACAGCCGCACACCCCTTCACTCTCTCTCTCTCTTCTTCTTCCTTTCTTTTCCTCCTTTTCTTCTATGACTGACAAATCCATCAACCCAACCATAGCCCTGGTCTTTAGTCCTTAGCTGAGTCAACTTAGTGGTGAGTTGCATGTCTTGGACCCAGCTCAAGTGGCAGCAAGTCCTCCACTCACTCTCTCTCTCTTCTCTCTCTTTCAGCTTCTCCTCTTCCTTTCTTCCCTGCTGGAATATCCAGTAGGCCTTCCATTCAAACCAGACAATATATGGATCTGGCCAGACCCGGAATTTGGCCTGACTCAGCCCGAAACTTGGGCTGATTCGGCCCAGCGAGTCGGCTCGGGTCGAGCTGGTGCAGCAATGCAGCACTCGGATCCCCCTGTTTTCTCTCTTCCTTCATATTCTCCTCCCTCTCGGACTCATCCAGCAAGGTCGCTGGACTAGACCTCAACCCGACTCGTACCTCAACGAGTTTGTTCGAGTTAGCAGCTCGGTGCGGCATGACCCATACCTAAACTCAGCTCAGTTCGAGCGCTGCCGCAGCTGGCTGACGCTCTCCTTCTTAATGATTCTTCTTTCTTTCTTTCTTTCTTTCTCCTTCTCTCTTTCTTTCTCTCATTTCTTTGCTGGAGCTACATAGAGCTCGACTCAGTCCAGCAGCACCATTGCACGGTCGGAGGATGTCGAGGAAGGAGGTGCAGCTCCAATGGTGGATCGAAATGCGGCCACCTTTCTTTGAAATGAGGCTGCTGGAGGGTCTAGTCCTTCCATACGATGCTTATAGAACCCAAAAAATGAAGCTTCAGGTGTGTTTGGGTGGTGGGTTCGAAGGTAGGAAGAAACAGTTGTTTTCGTTTGCTAGTTTTCTATGAAAACCAAAATCCGTGTGAAGGGTTGTTGATTGGTTGAGATTATGCCACGTGGATGGCCGAGATTGGAGGAGAACAAAGCTCATGCAGATTGCCAGCGTGGGAGTTTCCGTTTTTGGAAAATTGGTTTTCCATAGTCCAGATACGCCTGGATTTGTGCCCACATACATGCACGTCATCGCGTGAAATAACTAGGGTTTTGGTCAAGCCCATCACCCGAGTCAGATGGATGGTTTGGATCGTTGAGATGGTCCCTCATGGTGGGCCATAGAACGTCTCAAACGGATGGCGTCCGTCTGCTGTGAAAGCGAGAGAAAATCCCTCTTTTTAGAGGAATTTCAGGTTAAACCCGGTTTGACTGGAGGTGTAGTCCAATGCACCGCTGGTGCTCTCGCACTGGTGTACACGCACACCAATGTGGGGCCCACCGTGATGTTTGGGAGAAATCCACACCGTCCATTCACTCTGGGAGGCCCCCAAGAGGGGCCTTTGAATAAGGATCAGGCAGATGAGATGCCTAGGTGGGGCCCACAACTTGATTTGGGCCCTATTCATGGATTTCTTGCCGATCTGGCGGTTGGATCCGCTCCAATCTGACCACCAACGGTCAAAAGGTCCTAGTGGATCATTTGTAAGACCAATACTCATTATTATCCACCCGATCATATTAATTTAAAATTTTAATTTAGATTTCCATTATTATTACATGTATATATATATACATATACATATTTATTTATGTCATAGTCGTGTAGTGGGTCCCACATTAATGATTTGTGAAATTTGCCTCTCTCACGAGGTGCGGCGGGTTCATTTAGAGCCTCTATCCAGAGATTGACGGATTCAAAACTTGGGTGGGCCACACATAATGAATTTCATCATGTTTATTGATCCTCACTGATCCAATGATTGGATTGATCCTGTTTTGAATATTAATGGTTAAAAAGACTCTAAGGATCGTTTGTGTGTGTTCAGGCCTATTTTCCTTATGTGGATGACTCTATTTTTGTTATTAACATCCCTTAAATAATATTATTCATATTATTATGCTATTATTACTTGTTTTATATACTATTATTATGTGTGTAATACATATATACTTATTTACTTATTTATTTGTAGGACCTGTCTTTGATAAAATTCATAAATGATAATGTCATCGAGAGGTTTATGGTTGATTCTATAATTTGATGGTCAAACTAGGAAATTCAATCGTTAGATCGATCGAAGGGACGTTGTTGGGTCATGATGGTGAATGGCTTGATTTGTCTTTGGCACGGTTTACTGACCATCTAAGTATCAATGAACAGTTGGATGGCCCTATCTATGGATGAGATTTCTCATACTGGTCCAATTTAGACTATAAAGTATGTGAACATTTGATTAAGTTAGATTCATGTTTATACTAATACATGTCCTCCCAGTAATACCCGAGTACTGGAAAGTACGGGGTGTTACAGGTACATTTGAGGTTGTTATTTACTTGTGCTATTTTATTATTTGATTGTGCTATCTATCTTTATATTCCGCATTTATTTTTAATTTGGCATAGTCCTATTCACCCCCCCAGGACGTTTAGCTCAGCCTTTTCAGATCTAAGGAGAGAAAAGAATGACCCAAGCAAGACCCATCTCCCTACCACCCAATCTCGCCATCCAACCATCCAATCTTTATTATCCACCATTAAAGTAGAAGCTTAGGAGCTAAGGATTTCAAGGAACTAAGAAGAAGAGCTATAGGTGGGTGTTTATAGGATTAGACTTTAGTTTTTAGTTATGGGCCAAGTGAGGCCTACCGGTTGATGGTATGAATCCCATTTTGACCCAAGGTGTGGCCAATGGCTCACCATTATACATTTGTAAATCCATGATGGGGCCATTCTCCATGGACTCCACCATGATGTTTATTTGATAACCAATATGTAGAGGTCACCTAAACCTTTGATTTTATGGTGGGGATGACATTCTTACATTGATTTGCTAATTTGAGGGCCCACATATTTTAGGGCCCATCTTGTTGTATGTATCGTATGGCGAGGGAGCTCATAATGGCGGAACTCCCTCCACCACTCGATTTGTTCTCTCTCTCTCTCTCTCTCTCTCTCTCTCTCTCTCTCTCTCTCTCTCTCTCTCTCTCTCTCTCCATTTTTTTATGGCCCACCTAATGAGTGCTTGGATGATCCAGACCGTCTAGCAGGTGGGATGACCTTGCTGTCCAGATTTCTGTATGCCTGGCCGGCCCACCTTGCTGCCCTGTTGTGGCCCGTGTGACCGGCCGATTACAGAGGCCCCAACGAAGGGATAAACACAATGTCAACTTGATTCTAAGCTGGTGGGTCACACACGTGGACCCCACCTTGTTTCGACCAGAAACGAAAAACAGTTGATTTGGAGAATTATCTCACTTAATAATGACAAAAAGAAACAACATAGAGAATAATCATCAAATTTATTCATTCTGAATTCATTACATTCTTTTGATCCTTTGATTCTGGGATAGAATTTCTAGAAATGCAGAAGTATAAGTATCGAATAAGTTCAAATATGAATTTCGGCAGCATTTTGGCTCATATCAGTCATGTCTCTAGGGGAGATGAGTTGTGCGGGCTTTCCGTGCACTTTGTCCCTCATTGACATGATAAAAGAGTGCTGGATCCCTTTGGAATATCTGAAACAACTTGAAGACCTGAGAAAATACAACATCGTGTTGCCTCAAAGAGCACCCGCGCAACTCGCATTGAGTGGCGCGGGCCGAGGAGTTATGCGGGCTAGCGTAACTCACATGGAGTGGCGCGGGCTGGCCCTCCTGCACTTCCTCTCATTCTCTCAGTCTCCAATACATGTCTGAGGCACTGTTCTTCCGAACATCCGATCTTCTAAATGAGGGGGTAAGGGGGTATTTACAGGCTTCCGCACGTGTGGGCCCACGAATCTCGTGCCGTGGACCCTACTTCGCATCACCTGCTCAACATTTCTTGCGGAGGATAGCGCGGCCTAGTGCAACTATGGCGAGTTGTGCGAACCCGCGCAACTCGGGTCCCACGCAACTCATCCCCTGCTCCTTTTTTAAATGTTCTTCTTTTCTTCTTTCCTTTTCCAATCAAATTTTATGATCCAACAGACCCTGATGTATGCATTATATCCTCACCGTCCATCCAATTTTTCAAGCCAAGGGCCTCGAAATGAAGTAGGTCCAACGCCCAACTAACCCAGTAGATAGCAGTGGGCTAATGCCCACCATTTAAAACTTTTTAGGTCCACTATGATGTTTGTGGGAGGCCCAGCGACCGACCCACTCACCATATATGTGTTTTAGCACATGTCGTCCTCTGTCTGGATGCCCAGTAGGGTTGGGACGCTACTGGACTGACCGTCCAGCAGTAGGCCCACCCTGTTATATGTATTATATCCACGTTGTCCATCTAGTGGGGCCCATCTGCAATGTGCAGGCCCACCGTGAAGTGTATGTTGTATCTAAACCGTCCATCCACTGGACGTCCAGAGGCCCAGCTCATTGGGTGAGTTGGATGTCCAGCAAGGGCCCATTGTGATGTGTGAGGCCCATTGTGATGTGAGAGGCCACCATGATGTGTGTGATGCACACTATCCATTAAGTATACAGACCATGGACTGCCTCATATAGGCCCACCATGATGTATGAGTTATACGCCCATTATGGGGTTGCCTTGTGAGGCCCACCATGTATGAGTGATGTGCACATGCAGTCCATTCGTCCTTCTAGAATTTTAAGGGCCGAAGGCCCCGTTGTGATTCAGATTTTTTAATCCTAATGGATCGCACTCTAGGAGACAATGGTGGTTAAATGTCCACTGTTGTAAACCTCCCTAGGGCCCATTGTTACGCCCATTTCCACCCTTACCTTATTAGACTAACCTAAAATGTTGGGTCCCCATCGATGTTAGTGATACCCATTAGGCTAACCCAAACCATTGGGCCCCCATTAATGATGGTGCTTTCCACCATACCTTGTAGGATTATCCACACCTTGGGGCTCAATACCTTGGGGCTCACTTGTGTATGTATTGGGCCTCATAGGAAGGCCCAGTTTATTACATGATAAGAGTCGGTGAGGAAGCCCACTTATCGTACTTAGATTCATCCTCTCAACTCACCTTGTTGTATAGCCATTAGACTCACCCATGAGGCTCATTCTTGATGTAAGCATGACGCCTAGGTCATCCATTGTCTATAGGAGAAGTACATCATCACCCCTTGTCGTAGATGGAAGAATATATGGTATTAGATTTGGTATATCTACTGTGTGGAGACTACCTTAATGTATAGGCTAGACCCACCATCCTTTCAGTGGACCCTACCTTAGGGTATTTGATATATTACTACCCTGAGGAGGTTATGATGGTCTAACATGAACCATACCATATAGTCTTCTATATGTCTGGTAGGGCATATCGTTTAGCTTCTACTCTTTGTATATGATACACCGGTTAAGACCAATTGTTGTCTGTTATATCTGATAATATGTTAGTGTACTTAGTCTAGTAGGACACACTAAGAACATGCTTAGTATTACATCATGATACATGCTTATACGCATCATTTGTATATCTGTTGTAAGGAATGATTGATCAAAGCATTCGCCATTGGGCTGAGTTATTTAAGGGACTCCTTGTGTGACGGAGTTGCCCCACATGATGGCGCGGTACGCACAAGTTTGATGCATGACTAGATGGTATGACTCATGCATCTTGCATTTTGTGTGACATGATCACTTGACTCCCTAACGACATCAGGGTTGTGGCCTCCACAGGCATATCGTGGATGATCAAATTAGACATCAAAAATATTTGGTTATAACACTATGGCCGCTTAAGATGTCCTTGGGTGAAAGTCTCAGAACCCTTTTGGTACCAAGAGATGTTCCAACGTCTAGACCGAGTGGATACATGAGCGCATGAGTGCCGAATACTAGTAGGCCGCGTCTCCCACTGTGTCGTAGTCGGTTGTGAAGGGGGTGTGGCCTTATCCACCCGAGTGAGGGGGCTATAAGCTAGGCTGAGTCTGACCAGGTTGTAAATGGATCCGCTATCGATGAGTCGGGTAGGTATTGACAGACTACTGGTCAGGTGGGTAGTGAGGTTCTTTTCACTCGCTGGTTGTGCGGCTAGGGAGGCGGCAGTCAGTGTGGAGTGTATTAGACCCCGGTGATGTTCCAGAGATGAACTGTATTGACATGTGGATTCGATAGGACTGACATGCTTGCATTGCATCTTGCATATGTCATTTGGCTACGTAGGCCTTGCATCACATAGTCTTGGTATGATTGATAGCATTCATGGACTTGCCAGTATTTTCGCTTACTTGATATCGTATTCTTGATACATACATTGCACGCACACACACACACACATCCTCTAAGCTTTGTTGTAAGTTTTTGCACGACTGTTGTGTGCAGGTGATGCTAGGACGCAGCAGCGCCGAGGCGGAAGTGTGCAGCGATCTTTTTGGAGTTTCATTATACTTGTATATTTCCCTTCCGTATTGTACTTAAATGGTTTATTATAGTGGATATGTGGTGATGTTGTTTTGTGATTTGGTTATGCTTGTGGTTATGCTCCTTTACAAAAAAAAAAAAAAAAAAAAAGTCATATTGAAAATCCTCCTTATAGGATCCCAGGATTGGAATCTGGCATATGAGTGCCGGGAGCCGAGAATGGAGTACTACAAAGGCTGTTGGTGCCGGATTCAATGATCAAAAATTCTGTGAACCCGGTTTCCGAATTTGAGACGTGACACTGTGTCTTCCCTTACGAACATGAGATTAAAAGTAAACATTACAAGCATTGGAAAGTTTTAATGGTGGGTGTTCAATCACCAATTTCTTCTAATGGTGTGGTCCATTAAGATTTGGATTTGCCTCTCACTTTTTAGCCCATGCCTTTTATGGCTCGCTTGATTACCAACAAACAAGTTACTTTTTCTACTTACATTAGTAGATAAGTAACATATTTTAGATAAGTAAATTGCTGAAGAGAGGCATCCAAAAAGATAAAAGAGAGGAGAAGCCGATAAGTATATTGTTTATCAAACATATTTATTTTCTTAATAGTTAGAAACTAATATAAGCTACTTATGGAATATGCTTATCTTAAGCACATTATGATCCAAACACCACCTTAATGATTTGAAAGCCCCATGCATATCCCTTTTAATGATTAGGTGGATAGAAGATATACATCATAATGAGGCTCAGGCAGCACCCACCTCTAGCTAAATTGTCATTGTAGCCCCACGCATATCCCTTTTAATGATTAGGTGGATAGAACATATACATCGTAATGAGGCCGAGGCAGCACCCACCTCTAGCTAAATTGTTACTGTAGCCCCACGCATATCCCTTTTATCACTTTGATCCAAAACTTTTGTGGCCCATTAATGGTCGATCATCACTTATTTTATGGTACGGTCCACTTGATGATCACCACTATTTTTTCTCATACGATCCACCTTATAATCAGACGTACTTCAGTTTTTGGATAATGCCTTGAAATGATACTAGAAAACTAATGAACGGCCTGGATGTAAACTACATGCATTAAGGTGGGCCCTACGGTAAGGGCCACATCATCTCGGGTGATTTTGATGTCTCATTTAATCCGTTCCCTCTCTATCTCTATTGCCGACCAGCCTGTAAAGGTTGGCCGATGTGACATGATAGGACTTTTGTGAGAAATTCAGTCTGCTCATCTGTTTTAGTGAGCAATTTCAAGACATGAGATAAATAAATAATTAATTAAAGATAGTAGGATATGAAATTCAACCGGACGCCAATTGGGTCCTACCCTAATCCGTCCGGACAGAGCTATGTGTAGCCCCACTGTAATGTAAGTGTTTTATCCACGCTGTTAATCGTTTTTCTCAAGTCATTTTAAGGTATGAGCGAAAACATGAGGCAAGTAAAAGGATTAAATAGACTACAAAGTAGGTATTTAACTTCTACAATTAAAAACTTCTTAGGAGCTGGAGAAGTTTAGGATGAAGCTGATATTTGTTTTTTCGTTTCATCCACGTCTACGTGACCTTATTAATAGGTTGGATGGTATAAAAACATCACAGTGGCCCTTAGAAAGGTTTCAACCGTGGGTGTCATTATCACTGCAGATTCCTTTGGTGTGGTCCACTGGAGCTGTGGACCTGCCTCATTTTATAACTTCAATTTTAAAATGATTTGAAAAAAACGATGAACGGATCAGATAAAACACTTACATCACTCTGGGCCTTACATAGTTCTGCCCGGACGGATTACCGTGAGGCAATCCGCGTCTAATTCAAAAGTCACACCATTGGAAGCAATGGAAAGGGACGGCTTATTTTTCAAACCTTTTTGGGCTCCAATTGATGTTTATATGCCATCTAAATCGTTCATAAAGCAGGTCCAGCTGTTCAGAAAGATCATTTCCACTATGATGACTGAAAGAAAAAAATATATATATTAGCCCGATCCAAATCTTTTATGGTTGCATGAATGTTTCAATGGTGGGCGTACAATTTGCACTATTTTCTGCTGTGTGGCCCGCTTGAGCTTTGGATCTGCCTCATATTTTGGGTCATGCCATAAAACGAAGAGGCAAAACATATGGACCGGATTGATTTCTCATAAACATAGTGGTGGGGCTCACCTAGATTTAGAACACCAAATACAAAAGCCATTCTCTAATCTCTGCTTTAATTAGTTTGAAATGTGGGGTATTTTTGTCTTTTAAAAATTATTGTTGTAAACCATATGCAATCCTCACGGCAGAGCAGGTGTATTTTTTAAGATAAATTAAAAGATAGGTTGATTTTCGTAAATAACTGAAGAGTCAACACGGCCATGTGATATCCACATTAATGCTGATGAGAGTTGGATGGCACTACAGTGACAATTTAGCTAGAGGTGGGTGCTGCCTGGGCCTCGTTACAATGTATACGTTCTATCCACCTAATCATCCCTCTTTGGGCAGCGGGATTAGAAGGGATTAGGTGGGATTGTATTCATCTGGTTCCGTGCCAATTCCACTCCATGTTTGGAAAAGCTTGAAATTAGATCGGATGGAATTGCATTGGGTCCTGTGCCAATTTCACTCAATGCTAGTAAGTTGTGTAGGTCCCACCTTGATGTGTGGGCTATATCCACACCCTCCACCCATTTTTTGAGATTATTTTAGAGCATGGGCTAAAAATCAGGTAATTCTAAAACTCAAGTGGACCCACTGCTGAAAGCAACAGGGATTGAATACTTACCGTTGAAAACTTCTTTGGGGCTACATAAGTTTTGGATCTACCTCATTTTTCGGCCCATACCATAAAATGAGGTTACAAAACAAATGAACGGTTTAGATATAATACATGTGTGTTATTCTGGTAATTTCAAATGATGGTGGGTATATCCATTCAATATACCACCGTATTACCAACAAAGGAGAGCATTAATCTAATCCCATGGAATCAGGGGACAATCCCTGCCATGGGTAATAATGATGTTTTTTTGAATCCAATCCCACCTAATCCCTTCTAATCCCGTTGCCCAAAGAGTAAGAAGTTTTTAATTGTAGAAGTTAAATACATAGGCCCTGTTTGAGCAACGGGATTAGAAGGGATTATGTGGGATTGGATTAAAAAAAAACATCATTATTACCCATGGCAGGGATTGTCCCCTGATTTCATGGGATTAGGTTAATGCTATGCTTTGTTGGTAATACGGTGGTACATTGAATGGATATACCCAACATCATTTGAAATTACCAGAATAACACACATGTATTATATCTAAACCGTTCATTTGTTTTGTAACCTCATTTTATGGTATGGGCCAAAAAATGAGGTAGATCCAAAACTTATGTGGCTCCAAAGAAATTTTCAACGGTAAGTATTCAATCCCCATTGCTTTCAGTGGTGGGTCCACTTGAGCTTTAGAATTACCTGATTTTTGGGCCATGCTCTAAAATAATCTCAAAAAATGGGTGGACGGTGTGGATATAGCCCACACATCAGGGTGGGACCTACACAACTTGCTAGTATTGAGTGAAATTGGCATGGGACCCAATGCAATTCCATCCGATCTAATTCCAAGCTTTTCCAAACATGGAATGGAATTGGCACGGAACCAGATGAATCCAATCCCACCTAATCCCTTTTAATCCCGTTGCCCAAACAGGGCCCTACTTTGTAGTCTATTTAATCCTTTTACTTGCCTCGTGTTTTCGCTCATACCTTAAAATGACTTGAGAAAAACGATTAACAGCGTGGATAAAACACTTACATTGCAGTGGGGCCGCACATAGCTTTGTCCGGACGGATTAGGGTAGGACCCAATTGGCGTCCGGTTGAATTTCATATCCCACTATCTTTAATTAATTATTTATTTATCTCATGTCTTGAAATTGCTCGCTAAAACGGATGAGCAGACTGAATTTCTCACAAAAGTCCTATCATGTCACATCGGCCAACCTTTACAGGCTGGTCGGCAATAGAGATAGAGAGGGAACGGATTAGATGAGACATCACCCGAGATGATGTGGCCCTTACCGTAGGACCCACCTTAATGCATGTAGTTTACATCCAGGCCGTTCATTAGTTTTCTAGTATCATTTCAAGGCATTGTCCAAAAACTGAAGTACGTCTGATTATAAGGTGGATCGTATGAGAAAAAATAGTGGTGATCATCAAGTGGACCGTACCATAAAATAAGTGATGATCGACCATTAATGGGCCACAAAAGTTTTGGATCAAAGTGATATTTGTTATTTTCCTTCATCCAGGCTTATGTGACCTTATCAATAGATTAGATGGCAAATAAACACTATAGAAACATTAAGATTCTCCCTAATAAGTTTTTAATGGCTGAAAGTTCAATCACCAATCTTTCCTATGTTATGGGCTACCTGATAATTGGATCTGCTTTAGTTTTGGGATCTTGCCCTACAAGTGGCTGCTAAAATGGATGAACATCACAGTGGGTTTCTCCACTTAGAGATGCATATAAACATTAGGTAGAGCCAGAAAGGTTTGAACGTTAACCAGTCAGGGATGCATATAAACATTAGGTAGAGCTCAGAAAGGTTTGAACGTTAACCAGCCCCTTTCCACTGTTTTCCATCATGTGGCCCACTTAGCATCATATCCCACTGATTGTTCTGTCTCATGCGTTAAAATGACCTGCCAAAATTAATAAACGGAGTGGATTTCTCACAACGTCATCATAGGCCCCATCTACCGATAGGCGGGGCACTCACGTAGTTTAAAGGCCCCCCACCAATCCTGTAATATAGGCTCCCATAAGTATGGAAGTGGGCGGGAGCCCTGGACATGGGCCCCACCTTGATGTATTTGGCTTATATCTATGCCGTCCATCTGTTTTGAAAACTCATTCTAGGGCAAAGCTCGAAAAATAATGTAGATTCAAATCTCAAGTGGATCATAATAAGTAAAATAGTGGTAATCAGCCATTAAAAACTTTTCAAGGGCCACAAAAGTTTTAGATTAAGATGCTATTTGAGTGTTCTCTTTATCTAGGTCTTCATGACTTTATCAATAGGTTGGATGGCAAATAAACATTCCGGTAGCCCTTGTGAAGTGTTTTATGGCGGGGATTCAATCACGACTGCAACTCATGTCATGGCTTCATGTAAAAAATCAGCCATATTTGAGTCAGATGCGGCAAAATCAAATTCAAATGATGAACACAAACCTTCCTAGGTGATCAGTCCCAATAACACTTTGCATGTTAAATGTGAGCCCTAAATCCGTGGACCAAAGCAAGCATAAAAATCCCCACCACTGCGTGTGTGGGTGTGTGGCGGGTGCGTGTGTGTATATTAAAAATAAATTTTTTTTTTTTTTTTTTTTTTAAAAAGCAAGCATAAAAAATTGGGACCAATAGTTAATATGACTACCAAGAATGATAAAATGGTCTTTGAGACACCTTAATTTCCATAAGGAATCATTAGTCTAATAAACTGCTCTTTTCATCTTATTTTAAAATGAAAGACACCTATAGGAATTTCTAAATAAGGGTTATATTTTTAAAATAAATAAAAATAGTAATTAACTCTCGACTTTTTCGGTAGCTCAGTTTTCATACCTGCCAGTACTATTGTACACGCACACGCAAGTCCAGAGGGACGTAGCTTCTGCATATCAATATATCAATGATGATGGGATCTATCACGACGCATTGCTTTACATCTGCCAGTCTATCTATTTTAAAGATTATTTGAAGTTATGTTTTCAAAAATGAATCGGATCCAAATCTCAGGTGGATCAAACCACATGAAAGAGCGGTAGTTCACTACTAAAATTTTCTTACAAGGTACAAAAGTTTTATATCAAATTGATAGTTGTGTGGTCCCCTCATTTATGTCTTTGTGACGTTATCAACATATTTGGCAAATAAACATTCCAGTGAGCTCCACCAAGTTTTTAATCGTGGATAATCAATCACCACGTTTTCTGTGGTGTGGTCTACTTGAGATTTGAATCTGCTTCATTTTTTGGTAACATGCCTTAAATGAGTTTTCATAATGGATGAGCGGCCTGGATGTAAGGAAGTACATCACGATGGGCCCCACAGTCAGGATCCACCAAAGCTGTTTCCCGTTAAAAGCTGTCCGATCGATTATTTGGGACGCGGATTTGCTGTAAAAGCTTTTGCATAAGATCATGTAACAGGATGCTAGGTGTCATGTAATAGGATGCTAGGTGGAGCCCACCGTGATGTTCCCACCGTATCCATTAGTTGTGCAAGATATTTTAAAACATCTGACAAAAATGAAGTAGATCTAACGGCCTGTTTGTTTCGGCGAATTCGCGGGAAATGCAATTTCCCCTGGTAATTATTACTTTTCAAGGAAATGCAGTGAAGTGCTGCACGTTTCTCATAGTTGATTGGACGGCTTACCTTTTTCAACCTAAAAAGGGGAAATATTTGTGGGTCCTACCATGATACATATCATATATCTACACCGTTCATCCATTATGTCATATGGATTTATGATATAAACTAAAAAATGAGGCATATCCAAAGCTCAAGTGGGTCACATTACATAAAAATGTGAATTAATACTTACTTCAAAACGTTTTTGGGACCATTGTTTCTTTTGGTTTGATCCAATTGTGCGTTGGATCAAACTCATTTTTCTTCTCATATTTCAAAATGTTTGTGATAAAATGGCTGGCTGGACGGACAGATAGATCATATACATCAAGATGAGGTTCTAAAATAAACTACCAAAACTTTTGAAACGCGTTTCCAAGAAATAAAATTCCCACTATATCCAAACAGGTGAAACAGTAATAATCACCCATTTTCAAGAGATTTACATTTCCCAGTGAAATAGTGAAAATCAAACAAGCCCTAAAATTGCATGAGAGGAGGAAACAGTGGAGATTCAATGACTACCGTGGAACATTTTATACCCACAAAAGTACGTGCAGGGATATATATATATATATATATATATATATATATATATATTATATATATTTTACGATTTGTATATATTTTACGATTTGGAAGCCTAAAAAGATTTTAATGTGAGAAACTCTTTCCTCATTTTCGTTTATCTCATGAGTGGCTTGACTTTGTACACTTCATTTTCCATGTCCTAAAATGACCTTGCAAGATGGGTGGACGGTTGAATTTCTAACAAACGTTATGATGGCCGTACCTGCAGTCAGATTATTTAAGAGTGTAGGGCAATCAACCGTGGAAACGGAACACCTTGATTCATAGCTCAAGTGATAGACTGGGTGAAAAATACCTCGTTTTAACTAGTAGGGGTGGCTAACACTGAAGTGTGAACGACATTGTTGTGTACATTCAATCACTATTGTTTTCCTATAATGTGGTCCAGCTAAGATTTATATCTACCTCATTTTTGGGACCAAGCACTAAAATTATCTTTCAAAATGGATAGATGGTGTGGATTAAACACAGATCATGGTGGGTCAACGTAGCACCAACCATAACCACCTCGCGTGGCCGCCGGATGCGGATTTCCTGCACTCAAGTTCACCCAAAACGCAAGGATTGAGCGTACACGGTTGAAATATTCATGGGCTAGAGAAGTATTGAAATAGTCTAATAATTGTATTTTCAGTTCATCCCCGTAGGATTGGCCTTATGAACGGTATGAATGACGTGTAAACATTACTTTCAAACTCGGAGAGCTTTTAACGGTAGAAATTTCCCAACCCACCTTTTCCTCTATTGCGGCCCACTTGAGTCTTGAATCCTACTTACTTTTGGTCTCAAGCCCTAAAATGAGTTCAAAAAACTGATGGACGTGGTGGATTTCTAACAAACATAACAGTGGCTCCACCTCTGTGTGGCAGCGTCACTAACCAAACGACCCGGGCGCGGATGGGATACTGACAAGGTCAGTAGCCAAATCGCTATGAAGTGACGTCACCAAGCTCTGTGGACCCCACCATGATACATGTTTTGTATCCATACCGTCCAACCATTTTTAGAGATTGTTTTATGGCATTACAAAGAGAATGAGATAGATCTAAATTCAAGTGGACCCCACCATAGAAAATAGTGGAGACAGTGACATCTACCGTTCAAAACTTCTTAGGGGCTACAGTAGTTTCCGATGAAGCTGATGTTTTTGTTTTCACTGCATCTATCTCCATGTTAACTTATGAATGAGATAGATCTCAAAAATACATCACTGTGGGTCCTATAAATGTTTCAACGGTGGGTGTGACGGCTCCCACGGTTTTCTGTGGTGGGTCCACTTGAAATTTAGATTTCTCTCATTCTCTTTATAATGCCATAATAGGATCTCTACAAATGGTTGGACGGTACGGATACAACACATGCATCATGGTGGGATCCATAGAGCTTGGTGACGTCACTTCAGTAGCGATTTGGCTACTGACGTTGTCAGTATCGAATCCGCCCCAAACGACCCAAACTGCGTCCATCAACCGTTGGTCCAGTCTGGGGCTCGACGAGCTGACGCGCGCCACCTTCTCGCAGCAGCAAGGAAATGGGATTTGCACTGAGTTACAGTAAAATTTTATCCTGCTGAGTAAACTCATTTGAGCGTCCTATGAATGTGTGGAATATCCACGCCCTCCATCCGTTTATCCAGATCATTTTAGTAGTTTAGTCCAAAATATAAGTATTCCTAAAGCTCAAGTGAACCACACCAAAGGAAACAGCAGGAATAATGACTTCCACCGTTGAAACCTTAGTAGGGCCCAAAGTGATGTTTATTTTTCATCCAACCTTTTCATAAGATTAAAAAAAAGACATGGATGAAGGGAAAAAACATATCAGCTTGATCCAAAACTACTGTGGGCCCCAAGAAATTTTCAACGGTAGAATTTCAATTCACACTATTTCCCATGGTGAGGTCCACTTGAGATTTTGATATATTTCATTTTTGGCTTCCAGCCATCAAATTATCTGTTAAAATGGATGGGCGGAGTAGATAAAATATGTAAATCGCGGTGGACCCCACAGAGTTTACTCAATACGCTAAGCCTACTGAGTTGGTAAAGCAATCCGCTTCAGCAGCGAGGTCAGTGGAGTGTGTTACACCAGCCAGTCCAGGTCCGTGTTTTATGATGAGTTGTACGAGACAGAGAGAGAGAGAGATGGCAAGCGAGGAGGAAACGGTGGAAAGTAGAGAATGGGTGTTGTCTTCATACATTCCTCAGGGCGTGCCAACTTCCGACCATCTCAAGATCCGGACGGTAAGGATAGACGTTGGTGTTGACTCCATTCCGGACAGCCATGTGGCCGTGCAGATCTTATTTATATCCGTTGATCCATATCTCCGGGCCATGATGACTGGCCAAGAAGACGGGCTTTACCTCAAGCAGTTCCAGCTTAACCAGGTACTCCTTCCCAATCCATGTCTTCCACGAAATCCCTATCGTTTTAATTGTAGGTCCGAAAATTCACATTGCTTCCAACATTTTCAAGCTACCAGTTGCTTGTCTTCCATCCTCGATGGATTCAATGATTTAGTCCATCTGGATGGAGGACGACCGACCGACGGTAGAAAACCACAGGGGCTCTAATGGCTCTAAGGTGACATTGTCATCTTTGGGTTTCATCCACACCTTCCATACATTTTTCCATATAATTTTTGGCTACATTCCAAAAAATGAGGCAGTTCCAATTCTCAAGTGTACCACACCACAGGAAGCAGCGGTAACAATGACACTCACCGTTGAAACGTTCCTAGGGCCTACTGCGATGGTTAATTGCCATCCAACCTGTTTTCATAAGGTCCCGTGGACCTAGATAAAGGGAAAACAACAATATCATATTGATCCAAAACTTATGTGGCCCTTGTTTATACCTAATTCGACCGGATCTTGTTTCGGTTAGGTTCGTGTGGGTCACACGTATACGTGGTTAACAATCAAAAGATTATAATAAGAATATGCAATCGAATTTCAAAAAAATGTTATCACGTGCCTTGCACATGATAAACAATCATTAAGGTGTGTATGACCGAGTTCAAGCAACTAAATAATTAGTTAACCAGTGGTCGAGTCATTACAGATGCTGAATAGGGATAAAAGATTCAGGAAATGCGATATCGTGGGAAGAATCTGGAAGCAGAATGAGGGCAAAAACAATTATGGTAACTGTCAGATTGTGAGAAGCATCCAGAATGGCTGGATCAGATATATAAATAGAAGAAGATTTCAACAGGAAAAATTGGCATACACCAACGCAAACAAATCAATTATCTTCAATTATCTTTCAATTATCCTATCGAATTTATATGTCATAGTGTATTGCAACTTTCATCAAGCAATTCTTTTCCTTTAGAGTAATCATTTACTTATCGCATTTGTTTGTTTTCTTTAGCATAATTCGTAGCATAAATACAGTAGTTGATAGCTATAATCTACTCTTTAGCAATCGATTTCCATTTATCAATTTACATTTTACTCTTTACGCATTAAGAAAGTCCTTTCGTACGGAAGGCAAGGAGAAATCCATCATCAGATGACAAACCCCACCCTCTGACTATCGCTCGATCCATTTACACTTTGAACGAGTGGCTGAATTGGCGACCGATCTCCTCAGATCTCGGTCATACTCAGTGTCTGCCTACTTTGCCGCTCAGGGTCATTGTTGTTCGGTTTGAATTGGAACCACAATCACAATTCTGACATGCCTACGTACTTGTCACCCATGCTGGAAAGAGAAACGTTAAAACAACGCGGAACAATTTTCTGGCACACCTGGTGGGGACCCTATTATAAGTCACCAATTCGATCATTGCTAAAATGCAACGGAGGAGTGACAAAATTGCCTGGAACGAACCCGCAACGCCGACCGCACCACCCTTAGTGGATGACGTGCAGGTCCAGGCACTTCCAGGTGAAATTACTTTGAATGTTAATTCAATCGGAAACCAAGCAGGGGGCCGTCAACGGCTTGCCCTATTTTTCCAGGTGAGGTATCAATGGTACTAAGGGATGTACATACATGTATAGGTGTACACGAGTTGAACCGAGTCGAGCTTGGCACAACTTGACTCGGCTCGGCCGCTAGCTGATCCTGGCTTGAACTTGGATCGGCTCGGTCCTTGAGCTTGACTGGCCAACTCAACTCGGTTTGGTCAGCAGCTCGGGTAGTTCGAGTCGAGTTCGATCTAAGATCGAGCCAAGTTCGCCTGTGCAACATTTTCACAAACACGTGGACTATACCTTCAAATTCTCACTGTATGTAAAACAGAACCATCGGTTTTACATGTATTTTATCAAACACCTTGTAGGCAGCATCAAAATCAAGAAAAAAAAAAAGGTTATTTGTTTTATATACATACCTTCCTTACCAGGAGTGCCACACTTCATTGAGTCATTTCATCAAACACTTGGTGAGCAACATCAATATCAAAGTAGCCGAGTCACCAAATTGATTCAATCCGAGTTTGATTCAAGTTGGGGTTTGATCCGAGTCGAGTCGAGCTCGGATAAGCTCAAACTCGATTCAAAATTTTTTTCGAGCTCAAAAAATCAGTTTGACTCTGCTTGAACTCAGTTTTAAGCTCGAATTGAACTGATTCTCATCATGGCCAGCC
>JAJHSJ010000015.1:44996958-45187707 GCA_021015155.1 Magnolia officinalis
TTCTTCAAGTTCTTCGATCTTCTTCATCCCAAGCTATCAACATTCTTCCGATCCTCATCCCTTATTCACCTATCGACGAGCCAAACCCTATAAACCAAAACCTCACATACCTAGCCTACACGTGTGACCGTACGGCCACACATGTGAACCTATAAGGTTGGCCACACGACCCTACTCTTGTCCATTTGGCTTTCCACTACCCTTGCATCAAAACCCTACTTGCTCTTCTCTAAACCCTAACCCTAAACGTACAATTCCCTAATATTCCTATTTCCCCAAATTGCCAAACCCTAGTTCTTCACACTCTTCAATTACACCCAAATCCTTACATTCCCTCCATCCAAAACCCTAATTCCCTTATCCTAGTACATAAACCCTATAATCCTTTTATCCAATTTACCTCATTAACCATAATTCCAAGTTTTCCCCAATTTCCCTAGATCCTAATTTCACTCTAGGTAGTATCAGACATTCCCCTTTGAAATTGGCTTAACCCCATGTTATTTAGATGTCCCTACATCCATTAGATCCTAATTTCCATTATTTAATGGTCTTGTAGGATGATACTTCGTAACCTAGGCTACAATTATGCATGATCTTCTCTTGGGATTTTGGTATTTGTGATGATGATAGCAAGTTTTGTGCATTTTATTAATTAATTTAATTTTGCTAGTTGATCTCACACAATATTTGAGTTCATGCATTGGCCCTACATCACCAAGTGAAGCTTAAAATAGAAGAAAACAAGTATAATTTGAATCTTAAACTGGGATTTGAATTGTAAATCGTATGATTCATATAAAAAGCGATTCAAAGGTAAAATTCAAATCGTTTTGCTTAAGATTCATCTCAAATCGTAAATCATAAATTGTATAATTTTGACAACACCGGTCATGAGACCCACATCATTCGCAATGAGAAATACATAATCAACATACAAGACCAAAAAACATATTTTGATGCCTCGGATCTTAAGATAGCACACGGCTCCTTTGAGTTCTTAGTGAAATCAAACATACAAAACGCCTCATCAAACTGCAGACTTCAGCTCCTATATATGCCTATATGAGGCCATAGATAGATTTCTGAAGCTTGCACACTTTAGAGTCAAATCCAAATTAGCAAAACCTCTCTGACTAGTCCATATAGATTTCCTCATCCAAGTAACCATTGAGGAAAGCAATGTTTATGTACATCTACATATCTCAAAGTCCATGTGAGCAACAATGGCTAACAATACGCTAGTAGACTTCATCATGGAAACCAAGGCAAATGCCTCAGTCAATGCCCTCCTTCTAAATGTAGCCCTAAGCTACAAGCCTAGCCTCAAAAGTGCTTACCTTTCTATGCACATCACGTTGTCTCATGTAGATCCACCTCCATTGAATTGGCTCAATATTGTCAAGGCAATCTACATACTTCCACACATGGTTGGAATGCATGGACTCTATCTTGGCATCTATAGCATTAACCCAGTGTCGTGCATCAATATCAACCATCACTTCTTGATAAGAACTAGGATCATTCTCACACTTGTTAGGCACCACTAGAAACACTTCATTCAAAAAAGACAAATCTATATAGTTCCAGCATTGTCTTTGGCTACAATGTAAGACAGTGTAGGCTCAAGATCAGGAATCAGCCTCTCTGGACTAGACGTCACAAGAATACTAGGAAAATTATCATCCAACATTTTGAAAAGGTCTACAGTGTGATCACCTTTATTATCATGAAGGAAGTCTACTTCAAGGAAAATAGCATCCCTACTGACTATATTCCTTGTTCTTCAATATTGTAAAACTCGGTATCCTTTGGATTCCATGGGATATTCTATGAAAAAGCATTTAAGACTCCTAGATTCTAGTTTACTTTCGGCTCTATTTTCTTAACCATAGCAAGACAACCCCAAATCACCAAATGATCTAACTTAATCTTTCGGCCAGTCCATAGTTCAAAGGGAGCCTTAGGAGCTACTTTTGGTTTGAACCTTATTCAAGATATACATAGCAGTTTCAGGGGCTTAGCCCCAAAATGAAATAGGAAGAGTAGCTAAATTTATCATGGAATTCATCATGTCAAGAAAGATACGATTCCTCTTGGCAATGTCGTTTCGCTTAGGAGTGTAAGGAGTAGTTCATAGAGAGTTAGAGAGGTACAATAGCAACGATTTATCATTAAGCGACGTGTCCAAATCCTGCGACTCCCCCCATTCACCCTCGGTTATTAATCATTGATTAGGCTCATCCGAACCATCCACCCTCTCGTCAATCCCAAGATTGTTAGTCCATCGGAACCATGGTTAGAACCGAATAGGGCTAAACCCTCGGTTTTAAGAGACTCCTCTTCCAATTGTGCTACCTTAACCACAGTTACTTTCATTCTTCCGACCCCAAGGTCCATCCTCCAAACCTTTCCTCCATCCTAATTCCCTCAGCCCTTCTCGTCTTCCTCCCAATTCCCTCCAACCTTCATGACTCAATGTGGGTTGCAGTCCTCGCTCTCTAACCACACCTCCTGTCGTAAACTACTTGATTCCATCCTAGGGTAATGCCAGCCATCGTCTCAATTCCCCTCATGGGCACTTATTTTCACAGGCTCGATTTCAAAGGCTATTCCTACTAACATCTTCATTATCAACCTGCCTCCTATTCAATCTACACTATGATGCAGGATGATGGAAACTATCCTAGGATGCAAGATGAGAGATCAATTACACATTAATTTCAGCAATCAATCATGTAAAATCAAACATATCCTCATAATAGATTCAGAAATACAGATTTATAACATGAAGATCCTAGGTTTTCACAAACACAGTGCACGAAAATATAAAATAATTCAACAGTGGCCCACTTGGAAGTAGGGACTTCCAATCTAGCGTGGGTAGTGCAACAACCACGTGGATAGATAATGATGCAAGGAAAATTCTTGTTTTGGAAAAGTTTCACAAAAATAAAAATAAAAAATTTCAGATTTTGATTAGGGTTTTGGATTCATGGATGGAAATTTAAGAATGGGGCTTTTAGGGATTCAAGGGATCTAGGGTTTAGAATGATGTAATGGAAAGGAAAAGCGGAAGACAAGAGAAGAAAAAGAAGAAGAATACCTTTCGAAGAAGAGAGAGGAAGTAAGAAGAAGAATATATTTCGAAGAAGAGGCGGGATGTACCTTGAGAAATCCACTACCAAACAAGCTTCTACCCTTCCACAATTCAATTGGAATGGAGGGTTTCTCAAAAACCTTAGATCACAAGGAAGAAAGTTCCTTTACGCAAGAGAGCTTCTCTTTTCTTTCTTTCTCAACAACACCACTAGGGTTGGAACTCCACCCTCCATGTGGTTTTATAAATAAAAATTCAGAATTAAAAATTCAACATGATTACAACTATGCCACTCACTTATGTGAAATGGCCCATTATCCAAAATAAGAAAACCAAAACATTTATGATCAATCTCAACCATCAAATAAATCCTATAAAAAATTTAAAAATTTTTTTTTTTTTTTTAAAACGCATAAAGAAAGTAAGATCAGAGTCTAAGGGGCCCAGGTCTGGTGGCCCGATGGCCTGATCGATAAGATCCAACAGTTGGATCGACACGAAATAGAAATCCTATGACTAAAATGGTCTCCTAAGTAGCCCATATGCATCATCTCAAAGTAAGGTCTTCCTGATGCACATCCAATGCATGTGGGGTTTTCAAAATGGCCCAGCGGGCCCCATCTGGAACTCGTCTCCCATCCACAAAGAAAGTTGCGCTGATGTGGGTGGTCATCTCCATCTCTCGTACACCTGAGTAAGTCCTCTAATGTCCCCATCACACTATCACCCCTCCCAACTCTCCAGAATTTTCTTAATTCTTCAGGATTTTAGGGGTCCAACACTTATTCTGCCAATTACATGAACCCCCAACACATCATCGTGCGATGCGTACATGGAATTCAAGAGTTCCCTGGGAATGTCATTTGGAAATTCGGAGGAAGATTATGTTGTCTTGTTTCAGTTCATCAAGGAGCGCTGCATCAAAGCAGCTTCAGAAGCTAGGAAGACACCCAAACCCCCTCGTGGCTAGAGAGAGCTAATGAACCTCGAGTCTGCAGTCAAGTATGAAGTGGGATCTTCCTCTCACTCTTCTAAGAAAGGAAGAAGGGGTAAGTTAGTGGTCAAATGAAGATAATTTCCTAGAATGTTTTCCCTTTAAAAAATCCTAGAATGTTCAAGGCCTTGGCAAAGCCAACAAAAGGGCCAAAGTTAAGGAATTACTCCGTAAGTACAAAGCTCATATTGTTGTTATTCAGGAAACAAAGCTCTCTTCAGCAAGTTGCTTACATCTGGATTCTATTTGGAGTTTTAGATTCAAAAATTGGCTTTCCTTAGACGTTATTAACTCCTCTAAGGGAATCCTCGTTGCTCGGGATGCTAGTTCCTAGACAAAAGAAGATTCCCTTGTTGGAGCATTCATTGTTTCTATGGTTCTAAGAAATCGATCTTCTAGATTTAAATGGATCTTCTCTTCAGTTTATGGCTGTTCCAATGCTTACTTAAGGCATCTACTCTGGGATGACTTAAAACAAAATCAGAAACAAATGGCCTTATCCCTAGTGTATCGAAGGAGATTTCAACGTCATCCGCTTCTCCTTTGAGAACTCCAATGGTAGTTGCATACATGGTGTGCCTTAAAGGTCATTACATAAAGGTAACGGTCACGACCGTTACACATTATAGGGTCGTACGGCTGTAACAGCCGTTATGGAAAAAAATGACCTGTAACCGCCGTTAACAGCCTGTTACTCCCATGTAAAGGCCATAACAACCTCATAAAGGTCTATTATGAGGCAGATATAGGTTTTTCAAACTTTTTTTCAATGTTACAGGGCAGATACGTGTTTTTCGGTTTTGTTTCATATATATATATATATATATATATATATATATATATAAGAGGTCGTAACAGTCGTTGTGACCCGTATCGTAGGCGTAACGGTGGTGGTCGTTACGGCCACCGTTACCGTTACGAAATACCTTGGTTGCATATCGAGGAACATGCATCATTTTTCGGAATGGATTGCCAACAATAATCTTATTGACCTTCCTTTCCTTGATGCAACATTTATTTGGACTAATGGGCAATCCCCCAATCATTTGTCGGTTGGACAGATTTCTCGTTTCCCCCCTTGGCTTGAAGCTTTCCCTGTCGTGCACCAGAGAGGTCTCCCAAGACCTGTCTCTAACCATTGCACCATCCTTTTAGAGTTGGTTGGAGACAACTGGGGGCCTAAACCTTTCAGATTTGAACTCTATTGGCTTGAAATTGGAGGCTTTTTGGATGTGATCTCTAGTTGGTAGAGGTCCTTGTAAGACCCGTACACTAGACCGTACTGTTCCGTAGGCTTCCGCGGTCTTCCAGGTTAAATTTCGACAGCATTAGTTTCCAATTGAGTCGATATTTGTTTTCATTCCATCTATCTCTATGTTAACTTGTGAATAGGTCGAGTCTCAAAAATATATGAGGGTGGGCCCGATTTGATATACCTGAGGCCCATTTGATCAGCCCCATTTGATTAGGCCCATCTTGATGTAGTTATGGCCCATCCGTCGAGGCCCACATTGATATATATGAAGCCCGTGTTATGGGGCCCATTTGATGTAACTAAGGCCCATGGGTCGAGGCCCAATAGAATGTACACAAGTCCATTACAATGTGTAACCCTACCATGGTTTGAGTAATGATGTTTATGGCAGCCGTGTTTTGGGAGCAATGATGGTTTGACGTCCACATTATAAGAATAATGTTGGTTAAATGTCCGCATTATAATTCTCCCTAGGGCCCATTGTTAGGCCCATACTTGTAGGCCGTCTAGGCCCATCTTTGTTATGAACAGCATCCATCACCGTATAACATGTTTAGTATAGTTCCTAATTCATGATCATACACATCATATGTATGCTTGATATGAGAAGTGACTGATCATAGCATATGCCTTCGGGCAGATTGATTAGGGGGTCCCGTATAGGCGATGTTGCCCTACATGAGCGCACAATACGTGCGGGATTGCTGCATGACTGGATAGTGTGATTCATGCATTCACATTGTGTGATTTGGTTACTATACGCCCTAGTGACATCAGGGTCGTAGCCTCCACAGGCGTATCGTGGTTGGCAGGATTGGATACCAGAAATCTTGTTCTACATAGGGTGTTATAGATATCCCTAGGTGAAAGTCCCTAAACCCTTATGGTACCAAGAGGTTGCTCCAACGTCTAGACCGAGTAGGTGCATAAGCGCCGAGTGCCGATTACCAGACGGCAGCGTTTTCCACTGTGTCGTGGTCGGTTGGAAGGGCTGCTGCGGCCTTACTCGCCCGAGAGGAGGGGGCAAAGCTAAGTTGAGTTTGACCAGCTCGAGGAATGGGTCCGCTATCGACGAGTTGAGCCCGATATTGGCAGGCGGATAATGAGGTCTCTTCCACTTACCTTATTGCGCGCGATAGGGCGGCAGTCTGGTTTAGAGTGTACTAGACCCCGGTGATATTCCAGAGTTGAACTGTATTGATACGTGGACTTAGATGAAGATTCGCATGCTTGAGTTGCATCTCGCATTGCATGGCTTTGGTATGGCCGACATCATTCATGATTTACATCACATGGCCTTGGTATGGCCGGCATCATTCATGCCTTGTATCGCATAGCCTTGGTACAGATAACGGTATTCATGGATTCACCAACATGTTCCGTATTACTCTGATACTGCATAACTGTATTACTACCTTGTGCACACACTTTCACCGCCCTCTAAGCTTTCTATAAGCTTATGCACGACCGTTGCGTGCAGGTGACGTTGGACCGCAGCAGTGTTGAAGCTAGAGCGCGTGGCAGATCGTCTTGGAACTTTTGTCATTTATCATTGCATTTCCATTTATGCTCATTGTACTCGTAAAGTTTTTTATCATAGTAGAAATGTGATAGAGTTTTTTATTGTTGTTTGTGGGTTATGCCTTTGGTTATGCTTATTACGAATTAGACTGATATTGGAAATCCTCCTCATAGCATCCCAGGATCGGAACTTGGCGAATGGGCGCCGGGAGCCGAGAATGGGATTCTACGGAGGCTGTCGGCGCCGGATTCGGCGATCGGGAATTTTGTGAGTCCGGTTTCCGAGTTTGGGGGGTGACAAATGTTAGTATCAGAGCATAACTCGGGAATAACCAAGAACAACATTACATGTTTGCTATGAATGATTAAGTCCTAAGTTCGGACAGCCTAGCGATCTTTGATTACAGACCCTTAACGTGTGTGCCTTCGAGAGTTTGAAGTTGATAAGCATCTTTGCTCTTTCCTGTAAGACAAAATACCCAGGAGAGTGACCCGATCGACTCCCGCCCCACCACTTGAGACTCCCACACCACCACCGGAGACTCCCGCACCACCACCGGAGACTCCCGCACTACCATCGACGATCCTCGCTCCACCACCAGAGATTCCTACTGCCTAGCCTATGGATGTAGCTCCTCTACCAGAGACCGGTGCGGATCCGACCGTATCCATGAGCGCCTCCCAGTTACAACAGATGTTGCAGGTTGTAACAGCCGCACTACAGGGGCAGGGCAGGCACCCTGTTGTTTCACTGGAGCAGGCCGAGCAGGAGCGCATGAGCGCCCTCCTTCGAGAGTTTCGACGGCTCGATCCCTCGTGTTTCCAGGGCGAGCCAGACCTGACAGTAGCTGAGAGATGGCGCGCCGATGTGGAGAAGATATTTGATACGATGGGATGCACGACCGAGCGGCGAGTCCGATTAGCTGTATTTCTTCTCCATGGTGAGGCTGAGCATTGGTGGACATCAGTCTCGCGAGCAGCAAGGGCCAATTTTGTGTGGACGTAGAAGGATTGTGGGTCGGTTTGACCGACAGTATTTCCTTGATCACATTCGACGACAGCGAGCGTTAGAGTTCGAGGCCTTAGTGCAGGGTGATATGACAGTGGCTCAATACGCGGCTCGTTTTGTAGCACTATCCAGATTTGCGCCGTACTTGGTGGATGATGAGGAGCGGAGAACCTGCCGATTTGAGGACAGCTTGCGTTACGGTCTTCGAGGTCGTGTCATTGGGCATGAGCTCCCGACTTTTAAGGGGGTGGTACGGAAGGCAGATTTTCGAGGCTGAGTGGGCCGGTTCTCAGTCTAATTGCGGTCAGGGGAGAGACCAGAAGAGGCACGCTCTTTCCGGTGACTCGCAACAGCGTCGACCGCAGCAGTAGAGGCGCACAAATCGCCCAGCCTTCCGAGCGCCAGCAGCACCTCCAGCACCACCTCCGAGGCAGTTCACAGGCACCTGTTTTGGGTGCGGTGCGACGGGACACCATATGTGGGAGTGTCCTCGCCCCCAGCAGCATCAGCAGCCGAAAGGTCCACAGCAGCCTCCACCGCAGCAGCAGTAGAGACCCGCACAGCAGCAACGACAACAACATCAGCACCAGCCTCTGAGGCCGCCGCAGCAGAGGCAGCAGTTTCGACTGCCTCAGCGACCCCAGCAGCAGCAGCACGCTCAGAGGAGACAGGCACCTCCCCAGCCGGCTCAGGCTCGATTTTACGCGGCCCAGCAGGATCCTCAATTGTCTGAAGGAGTCGTTGAGGGTATACTTTCAGTCTCTACATGCATTTCTCGAGTTTTGTTTGATTCTGGTGCTTCGCACTCGTTTATGTCCAAGGGATTCTATTGTTCAACTGGATTGCCGACAGAGTCTGCTCGAGAGGGGTTGACCGTATCGACGCCCTTGGGAAAGACTACAGTAATAGGCCGCTTTTGTTCGTCTTGCCCCGTGCTAGTGGGAGAGATTTTCTTGCCCGCCGACTTGTACGTGCTGCCGATGTCAGACTTCGATGTTATCTTGGGCATGGATTAGCTTGCCGAGTATCACGCCATATTGGACTGCTCCACGAGGACCGTTACATTCTGTATACCAGGCTTGCCGCAGTTTCAGTTCGTTGCAGAGCCCCGGGGAGAGCCATTGTCTTGCTTGATGTCCTGCGCTGTTGAGGAGCCTGTTACCACTTGTATTGATCAGATGCCGATTGTTTGCGACTTTCCCGACGTGTTTCAGGAGATTCCGGGATTACCGCCTCGCCAACTCACCGAGTTTCAGATTGATCTCGTGCCCGGTACTGCGCCTATTTCGAAGGTCGTATCGTATGGCACCGTTGGAGTTACGGGAACTGCAGAAGCAGTTGGATGAGTTGCGAGAGTTGGGCTTTATCCGTCCAAGCAATTCGTCGTGGGGAGCGCCGGTACTCTTCGTGAAGAAAGATGGCTCATTGAGGCTCTGCGTAGACTACCGCGAGCTCAACAAGGTCACGATCAAGAACAAGTACCCGCTCCCGAGGATTGATGATTTGTTTGATCAGTTGTAGGGTGCACAATTCTTTTCGAAAATTGACTAGTGTTCCGGTTATCATCAGATTCGGGTCCGAGAGGAGGACATTCCGAAGACGCCTTTTAGGACGCGTTATGGTCATTTTGAGTTTTAGGTCATGTCCTTCGGACTGACCAACGCGCCCGCGGTCTTCATGCAGTTGATGAACGAGGTGTTCCGCCCTTATCTCGATCAGTTTGTTGTAGTCTTCATCGATGACATTCTGATCTATTCGAGGACCCGTGAGGAGCACGAGTAGCATTTAGAGGTTATGTTGCAGACCTTCTGCACACACCAGCTGTATGCAAAGCTGGAGAAGTACGAGTTCTGGCAGAAGGAGGTGAAGTTCCTCAGTCACGTGGTGACGAGGGAGGGCGTCGCAGTGAACCCCTCGAAGGTTGAGGCAGTGCGTCAGTGGGGCCAGCCCACGACTGCGTCCGAGATCCGCAGTTTCCTTGGTTTAGTGGGCTATTACCGGCATTTCATTGAGGGCTTCTCTCGTATTGCAGCCCCGCTGACCAGGTTGACTCTGAAGGGCGCGGAGTTTATTTGGAGAGACGCCTGTGAGTGAGCATTTATGGAGTTGAATGACCGCCTCACGTCCGCTCCTATCCTCACTCTTCCCTCTGAGAGTGACGGATTTATTGTATTCACCGATGCCTCACATATTGGTTTGGATGTTGTCCTGATGCAGCATGGGAGATCAGTGGCCTTCGCGTCTCGTCAGCTCAAGGTCCATGAGCTGAACTACCCCACGCATGATTTGGAGCTGGCTACAGGTGTCTTCACACTGAAGGTGTGGAGGCACTACCTCTATAGAGTTAGGTTCGAGCTCTTTTCCGACCACAAGAGCTTGAAGTACCTCTTCTCGCAGTCTGAGTTGAACATGAGGCAGAGGCGCTGGATGGAGCTCCTGAAGGACTATGACTTCGATCTCCAGTACCACCCAGGCAAGGCGAACGTGGTGGCGGATGCCCTCAGCCGTCAGCCACGAGGCCTGGTGGCGCATATGATGATTCAGGAGTGGCGGATGCTTGAGGATGTAGTAGAGTATGATTTTGAGTTCAGCCTGTAGTCTTCTATCGTGCAGTTATCGAGCCTGTCGATTCAACCCTCACTTGTCGCAAGGGTGATCGAGGCTCAGCAGGATGATGAGTTATTGCAGAGTTATATGGCTGAGGCAACATCTGAGAGTCAGGCAGATTGGAAAGTTGGTGCATATGGTAGATTTCGCTTCAAAGGCCGATTATGTGTCCCAGATATTCCTTAGTTACGCAGAGATCTTATGACCGAGGCACATCGTCCGCGGTTTTCTTTCCATCCTAGCTCGACGAAGATGTACCGTGACATGAGGCGACAGTATTTTTGGGCGGGGATGAAGCACTAAATCGCCAGTTTTGTGGCCGAGTGTGACACGTGCCAGCGTGTCAAGGCCGATCATCAGAGACCCCCTGGTCTATTGCAGCCGTTGAGTATCCTGATGTGGAAGTGGGAGCACGTGTCGACAGATTTCATTATGGGTTTGCCGAGGACTCAGCGCAGTCATGACGCCATCTGGGTTGTTGTGGATCGTCTGACGAAGTCAGCACATTTTCTTGCGATTCGTGCGACTTGGCCTTTGGACCGGCTTGCGAGATTATTCGTCAAGGAGATTGTGAGACTGCATGGTGTTTCAATCTCGATCATTTCTGACCGAGACCAGAGGTTCACGTCTCAGCTTTGGGGGAGCTTCCAGAGAGCGATAGGGACTGATTTACATCTCAGCACCGCGTACCATCCCCAGACCAATGGCCAGACCGAGAGGGTCAACCAGATTCTTGAGGATATGCTTCGGGCCTGCGCGATTGATTTCGGGGGTAGCTGGGATGAGCATCTGCGATTGACTGAGTTCGCATACAATAACAGCTATCAGGCGACCATCGGCATGGCTCCTTTTGAGGCACTATATGACAGACAATGCAGATCACCAAGTTGTTGGACCGAGGTTGGAGAACGCCGTCTCCTAGGTCTCGAACTTGTGCAGGAGACGTCAGAGGCTATTGATATCATTGGGCAAAGGATGCGTACAGCTCAGAGCCGGCAGAAGAGTTTGGCTGATCGTCGGCGTCGTCCCTTGGAGTTTGACGTATGGGACCATGTGTATCTCAAGGTCTCGTCCATGAAGGGCATAGTTCGATTTGGAGCGAAGGGCAAGCTTGCCCCGAGATTCATAGGACCTTTTGAGATCACTGACCGCGTTGGCGTCGTGGCCTATCGGTTTGTCTTACCATCTTAGTTGTCTGGCGTCCAAAACGTTTTCCATGTCTCTATGTTGAGGAAGTATGGATCAGACATCGTTCCTGTTATCGATTGGCAGCCGTTAGAGGTTCAGGAGGACGCTTCTTATATTGAGCAACCAGTCCGTATCCTTGATCGGAAGGAGCAGGTCCTCCGGACCAAGGTCATTCCGTTGGTGAAGGTTCAGTGGGGTCATCATTCTATTGAGGCTTCTTGGGAGCGCGAGGCTGAGATTCGAGAGCGTTATCCACATCTCTTTGATGACTGATCATGCGTTGTACTTTGTATGTTATCTCTGATTTTATATAGTGATGTTATGTTTCTTCTCCCTCACGAGTTATGACTAGTTGCGATGATTGTGTAAATTTCGAGGACGAAATTTTTATTAAGAGGGAAGAGTTGTAAGACCCGTACCCTAGACCATACCATTCCGTAGGCTTCCGCGATCTTCCCGGTCAAATTTCGGCAACCTTCGACCCTTAACAGGTATTTGCGCGCGACCCTGATTCATACGCCGTCAACCCGAGACTTGTACCCTAGTGACCACATCGTCGCCGCGGTTCCAATGCCGCAACTCGCGCGCCGATCCGATACTCTGGCCAGGAGATGTGAGCCAGCGTTCAGTGCGAGGAAAACGCCGTGCGTGCGAATTTCGAGAGAATCTCTACGATATATCACCTCAATTAATCAATCCCATCATGTCAAGTATACATCACCTTTCACCCATTCCCAAGCAACCCCAAAGTCAAAAAGTTCTTACACAAGCCCATACTTTTTTTACACCAAGCAACCCCAAAGTCAAAAAAGGGCTCTTACACCCATCACTCACCACATCAACACATCCATCACTCCATCACCCATCTATCCCTCTCTTTACAACCCTCTCTCTCTCATTTTCAAACTCATTCCAAGCAACCCAAAAACAATCCCACATCCAAGCCTCCCATCTCTCCCAAGCTACAAGTGTGGCCCACTTCCTCCCCTCTCATCTCCCATCTCAACCATCCAAACTCCATCTCCTCCGTTGGAATTGAAGCTAAGGAGCAAAGGAAGCCAAGGGAGCAAAAAGAAGACGGTGGGTGATCTTGGATCTCCATTTATTTGTATTTTTGTGATGTAAGGGCCCACTTATGATGGGACCCACCTTGATGTAGGCTTTGTATTAAAGAGGGGCCCATAGTGGCGGGGCCCCTCCATCCTCACCGATCTCTCTATCTCTCTCTTTCTTGTATTGTGGACCCCACTATGATGTATGATCCACGCCGTCTCATCCGTAGGGCCCACCTTGCTGACCACCTTTGGGTGGGCCTGGATGTAGGGGATACACAAATAACAGCTTGATCCGAAAGTCAGGTGGGCCACATCCTTGTGGGGCCCACCATGATGCGTGTTATACCCACACTGTCCAGCGTCCAGGGACGCTGGACGCGTGTAGAGTGAAGTGCGGACTGACAGGGGGTTGGCTAATAATGATGTGAGTGACGGTGGGGTCCATGGGACCCATCACCATCCATCACCCATTTAGTGGGCCACACCTTGATGTGTGTTTCATCCAAACCATCCACCACCTCTAACGGTGGGGCCACGTCCAGGTGGGGCCCTCCTCCCAAATCCATAGCTCACTGGCAGACCGAGTGGAGGTACCTCATTTCAACAGTGGGCCCCCATAGCTCATGTAGTAGACTGTGTGAAAGATACCTCATTTCAACACTGAGGTCTTGGCATCCATCCCTAGTGGCGGTGGCAACAGTGAAGTGTCAACTAACGTGGGATCCACCCCATCCACGCCGTCCATCCATTTTCGTGGGCCACACCATCATGTGCGGTGTCCACCGTCCTCGGATGGTGGGACCCAACCCCCCACGTGTGGGGCCCTCCCTGACTTGTGCGACCGTCCAGGCCCTGGATGGCCTGGACGTAAGCATATAATATACGTTATATTATATTATATATTATATATATTATAATATATATATATATATATATATATATATATATATATATATATATCATATATGATATTGTGGTGGGCCCTACGTGGGACCCACCCTTGTGTTGTTGAAGGAAAGAAAAGAAAGAAAAAAAGAAAAAAGAAAAAAGAAAAAGGTGAGCAGCAGCCACGTGCTGCTCTCTCTCTCTCTCTCTCTCTCTCTCTCTCTCTCTTTGAACGTCAGCAATATGTAGGTCCCACATGATGTGTATTACACACGCCGTCCATCCAACGGTGGGACCCACTCACAATGTATATGCGTTATCTACACCGTCCCTTATTTGAACGGTGGGGCCCACCATGATGCAAGTGTTGTATCCATGCCGTTCAACCATTTATGAGATCATTTTAATACATGGGAAAATGAGTAAATTAGATCTAAAGTTCAAATGGACCCCACCATTTAAATAGTGGACCGTGGCATCCACTGCTCAACTGCTAATGGCAGCATTAGTTTCCAATTGAGTCAATATTTGTTTTCATTCCATCTATCTCTATGTTAACTTGTGAATAGGTCGGGTCTCAAAAATATATGAGGGTGGGCCCAATTTGATATACCTGAGGCCCATTTGATCGGCCCATTTGATTAGGACCATCTTGATGTAGTTATGGCCCATCCGTTGAGGCCCACATTGATATATATGAAGCCCATGTTATGGGGCCCATTTGATGTAACTAAGGCCCATGGGTCGAGGCCCAATAGGATGTACACAAGTCCATTACAATGTGTAACCCTACCATGGTTTGAGTAATGATGTTTATGGCAGCCGTGTTTTGGGAGCAATGATGGTTTGACGTCCACATTGTAAGAATAATGTTGGTTAAATGTCCGCATTATAATTCTCTCTAGGGCCCATTGTTAGGCCCATACTTGTAGGCCGTCTAGGCCCATCTTTGTTATAAACAGCATCCATCACCGTATAACATGTTTAGTATAGTTCCTGATTCATTATCATATGCATCATATGTATGCTTGATATGAGAAGTGACTGATCATAGCATATGCCTTCGGGCAGATTGATTAGGGGCTCTTGGATAGGCAGTGTTGCCCTACATGAGCACACAATACGCGTAGGATTGCTACATGACTGGATAGTGTGATTCATGCATTCGCATTGTATGATTTGGTTACTGTACGCCCTAGTGACATCAGGGCCGTAGCCTCCACAGGCGTATCGTGGTTGGCAGGATTGGATACCGAAAATCTTGTTCTACATGGAGTGCTATAAATATCCCTGGGTGAAAGTCCCTAAACTCTTAGGGTACCAAGAGATTGCTCCAACGTCTAGACCGAGTGGGTGCATGAGCGCCGAGTGCCGATTACCAAACGACAGCGTTTTCACTGTGTTGTGGTCAGTTGGAAGGGGTTGCGGCCTTACCCGCCCGAGAGGAGGGGGCAAAGTTAGGCTGAGTTTGACCAGCTCAAGGAATGGGTCCGCTATCGACGAGCTGAGCCCGATATTGGCAAGCGGATAGTGAGGTTCTTCCACTTACCTTATTGCGCGCGATGGGGCGGCAATCTGGTTTAGAGTGTACTAGACCTCAGTGATATTCCAGAGTTGAACTGTATTGATATGTGGACTTAGATGAAGATTCGCATGCTTGAGTTGCATCTCGCATTGCATGGCTTTGGTATGGCCGACATCATTCATGATTTACATCGCATGGCCTTGGTATGGCCGACATCATTCATGCCTTGTATCGCATAGCCTTGGTACGACTAATAGTATTCATGGATTCACCACCATGTTCCCCATTACTCTGATACTGCATAATTGTATTACTACCTTGCACACACACTTTCACCGCCCTTTAAGCTTTCTATAAGCTTATGCATGACCATTGCGTGCAGGTGACGTTAGACCGCAGCAGCATTGAGGCTAAAGCACGTGGCAGATCGTCTTGGAGCTTTTGTCCTTTATTATTGTATTTCCCTTTATGCTCATTGTAATTGTAAAGTTTTTTATCATAGTGGAAATGTGATGGAGTTTTTGGTTGTTGTTTGTGGGTTATGTCTTTGGTTATGCTTATTACGAATTAAACTGATATTGGAAATCCTCCTTGTAGCATCCCAGGATCGGAACTTAGCGAATGGGCGCCGGGAGCTGAGAATGGGGTTCTACGGAGGCTGTCAGTGCCGGATTCGGCGATCGGGAATTTTGTGAGCCTGGTTTCCGAGTTTGGGGCGTTACAGTCCTTTTCGGTTTCGGGTAGCCCTAGTTTTATTTTGAGCAACAAACTTAAGTTGCTCAAAAAACATCTCACCACTTCGAGAAAGGACTCCCTGGTAGATCCCAATGATTCAATCAATAACTTCACTCCATTCACCTTTTAAACTTGCACGAAGAATCCTGACCTCTATCGAAGGAAGAACAATCCTAGAGGTCTTCTCTCAAAGTGAAGTATAGCAGAATTGCCAAACAACAAGAAATCATATGGAGGCAAAGATCAAAGTCCCTCTGGCTCAAGGAAGGGGACAATAACACTCAATTCTTCCATGCTATTGCTAGTGCAAGGGCAAGATCCAATAAGATAAGTTCTGTTTCTAGCAATGGTTCCAAGATACAAGACCCATCTCAAGTATCGAATCTCATTGTCTCTTTTTACTTTTCTTTGTTAATTGTTGAACCTTGGTCTAGACCTTCTCTGGACAATATGGAATTCCCTCAAATCTTGGATGATGAGGTTGTTACCCACGAGGCCCCTTTCTTTGAAGAAGGAATTAAATCGACTATATTTTCTCTTGGTGGGGGCGAGGCCCCTGGCCTATACAACTTTCCTATAAGCTTCTTTCAAGTTTTTTGGCACAACATGAATACTGATTTGATCAATTTTATCCTCGACTTTCATAACATGGGCAATTTGTCTCATGCAATGGGGGCCTTGTTCATTGCCTTAATCCCCAAGGTTGAGGAGCGGCAGAGCTCGAAGACATTAGGCCTATTAGCTTACTTGGTGCTCCTGACAAAATTCTATTCCAAATATTGTCATCTAGATTTCGACTTGTGCTCTAGAACATCATCTCCGAGAGCCAATGCTTCCTGGCTAATAGGCATATTTTAGATTGTGCTATGCTCACTCACTAGTGTATTGACTCCTGTTATAAAGACGTTTTGGGTGGCTTGGTCTTTAAATTAGATATTGAAATGGCATTAGATCATGTTGATAGGGGATATATAGATTATCTACTTGTAATGTAAGGTTTGGTTTTGGTCAAAAATGGAGGAGGCTAGATTCGATCATGTCTCTCTTCAGCTTTCCTCTGTTTTTTAGTGAATGGCTCCCCCAACGGGTTTTTCAGATCGTCGAGGGGGCTTCATCAGGGAGACCACCTCTCCCCCATCCTTTTCATGTTGGCCTCTGGAGATCTCCAAGGGAGAGGCAGCTGGTTTCTTCCACGGATTCAAAGTCTCACTCCAGTCCTATTTCTCACATTCAATTCGAGGATGATACCCTCCTTTTTTCTGAAACTACATTTCAGGCAGTAGTAAATCTCAGAAAAGTTATTCACTGTTTTGAAGCAATATCTGGTCTTAAGGTTAATATATTCAAAAGTGAATTGCTAGGTATTAATATTCCCTCTTCCTTTCTTACTAGATTGGCAGAAGTTTTCGGTGGCAGGGCGGGTACATTCCCATCATCATACCCGGGTCTCCCTCTGTGCATTGGCAAACCTACCAATCATCTTTGGAACATTGTCACAGAAAGAAAGGAAACTTTCTACCTAGCAAAGCCGTTATGTCCTTAGTGGGTTGCCTAATTCTTCTAAAATCAGCCCTTTCTAACCTTTCCTCCAACTTTCTATCCCTATTCAAATGTCCTAAATCTATCCTAGCCAAGATTGAGAAACTCATAAGAGATTTTCTCTGGAATGGAAGCCCAGACAACCAAAAGTTCCACCTCCTTAGTTGGTCCGAAGTTTGCAAGTCTTATACGGAAGGAGGGGCGAGCATTAGGGTCCTTTCCGACATTAATCAAGCCTTTTGGGGGAAATAGCTTTGGCGTTTTGCCTCTGAAGCTTGCTGTAGGTGCAGAGAGGCTATGGCTCTTAAATATGGTACTGAGGAAGGGGGCTGATTTACTAAAGCCTCCTCCATATACAGAGCCTCGTCTGTTTGGAAGGCCATTTGCTCTGCTCAGTCTCTCTTTCGGTAAGAACTCTCCTTCAGCCTAGGAAATGGCTCTCGAATTAGATTCCGGAAAGATTGTTGGATATCTAATGAGCCTTCGGCTGTCTCCTTCCTAGCTCTAGCTAGAATCTCCTCTGACATCTCTATCCCGGTCGCTAATTGTTATTCCTCTGATGGTTCAGGGGCTTGGTGTCCTCCCTGCAGGAGAAACCTTTCCGACTTAAGAGGCCTCAGATCTTCTGGAAATTCTTCAGCTCCTGCAGGGCATTCAGCCCACCTCTGATTCTGAAGACTCCCTCTGCTGAACTTATTCTTCTTCGGGGCAATTTCCCCCCAAATCTTTCTGAAAGCTCATCAGGGGTCGTCTCTCTCCACATCTCCCAGACTTCCCTTACTTCTTTTGGCATTACAGAGCTCCTCCAAAGGTCACAGCATTCATCTGAACACTAGTCAGAGGAAGGACGCTTACGATCAACAATTTCTGGAGAAGAGGAATGATTCTAACCAATGTTTGCTCAATCTGTTGGCATCGGGCAGAGTCTGTAAATCACCTCTTCTTGCACTGTCCTTTTTCTACGAACATCTGGTACTCCATTCAGTGAAAATTCTATTTTCATTGGGTCATGTCGGGGAACATTCCTGACCTGATGCATGCTTGGCACGAGGTGAGCTTCACTAAAGATTTAAGAACTAAATGGAGAGTTTTGCTGATGGCCTGCTTGTGGAATGTTTAGTAAGAAAGTAACGCCCGATGCTTCAACAACTCCTCTCATGTCTCACTTCATATAATCAGTCAAGTAAAAGCTTGGCTCGGTATCAGCATCCCTACAAACAACCCTATTATTTCCTCAGTTCTGGATCATGGCTGAGTCATTGCTCCTTGTTGTTCTGGAGTTTGTTAGGGCAAACTTACCATCTGCCAGTTCTGAAGTTGTATAGTTTCTGTTTTTCTTTGTTTGTTTCCTTTAACTTTGCTTTAGGCTTTCTTTTTCTTGTTGTGGTTTCTCAGTTGTTGTTTTCCTTCCTTTTTATATATAATATAAGCACTCTTCAGCAAAAAATAATAATAATAATAAATAAACCAATCTATTCATCAAGTGCACCACATGCATGCACTAATCATTGAATGTGAACCATTGTCAAATTCTTTTACTATCCAATATTTTCATACATGTTTGGCCATTTATGAGTTGACAAGGGTGAATTTTTTGCCAAGTCAACATTTTGTAACAGCCTGGGTGCATGAGTCACACACGTAGTTGTATCTAAACCAGTGTTCGAAATATCGGTATCGTGTTACGTTTCGCATTCTTGGGATACGGATACATATCGGTTATCGCATGGGATATATCGGTTGTATCGTGTAATGTATCGCTGTTGTTGGAAACATGGGGAAACATTGGGAAATTGGTTGAATTTTTCAATGAAACTTTGGGGATTATTAAAAAAGACATCAATACACACTTCTAAATCAAAACATTAAAAAAAACAAGTACACATAATAGGTTTTCTTTCTACAGGGTGTTAATCTATGCGTTGTCTAATTGAATTGACGCAAGTATATTCAATGTCTATTCATATAATTTATAAATGTAAAAAGACGTGTGGAAACGCAAGCAGCAATACATTCAAAAGCAAAAGAAGATCACTAGATTCGGTTACAGACATGTTTGATGTGATGTTTGAACACAGATTGCAAACAATTTGCAAGAAATTGGGAAATTTTGATTTTTTTTTTCAATTTTTTGCAACTCGGCCCATCTCCTCCAAATCTCGAAATTGAAGCTCCCAATCCATGATTTTTCATGCAGAACATGAAAAATCACGAATTTGTAACAATTTGACACTAATTTAACATGATTTACAAAAAATAAGAGCATCAAATTCGGAAATGCTCATTAGATCAAACATGTGGTATCGCACTACTTGTGCGTTTCGTATCACACTGGTGGGATACAAGATATATCGTGGGATATATCGGCCGATATTGTCGATATTTAAAACAGTGATCTAAACCACGCAAAATGGCATATAGCAAAAGACGGTGCGGGAAATATTCATGTTTAATTTGGTATTGATCATAAAAAGTAAGACAAAAAATGGAAATGCCAAAAATTAGGTGAATGAGAAATTCGGGTATGTTAAGGTCAAGATTTTTTTTTTTTTTTTAAATGGAGTGAAAAAAAAAAAAAACCAGTTATATATATATGCATATGTACGTATATATTATATATAAATTAGATTAAAATAGAAAAAGTTTAATTAAAATAATTAGAATTTCTATATGTATAAAAAATAATGTTTATAGAAAGTAGAATGGTGTTCTTTTCTTCTCTTAAATATTTCCTTTCCAAGTAGTCATATAAATCAATCCATCTCTGTTAAAAATTTCAGCTACTACCCAATTTAGTCAATGGGTGACGACCACTAGTCGTCATCATCGTCATCATTAAAGCATTATCATGACTATATGAATCCTTTTCCACCATTCCACTCTATCAAGGGTGATGGAGACATCAAGCGCACACGCACGCTCCTATGCACGTACGCAAGGAGGAGGGCCCTACCATCAATCTGGATCGATGACGACGTCCAGGGAGGGTCTCCTAGTAGAGGACTGTTTTGGTTCGTTTGAGTGGACCTGATAATCATGTGAATCCCACCATGGGTTCTCATGATCGTGGTCCACTAGTCTAGTTACTCTAGTACTTTGAGTTTTACTTATTATAGTTATTAGGAATATCATGGACGGTTTAGATTGATTTGATTAGTTATTATTTTTTATTACTTCGTCTCCAAGTAATAGGTTGCGCACATGGCGCGAGTTTTGGGGTATATGATTTTATTATAAATAGGCACCCCTTGTAGTCTTTTTTAATCATGAAAGATTACTAAAATTTCTGCGTTTTTCTGCTCCTCTAAATTTCCGAGTTGTGGAGATTCAATTGGGTGTGAAACCCTCCCTTCCTCAAAGGGCTGACTACTATGGTGCGAAGTCACATTTATCCTGATTCGCCCCCACCTTCTACCATCCATATTTCTCTTCTCCTACAATCATCTACGCTTCAAATTCATCCTCTATTGCAGTCGTTTTTCTCTCTACAGCAGATTTCCAGAATCTAGCCCTGCAAGAGGATTGAAACTTCGGCGGAGCACCACGCACAAACCGTGCATCGGATCAGGCTGAAATTTGGAGGTTTTGTGGCCCACCCGTGGCTGACCAGGGCCCAACTGGCTGTTTTCTGATTAGTGTGCCCCACACACGCGTTGGCCTTCACCGCTATCCATACATGTGACACTTTTCTGGTTCGTCTCTCCTCTCTTTCACCCCTCTTTCACCCTAAATCCCTAACCCTAACCCTAAATTACTCAAATCTCCAATTTTATGCCCTTTCTTCAACCTTAGGGTTCCCCGAATTGAAATTTGTGAACCCCTTGGATTGGGGAATTATTTATGTGCATGTGTGGATGAATTTGCCCTCCTTTGATTATTGTTTGGTTTATAATTTTGATTGATCCAACCCTGGCTTGTGTAGGCCTAAGCCTGCATAGGTTCCCCTTGATTGAATGCTTGAACTTTTGTGTGGGATATGGAATTTTTTGTAATTGTTTCTGAACTAACGTGATCTAAAGCTTGAATATCTCGCACATCATATTTGAATTTCATGTCCTGCATCAAAGGGCCATAACCCCAATTAGGCCATCCTGTTGCCCTTTTAGAGCCTTCAACTTGTACCAACTCACTCGTAACCAGCGCAATTCTTGGTCCCCATTGCACATGACCAAACCATCTAAGTCTACTTTCCCTCATCTTGTTACCTATTGGTGCTACTCCTAAATTCCTTCGAATGTATACATTTCTAATTCTATCCTAGTTTTGCCACTCATCCATCTCAATTCTCAACATCCTCATTTCAGCTACACTCATCCATGGACATATTGTTCCTTAACTACCCGACACTATCCAATAAAGGATGGGTAATCTTATAGTCATCCTATAAAATTTCCCTTTCTATTTGAGTGGTACAAGACGATCACATAAAACTCTAGAGGCAACATCCTTCTATGGGCAACATCCTTCTCAATCTCTCCACAGTAATGAACTATCGTCCCGAGATATCAAAAGCGGTCATTTTGAGAAACTTATCAGTCGGCAATATTTACTAGTTCCGCATTCACACTCCTATTGTTACTAAAATTGCACCGTGTATACGCTTAGTCCGACTAATTTCAAATACTTTAGGGCCCGTTTGGCCGGTCGTATTGGAAGGGATTGGATGGTAATGGAAGGGATTGGAAGTTAAATCCCGGGAATGGTCGGGCCTGCCAAACACAGTCGGTGATCTGATCCCAATCCCATGGATCTCCAGACAATCCACTGACAACACCATCATTACCTTTAAATCCCATCCAATCCACCCTAATCCGTTGAAATTTGCCTAGGACGTGTTTGGTTGGTGGGATTGGAAGGGATGGGGAGGTTGAATCTCCAGATTGGCCGGGCATGCCAAACGGACTAGGTATAGCAATACAGGTATATTGCAATCCCATGGATCTCAAGACAATCCACTGACAACACCATCATTACCTAGAAATCCACGCCATCCATCCTAATACCATTCAATCCCTTCTAATCCACCCGTTCAAACGGGCCCTTAGATTCTAAAACACTAATCCATAAATCTAGTTTTGTGTTTATGCCTTCCCTCATCTTGTTGATCAAAACTATGCCATCTTCAAACAACATATAGCATGGGATCTCTTCTACAAACAACATACACCACCAATCTCGGTTTTTTAAATTGTCCTTAAATTTTATTTTATTTTTTTAATAAAACGTGTTTTATGGGAGGGGAAAACGTGTTTAATTCAATTTGCCCCCAAAAAAATGCCTATCTTTTGAAATATAGGGGTTTTAAACAACTAAACCATTATACAGGTATTTTTCAAAAATATGAAGTTTAAAAAGGAGTTTTGCTAACTAAGACCCCATTTCATTTTGATAATAGCGTTTGACAAGAGAGAAGAAATATAATTCCTATAATTTTGTTTCAGTTAGAAGCATAATAAACAGAGTATGTGGAGCAGCGGGGCATTGTAACTAACCTCTCCCATGGCAAGAACATCCAATGCATCCTTATACTTTTGTTTCTTTATCAGCTGTTTAGCATTTGCATGAAGCATCAAACCCATCATCACTCCCCTGTGAAATATTGGTCAACTTTCAGTACATGAGTTAGACATGCCATAAATAAAACCACCTGCTTTCATAACAATAAATGATTGAGGGTTCGAGCCCATAGCTCACTGGTAGACAGTGCATTTCAATACTGAGGTCTCTAGTTCGAGCCCAGTTTAATATAGGATTGGTAAAATCATACCGCTGATCATTCTCAGATCCCAACTGTACTTTCTGCCCACTCTGATCTTCAAGCTCTATATTGAAATCTTCCACTGGTAGTGAACCGGCTACATGCCTCTTGGCCAGCGCGTCAGCAGCAGCCCTGTTAATACCAATGTTTCATCAGGTTAAATTCTCCAAAAGAAACAGCACGTAAATAAAATTGGGTAACAAGATAAGGAAAAGTAGACTTAGATGGTTAAGCCATGGGCAAGGAGACCAAAAACTACAACAATTAGGAGTGAGTTGGGTCAAGATGAAGGCTCTAAAAGGGCAAGGGGAGGGCCCAAATGATGTTGGTGGAGGTGGTAAGAAGGCCTATGGTTTATTTGAGGATATGGTACATGAGGGGTGCCGTAATGGCCATTACAGGGCCATAAAGGCTATTACACAAAGATAACGGTGGCAAGCGTTACACGTTACGGGGTCATAACGGTTGTTATGAAAAAAATCACCCGTAACAGCCATTACACCCCCCAGAAAGGCCGTAGAGGCCCCATAACAGTCCATTACGGGGCAAATATAGGTTTTTTAAGTTTTTTTTTTTATTCTTCAATAATAATAATAATGAGAGAGAGAGAGAGAGAGAGAGAGAGAGAGAGAGAGAGAGAGACTGTAATGGCTGTTACAGCTCGTATCGTAAATGTAACAGTGGTGGCCGTTACGGCCACTGTTACTGTTACGGAATACCTTGTACATGATAGAGTGGAATGGTCAGAGTCAGAAGAACTTCAGGTTTACATACATTGTTCCAGTTTTATTATTGGACTTCTTCAGTCCAGAATTCAAGCAGATTATATTTCTCTGTTTGAATAATTCTCTTAGTTTCAGACTTTCAGTGTGCCTCAATAAGATATTAAAAATGGTTTGACAAGGTAATAGAGGAAATCAATTCAAGATCTCATCTTTGCATCTGTTTATCAAGGTTGCATGTCAGGATCCATCCCATATTCCTATAGCTGACGGCAAGACAATTTGTTAGCCTGCACACAAGTATGTTATGCAGTGTAGTCATTGAGCATAATATTTTTCATTGGCCTAAGAGTTAGCTGGTCAGCTGGATTCAAAGGTAGACTTCGGGTTCACTAAGTATTGTGCCAATCTCTTATGCAAAGTGGGTGGAATGTCCACAGACCCGTATCTTATTATGGAAAGAATACCAATAGATGAGAATCAAAAGAGGAAAACAATGGTAGCTGTTATCTTTGTGAAGATATTTATTGCTGCATCCAGCCCACCTGTACACAGTTTGTGCACGAGGAAATCCAAGAATGAAACCCCACATGTTGTCCAACACTAACCCAGACCAAGGGAAAGATCTGTTTGGTCCACCGTCCATGTGCCCACAAATCCAATCATCATCATCATCCAAGCCTCATCCCAACTTTGACGTCAGCTGCCCACAAATCCAATGGGATTCCCAAGACAATTTTCCAATTCGAACATGTGGCCTACAGATCCAATCAGATGCTTCTGATGATAAACCGATTGAACTTTGGCACCCACGAGTCCAACCATACCAATTGTAAAGACTTCCAATGTCTACACAGACCCTTCAGTTGAGTATTTTTATTACTTAGTAGTTTCCAAACTAACTCTGTATTAGTTTTCCTCTTTTTTTTTTTAAATTTAGAACTTGCTAAAAGTTTAGTTAGGTAAAATAGGAAAGTCGTCGCAATGTTTTAAGTTAAATTAGGACAACCCATGTACAAGGGTTTATATAACCAACAGGGCCATACATGTGAGAAAGCTTCTGAATTTGGTTGTTGAAATTAGGCTTCATGAGTTTTTTTTTCTACCTCTCTTATTCCTTCAACTGGAAAATAGCTTTCTTCAGATTATTTTTTTTCTAGTATTTGCTTCTAGAAGGCTGTTGGGAATACTTCCACAGTCCCTTTGACCTATTGATCTATCTTGTGTCAAGTCAAGAAGAATTTTATCTCCAAAAATCTGGTTTGGAAAATTCTGATTCTTGTTCCTTTCAATTTTGCCTTACTTTCATCTCCTTGCACCATCAACTTTTGGATTAGAGCAAGTCTGATGGGGACCACGCGCACGCACGCCGCCCCTTACGCACGTACGCCAGAAGGAGAACCCCACCGTCGATCTAGATCGATGACAACGTCCAGAGAAGGCCTCCTAGTTAGGAGACGAAGTTTTGATTCAAAAGAGTGGGCCCGACAGTCAAGAAAAGCCCACCATGGGATCTCATGGTCATGGCCCACTAGTCGGATTGATTTCATATTTTAGGTTTTACTTATTGTTATTATTTAGAACATCATGAACGCTTTAGATTTCTTTGTTTGGTTTTTATTTTGGTTTACTTCATCGCCAAGTAATAGGTTGCACACATGGCGCGAGTTTTGGGGTGTAGGGTTTTCTTATAAATAAGTACCCCTTGTAGCTTTTTTGAGGGCTGAAAGATTAATAAAAATTCTACGTTTTCCTACTCTCTGAGCTGTGAAGCCTAATTAGGTGCGAAGCCCTCCCTTCATCGAAGGGTTAACTACCGTGATGCAAAGCCACATCTATCCTAATCCGGCCCCATCTTATACCATCCACCCTTCTCATCTCACATAATCATCTGCGCTACAAATCTGTCCCTTATTGTATCAAATTCTCTGCGCTACAAATCTGTCCCTACCATGTACAAGGGTTTATATAACCAACAGGGCCATACATGTGAGAAAGCTTCTGAATTTGGTTGTTGAAATTAGGCTTCATGAGTTTTTTTTTTTTCTACCTTTCTCTTATTCCTTCAACTGGAAAATAGCTTTCTTCAGATTATTTTTTTTCTAGTATTTGCTTCTAGAAGGCTGTTGGGAATACTTCCACAGTCCCTTGGACCTATTGATCTATCTTGTGTCAAGCCAAGAAGAATTTTATCTCCAAAAATCTGGTTTGGAAAATTCTGATTCTTGTTCCTTTCAATTTTGCCTTACTTTCATCTCCTTGCACCATCAACTTTTGGATTAGAGCAAGTCTGATGGGGACCACGCGCACGCACGCCGCCCCTTACGCACATACGCCAGAAGGAGAACCCCACCGTCGATCTAGATCGATGACAACGTCCAGAGAAGGCCTCCTAGTTAGGAGACGAAGTTTTGATTCAAAAGAGTGGGCCCGACAGTCAAGAAAAGCCCACCATGGGATCTCATGGTCATGGCCCACTAGTCGGATTGATTTCATATTTTAGGTTTTACTTATTGTTATTATTTAGAACATCATGAACGCTTTAGATTTCTTTGTTTGGTTTTTATTTTGGTTTACTTCATCGCCAAGTAATAGGTTGCACACATGGCGCGAGTTTTGGGGTGTAGGGTTTTCTTATAAATAGGTACCCCTTGTAGCTTTTTTGAGGGCTGAAAGATTAATAAAAATTCTACGTTTTCCTACTCTCTGAGCTGTGAAGCCTAATTAGGTGCGAAGCCCTCCCTTCATCGAAGGGTTAACTACGGTGATGCAAAGCCACATCTATCCCAATCCGCTCCCATCTTATACCATTCACCCTTCTCATCTCACATAATCATCTACGCTACAAATCTGTCCCTTATACCATCCACCCTTCTCTCTCTTCAACAGATTTTCAGAATCTAGCCTTGCAAGAGGGCTGAAACTTCGGCGGAGCACCACGCACAAACCGTATATCGGATCAAGCTACAATTTGGGGGTTTTAGAGTCTATCCCTGGCCGACCAAGACCAAGGTGGCCTTTTTCTAAATAGTAGGCCCCACACACATACGGCCGAGATCACACACACACGCGTCTGGACCATTGTTGTTGTCCACGTGTGCGGTACTTCTCTGGTTCATCTCTCTCCTCTCTTTCACTCCGCTTTCACCCAAAATCCCTAAGCCTAATCCTAAATTACTCAAAAACTCAATTTCATGCCCTTTCTTCAACCTCAAGGTTCCCTGAATTGAAATTTGTGAACCCCTTGGATCGGGGAATTATTTCTATGCATGTGTAGATGAATTTACCCTCCTTTGATGCTTGTTTGGTCTATAATTTTGATTGATCCGGCCCTAGCATGTGTCGGCCTGAATCTGCATAAGATTCCCCTTGATTGAGTGTTTGCACTTTTATGTGGGATGTGAAAATTTGTGTAATTGTTTTTGAACTAACGTGATCTTAAGCCTAAAAATCTTGCACATCATACTTGAATTAAAGTCCTACATCAAAGTCCTATTCTTGGAACCACATCCCCTATATGGCCCATAAACTCAATCAAACATCTTATCCCAAAACCAACATCCTATCCCTAGGCAGTCCCACAATCCTTATTCCTAACCTCTAGCCAGCCCTAAATCCAAGTGAGACCCTTGAACAATCCCAAAATCCAAGCCTAGACCTTGTACAGACTTCCCATTGAAATTTTAAACTCTAAAGAGCCTCCAAACCCAACTGTAAACTTTAAATTGTTCCTAAATCCCATTCCTAACCTGAACCATCTCCAGAACCCCAAAAGAGTCCCAAATACAGCCTACTATCAAAACAAAAACATTCCCAGCCCTACTTATCCTGATCCCTACTTATTCCCCAATCTGTCCACTTGCAGCCCCGAAATCAGTGCAAACACAAAGCTTATCACAGCTCCCAATTCAACCTGCAAAGACACTCCTAACTGCACCCAAGTCTGTCCCTTGTTCAACCTTATACCAGGCCCTGCTGACCTAAAAAGCTGAAATGTGTTCATTCACTCTTACTTATCCTATTATATTAATTTCTACTCTACCTTCATAGAGGTATTCTCCGGGGAACGTTTAAATCATTCCTGTGGATACCTTCCAATCTCCTTATTTGATGATCTCATTGGAAATCATGTAAGGCTACCTATTTGATATAGCTATTTGTGCAGGTATTTTACGATAAAGAAGCAACTAACTCTTGTACAGACTGTGCACTAATAAACTATAATTATACAATGTGCTATTCTCACGAGTCACCGCATTTATCCGAGTGACCCACAAGCAGCAAAAAATCTCTATTTCGCTTGCCTCTATCCTGAAACAAACTGCCAGATAAACCAACCTTCAATTTAATGCACCATCTCCACACACTTTGACCATAATCTGCCTTATTTGTCCACAATCTGTCCTTTCCTTAATATTCAGCCCTAATTTAAGTCCCATCCTGGCGAATTATTAACTCAAAACAATTCCTAGAAGGACCTTAATCAATCCCAAACTGTTTTTTATGCAGGGAGCATATTGGTTAAGTTAATCTCCACCGTTGATCTTCTGATTGCCCATGATCAGACATTCAAAAGGTCGTGTTTTCAATGCATTAAATGGGGATCACTGTCATTGACCCGGGAGGCCCAATACACATTTGGATCCAGCAAAAGACGAAGATTTCTTGTTTAGATGAAGATCTACGCCTTTGACCCAAGAGGACAGATTCAACGATCTAGATTGTTTCAAGCTTTTGCCCAATTGGGCTCATCAAATCCGAGAATGGAGATCATCGTGACGTGGGCCACAATCTCAATCGCATTAGGATTAAATTTCAGCCCCAATAGACCCTAGAATCAAAACCGATGGACCCTACCACCCAACCACTTGTCCAAATCCCGTTAATTATCTTGTGCCCGCTTTTGGAGGATTAAAAGCGTCAAAATGACATGAAAAGAGTTTCATTTGAAAGCTTATCGAGTCAGCTTTTCAACAAGCCAAAGAAAGCATGAATCCGACAACGTACGAAGAAGATATGGACGATTTAGTGAATGCCTATTAGGAGTACTGCGATTTCAGCAATCCTTTACCAACTAAAACTCTTTTGCTTATGCATTAGGTCTTATTGGATATTAAATTAAGTAGTTTATTCTCATTGGTTGAATGTTTTTTGTTACTTAACTTTCTTCCTATTGGTTTAGAAGAGCTGTACTTTATTGTGATTAGTGGTGAATTTGTATTAGTTGGGTTTATTAATAAAAAAACTCCCTCACATAAGAAGCTATCGTTGATTGTTCTATGAAAAACAATTAATGAGCACTTTGTTTGTGTGAGAGTGAGATTATCATTTGCTAAGTCGCTCATAGGGGTGCCGAAATCTTGCTCAATCAATGAATTGCGTTATTGATTTATCCGTCATCATGGTGTCTCATAACGGCCGTTACGGGGCCATGAAGGCCGTTATGTAAAGGTAATGGTGGCAATTGTTACACGTAATGACCCAAAACAGCCGATACAGCCCTCGTAACGGCCCATTATGCCTGTGTAAAAGCTGCAATGGCCCCGTAATGGTCCATTATGAGGCCAATATAAGATTTCAATTTTTTTTCAATTTAAAAAAAAAAAAAAAAAGAAAAAAAAAAAGACTGTAATGGTCATTACAGCCCATATTGTAAAGGTAACGGTGGTGGTTGTTACCACTACTACCGTTACGAAATGCCTTGTTTGTCATCAACCTATCACCATCATTCCTAACAATGGTTCATGTCATTCTAGACAATACAAACAACCGTCATAAAGTGGTTTCAAAGTAGAGTCAGAGCGACAAACTCAGGTACATATGTCCCATCTGTCATTGTCGCCATCATCACTGATTTCACCCATATTAACAGATATCTCCACCACCACCTCCATCATTGTCCAAACTATTTAAACCGATCATCTACCCTAATGGATCAGACTTCAATCCAAAAGATGGTCCCGACATATAAGGTAGAGATCCGGACCTTAGCAAAGGATCGATCTTTGACAAGGAGCCTAAAGAGATCAGCTCAATCATCCCCAATTCCTACCGCCTGTATAATATAAGCATCAACATTCACCTTCACCTCCCGCTACCATTGTCGATGCCCCTCTATCACTGACCTTGCACTTGTGTCTTCAAAATCAAATGATCACTATGAGTGCATCATCATCACCTTCGTTCGAAATCTCCAAAGAAAACATGACTCGAGGACAAGTTTTTCTCAACCTTGGGAGTTTGATGCAGGGAGCATCTGGGTTAAGTTAATTTACACCATTCACCAAGGTTCGGAGAGAGGAGAGCGAGTATGGAAGAGGAAGAGGGAGGTTGGACGGAAGTTCAACGTCGCCGTCATCAGGGAGATTCCACCTCTCCGCTTTCTCTCTTCGTGGCCAACATCCCTTTTAGCTACTCTAAAGGAGACATCAGACCTCAGTTCGAAAAGTTTGGAGAAGTTGCAGATGTATACATTCCTAGACTCCAAAACTCGGAGAGGAATAAGGGTTTTGGCTTCGTCAGATTCAAGCAGAGAGAGGGCGCTTCTGCGGCCATGGCGACACTCCAAGGGCACAACCTGATGGGCCGAACCATCCTCATCCAACTCGCGCATCAACAAAGGAACATTCTTCATTAGCACAACCCTATCCCCAAATCACATATCCCATCCCCTGTTTCAACCGGCCATCGAACCATCCCCAACCCTGCTAGCAATAAATCCCTTGGACCTTCACAACACCTACCCATATGCTATGATCCCAACCACCCTCTCCCCAAATCCGATCAGGGGTCTCTCCCAATCCATGTTCCATCCTGTATCCCCAACCTTAGGAGGAAAGATCTAGCAAACACCATGATTGGAGAACATTTAGAGAAGGAAACTCGGTGGTCATTAACATCAGCTTCGTTCATACACTTAGAGAACAAAACTCAGTGGCCAATGGGCTCGCCAAGCTGGCCAGCATGGGGGCTTTTGGACGTCGTCTTCCTTCAGCCAGCTGACCTCCCAAGATCCATTAGAGGCTCCATGTTTCTGGATAGTGCTGGTCTGGGCCAGATTAGGCTCTCCAGGCCCAAAACTGGGATCGGATGATCAGTTTCTTTGCAGTCTTTGCCTTCGAGTCACGCTGGAAGCAGATTCTGCCACTTACGAGCCCATGGCCTCGTCGCTAGTACCATATCAAGCAATCTTCCCTGGGTTTCTCAGTTGCCTCCATGATTGCTAGCATTTCTCCTGCCTCTATTATTGTGGGCTGGCTGGTTTCAGTTTTTGTAGATTTCCAGCTTGGGTAAAATCATTGGCCATGTCTTGCTGGTTTTGATGGCTTATGGGCAGTTGTTATGTGGTTGCCAGCTTTGTAGATATGCCGTTTGTCTCCCGAGCAGATTCAGCTACTGCTGAGCTTGGGCAGCTTTGGGTCCATGTTCTTGTTTTGGTCCCCTTGGCAGCTCTTCCTCTGTTTCTTTGGGTGGATTGCCCTTAGTAGTGGACCGATTGCTGTTTCTGGATCTTGGTCCCTATGGGAGGCCTATCACCTCCTCTTCCTCTTTTCTCACATTTTGCATTCATTTTCCTGCTTTTATGTCAGTTAGGTAATATAATAGGTGTGGCTCGTTTTTCTTGTGGAGCCCACCCGAATAGCCAAATGTGTACATCCCTCCATTTTTTCAATGAATCATGGGCTTGGTCCCCATTTCTTAAAAATAAATAAATAAATAAAACCTTCATTCGAGCTTTTAGCCCACTTAGGCTCATCGAATCTAAGAAGGGAGATCATCATAAGGTGAGCTATGATCTCAAGCACATTAGGATCAAATTTAAGCCCCAACGGACCACAAATCAAACCAGTGGACCCCACAACCCTACCATATGTCCAAATCCCGTTAGTTATCTCATGGCACACTTTTAGATGATCAAATAGCATCCAAATGACATGAAATTAGTTTCATTTGAAAGCTTATCAAGTCTACTTTCCAATAAGCCAAAGAACACACAAATCTAACACTTTGAAGGAGATATGAATGATTCAATGAACGCCTATCAAGTGTAATGCGATTTCAAGAATCATTCACCTACTACAACTCTTTTGCTTAGGAGTTAGGTCTATATCTATTAGTTACTACATTAAGTAGTTTATTCCCATTGGTTGAACATTTTGTTACTTATTTCCTGTTGGTTCAGAAGATCTAGACTTTATTTTGATTGGAGGAGAAATGGTGAATTTTTATTGGTTGGGTTTATCAATAAAATAGCTCTCATATAAGAGGCCATGGTTGATTGTTTTAGGAAAAAAAATTAAGTTGCATTTTTTTTGTGTATGAGATTGAGATTCTCCATGTTGAGCCACTCATGGATGTCCAATTTTGAGGTTTTGGTTCTCCATTGTTGAGTCGCTCGCAGGGTGCCGAAATCTAGTCCAATCAACATGATTTGTTGCCCGAATTACATTATCGGTTTATCCATCATCGACTTGTTATCATCATCCCAAACGATCATGTGTGTCATTCTAGATGATACAAAAACCCATCTCAAGAGAAGCTAATGCAAAACGCAATTGGTGATCCCAATAATGTATGAAGAAGATGAGGATCGTCGACGAAGGGAATCCAAGGGAAGACGCCCCTAGATGTTCCAACGGCTTGGATTGGCCTAATGGTGGGACCCAAAGAATAAAAAAGGGTCGAGATCACCTCAAAGCTCCCCTCCCCTATTCAATAAATAAATATAAATCCATTTTTCAAAACTCTAGGTGGGCCTCTACAATGAGAGCCTTCTTTATTTATAATAAAACTTGTTACAATCTCTCATGGAAGGAACCAATCAAAATACTATGATAAACCAAGGGCCAATAACAAAGAAGATAAAACTAACTAAAAACACTAATAGTAGCAAGAAGAATGAAAATTGTTTTGAGAGTCGTCCATAAGTCAGTGCCTGTTTGGACAAATTTTCGGCGACGTACGCAATATGGACAAGTTTCGTGGGTGCGGAAAAACTAAGTTTGTTTCCTAGAGATGGGCAGTGGAAGAAGTATTTCCACGTTTCAGCAAGTTGACCACACCATATGTGGACTGCTCCTCGTCAAGCGATGCAACCATTGGGCATCGGAAAAACTATTTCATCCCACGATTAACGCTTTGCTTTCAGCTTGGTGCTCCCAAACAGCCTTAATTTGCATATATGATGAAGGAATGTAGGCATTTGTAGATCCAGCCTATAAGATCGATCTCAACAACCGATCATCTATGCTAGTAGGCATCTCTTGGATAGGGTCGGTTCCACTAATTACGGATGGCCAGAATGTCCTTATCATACTCCTTGAGTGGGAGAGAACTCGGTTTTGAGTTTGAATCATGCGATGCCCATTTGTAGCACACATTCTTCGATGGCGGGTTGATGATGTAACTCTCCTTGTTTCATCTCTAATACCACTTGATGACAACCATTTGTATAGTCCAGAATGACAAGAATTATCGTTAAGGTCCTAAGGATGACATGACAAGTCAAAAACGAAAACTAACAACAGATAAAACTGATAACAAGATCCAAGTGACAAATCACGTTGATCGAGCCAGATTTCGGCACCTTATGAGCGACTCAATACGGGAATCAAAACCTCAAAATTGGACCTCTACAAGCAGCTCAGCGAGGAGAATCTCAATCTCACACACAGAAAGTGGGAATTGTCTATTCATGGCCAATTGGCAGAAATCTTTGTCAATCATAACAACCTCCATGTAATGCATTGAAATCAATCCAGATGATCCAATCGGCAGTCATCCTAGGTCAATCATAACCGCCTAGGTCAATCAGAAATCTTTGTTCGTTACTCAATCCAGATGATCCAATCGACAGTCATCCTAGGTCAATCATAACAACCTCCATGTAATGCATTGAAATCATGACCTTTTGAACTGTCTATTCATCACCAATTGTAAGACGAACAATGGACATTAACTTAGTCCAACTGCTCCCTGCATCAAACTATTAGGGTTGAAAAAACTCATCATCACGTTTTATTTTCTTCGAAGATCTCGAACAAAGATGAGGCACTTAAAGCAATCATCAGTGGAGGAGACACAACATGCAATAGTGGTGACAGAAGGGCAGCGACAGTGGCGGCAAGAAGGTGAAGGTGGATGTTGATGCATGTATTGTTCACGTGGTAGGGATCAGTAATAACTGGCTGATTTCTTCAGGCTCCTTGTCAAAGATCAGTCCTTTGCTAAGGTCCAGATCTCCATCGTACATATCAAGACCATCTTTTAGATTGAAGAGTTGATCCATTTCAGGTAGATGATCGATTTAAATGATTTGGACAGTGATGGGTGGTAGTTGTGGTGGAAGGCGAAGAAGATAGTAGCAGTGGTGATGGCGAGATAGGACACTGGTACCTGGATCGATCATGTTGGGCACGACTTTGCCCTAATACTTGCTGATGTCAACCCACTTGGCAGGAACTGACATCACACATAGCAGAGAATAATGGCTAGCAAAGGGTACCAAGCGGAGGCGCATTAAGGGCTTGTAGATGGCACGGAGGGACCCACAGGACCTACCAAGGACTTCAGCCCTCTCTCACAGTCTCGCATGAGCTATGAAAAAGGAAATCTCAAAATTTTTTTTATTCAAGAAACTAGTGCCTAAGGCTTTCTACAAGAGTTTATTTATGAAAATTTTTCTCCTGCGTAATGTCTTCTCTTCTGGAAATAAAGAGATTTACACTCTTTACCAATCAAAATCCTTTTCTAATCCTAAGAACCATTGATAAAAGAGATTAAAATAGCTAAAATACTAAAAAATAACTCGTGAAAGGAAGGAAAATCATCAAAGGAGACATCCATAAGTTGGTGTGATCTAAAGAGAGAAAATTGCGGGCGGCGTGAACGGTAGAAAAACTATTTGCGCATTCACATAGGGATGAGAAAAAAAAAATTTGCTTTTTAATGAATTCAACCGCCTAACAAGTGACCTATCCCACATGCTTCAGTTCAATCTCTCGACTTAGACTGCGTCCTAGCAAGGTCCCCAAGAGGTGCAGAATTACCATTTTCGTATTTTAGCAATGCAATCATCCCACATGGTGGGCCTACTTTTAGGCCAATGCGATCTTGGTTTGCTCTGTCTGACGGCCTTTAATCATATGTCAAGGGGCTTTTCAACCTTCCAAGTCTGATGATATGGTGAAGGAAGGTGGACTATAGGCTGACCTAATCCATCGGTTAGCTCATGTTTGTAGATTGGCTATGCTAGGAGGCCTCTCTTGGATCGAGTCACTTCCACTACTAGTGGACAACCCAGAGGTTCACATCACTCCCCGGGTGGGAGAAAACTCAGCCATGAGTTTGTATCGATGTACACCCTTGATAAGAGTTGGTGATGTAGTCTCTATTTAACTTGACAAGTTCTGTAAGACATGTAACCTCGTGAGACCTTACGTACGCTTCGACTTCGGCATTGGCATGTTCTTGGTGGACCAGATCGATGAGTTTTGATCGCGATCCTATTTTAGTACCACAACACCCCGAAACTTGTACCCTAGCAACTGCACAAGCGCTACAATTTCAACATTGCGCGGCACGCCCCATCTCGGTCCCTAGATTAGAAGTTGTTTTGACACAATCTGAGGTGGGTCGCGCAACGCACACAGGCCCCACTTGCAAAAATCTCAGTGTTGTCAAATCAATCAATCCATCCATCAATCAACTCATCACTTCTTTCTCCCCATTAGTCAAAGTAACCCATGCCGCCCATCATGAAACCCATGCCTAGCCATCCCTCTCCTCTCTCTCCCCATTCTACTCCTCCATCTTCTTCTTATTCCCTCCCTATCCTAAAAGTTCTACCACAAAATCCCCTAACTCCCTCTCATTTCTACCATTTTTCTAGCAAGAATAGGGAAAGGTTAAGAGAAAGAAAAAGATTAGGGAGAATTAGGGAGAGATTAAGATAGAAAGAGAGAAAAGAAAGAAAACTTATGAGATGGTTTAAGAGAAAAGAGAGAGCTTAAGAGAGAATAAGGAGGGATCAAGAGGGTAAGAGAAAGAGAGAAAAGAAGAGTGATTAAAGGAGATTAGGGGTGGAGAGGAGCTTAGTGGACCACCAGATCGTCGATCTGAGCTGATCCAACCATTCATCTTTCGTTGTGAGTGCATGGGAGGATCCAAACCCTCCCTTTCTTTGTGATCTTTTAATTTTGGTGGGCCCACAAAGGTGGGACCCACCTTGATCATGTATAAAGTGTATGGCGGACTCCATAATGGTGGGGGCCACCACAATGGCCAGATCTCTTTCCTTCCTTTTCCTTTTGTCTTCCTTATTTCGTTTAAAATTATGATTTTGTGGGGCCCACAAGTAGGCCACACTGTTGGAGAGCGTGCCCCGCACGCTATCACAGCATGGACCACCTTGTGTGGCCCACCGTGATGTTTATTTGCCATTTAACATATTGATATGGACAACAATTTTGGATGGTGGAAAACCACCAAAATTGGTTTGATCTAAAGCTCATTGGCCCACAATGACCTGGCCAATCTAATGGATGGAGTGGATTTGTCTAAGTGGACCCCACCACCCCTAAAATGAACCAAGAGAGAGGGAGGGGCAGCAGTCGTGGCTGCTAGATGCAAACAACGTTCAGGGACGCTGCTACCCAGCAGCAAGTGCACCTGGGGGAGTGGTGTCCCCATTCGTGGGACCCACCTTGATGTATTTGTTCCATCCACGCCATCCATTCGCCAGATCATTTTGGTCGTTGGGCCCAAAAACAAAGTTGATCCAACTGTCGAGTGGGCCACACCGTAAGGTGCAAGAGACTGGAGAGCCCCTGCGTCAAAAATGCCCTTGCATGGGAAGGTCGAGGTGGGTTTCCACTTGTGGGACCCACCATGCTGCATTTCTTAGATCCTCACCATCCATCTGTTTCCCGAATCAAGTTAACCGTAGAGCCCAAAAATCAAGCTGATCCAACCATCAAGTGGACCACACCAGAGGTGACGATGGGGCTGGGAGCACCCCCTCACGTTAGCCATACGAACGTGGGGGTGGGGGTGTCCCAATCGTAGACCCCACCTTGATGTATATGTTTAACCCACACCATCCACCAACTTCTCCAGATCATTTTAGGGCATGGGCCAAAACATGAGGCAAATATGAGTCTCAAGTGGGCCGCACGGAGGGGGGTCCTTGTTTGTCCAAATTAGGGTCATTGGACCCTGCTCGAGCTGGCCAAGGCGGTGAATGGAGTAGATCACACTCATGAGGCCCACCTTGATATATATGTATATATATATATATATATATATATATTATATATATATATATATATATATATATATATATATATATATATATATATATATATATAATTTATTTTTATTTTTAAAAAAAAAAAAAAAAAAGCAATAACAACAACACCCAGCATCAACAGCGCTGCTGCCAAAGTCCAGATGGTCGGACGCCTAGCTAGGGGCGTGGATTAGGGCCCACTCGTGGGACCCCTAAGATGCATATGACTTGTCCACTCCGTTCATCCGTTTTTCAAGATAATGTTAGGCCATGGGCCCAAAAATCAGGTCGATCCAAATCTTAGGCGGGCCGCACCGAATGGAAAAGTGGGCGGGTTTGAATTTAATTATTAAATCAATTTTAATATTTCTAATTAGTGTATGTATGTAATGTCGACATTATGATTGTATTCAATCTGTTGAGGCATATACTTTGCTTAAAATGATGAAATCCCAAGACTCAGATGGGGCCACAAGCACAGGAACACATCCTAGTGACTAACCATCGATCAATGACCGTCGGTTTACGTTAGCAATGATCGAACGGTGCAGATCATCCTATTAAAGTAATTATAGTGATGTCATTGATAATCTGATTGTTTTGGGACATCATCAATGGGTCATGTGCCCAAATAGATTGGTAGCCTAATAGCACACATGTTATACATGTGGGTGTCCATCCGAGATAGTCCCAGTGGACCCCGTCTTGCTATATGTATTTTATCCATGCCTTACAAGCTATGTGAGGAGCCAATGTTAGTCTAGCATGGGCCACACCACATAGACTTCTATATTTCTAGTGGAGACTGTCGTTCAGCTCTCACTCTTAGTATATGACGTGCCAATTAAGGTCGATTATCACATGATATGTCTGATAACATGCTAGTGTATTTGGCCTGATAGGACACGCTGATAACATGCTTAGTGTGATGATATCATGCCCATATGCATCATTTGTATGCATGTTGTGGATGACGAGTATTCATAGCATATGCCCTTAGGCTTGAGACATTTAGGGGACTCTATATGAGATAAGGTCGCCCCACATGATCACGCGGTACGCGCAGGATTGGTGCATGACTTGGATGGAATGACTCATGCATTTCGCATCCTATATGTCACGAGCACTTTTACACCCTAGCAACATCAGGGTTGTGCCCTCCACGAGCATATCGTGGATAGCCGGATTGGATACCAGAAATATATGTTCTAGCATTAGGGCAATATGGATGTTCTTGGGTGAAAGTCCCTAAACCCTCGTGGTACCAATAGGATGCTTCAACATCAAGACCGAGTGGATGACATGAGCGCCCGAGTGCCAAATACTAGTAGGTCATGTCTCCCACTGCGTCGTGGTCAATTGAAATGGGGTGTGACCTTATCCGCCCGGGGGTAGGGAGTTGTAATTGTAAGCTAGGTTGAGTCTGACCAACTCGTAAATAGGTCCACTATCGACGAGCCGGGTGGGCATTGGCATATCACTGGCAAGACAAATAGTGAGGTCTTTTCCACTCACTTGGTCATGCACGCGATGGGGCAACAGCCAGTGTTAGAGTGTACTAGACCTCGGTGATGTTTCCAAATACGAACCATATTGATACGTAAACTAGTTGAGGATTGGCATATTTACGTTGCATCTCTAGCATATGATATTCGTCCTTGCATTGCATAACCTTGGTATAGCTAACAGCATTCATGGACTTGGCAGTTTAGCCCTCCATCTTCCGCATACTCTGATATCTGTATTATTGTGATATGCACTATGCACGCACACACGCACTCTACCGAGCTTCATAGAAAGCTTATGCATGTTTGTTTACGCTGCATGTGATGCTAGGGTGTATCAGCAGCATTGAGCTCAGAGCATGAGCCTGATCTTTTGAGTTTTGGTTATATCTTGTATTTTCTTTGTAGCGCTGTACTCAAAGAATATATTAGTGGATATGTGGTGATGATGTTTACGTGACTTAGGTACACTTGTGTTATGTTCCTTTACAACAACAACAACAAAAAAAAAAAAAAAAAAGACACCCTATAAATCCTCGTAGGATCCCAGGATCGAAACCTAGCATATGTGACTTGGGATCCAAGAATGGGGTACTACGGAGACTATTGGAACTAGATTCGGCGGCCAGAAATTTTGTGAGTCCGGTTCCCGAGTTTGGGGTATGACAGGTTCATTCCCTTGAATTTGTTGTGCCATGATATGATGTTCTTGATCAACATATCACCGTTGTGAATGGTCCTTGTTGAATTCCATAGATCTAACCATTGATCCTTCCATCCAGCCCATAACACTCACGATCACACAAGCAAAGGTATGACTATCAAATGATCTAACTGTTGACTCACTAATAACTGCACCATTCAACTCTTCGAAGGTCGGTTCATCAGAAACCGCCACTCTTTTGTCACTTCAGTGTGTTCTTCATTGAAAATTAGATCTATACCGAAGCCTATGAACTCATTGAGGTCCTCGTCGTAGGCAGGAGGAAGCTTGTCGAAATTTTCAGACCCCTCTAGTGAGGGTTCATCCAAGTGGCATGTCTCTTGGGCCTCTCGTGATGATGTAGCCTGAGAGAGAAGCGAGTTGTCATTCACCTCCATACGCTTAGTTGGAGACGCATTATTCATGGGATACAAGACAAGCCTGCAATCACCATTCTTGAAGATATACATGTTTATGTGCCCATTGTGTATGGCATGGTGATCGTATTGCCATGGACAACCCAACTGGAGGTGACAGGTGTCCATTGCGACAACATCGCACCACACATCATCAAAATATTTTTATTACGGGCTGTCATCGATTCTAGCCCACTTTCAGAACCTTCACCACAGGGCAATTTTACCCCACAATATGACTCTAAACAACCCCACTCCCATCCCTTTTGAACCTAAAACAGCTCCTAATCTGGCCCAGTTTGGAGGTGGGGTGTATGAATGCTAGCTAAAGTTTTGCAAAAGTTTAGGACTTAGTTATGAGGATCAAGAAGATTCAAATTGGATACAAGGGAAGCAGACTCCCTTGATGGATTATATGAGAAAGTAGGAAGTAGAGCTTTAACAATTTTGTATGTGAGACTCAATCTTAACTCCCTCCTTTATGACTGACACCATAAAAGTATTAGTTTGGCATTTATTTGAATAATTTATGCCTAATCATAACAGACATTATATGCATATCATTCATCTTCCATGTTAAGTTATTGATAATAAAAACACAATATAGAACATCAACAATAGTTTATATTTTGAATCTAATAACCATTAGCCTTATTAGAGCAATATATGAGCCAAAAGTGAGAGTAAAAGTATCTAACTAAAGAAGGAACAAAGTCCTAGGGCCTGTTTGAATGACACCCATTTTTTTATCTGCCTGCACAACTGTCACTTCTAAAAGAGAGCAAAAGAATTTGAACTTTGAAGTGATGACTTTCCACCAGCCTGCACATGTGTCAACAATTGGTACATGTGTGGAATAAAGTCCCAGGGTTACATGAATCGTGGGCCACTTGGGTATGTGGTATAGGATGGGTACGAGGTCCGGCCTATTTATGGTGTGAGCGTCCCTCCACCCTTGTCAGTATGTTCCCGTGCGGAGTTCTCACCCCGCAAGTGCGAGGGGCTGTTGAAGTGATAAAGTCCCTTGATATACACTAAAACACCACACTCTGGCAGCTTAAGTAAATGGTTATTTGACATGGTATCAAAGCATAGATCCAGGCATTCCGCATCCAACAGATTGACAGGCGACACGTCACCTTGCTGACGTCAGCAACCGTACGGCTGACGTCAGCGTTGTACGGACACATGGACTCCGTTTGAGCTAAAAGTTTAGGAGTTTGATAGATCTTGATTTTAAAAGATTTGTCATGATTTTTTTAGAATTTATTGGACCCCCTTTCATGGTATTTTGGGTGAAATAGAAAATTTTGAAAATCGAGCCCATCTTCCGTTTTTCTTCGATCTACCTCAAAACGGTAAGCTTTTTTTTGATTTTTTTGCTCAAGATGGACCAAAATCTTTCTCCCAAGCTACCCATGGTGGATTTTTTTACTTAAAATCAATGTTTGAGAGGTTTTTAACCTCATACGGACGTGCGGCTAGGCCATTTTTCACTCAGTTAGGGCTTCTTTTATTGCGTTTCATGGTATTTTGGATGATTGATATTTGTTTGAGGTTTATCTCTTATTATCTTGAAGGATTGAGTGAGATAGAGTTGTTTAAATCAATCTTTCTTGGCGTAGGGGCTCTCTTGGCATAGATTTATCCCTCTTGGACTCTCTTATGGCTGACAAAGGGCCCTCATCTCTTGGCATAGGGTCTCTTGAATCCAATCTCTTGCAGATTACCTCCACTAAGTTGAATGGTGATAACTATCTTCAATGGGCACAATCTGTAAAAGTATTTTTAGGAGCCCGTGACAAGTTGTCGTATATTTTGGATGATCCCCCAAGCTCTACAGATGTTACTTCCAAGTTTTGGACAAAAGAGAATTATCAAGTTATTGCATGATTGTTGAATAGTATGGATTCCTTAATTAGCCACTCAGTGATGTTTTTATCCTCGGCTAAAGGCATTTGGGATACGCTTCATGATATGTTCTCGGACTCTCAGAATTTTTCACGGGTATGCCAGCTTATTCAAGAAATTGGTCAGTTCCAACAAAACTCCAGATCCTTAAAAGATTACTATTCGACGCTTCAGGGTATGTGGGATGAGTTGGATATGTATCAATCTCTTCCTTCCAAATGTAAAGAGGATCATGAACATGCTTATAAGCAACGGGATGATACTCGTATCATGCAGTTCCTAGCTGGGTTGAGTTCTGATTATCTTCATGTTCGAGATCAAGTTGTTATGCAGGATCCTCTTCCCCCATTGACGACAGTCTATGCCATGTGTCAGTGTGCTACTATCTCTACTCATCCTTCTCATTCATTTGTGTCACCCGAGCGTTTGGCACATCTTGCTGGCGATCAATCCTCTCTTGGTCTTCGGGTACCATCCTCGAGTTCAGGGCGCATTTCTAGTTTTGGTGGTCGTGGTAGAGGCCGCGAGGAAGATCGCAGTCGTGGCAGCCATTGTCTTCGTGGTCGTGATGGACGTGGACGTGGGCGAGGACATGATGGTCCCCGCATTTGTTCACATAGCAGTGGAACTAATCACACTGTTGATTATTGCTGGCAGATACATGGTCGTCCTCCATCGTATGTCGCTGCTTCTGTTACATCCACTGTTGCTTCTGAGACACAGTCTTCCACCCCGATAGCTGAGCAGTCTACTTCAGGGGAGTCTCTTATCATTTCTCGGGCTGCATATGATGCCCTTATGCAGCTTCACATTCATGATATTCCTGAGCCTTCTCACGCAACTTCAGCCCAGTCAGGTACTGCCCTTCTTGCGTCATCCTCTCCTACCTCCTGGGTCATCGACTCTGGAGCTTCCTCCCATAAGACTGGTAAGTTTCAATTCTTTTCTTCTTATTCTCCTTCTCCTCACACTCAGTATGTCACAGTCACAGATAGAACCCAATCTCCCATCTATGGAATTGGTTCCATCCCTCTCTCTTCTTCCTTGTCTTTGTCCTCAGTCTTGCATGTGCCTCGTTTTCCATTAAACTTATTATCTATTAGCTCTCTTACTAAATCATTCAATTGTTCCATTACATTCTTCCCTTCTTATTGTATGTTTCAGGACCTATAGACGAAGAAAGTGATTGGTGGGGGGCATGAGAGAGGAGGCGTTTATCTTCTTGTTGATACACCCGTTGCCGCTTCTAGTACCCTTTCTCTAAATCGAGAGTCCATGACTCGGTGGCATTGCCGCTTAGGCCACCCATCCATAGCTAGATTGAGACTTTTGTTTCCCTCCTTATCTGTCACTAAACCATTATGTTGTGATATTTGTGAATTGTCTAAACATCATCGTGTTACGTTTCCTCCTAGCTCTTCTAGGAGGAAATCTCAACCTTTTCTTCTGGTTCACTCGGATTTCTGGGGACCAGCTCCGGTTACCTCGACTTTTGGATTTAAATATTTTATTACCTTTATTGATGATTATTCACGCATGACTTGGATTTATCTTTTGAAATCTAAAAGTGAAGTGTTTAATGCGTTTAAAGTGTTTTATCATGAAGTGTGCACTCAATTTCATTGTTTCATCAAATCCCTCCATTCTAATAATGGGGGGGAATACATGTCTACTGCATTTCTGTCCTTACAAGAACGTGGTATTTTGTCTAGGACGTCATGTGCTCGCACACCTCAACAAAATGATATTGCCGAACGAAAGAATCGTCATCTTCTTGACGTTGCTCGCACCCTTCTGCTTGGTATGCATCTACCTATACATTTTTGGTGTGATGCTCTCCTAACTGCTATTTTTCTTATTAATCATATACCCTCACGTATCTTGTCTTACAAATCTTCATTTAATATATTGTATCATCATGATAATTCATTTCCTCTACCACCTAAAGTTTTTAGTTGTACATGCTTTGTTCAAATTTTGAATGGGAGTAATGATAAACTTAGCCCCAGGACAATTAAATGTATCTTTCTAGGGTATACTCGGAGTCAAAAAGGGTATAAATGCTTTGACCCATTGACTCGCAAGAAATATGTCTCTGCCAATGTAACCTTCTTCGAGGCTATTTCTTTTTTCTCCGCTCCAAGCCGATCCCTCTGTGATCCTCTTACGAGTCAGGGAGAGTATGACTCGTATCCTCTTTCCACTAGTGATAATGAGAAAACTCTTTTCCCCTCTATTCAGCATCCTGTTGGTGATATGGGTGAGCCTAAGCCTCTGCAGGTGTATTATCGTCGAGATAAATCTTCACACACTCAGTCATCCACCCTTCCGCTTACTTTAGATGTTGGCTCAAGTGACTCTCTTTCCTCGAGTTTAGATCTTCCCATTGCCTTGCGCAAAGGGTCACGATCTTGTACTCAACACCCCATTAGTAATTTCGTTTCATATGATCATATTTCACCGTCTTTTCAGTCGTTGCAGCTTCCCTTTCATCACAGACTATTCCTAGATCTCTCTCACATGCTCTTCAGAGTCCTGATTGGACGAAGGTGATGATAGAAGAAATGTCTGCTCTTGAAAAAAATCATAATTGGGACCTTGTACCACTTCCTTTAAGCCATAAACCTGTTGGCTGTCGATGGGTTTATACGATCAAGTTTCTTCCAGACGGCTCAATTGATCACTATAAAGCCCGTCTTGTTGCTAAGGGTTACACACAGACTCATGGTGTGGATTACTTCGAGACATTCTCTCCGGTGGCTAAGCTTAACTCGATTCGCGTTGTGCTCTCCTTGGCCATTAATTTACCATGGCCCTTGTTTCAGCTTGATGATAAGAATGCATTTCTCCATGGGGATCTTATAGAGAAAGTTTACATGCATCAACCTCCTGACTTTGTTGCTTCTCACAACCCTGCACTTGTATGCCGATTGAAGAAAGCTATTTACGGACTCAAACAATCCCCATGTGCATGGTTCGAAAATTTTAGTTAGGCTCTCTTGGAGTTTGGCTTTGTTCGTAGTCATGCTGATCATTCTCTCTATATATGTCGACGATCAACGGGCATCATGGTTCTCATTGTCTATGTGGATGATATTGTTCTGTCCGGTAGTGATTCTGCTGGAATGAGGGAGGTCAAAGATTTTTTGAAGACCAAGTTTGAGATCAAGGATCTTGGTCCTCTTCGCTACTTCCTCGGAATTGAAGTTGCTCGCTCATCATCCAGATTGGTCTTGTCACAATGAAAATATGTGCTCGATCTTCTCATGGAGACCGGCATGTTAGGGTGCAAGCCTGCTATCACTCCCATGGAAACTTCACAGAAGTTTCGACCAGATGATGGTGCTCTCCTTACTGATCCCGAGATGTATCGACGACTTATAGGCCGGCTTATTTACCTGACTATTACTCGCTCAGATCTCTCATTTGCGATGGGGGTTGTTAGCCAATTCATGCAAGCTCCTTGTACTTCCCATCTCACGGCTGTTTACCGCATACTTCGGTATTTAAAATCAGTCCCGGGTCTTGGCCTCCGCTTTCAATTGCATGGTCATCTTCATCTTTCTGGCTATTCCAATGCTGATTGTGCAAGTAGCACTTTTGATCGCCGCGCTACATCTGGCTTCTGTACCTTCCTACGTGGCAATCTTATAACCTGGAAGAGCAAAAAGCAGCCAGTTGTTGCCCGGTTCTCGACCGAAGCAGAATATCGTGCTATGGCTCATGCGACGTGTGAACTCGTGTGGCTTCGCAACCTTCTTGAAGAACTTGGCTATCCTCCTTCGGATCCTGTTCCTCTTCACTGTGACAACCAAGCGGCCATCCATATTGCTCATAACCCAGTTTTCCACAAGCGAACCAAGCATATTGAGGTCGACTGTCACTTTATTTGGGAGAAAGTCGCTTCTAAGGAAATCGTCACTCCTTTTGTTCGATCTGGGGATCAACTTGCTAATGTTCTTACAAAGTCCTTAAGTCGAGATGCTCTTCATCGTGTTCGTGACAAGTTGGGCATGATCAACATCTATGCTCCAACTTGAGGGGGAGTATAAAGAATGCTAGTGTATTGTATATGTGGTTAGTGGTGGTTAGTGGCCCCTTTTAGTGTAAGTGCATGTGCACACTTCCCTCTTCTCCTACGGTATACTATATGCTTTATTATAATAAAATATTACGTGTTAGGGCAAGTAAGCCTAACACAACATCTCTCCCAAACTCTCCTTCTTCTTCTTCTCTCTCAATATTTTCCTCTCTTCTTCACATTATCATCATCAAATCATTCTCTACTAGGTATGCTACTTCCTCCAATACATAGTACACTACGGGAAGGATCATGTCCATCACCCCAATAACTACACTGTGTATGCAATATATTTTTATACATAAAATCGTATTGCAATTTGTATATGAAACGATGATGTTATTATTACAGATCTTGCATGCTTAGTGTTATATTATATAATTGAACAAATAAAAGTATAAGTTTCTATACTGTAAATATAATTTGAATTAACTCAATCAATAGTAGAATATAGAGCCATAATTTCAGGTCACCAAAAAATAGTGATCTAGATCGATGACCCATAATCCAGATTGCTTAATCCAGTACGGGAAACACGCAGGGTTTCATGTTTTAGGTAACATTGTACAGTCCACTGTAGCATGCCATGCCTCAAAAATCAGGCGTATCCATTGTTTAGGTAAGCCACACAAGTAGCTTAAATCTGGAAAAGTTGGTTACCTCCCGAAGAGGCAGTGACATCTCTCACTCAGTTAAGCCAGTCGGTTGATAATGAGTTAGAATTATTTTCTACGTGTCACCCAAATGGGCCCTTAGTTTTATGCTTGTTTATCTAATGTGCCTAACACAAGGACTACACATTATCAAAATACCAACCAATCTTCCAGTTGATCAAACAACAAACTTCTTTTTGTTTAGCAAAATAAAATTTTCTCAAAAGGAAAATGAAAACTACCAGGAAATTTTCAGATCAGTAATACTACTAATAGGCAAGGTGATAATGCCCATTACAACGGGTGGGGTCACTCCATGTGGGATTATGTAATGGGAAGAAAAAAAAAAAAAAAGGCCTGTTAACTAAAACCATTCTTTTAAAATGACTGTTATTTTCTCGATAATAGCTTTTATTGAACTGAGTATTTATTGTTACTTATGCGGAACGTTTTTAGATAGAATAACATTAGCTACAGTACACTACTAAATGCTTTTCTAGGTACTCTTGGGCAATATATTCTGTATTTTCATTTTCCTGATTCCCAACAGTCATTTCCCTCACATAACAGCAAGACTAGTCAGCCATTATAAGGTCATAGTACCATTTTTTTTAACCTTGCAGGTAGGAACATATTCCATGACCTAACACCTCATGTTGGATTAAACATCCATGCACCAAGAAACAAAAAGATAACATCAATTGTGATTCTAAGAATGACAAAACCACTTATCAATTATACACTACTACAAAAAAAAAAAAAAAAAAAGATCACACCAAGTATCCTACAAGAAGCAAAACACAGTGTAGGATAATAAAAAATAAAATAAATAAAATAAAAAGATAACAAAACTATGGAGAATAGGAGATAATACATGATGATTTCCCACTTAGTTGCACAAACTTTTCAGAATTGCACTCCTCCCCCGCTACCCATTTTTAATAGGTACTAACATTTTGAAATAGATGCATAAACCTACCACACCCAAAGCTGTTGCCAATTCACGCTTCGCTCAACTACAATTTCTCATAGTAAAGCTCCAAAACAAAGAAACGAAGAGCCCAACCATAATGCGTTAATTAACTAACTCACCACCATTTCAAAATCAAGCATCCATCATCTTCTTTAACCAAAAGATCTCCTAAACCAATTTGCGCAAACAAGGACACTAGAAACCATGCCGCAAAATCAAGGCAATAGTTAAAGTAAGAGAAATGACATGGACCCGCAGACCCTTCTAACTGCAAACAAACCAGCCACCTTTTGGCAAGGTAAAGAGGGCACACCCATTTGTGATGCCAACTTGTTTCCATGAGGATGACCCACTATATAATATCAATCTTTCTTTCTCAGTCAGAGAGTCCTGAGTCTTCTGAATGTGTAATATAAAAAACAAGATATCTTTTTGAGGAACAATCAAAACCATGCTAAGTTTTTTTTTTCTTTTTCTTTTTTGTGATAATGATACACAGCATCTGCTTCATTTTCGGGTTATATCCGCCGAACCTTATTATTATCAAAAGTGCAGCTAATTCCACTCATGCCTCTACATGCACACACACATGCCAACATGTACCACGTGTGGGAGATCCAAGACTGAGGAATGTGGCACATGTTGGTGCAACTGCTCACATGCGTAATAGCAAAACTCTAGAATCAAACTCCAACAAACAAGGCCCTCAATTGCAAGAACAGGCACTCAAAATTGGTTTCTCATAAGCCTTAAAATAGCATGAACTCAATCATCAAGAGTCAAGATTGTACTCATATATCTAGGCCGCGTTTGCATGTACAATTGAATTGAATTGCACACATTCAATTCAATCAAGAAGGAGCAATAAAAATTCACCATGTTTCCTAGTATTTATAATGAGGAAGCACACCTCAAATTTCAAATGGACTCCTTCCAAGTCCGATTAAATGGTGCAACCCAGTTATCGAGTCAATGAGATCTCGATACCCAAATTGAAAATTTTAAAATACACACACACTCACAAGAACAATGGAGCAGAGAGACAGAGAACTTTATTGATGCCAACCGAAAACTCACGCTTAGAAAATAATTCAAAATCACTAACTCCTATACCACCACCCCTTTTATAGATCCTAACTAAGAGATTGATTTTAAATCAGTCACTATTTATTCTAAACCAATTTAATCTTCCTTAATATGGTAAAAGTCTAATAAAAAGCAAACACGGAAAGTAATTATATCTCTAAAACCAACCCATATCTTCAATCATACTAATTATATCGCCTTCATATCTTCACTCACATCAATCAAATCTTCAATCACATCTTTAATAATCATCCCAAAATTCAGCAAATATTGGGCATACAGTGGGCTTTGGGCCTACGTCATTGACAGGCCCTACAGTGGGCCTAGATGGGCTGTGGACCATAGTGCATCCTAACGCGCCCTTAGCCGAGAGTACCTACAGTGCGTTCAGTATAGCAACCCAACTGCTGATATGACGGGTCTCACAATGGATGGTCCATTGACAAAAAAGCTCTGGGTTCGAAGCTCCTATCCATCGAATCATCGGCGTTTTTTGTTGAATGTGAACTGTTGCAGTACTTTATTTGCTCACACTCTATTTACTGCACACATATGGAAGGGTAGTGATTGTCCTCATCTGGGAGATTTTGGTGCATGGGTCATGTAAAGTGGGTCCTATTGTATCAAAGGTTTAGATAGGTGAACCGTGGGGCCCACTTGTACAAACTGAAAACCTAAGCGTACTGTACAAACACTCTAGTATGATGCCTCTATATGAAAATTCAAGTAAATTCAACATAAAATAAGACCAACCAAACATCCGATTATAAAATTGCAATCCACAATCTTGCCTGATCCTCGCAAGCCTGCGGGAGCGCTCGGCCTCCGCCATCAGCTCGTCCTTCAACGCCTTTCCATGATCAGCGGCGACACGACTGGCCAGGATCTTGGAATTGTTCTTGAGGCCCAATTCGACCAAGTACTGAGTCACATCTCCATCCTTTAAGATCTTTCCGCCACAGATGAGATTGATGCAGTCGGGGCCGCAGTTCGATCGGTCTGCAATCGCTTGCCGAAGCATCGGGAGTGTCCAGGATTGTAATTGGACTTCTAGTATGCCAGACCAGGCTCCAGCTATCTTGACCCTCGATGTTTGGGAGGCGTTGGATGAAGGCTCTGATTCTTCCATGGAAGAGAGATAGAGAGAGGGAAGGCTGGGAAGAGATCGAATTCAAAAAGACTTTTGGATTTTGGAGTCTGATGGAGAGACTGAGACGGGGATGAAAATTTTTATAAACATCGAGTATTTGATAGTCCGGCAGCGTAACGCTTGATACGCAGGCACCCAGAAATCGTACCCGATGCACACACGTTAAACGTTAAACGGACTAAACTGTAGGACTTACTTTGCTTTAGACTCAGTCCAAAAATCTGATTGGGAGAACAATCGCAACGTCTGATTCATGGACACTTGTTTGTTGAAATAGGACCGTTGGATATTTTGATTTTAACCGTCCACTAATTAATCATGATACATTTAGGGTCTGTTTGATTTTCTAATTACAGAGGTAATTCAATGTAAATGGGTAATAGTTACTTACCCTCATATTTCCGGTTGAATTTTCAAGGTGATGTTGACCGCCACCTTTCATTTATAGCACTCTTCACATCACCCAAGGAGAAAAATTTTATATCGTGGGGCCCACCATGATGTTTGTGTCTTATCCACACCGTTCATCCCTTTAGCCAACTCATTTTAGGGCATGAGCCGAAAAATGAGGCAAATCCAAATATCAAGCGGACCACACCACAGGAAACAGTGGGAATTGAATTCCTACCATTGAAAGCTTCTTGAGGACCCATAATTTTTAAATCAAATTGATATTTTTGTTTCCACTTTATGCATGACTGTGTGACATTATGAACGGGTTGGATGACGAATAAACATCAATGTGGGCCCAGGGGAGAAAACAACTTTCAACCATTGACGTCTGAATGATCATTGTTTCCTATGGTGTGGTCCACTTGAGCTTTTGATTTTCTGAATTTTTGGGCTCATGCCTTAAAACGTACTTTTTAAAAGGATAGATGGCGTGGATAACTCACATGTATCATGGTGGGGCCCACATATTTAAATCAGTAATAAAAGGGTTTGTATGGGCCGATTTTCGAAACGTAATTCCCGGCTAGTTTCAAACGCGTGGAGTAAGTAATAATTATGTATTTCCGTGTATTTACCATCGGAAATTGAAAATCAAACAGCCCCTTAAACAGGGACCTACCATCGGTAGGGTGGGCCCCACATATACAAACTGATGAATCAAGTCGATCGAGTATACCGTGCCAGAGTGTGTACAAGTCAGCTAATGCACAGGCATGTAGATACCCTGTCACAAGAACCAGATTTGTCCACTAATCAGGTGGGCCACAATTAAGTGAAGAAATTTACAGTTGTGAAAAAATCAGCCGAAGCTTTCTGACCTGTCGATTTGCCCACTTTTATCATCTGGTAGTAAAATATCTACTCTGTGAGTCAACCTGATGGATGGCTTGGATATTTCACATGTACATTACGCTGGTATCGGGTAGTGAAAGGATTCGGTGATAACCTAGACTCACCCAAGATGGTGCGGCCCTTACCGTGGGGCCCATCTTGATGTATCTATTCTATATCCACACCGTCCATCAGTTTTCCAGTGCGGCCCTTACCGTGGGGCCCATCTTGATGTATCTATTCTATATCCACACCGTCCATCAGTTTTCCAGATTATTTTAGGTAACGATACCAAAAATGAAGAAGATCCAAATCTCAGGTGTACCATACTTTAGAAAACAGTGGTGATTGAATGACTACCATTAAAAACTTTTTAGGGCCACCTTAATGTTTCCTTAGTGTTTATTTTACATCCAATCTGTTGATAAGGTCACATAAACCTGGATGAAGGGAAATATATATATATATATATATATATATATATATCATCTGGATCCAAAACTTTCGTGGCCCATTAATAATCAATCACCATTGTTTCCTATGCTATGGTTCACTTGATAATTGGATCTGCTTCATTCTTGGAATAATTCACTAAAATGATCTGGAAAATGGACAAACAGCGTGCATTCAGAATACATGCATCAAGGTGGGCCCCAAGTTAAGGGCCGCACCGTCTTTTGTGAGTGCGGGGTCACACCAAATCCGCTCCATGTTGGCATAGGGCGCGACTTGGTGGTACCGCAGAGCAGCGATGTGGGTGGTACCCTAACTGTGGGGCCCACATTGATATATACATTATATATCTACGCTGTCCATACACTTTTCCAACGTATTTCATATCGTGTTCCCAAAACTTAAGTAGATAAAAATCTCGAGTAACTTGGAGCTGTTTTCATAGCCCATTGCTTACTTTCCTGGGGAGAAAATTACCACTATGAACCTCACATTTTATCCAGCATCTTTTATGAAGATCCAAAACTTGTCTTCCCAACTTGACCTTACACGTACAGATAGAACATTTGAAGATGAAAATACCCCTTCTTTTTAAAGGTTTTTTTGTTTCTATATACCTATAGCTACGAATTATAACCATAGCCATATGTATCGTATGCAGGGCATTTTCGTGTATGTGCAAGGTCTAAGTTGGGAAGGTAACTTTTGGATCTTTCATAAAAGACGCTAGATAAAAGGTGGTGCTACAGTGGTAATTTTCGCCTTCCCGGGAGATGATACGGTGGAGACGAGGAACTGTAATATAATAGAGCCATCTCTCCAGCAAAGACGTGGCCCGGTGACATGCACATCAGGTCCGTCCATATGCAGGATCCTGAAATGAACGGTTTATTCCTTAAAATGCACTTTTATCAAATAATTATATTATCTAATCCGTATCCATTAAAGTGACGGTGGCAAACATAAACATTGAACGGTCAGGTTAGCAATGGAATAAACTGTAGAAAAAGTAACGGATATGATTTTATTCTTAGAATGTAAAACATCCGTTCTGATGCAATTTATGAGTGGACCCGATAGATAAATATCCATTCCATGTATCCTGTGGAGAGATGGCACTACCATATTCCGGTTCTTCCGGTTGTACCATATCATCTGCCCCCTCTCTTTTCTTTTCTTTTCTTTTCTTTTTTATAAGGATTAAACTATGGTGTTCTTCACTTCCTGGACAACATTTTAAACGGTGGCAACTCAGCCACCATGGCATTCGGAAAGTTAAACCAGACCGTTCCATACGTGGGGCATATTTTAGATGGAGCATATCTCGAAAATTCTACTGGTTGAATGATTCTAAGCTACTGGTAGCCATCAATGGTCAGTCACAAGATAAAAGTCCACGGACCAAATTCAAAGTAAATAATCGTATGGTTGAGATCATCCGATCACTATAGTCTAATTTCTTTGCTCTGTACAAACTGGGGCCCACGATTTGGACGGATTGATCCATACCTTACGTGTACAGCAGTGGAGTTGCCTCTGTTTGATAAACGGTGGGGCCGAATACAACCGACTCAGCCCATCCTCCTTTTCCTTTCGAGGACGTGCTTTTTGTTGCCTTCACGTCCAAGAAAATGATGACGATTGCTCATGTGCGCGCCGGGGACTATCCGCAAGGGCAATGGAATTTGTTCCCTGCCATCTTTCCTTTGACATGGACCGTTTGAATGGGAGCGGATGAGGTGTTACCCGGGCAACACTTTATTGGGTGTTACCCTTACCCTGTGGGGCCACCTTGATGAATTTGTTGTATATCCATGCCGTCCATCCGTTTTTTGCAGCTCATTTTAAGATGTTATACCAAAAATTAAGCAGATCCAAATCTCCGGTGGAAAACACAACTAGAAAAAGCGGTGATTGGCCATTGAAAACTTTTTATAGGCCAGGAAAGTTTTGAATCAAGCTGATCTTTGTAATTTCTGTCATCCGTCTGTTTGACATTATCAATGGATTCGATGGCAAATAAACATTACTAATTTTCTTACAGTGGCTTGGGAAGTTTTTTTTATAGTGGCATTCAATAACCACCATTTCATGAGGTTTGGTCCACCTTAGATTTGGATATGCTTAATTGTTTGGACATGTGGACGTTGGGATCCTGAGTTGGATTTGACTCTAGGGTCGCTTGTCTCCACGGGTTGCCTATTTCAAGAGCTTTCGTGCTGTGATTGATTGATAATATTTGACCAGAATCACCACTAACCAATTTCTGCGTTGTGATTGATTGATAATGTTTTACCAGAGTCACTACTAACCAATGTCTCCGTTTCTACAGTCGGCTAGACCCTATACAAATGTTAAGGTGGGGATCCGAAGATTTCCTACCCTAAGATAACTATTCGGTTATGCAATTGGATATTCCAAGTAAGGAACTGCGGTTACAGAGAGAGAAGGTGTTAGGCATCCGCTCTGCCCGTACAGATGTACAGTATCTATTTCATAAGATCTTGATTGTTCGTGAGGGTTAGGATTCAGAGCTCTTATATGTATGTGTACAATGTTTGTTACACAGTGTGAAATAATTGACAAGTTTTTTGTTGGGTAGGAACTGATTAAATCAACAAGCCTCAAAGCATACTTCTGAGACAATTCGGTGCAAAGTATGTTGAATGATGAGATGAATGTTATGATATGCAGATACTACAGACTACATGAAACTTGATTGAAAAATAGTTGGATGAGCGACAATGTCACTAGGATCGCACCAAGTGGCTTGGATTGAACTTGAATTGGCTCAAGAGGCTATTAGAGTTGAACCCGGGCCAAGCTCTCTTCCTCACTCTCACTCTCCTTGGTGGGGGATGGCTAAGGGGATTAAGATGCTTTTGTATTGGTAAGGAATGATTGTGGATGCTTGGATGCTTGAAATGTGAAGGGAATGGGGTATTTATAGCCCTCCAGCCCGATTTTCTGGTAATTCCTGCAAAGCTTGAGGTTAGAAATGGTTTAGATGGTTGGGATTTGAGATTGCCATGTAGTAAGATCTCATGTGTTCGTTTGGATGGCATAAGGTGTAATTTTGGCTCAATGGAGAAGCATCGGAGTAACTTTCAGATTTTGCACATACATGAAATAAGAAGGGAGGACAGCAGCACACGAGTGAGCAGTTGGTCGAAGTACAGGCAGTGCTATGTGGCGAGCAGCACCCTAGGTGCCACTAGTCCTTTCTTTTTTTCTTCAGCTTCTGAGGGCGGTTCCTCATGTACACATGGACAGCTTTAGCTCTCTGAATCTGCCTTGTTGTCTCCCTTCTTCTTTAAATTGGGCTTTAGAATGGGCTTAAGCCAAAATGGGTTATGGGCTTGATTTGATAGGATGAGTTGATTGGGTACATTATGTGGGCTGACTAGGAGAGTTGACTTAGTGGGTTGACTCAAGGGTTGACTATATAGGATAGGTTTTTCCTAGAGTTTGGATTTAGGACTAGGTTTAGGGTTCTGCTAGGTTACGAGGACTAAGTTAATTGGGTTTTAGGGTTTCCAGAGTCCTAGGGTTTGGATTAGGTTTAAGGGTATGATTCATGGTTCGGATTAGGGTTAAGGGTATGGATCAAGGTTTGGCTTAATGTTAAGGGTATGGATCATGGTTTCTGTTAAATCAAGCTTATCAGCTCGAGGTGGGGTGTCTACAGGACCGCATCCTAAAATGGGCTAGAATAACTGATGGATGACATAGATATAAAATACATCATCAATGTGGGCCCCATGGTAAGGGTGACACCCCCTAATTTACTCCCGTTTGAATGGCTCATTACTGAAGTATATATATATTATAGAATAAAGTAGTACAAAGTAGAGATGTAACCTGGCTTAGGTTCTACTTAAAACTTGACTAGTGCTCCCAAAAGTTTTTATCGAGCTACGATGAATTTGGTTTTGGTCTCTATCTGAAAATCCCCAACCTAAACCCAATCCAAATACTATTGTAAGGATTTTTCCATGATCCCACATCATTTAGTGCATAAGTTAAAAACTAACTACTTATTGGACCTGTATGGATTGAGATTTACCTTAATAGTGTAATGTAATAAGCAATTATTACAAATTTCAATATTTGCCTTACTTTATGCATTTGACAATTAAATTCCTCGTTTGAATTTTTGTGGGAAACATTTATAGTCAGCCCGGTGGCACAAAATATCTCGATTGGATATAACTTAATAAGTCCCTTCATAAAATTTTAAAAATGTTTTAGTGCTTCATAACTTCTAACCTCCTACCTATAATTTTAGTGTTTGGATGTCACCTATTGGCAAATAATTACATCATAAGATCCAACTACCATACTCAATTATATATCATGCATTGATTCCGCATTTCAGAACTTCATAAAGTACTAATAGATGGATTTACTACAGCATTAATAATTTAATACATACTGAAAAGATGAATTATAAACAACTTCTAATTATAAAGCACATTGCATGCAATCAGTTGGTTGGCCAAACAATTTAGGTCATCACATCCTCCAGCACACATCCAGTGGTTGCAACTAATTGATAAGTTACAGTTTAAGCATGTCGATTACACCTTTTAAATAATAAACACACAATGTGTACCGAGCTTAGCTATAAAAATCTCATTAGCCTAAACATATAATCTAAACACAAATAAGAACATGCACCACTTAGAAATGAACCTACTTTTCTGGAACATAAGGTCATAATAGAGTAAAGTTATAAAGGAAAATTTTCTAGTGATATCATCATTCTCAACTGTCATGCCCAGAAATTTGGCACCCGACTACAAAGACTTTAATCAATAATTGGAGTAACTTTAAATCAGCAACATCAAAAGTTAAGCACAGATAACTAGACCAAGAAATATATGGCTAATATTTAAAGTATATAATTTCAAAAATGGTGTCCACTCAGATGGAGACTACATAAGGCACAATATACATTTTCAAAATGAAATAAAAATGTAAAATATTCTATCTTCACTCAACATTCCTAAAACATCATGGTGATGATGCATGCCAATCTAAGCCTGCCCATGTAAGATCTCGGTAGTACCTGCATCAACAATATCGTATACTTGGTGATCTAAAACACTGTCACAGATAGGAGTGAGTAGTTAACTCAATGGTTCCATTTTTCTAAGTTACGCATGTTATCAACATGATCAAGCGTAGGTAATGATAACATATCAATACAACAAATTCTTATCTAGTTGTTAAGTGCATGAATGACATGATATGCGAATACATGTTCACACAATCCAACACTCCTCATCAAAGTGACTTTAACGTCAATTTCTCACTAACGCCAACACTCACTTATTAAAAGTGACTTCAACACCAATTTCTCACTAATGCCATGTAAGTGCTATAATATGTAAAACACACTTTATTTGTCAAATTTTGTTTTGACAAAACAACTTATGAAGTGGCCTTCGAATGTGGATCAAGATGGAAAGTTCAAGCTCTACTATAGTTCAAGTCAAGTAGAAGATTAAGATGGAAAGTTCAAGTTCTACTTAGATCAAGATGGAAAGTTCTAGTTAAGTTCAAGTTCTAATAAAGTTCTAATAGAAGATCAAGCTCCATCAAGAAATTCAAGCTCCACTGAAGAATTTAGTAGAAGAGCAAGCTCCATAAAGTTCAAGCATCTATTCTACTTCAAAGTTCAGTCATTTCAGGTATTATAAACCTTAGAAAGACATTATGTTTAGGTACTTTCAAAATCTACTTTAAATGGGTTTTTATGCTTATAGTTTGATAAGGTTCGACTAGTCTAAGTTATGACTCGACTAGTCCTAGTTCAAATCAAAGAAAAAATGGATTTTCTGTTACACCTTCGACCAGTTGAGGAAGTTGCTCGACTCATCGAAGGTGGGCCTTCAACCAGTCAAATGTTACTCAACTCGAAGTCCAGCAACTGAATCAGTTCAGATTTTATGTACCCTCGACCAGTCGAAGACCTTGCTCGACCAGTCGAACAAGGCCCTCGACCAGTCAAGCAGGGCCTTCAACCAGTCGAAAATTTATTTTATCTTATTGCGCTTAAATTTAAAATTTTATTGGAACGGAATCTGGTTCTTAGACAAGTCGAAGACTGTCTTAAACGAGTCGAAGCAACAACTTCTTTGCCTATAAATTGATACTTTCTCTCAATCCAAAAATATAATTCAAGTCTATCGAATCCTTCTACAAGAGAGAAAGAAGTCTCTTTTATGCTCAAGCTATTGCACAGTATTTATTAAAAAATTTTAATAGCATTTTGTTTAATTCTTTGATCTCTTATTCCGTCAATTTCATATTATAAAGAGAGTAAATACTCTTCTTTTGAGATCTTAAAGGAATTCAAACAAGTAACCATTGGTTTGAATCTATTTAAAATCAATCTAGAACCTTGAACCCTTGTCTATATGATTGAACATTGAACGTTCTACATTCAAAAGAAGTGGTTCTACAGCTACATTGATAGATACGTCTTCAAAGGAGAAGATAAGTATATATTTCTTTTGTATTTTGGTTTTATTGAGATAGCTATAAATCTCATTTGGTTTTCGTGAGATTGCCAGAAAATCTCAGTGAGGGATTTTTTTTTTTTTTGTAATAGCTCGTTAAAATCACAACTGTATCAAGTCTTAAGGTGTTCCTGTGAAAACCTTATCTATAGTGAAAGCCAATATCACGTGGATATTAATTATTGGGAGTGGAGTAGGTGTGGCTATTTGAGAACAGTTGTTGACATATCGAACCACTATAATTCTTGGTGTTGTGGTGAATGCCTTTTATATTTATGTGGTGAATGGTTGTAATATCTTTAAGTTAAAGTAGTGAATGCTTGTAATAGTTTAAGCTTTTATTGACTCTTGCTTGGTTTGAAATTTTGATTCTTACAAGCTTTGTGAAATAAGGCTGTCATGCTTAAACTTATTTGGGTGAAGGTTGTCCTACGAACCAGTTTGAATCAACGTTTCAATACTAGTGTAATTGAGACCTTTGATTTATTTACTATTTCTACACTTTATTTTATTATTTGGCATAGTCCTATTCCCCCCCCCCCCCCCCCCCCCCCCCCCCCCCTTCTTCTAGGACTAGTTAAGCTCTCTTTTTCAAGTGGTATTAAAGCTAAGTTGCTCATTTTATTTTATTTTTTTGGATTAAATTTCTTGAGTTCAAAGATCTAGAGCTTTATCATGTTAAATTTTAATAATTTGTCTATTACCAAGCTACCACCTTTTAATGGCTCTATGCATACTGGAAAGCCAGAATGAGAATTTTTGTAAAATCCTTAGGTGAAAGTGTGTGGCAAGCCACTATAACCAAATGGAAACCTCATATGACTGAGGTAGTAGCCGAAGATGGAACCAAGTCTATGAGAGAAATTGCATTCTACTTATGGACTGGAACTCAGAAAAGTGAAAGCAGTACTAATGCTAAGGCCTTAAATGCTATAACTTGTGCTCTATTGCCTAATGAATTTAAAAGAATTATTTCATGTGATACAGCTAAACAAGCTTGGGATATTCTTGAAATGACACATGAAGAAATACTATAGTCAAGAAATCAAAAGTTCAAATCCTCACTACTAGAATTGAGGAAATTCGTATGGAAGAAAATGAAACTTTCATGGACTTCTATACGAAACTAAATGATATAGTAAATACCATGTGGAGTCTAGGAGATGGAATCTCAGAAAGCAAGGTCTTTGCAAAAATACTGCGATCTCTCCCTGACAGATTCAATTCTATGGTTACTGCCATTCAGGAATTAAGAGATACTGACCAAATGAAGGTTGAGGAGTTAGTTGGTTCTCTTCAAACATATAAGTTGAATTTTAAGGCTCCTAAAGGTAAATCTATTACTCTTAAATCTTCTAAATCTGTTTCAAAAGAAAATCGTACTAATTCTGATTTTGAAGAAACTGAAGATGATATGACAATGCTAGCTAAGAAATTTTATAGCATTTTTAAAAACAAGAAAATATCATATTTTTAAAAACCATCTGATAAAAGAAAAGAAAATCTAAAACAAAGGACAGTTAATGTTTCAACTGTCATGAATATGATCACTTGGCGAATAAATGTCTTAAAATGGATAATTCAAAAAGAAATGGCATGATAGCTACTTGGGATGAATCATCAGGCTCTGAAAGTTTATCTGAGTCTGATGAATCAGAATAAGAAAATGCAACCACAAATGATGTAAAAGAGCTTATAACTATGGTTAGAGTCACCTCCTCAAATAGTTGTAATATATCTAACTATGAAAATCTCAGGAGTGACCCTGAAAATGAAGATGATCTTCAAGACGCCTACAATGCCCTATACAGGGAAAGTTGCAAAATTGTTGTCAAATTGAAAATTCAAAAAGAGAAATATTCTAAATTAAAAGAAGAACTTGAAAACAATGTTTTAGAAAAATCTCATCTTTCAGACTGTCTTGAGAAAAAAAAAAGGATTTAAATTTCAAATCATCAGAGTTACAAAAAGTTAGAACTGAAAATGAGAAACTAAAACTTGAAGTTTCTTCTCTCTTGAGTTCTAAGGATACTTAGAGATATGCCCATGGAGACCCAAAACTGGAAAAACTGTTAACCTCATCCAGAAAATGTGGTGACAAGTCAGGTCTGGGTTATATAAAAAATCATTCTTTGAAAATCAAGAATACACCTCCTACATTTGTAAATGGAGAATCCTCAAACTCTAAAGGTAAGAATGTGAGAGAGTTTAATCGAAATGATTTCAAAAACTTAAAACCTCTTTAAGTTCCTAAAATTAACACTAATTTCATCAGTTATAGAAATAAAAAATATAATAACTCACTTTTACCTGAGAAAATCGTAGACTTACTCAAAGAGCTTTCAACATCCAACTCAGATGGAATTAGAGTTAATAGAAAGTGGAGAAATTCTAACTTCCAAAAACAAAGAAAATCTAATGATACTCATAAACCTAAAACCATAATGAAATGGGTTCCAGAGGTTACATGTCTTGTTGCCTACACAGCTTTCAAAGCCATTAGTCACTCACAATGGTACTTGGATAGTGGATGTTTAAGACATATGACAGGTGACAAAGCGATATTCACCGACTTCAAGGAAGTAAACAACGGTTCAGTTACTTTTGGAGATGGAAGCAACTGTAAAATCATAGGCTAAGGTACTGTTCAACTTCCTAACCTCCCTCTCTTTGAAAATGTACTTTATGTTGAAGGTTTAAAACATAATCTCTTAAGTATATCTCAAATCTGCGATAACAAACATAGTGTAAAATTTTCAAATCACGGATGTGAGATTACAAATGAGAAGGGGTGTATGATATTAAATGGTCGTAGGACCTCTGAAAATTACTACATTATTGATGACTCGCTATCACGCCCCAGACTCGGTAACCGGACTCATAAGGAACTCGATGACCAGTTCTGACTGCGACAGCCTCCATAGTACCCCATTCTCGGCTCTTGAGGCAGGTTCTAATCCTGGGATCCTACAAGGAGGATTTCCATAATAGTATAATCATTTCTGATACGAGCATACCCAAGATCACAGCAAGTACATCTGAGAATAACTAAGGGCACACATCACAAAATTCACTAAGAATTTAAACTTTTACAAATATTCATAAGGTCCAAAAGGACATATATAAGATAATAGAAGAAGGAGAGGAAAGGAAAGTTTGCAACACTGGGTCCTCAAACTCAAATCTAATCCAAGCTCTACTGCTACGACGCCTGTCTATGATCACCTGCACGCATCAATCATGCATAAGCTTGTAGAAGCATAGAGGGCGGTGAAAGTGTGTGACAATGGTGCACAGAAGAATAGCAGGAGGTATAGGAAGGGAAATATGCTCAATGAAAATATCACTAGCCTTACCAAGGCTTACCATGAATACCATGCAATGAGTACTGGGCGCCATACCAAGGCGATGCATGAAGGGGCTTATACAGCCGATGAGAATGCGATGCGAGTAATGCCAGTGCTTATATCCAATCCACATATCAAGTACATTTTCAATCATAAGAAAATCACCGGGGTCCATTACACTGCTGGATGACTGCCGCTCTACAGACCCCACACAGTCAAACGATCATAAGAGACCTTACTACCCGTCTGTGGACAGCCAATCACTAATAGGGCTTGACTGCAGCGGACCCATTTACGAGCTGGTTAGACTCAGCCTAACAATGCCTCCTCACACCAGAAAGGTAAGGCCACACCCCTACCCAACCGACTACACAACAATGTGAGTCACGACCTAACGGTATAAGGCCCTCGTATGCTTATAATTTTCACTCGGTCACAACGTTGGGGCAGATCCTTGGTACCATGGAAGTTTTAAAAATTTCACCCATGGGCATCCTATGCACCCGGTATGCTTAAGTATCATTTTTGGTGTCCACACATATGGCCATCCATGAATGTCCCTGTGGAAGGCAAGGCCTTGATGAAGTAAGGGTGGTATCATCATGAAATACGATGCCAATGCATGAGTCACACATACAGATCATGCACCAGCTTCAGGCACTCAACATGCACAAGGGGAGAAACTTCGTCCCTTAATGACCATCGTACAAAGTAATCAATTCACACAAATGATGCGTATGGGTCACAACGATGTAAGTGCGCTACCTGTAGAATATGCATTCCTCCTTCCCAAGGAGGGACAATGACAAGATATATATATATATATATATATATATATATATATATATATATATATATATATATAGGTACTCTAAGGAGAAACGAAGTTCTCTTAGTGGGGGCCAACAGTTCAGGATGACCAACAAGCTAGGGGAGTCCTATAAGGCCTTAAAAAAGGAAGCGGGCCTAACAAGGTCCAAGGTGGGCCTTTAACCACCTATAAGGTCTTTATGGGCCTACCTTAGGGCCACCAAGGAGGACATCTAACCTCAACTGGGTCCTAAAAAGGTAGTCTGCTACATATGTAAAGAAAAGTCCAAGGCCCAATCAATCCATGGCCTAGTGGGTCATACACTAAGCCCAATACATAGGCAACTTGGTGGGCCCTTAAGAAAGGTTAGGGCCTAACCATAAGGGTCATGGGTTCACTCATTGTGGTGAGCCTAATGGGTAGCCCATTATCCCAACATATGGGAAATCCTTATATTTAACACAAGTAAGTTGGGCCTCACATCTCGGCCTAAGTATGGATTTATTATAGTGGGCAAGCAAGGGCCTCAACTACTTGAGTATTTGGCCCATAAGACCCATCACAATGGCATGGTAAATATAGGACTCAAGGGTCCAACGGGCCTATCAAAAGTTTCAACCCAACCAAGGCTATAAGGCCCATTAATTAACTAGAAGACTAGCCCAAGAAAAATTCAATTGGAATGGGCCTTTAATCATGCACTAATTAAGCCCAAAAATAAAATTAAAATGGTAAGATAACTGACTTAAATCCTCTTCAAATCTAGTGGGCCATATTACCCCAAAATAACATTTATAGACAATAATTATTAGGCTCATTGCCAAATTCCAGCCCACCCATTTTTTTGGGTTGGTTGGAATCCAACAACAAAAAATTATTTTATAGTAGATGATATTCCTGATGGCCCACATACATAATAGTGGTTCCCACCAGATGAGAGGGGGGCATATAACTCATATATCAAGTGGGCCATGCTGTTGGAGTGCAGGCCCAGTAGCGGCCCAAGACAGGGATGCCTCATAGGTAGCCCTATGGGCCCGGGTATTTAGCCCAGAATCTCATCCAAATGGGCCCCAATTGGAAACCACCGAAGGGAAAGATGATTAAGTCCCTTAAGGACCCCACATGGATGGATGATGGGATATACAACACGTCTAGGTGGGCCCACAAAGTAGGTTGGACGGCTAGCCAAGGCTGGACGCCCCAGCCTGGGCATCCCAGCTTGGTGGGCCACTCCAGGCCACACCGCGGGTAGTACAAGGGCCCGATGGCTCTAAACTTTTGTAGGGTTATACTTCAATGGGTGGACCACACCCCCAAAAAATTTCAAGATTTTTGGACACCTATAAATATTTTAATTAATTTAAATAAGTAGTTTGTCCAGAAAATCGGATTGACGTGGACGTCCCAATGTGGTGGGCCGGTCCAGCCCTTGCCACAGTGTGCACAGGGGTCCGTTGGCCCAAAATATTGGTAGGTGGGTCTTACCATGGGTGGACCACCTCTCCACAAATTTCAGGATTTTTGGACAACTAGAGTTATTTTAATTTAATTTAAGAAAGTAATCTATCCTGAGATACTGCCTGATCTGGACACCACAATATAGTGGGCCGGTCCAGCCACCACCATGGTGTGTAAAAGTGTCCATTGGCCCTCAAATTTTGTAGGTGGGTCCTATAATGGGTGGGCCACCTCTTTGAAAAATTTTAGAATTTTTGGAGTAGTATAAGTATTTTATTTAATTCACACAAATTATGGACAGCAAGGTCCAAAAATAATTCCTGCTGAAACAATGCTACTGCCCCGGACTTGTGCACCCCATTAGAGTGGGCCCAGATCTGCCAAAATTTGGGAAAATGTAGGGCCAACATCCCTATATAAGTATACAACAAAGTGGGGTCCACAAAGGTGGCCCACCGTTTCAGAAACAAGCTGATATTTATGTTTTTACAACATGCAGAGTGGCTGGACAGTCTAAAAAATCTGGACTGACCAAACTTCTTGGCCCACCTTTTTTGGGTAATCAATCAAGGGCAGATGGAGGTGGGATTCAACACACATCAAGGTGGGGTCCACACCTCAAAGAATCATCTATCAATGAGAGTGAAACATCCTTCTTATCAGTCGATAATCCTTACCCAAAAACCATCCAGCAACTGTCCAGAAAATTTCTGGATAGCAACATATATATGAAATGAACTGAGCATGGAAACCAAAATAAGGGGAAATCACCCAATGAAATCATTGTTGTGGTCCACCTCAGTGGGCCCCACAAACATCCAGACCAATTTTCCTTCATAAAACCCCTTGCATCCATCCGATATGGAGCAATTAGGGTTCAACGTCCAAGGAATGGACAGTCATGGGTGTTGTAACGCCCTGAAAATCGGGGGTCGAGTATAACTCAACTCCCGAGTTCCAACACATCGCTTATGCAACATAAATAATGTTGATTAAATGTTGTCTGTGTTAGAGCAATAAACATGAATGAGATTATACCAAAAATAGTAATTCATACTCTAGATCATTTGTATAAAGGCAAGCAGAGACTGAAAACGTATATACATGAATGTAAAAGATACAAAATCATTTCTTTTTCCAGAGTATGAATCTATCTGAGTCACCATATACATATGTTTGTTTTGTGAACAAAATGTCAAAAATAAACTAAGAAGTGATCCCTACAAATCCCGTCAATCCGGCAGCCTAGTCGAAGTCGCCAGAGTACTGCATATAAGAGAACTCCTCCTGGTCCTCGTCATAATCAGGCTCCGCCTCCTGAGTCGTTGGCTCGTCTAAACCTGAGACAGAGTCTGGTTGGTGTGCGCAACACCGTCCCGTAACGTGGGAGTGAGTAGCTAACTCAGTGGAACAATAAAGCATAAGTTAACATGTTATCAATACGGTCAAGCAGTAATGATAAAGCAGTAAAATCAATCCTAACTACTCTTATTAATGCAAGTATGGATGCAGGTATGATGGATGCCCTCACCACACCCTCCCTCGTGCGACACCATCTCATATTCGCGGCATGCTTTCATCCCTCAGTGCTCCACATCTTCCAGGCACATGCAATGCATGATGAGCATGATTATCGAGTTTTTAATTAGTCCATTTCAAACAGCAGGATTGGGAAACTAAGGTACCTCCCTTGTATCATTCCCAAATATGATCCATTCTAGGATCATCAGTCCTAGTTAATATCAGACGATGGTGTGTTTTCTAGGTCACTGCAAAGGCTGTCAGGGTTGTTACGCACAAAGGTTACACCACTCCCCCATCACCTCTTAAACGATTCATCACAATACAGAAACAGGCCTAGTTCATACTCTATATACTACGACAAAACCCTAAGGCTCACTGCAATTTCAGAGTATGCTCGAGGTCACTACAAAGGGCTGCCAGGGCTGTTACGCACAAAGGTTATACCGCTCCCCCATCACCTTATCAATGTAGGCCGACAACACGAATATAGTGTCCCATACCACCATAATCGGCTCACGAGTCTGGTTGCTCACTGGTCACTACGGGGAGGCACGTGGCCCCAGCGTAGGCCGATAGCTCAACCACAGTGTCCCATACCACCATGCCCGACTCATAAGTCTTAGCGGATCGAGGTACCATGGTTAACGGGATTCCACTCGTAAGTTTGGTATCCTAGGTTCAAGCATTAGCGACCAAACATGGTGAACATACATAAGACACAACGGGTTATTTGACGTGTTCGGCTAGCTTGAGCGCACAACAAGTTGAACGATATGAAGCGCAAAAGCACACCATGTGGCCAACCACTATCGCCAACCGAAGTACGACTCGAGTTCGTCAAACACATCCTTCGTGGCGACATAAATCTCAGCCATGATCTCAAATCTGATACCGAATGTCTGGACTATGGACATAGTCCGAAACTCAATCAATTTTACTCGTAGCATGAGGTGTAAAGCATAATAAACAAAGCAGCCCAAGCATGTTAACAAGCATGTTATAAAGTATGTTATGAAACATGTTACAAAGCATGTTATAAAGCATGTTATAGAGCACTATACAAATAGGGATACAAACACATATATTTCATAAGTGAGTGGTTAGAGTAAACAACCACATGGAGGGAATTATACATGTCTCTAAGGTAGTTGAGAACCCAATCTCAGCACCTACCTAAGGCACTAACATCTAAGCACTTACTCTTACAAGCATTTTCACAAACACTTAGAGTACACTATTTCAACATACATGACGTATGTTAGTAAAATATGTATTAGGGCTATCCTTTTGCCAAGCAAGTATTTTATCCGTGTATATCATATTCATACAGCAAATAATCATGACAATTACATCTCCAAAATTTATACATATACGGTATTTTCTAGAATACACAATTTCAACATACATAGTGTATATAAGCAAACATGTATTACGGCGATTCCTTTCGCCAAGTAAGTATTTTATCCATATACTATATAATCATACAACAATTAATCATGACAAACACATTTCAAAATTTGTACGTATACGGTATTTCTACGTATACCTAGAGTATGTAAAATTCCATATTTTGCATCTTTAATCGAAACAGGAAACGGAAAACACTTTGTACATGTGCAATTACATGCAAATCATGAATCTATCATTATCTGACATTGGAAGCATTGAAAACCGTAACCTATACACCTAAAGTCCTCACCTTGCACCTTGGAATCTCAACGGATTAGCTAGGTTCGTTAGGCTTCCGTATTCGGCGGTTTTATAGCCTAAAGAGCGAAACCAGTTAGCTATTTCATAACCTATAACCTTTACACCCCAAAACAGATCTAGGGTTAGGGTTTCTTACCTTAAAACAGAGTCGGTATGCCGGGAAAGCGTCAAGGAAGGGGTGGTGCAGCTCGTGTGGTGATTGGAAACAGTAGGAGGGAGATTCTCCCACAACTCTCAAGCTTTCTCTCTCTTTTTCTCTCTTCTTCTTAGGGTTTATCCCAAATTCGTATGGCTGTGAGAGAGGCTGTCCTAAGGTCCTTATATAGCCTAAAAACTCTCTGGAATAGACTTATGTTCAAGGTATACTTATATTATAATCAAATCGGCATTGTTTCAGCTCAACGGAGGGTTTCTAGTGGGCCTCCTTGAGCCAAAAGTCGGACTTAAGCTCACCCATCCTGGATCTAGATAAAGTTAAGTTTTCGTTCCAGTAGGGTTTCCAGATCACGCGTGGCGGACCAGTTTCAGTTCAACGGTCAGCGGACTTCGATCAGCAATTCCAAGTACATGTAAATGTTTATGAAATTTTTCCTGATCCGAGGGTGTATTTGGGTCAGATTTTGACGGTCTGGTTGCTTATAAAATGTCCGCAAGCAATACGTGCTAGATCACTATTCAAGATATTTATTTTATAAAGAAAACAAGAGTTTTCACACTCCCTCGCTCCGGACTCGAGCGAACGGCCGTGGGACACTGTCTGGACTTGATTTCCGAGATGGTTGTCAAGCCCAGTGTGGCGGTCCTAATTCCTTAACTTCATATTATTCGGACTCCCGATGTGCGATCTAGACCTGATACGAAGTTTCAATGTGTTCCCGATAGTAGTAGGGTAATGAGTTTGATCCTAGATTTTAGGGTAACCTAGCGTTAATGATTCTGCAAGTTTTGGGTATTGCAGATCGTATTTAAAGCGATTCCAACGGATTTCATGACTAATCTAGTTTAGCACTTAGTTAACTTTGTTAAATTTCTAAAGGATTTAATCCTAAGTGATTTCTGGTCGAGGTGGTACTCGAGCCCTTGTACGAAAATTTACGGGTCGTTACAGGCGTCCACCTTGTTTGGACGGTCTGGATATTCCAGGGCCCCCAAGTGGGCCACACACAGCAGAAATGAAAGATAAAATAAGGGGAAAATGAAGGTTCGGCCACAAGAGAGGATCTCCGCCACTATTGAGATCCTCCCTTCATCACAACACATTCATGTCATCCATTAGATCATATACAATCTAGATCTAGCACATGCATAGAGTTAGGAATCCATCTAATGGTGGGGATGCCTTTCCCACCAAAATCTATGGTCCAGATGACCCCTAAAAGACATGCATCAAAGGAAAAATACCATGATAGGGTTCATGGAGAATGGCCTCATCCATGAAACATGCATGCAAAAGAAAGGACTATTAGCCTTAATCATGAAAACATGGGGGACCTCCATCATCACTTGATGGGCCCCACAAGTTCCTAAGGATGAGATGAAGGGGAATCTACCACAAGAAAATCAGAAAATACTAAGCTAAGTGCACCCACCTTAATGGATCTTTAAAGATTCTCCTATCTCCAAGCTCCTTAAGCTCCAAGGGTTATAGATCTATGGTTGAGATCACTTTTCAAAGGTTAGATTGGGAGGTTTTTGAGAGAAAATGGGCTGGAGTTGCTGGAATATGGAGGAGAGGTGAAAGGAGAGAAATGAGAGGGAAGAGAGAGGGAGGGAGGGTTGTAGGAGAGTTATCATTGTTCTCCCTCCTTGGTTAGAGAAAGCAATCATAATCTATGGTGAAAATAACAAAATTGCTAGGCTTAGACTAGACTTGGTGGTGTTTAGAGTGGGTGGTGTTCAATCCATGCAATTGTGTAGTGTGTGTGTGGTGTGTATGAGAAATTGTACTATGGAAATGGCTCATGTACAAAAAGTGGGCCATATGATGAAATGTTCATAACTTTTGAACCATAGGTTGGATAGACGCACGAGACACGTCGTTGGAACCGCAACGACGATACGATCGAGATGGCATAGGTCTAGGGTTGATCCGAGTTAGGTCTACGTGACCGGACTCAAGGATGATCGCAAACACAATCCGAGGGTCTCGGGTCGCCGAATTTGACCGGTAGGGCTGCGGAACCAAAATGGACGAAATGCATACTCACACACATGCATGCACACATATAAACTAGGGTCGGATCTCACACTTGCACTCATATAACTATTCATGTTACATGGTCAAATCAGACGAAACTGAACTATGGCATATAACTTTAGAGATCTTTTTAGATTGAGCAAGAAGATCACATTTGTGCTTACCCAAATTGAAAAAGGTAGAAAAAATTTGTGGCGCATGTCAGATTGGCAAGCAAATAAGGAGTAGCTACAAGAAAGCGGACTCCTTAGCCACAGCCAAACCTCTAGAACTACTCTATATGGACTTAGTGGGTCCAACGAGAACGAAGAGTAGAGGTGGAAAGAAGTATTTTCTGATTATTGTTAATGATTTCACCAAATTTACTTAGGTAGCCTTCTTAAGAGAGAAATCAGATACTCTCAATGAAGTCAGAAAAATTTTAAAAAGAATTTAGACTGAAAAAGAGGTACCTGTGATCAAAATTAGAAGTGATCATGGTACTGAGTTTGAAAATAACAATTTTGAGAAGTACTGTAATGACCATGGTATATCACACGAGTTTTTCGCACCTAAAACACCTTAACAGAATGGAGTTGTTGAAAGAAAGAACAGAGTTTTATAGGAAATGGCCAATGTAATGCTAAATAGCATGAACTTACCAAAAAACTTATGGGCTGAAGCTATTAATACTGCTTGCTACATTATAAATCGTGTGTATGTTAGAAAAACTAAAGATAAAACAGTCTATGAGTTATGGTTTAATAAGAAACCAACCGTTAAATATTTTTGGACTTTTGAAAGTAAATGTTTCATTTTACATAACCGATAAAATTTGGGAAAGTTTGAAGCCAAGAGTGACGAGGGAATATTCTTGGGTTATGCTCTAAATAGTCGAGCATACCATGTTCTTAACAAAAGAACAAGGGTGATTCAAGAATCTATTAATGTAGTGATTGACGATCACCTGATCACACCCACTCCAAGACAAGATGATGATGAAGTCAACATTATAGATATACCTGACTCTTCATCTAAATCAGTTAATAGTGAATTAAGATTAGTCAGAGACCATCCGACTAATCAGATATTGGGTAACACTTGTACTAGTATTCAGACAATAAGACAGTTAGAAAACATCTGTAATTACGTCTACTTCACTTCTCAAATTGAACCAGCAAATGTAAATGGAGCACTTGCTGATGAAAGTTGGATATTGGCTATGCAAAAGAGTTAAATCAATTTGTCAGAAATGATGTTTGGTACTTGGTTCCTAAACCTTTTGATAAACATGTAATTGGAACCAAGTGGATCTTTAAGAACAAATCTGATGAAATGGGAAATATCATTAGAAACAAGGCACGACTGGTTGTACGAGGATACACTTAGATAGAAGGTATTGATTGTGATGAAACCTTTGCAGTAATTGCGCGCCTTGAATCTATAAGATTATTTATTTCAATTGCATGCCTTATGAAATTCAAAATTTATCAAATGGATGTCAAAAGTGCATTTTAAAATAGTGATCTACATGAGGAAGTATATGTTGAACAACCTAAGGGTTTTGAGGTGTCACACCCCAAACTCAGAAATCAGGCTCATAAAATTTTCGATCGCCAAATCCGACGTCAACAGCCTCCGTAGTATCCTATTCTCGGTTCCCAACACCCATATACCAGATTTTGATCCTGAGAGAAAGATTTTTAACATGAATTTGTTTCATAAGAAGTATAACCATAAGCATAACCCACAAACAACAACATCACATTTCCACTATGATAAAAAATCTTTAAGTACAATGCATAAGGGAAATACAATATCAATATCAAAAGCTCCAAAAGATAGCTGCACGCTCCAATCTCAATGCTATTGCGGCGTCCTAACGTTACCTGCATGCAATGATTGTGCATAAGCTTATAGAAAGCTTAAAGGGTGGTGTAAGTGTGTGCACAAGGTATATGTCAAGTATGCGATATCAGAGTAATGCAGAATATGCTGGTGAGTCCATGAATACTATCAGCCGTACTAGGGCAATGCGATGCAAGATATGAATGCTATTGGCTACACCAAGGCTATGCAATGTAAGGCATGAATGCTGTCGGCCATACTGAGGCCATGTAATGCGAGATGCAACTCAAGCATACAAATCCTCATATGAATTCACATAATAATATAGCTCATCTCTGGAATATCACCGGGGTCTAGTACACTCCAAACTAGATTGCCGCCTTATCGCGCGCAACAAGGTGAGTGGAAGAGACCTCACTATCTGACTGCAATATTGGGCCCGACTCGTCGATAGCGGATCCATTCCTTAAGCTGGTCAAACTCATCTTAGCTTTGCCCCCTCCTCTCGGGCGGGTAAGGCCGCACCCCCTTTCAACCAACCACGACATAGTGGGAAGCGCGACCTCCTGGTATTCGACACTTAGTGTTCATGCATCCACTCGATCTAGACGTTGGAGCAACCTCCTGGTACCATAAGGGTTTAGGGAATTTCACCCAGGGACATCTATCGCGCCCCATGTAGAACCAAAACATTTTCGGTGTCCAATCTTGCCATCCACGATATGCCTATGGAGGCTACGGCCTTGATGTTGCTAGGGCGAACAGTAATCATAACACACAATGCAAGATGCGTGAGTCACACCATCCAGTCATGCATCAATCCTACGCGTACTGCGCGCTCATGTAGGGTCACTTCATCTATCAGGGAGTCCCATAAACAATCTGCCCAATGACATATGCTATGATCAATCAGTTCTCATAACAAGCATGCGAATGATGCGTATGTGCATATATCATAATGCTATGCTAACACATACTCAGTTGTAATCAGCCTATATATGTGGAGGGGTCCATAGAAGGACAACTGTCATGCCCTGAACTCGGAAACTGGGCTCACAAAATTCTCGATCGTCGAATTCGGCGCCGACAGCCTCCGTAGAACCCCATTCTCGGCTCCTGACACCCATTTACCAGGTTCCGATCCAGGGATCGTACAAGGAGGATTTCTAATATCAATTTGATTTGTAATGAGCATAACCCATGAACAATAACCACACGAACACCATCACAAAATCCACTATGATAAAAAACTTTGAGTACAATGCGTATGAAGGAGAAATACAAGATAATGATAATAACAGAAACTCTAAAAAAATCTCGACTGCACGCTCCAACTGTGACGAGGCCACGATTGCGTCTGGGCGTCACCTGCACGCATTAATGGTGCATAAGCTTATAGAAAGCTTAGAGGGCGGTGTAAGTGTGTGCGTAATGTGAGTGTGCTCAGAATGCAAGGTCAGAGTAATGCGGAATCATGCTGATGAGTACTTGAATGCAATCAGCCGTACCAAGGGTATGCAGTGCAGGATATGAATGCTATCGGCTGTATCAAGACCATGCGAGGCGGGATGCAACTCAAGCATACCAATCCTCATACAGCTCGTCAAATATCAGTACAGTTCTCATTCTGGATAATTATCGGAGTTTAGTACATTCCAAATGACACTGCCCCTCTCCCAGCTACACAGTCCAAGTGAGCGTAAGAAACCTCATTATCCGCTTATCTAATAGTCTTCCAATACCTATCTGGTACGTCGATAGCGGACCCATTCACGAGCTGGTCAAACTCAGCCTAGTAATGTCTCCTATCCTCAGGCTAGTAAGGCCACACCCCTTTCCAACTGACCATGACACAGTGGGAGACGCGATCTCCTGGTATTCGGCCCTCATGCGCTCATATATCCACTCGGTCTCGACGTTGGAGTCATCCTCTGGTACCATCGGGTTTAGGGATTTTCACCCAGGGACATCTATGGTGCCCCGATGCTTAGTAACAATATTTATGGTGTCCGATCCTGCCATCCACGATGTGCCTGTGGAGGTCATAGCCCTGATGTCGCTAGGGCGTATAATAATCATGTCATACAAATACGAAGTGTATGAATCACACTACCAGTCATGGATCAATCCTGCGCGTACTGTGTGCTCATGTAGAGCAACTTCGCCTATCAGGGAGCCCATAAACAGTCTGCCCGAAGGCATATGCTATGGTTAGTCACTCCTCATATCAAGCATACATATGATGCGTATGAGCATGAATCATGGAATCATACTAAACATGTTATATGGTAATGAACTTTGTTCATAACGAAGATGGGCCTAGAAGGCCTACACACTACAAGTATGGGCCTATCAATGGGCCCCTAGGGAGAGTTACAATGCAGACATTTAACCATCATTGCTCTTACAATGTGGACGTCAAACCATCATTGCTCCCAAGGCATGGCTGCCAAAACATCATTACATAAACCATGGTGGAATCACACATTGCAATGGGCCTTATATACATCCCATTGGGCCTCGACCCATGGGCCTCAGGTACATTAAATGGGCTGCATCACATGGGCTCATATATATCAAGGTGGGCCTCAATAATGGATCTCATATATCACATTGGGCCTAATCAAATGGGCCGAACAATGGGCCGAATCATCTGGGCCAAGTCGAATGAGCCGAGTTAAATGGGTTGAGTTCAAATAGGCCGAACCCAACTCATCTATTTTTTTGAAATAAAATGAATCATATCAAAAGATCAACTGGACCATACAATAACTATCAGTGGAGATAATGATTTTCCATGATTAAATTCCAGTGGGTCCCCTCATAGGGTTTATTTCCCATCCAGCCTATTCATAAGGTCACAAAGGCCTGGATCTAGAGGAAAAACAAACATCATTTTGGTCCAAACTTGGTAGCCCCAAGAGTTTTTTTTTTAATGGTGGACGTTCAAACCCACCGGTTCCTATAATGTGGTCCACCTGATCCTAGATCTATCTTATTTTTAGTCTCAATCCTTAAAATTATCTTTAAAAAAAAATGGTTGGATGGTTTGGATGCAACACATGCATTATGGTGGGTCTCATAGGGATGAACGACATAGATAACTCGCATACCTCATGGTGGAGGTCCACATTGATGAAAGGTGTGGATACAATACATACATCAGTGGGTCCCATGTGGGGCCCACCATAATGTTTATTTTCCACCCAACCCGTTGATAAGGTCACACAGACCTGGGGCGAAGAGGAAAACAAATTTCATATGATCCAAAACTTCTGACCTAAAAAGGGTTTTAATGACAGACGTTCAATCCACCGTTTCCTGCCATGTGGGCCACCCAAGCTCCACATAAGGCTGATTTTTGGGGGGCCCACTGTCCCAAAGGGGACCTGACAAATGCATAGTGTTGATGGTCGACACACATCATGGTGGGGCTCACGGCTGGGACCATGGGTCTTGCCTGTCTGTCCGCCTGTCAGCACAGCAGGCGCTGCTTACGCGCCCTCAGGCAGCAGCAGCGTCCTGCTATATATTTATTTTATTTTTATTTTCCTGTGGTTTTTCACAGGTGGGGCCCGCATCAGGGAAATCCAACCCAACCACTGGTTTCTATGGCTCAATACAAACCCATCAAGCCCAATATTCGATGAGTTTTGGTGTACAGAAACATCATGGTGTATTTCAATGGCAAAAATACTATTCTCTATGTTATGGCCCGCCAGGAAATCAGATTGAGTTCATTTTTTTGGCTCAACGCCTAAAATGATCTGAGGATCGGATGGATGGCTTGGATTAAATACATACATCAAGGTGGGGCCTATAGGAGCGGTCCAACCAAGTCCTTTGAACCAAGTTGATATTTTTGTGGTTTGCACGTCAGTGCACCACACCGTCAGTTCACCTTGAGGCCACGTCCAGCGTCCTTGGACGCTGGACGGCCTGGTTATAACATAGACATCATGGTGGTTCCCACATGGACGTGGCCCACCTGTTCAGATCAACCTGATGTTTGTGTTTTTCCCACCCATCTAGGCCCGCTATCGGGTTGGATGGAGCAGATCCATCACATTCATCAGATGGGTCCCACATGAAGGTGAATGGCTTAGATAATACATGCTTCATGGTGGGACACACACACACCAAATGGGACACACACCCCTTCATCATCATCATCATACAGAGAGAGAGAGAGAGAGAGAGAGAGAGAGAGAGAGAGGGACCCTGCCACTATGGGCCCCTCATGGATACATCACATACATCAAAATGGGTCCCACCAAAAAGTGGGCCCTAAAATAAGAATTAACAGTGGATCACCCACCTATTGCACTCATCCTTAATCCCTTAGACTCCTATGCTCCTTGCCCTCACTTTTGATGGTAGTTGATGGAGTTTTAATGGTGGGGATGAGAGATGAGAGGGCGGGCCACACTTGGCTTGGGAGAGAGAGCTTGGACGTTGGAAATTTTTATTGCTTGGGAGAATTTTTTTGAAAAATGAGGAAGAGAGAGAAGTGATGGGATGATATGGGATGGGTGATGTGTGATGGGTGATCGGTGAAGTGATGAGGTTGTAAGAAAGGGATGGGTGGAGAGAGAGAGAGAGAGAGTTGACTTTGGGAATGGGAAGGGATGGGTTGTTGTACTTGGGGTATGGAGTGTACTTGACTTGTACTTGACATTGATTGATTGATTGATTGATGGGACATGTTGTAGAGATTCTCTCGAAGTTCGCAATGCATGATATTTTTCTCGAAATGAATGCGGGCCCACATCTTCTGGCTCGGGTATAGGATCGGTGTGCGAGTCACGAAGTTGGAACCGCGGCGACGGCGCGGTCGCTAGGGTACAAGTTTCAGGTCGAGCCGACCCTAAGTGCGGGACTTGGTTTAGGATCTTGAGCAAACGTCAGATACGGGTCGAGAGTTGCTGAAATTCGACCGGAGGGACCGCGGAAGCCTACGGAACGGTATGGTCTAGGATACAGGCCTTACAACAATAGATCCATAACATGAAGGTCAGTCCTCAACTGTAGATATATCAAATCTGTAATCGCAGATTCTACCATCTACAGTAATGATATACTCTTTTCATGACAAGGTTGGGCATAGGGACAAGGAGTGGGCCTCCTCGCCCGTTCCGACACGTAACAAACTAGGCTTCCCAATGGGCCCGATATGCACAAGGAGGGCTCTATGACCTTGGACAAATTTACAAGGCATGATGGAAACACCAGCAATAATGGGGGCCCAACAGTTTGGGGTATGCCTAATGAGGTGGGTCATGTTAATATTAATGGGGACCCAATGAATTGGGATAACCCAATAAGGTGAGATGGATCATACTAAAATAGTGGGGGCCTATCAATTTGGGTTAGACCACTAAGAGAAGATGAGAATAGGCCTAGGGAGGATCACAATGTGGACATCTAACCACCATTGCTCCTACAATGTGGACATTTAACCATCATTGCTCCCAAGGCTAGGCCCATTAGAACCTATCTTATAATGGGTCCATGGTCCTTATATTAACTAGGAAAATGGGCAGATATCATGAACATCATCACATACATCATGGTGGAATCACACATCACAATTGGGCCTCATCACATAGGCCTCATATGCACCACAATGGGCCCCACACAAGGGCCTCATATACATCACAATGGGCCTTACACAAGGGCTACATATACATCACATTGGGCCTTACACAAAGGCCTCATATACATCACATTGGGCCTCATACAAGGCCTCATATACATCGCATTGGGCCTCACACATGGGCCTCATATACATCACAATGGGCCTCACCATATGGACCTCATATACATCACATTAGGCCTCATCATATGGGCCTCACGTATATCATAATGGGCCTTGTCATAAGGGCCTCATATACATCATAATGGGCCTCATCATAAGGGCTTCATGTACATCACATTGGGTCTCACACATGGGCCTCACATACATCATATTGGGCCTAATGGGGTAGCCCATAATCCAGGAAAAATAGATGGAAAACCTGGATATATAATAAGGTGGGCCCTGCACATATTGTCACGCCCCGAACTCGGAGATCGGGCTCATAAAATTCCCGATCGTCGAATCCGGCGCCAACAGCCTCCGTAATACCCCATTCTCGGCTCTCGGTACCCATATACCAGGTTCCGATCCTGAGATGCTACAAGGAGGATTTTTAATAATCAATTTGATTCGTAATGAGCATAGCCACAAGCATAACCCACGAACAATAACCACAAGAACACCATCACAAAATCTACTATAATAAAAAACTTTTGAGTATAAGGCTATGAAAGGGAAAGACAATATACTGAAAATGATAAAAACTCCAAAAGCTCGGCTGCACGCTCCAACTGCGGCGAGACTACGGCTGTGTCCTGGCGTCACCTGCACACATCAATCGTGCATAAGCTTAGAGAAAGCTTAGAGAGTGGTGTAAGTGTGTGCACGATACGATCGTGTTCGGAATGTAAAGTCAGAGTAATACGGAAACATGCTGATGAGTATATGAATGCAATCAGCCGTACCAAGGCTATGTGGTGCAGAATATAAATGCTATCGGCCATATCAAGGCCATGCAATGCATAATGCAAGTCAAGCATGCCAATCCACATCCATATATCAATACAACTCCTCACTAGAGCATCAAATCAATACGGTTCTCAGTCTGAATAATCACCGGGGTCTAGTACACTCTACGCCAGCTTGCCGTCCCTATCCGAATGCACAACTAGAAGAGCGGAAGAGACCTCACTATCCGCCTGCCAATATCGGGCCTGGCTTGTCGATAGCGGACCCATTCTTCAAGCTGGTCAAACTCAACCTAGAAATTACCCCCTCACTCAGGCGGGTAAGGTCACACCCCTTTCCAACCGACCATGACACAGTGAGAGACGCTGCTTACTGGTATACGGCCCTCGCTCACTCGTGTATCCACTCGGTCTCGACGTTGGAGTCATCCTCTGCTACCATCGGGTTTAGGAATTTTCACACAGGGACATCTATGGCGCCAGTATGCTAAAACCAAACATTTTCGGTATCCAATCCAGCCACCCATGATGTGTCTGTGGAGGCTATGGCCCTGATGTCGCTAGGGCATACAATAATCATGATCACACAAATGTAAGTGCATTAATCACCCTATCAAACATGCAACAATCCTGTGCGCGCCGCGCGCTCATGTAGGGCAACTCTGCCTATCAGGGAGCCCATAAATAATCCACCCGAAGGCATATGCTATGATCAGTCACTCGTCATATCAGACATACATATGATGCGTATGATCATGAATCATGAGTCTATATTAAACATGTCATAGGGTGATAGGCTTGTGCATAACGAATATGGGCCTAGACGGCCTACTCACTACAAGTATGGGCCTATCAGTGGGCCTTAAGGAGAGTGATAATGCGGACATTTAACCAACATTATCCTGCAATATGGACGTCAAACCATCATCGCTCCCAAGGCATGGCCGCCAAATCATCATAACATAAACCATGGAAGAATCATATATTGCAATGGGCCTTAGGTACATCCCGTTAGGCCTCGACCCAAAGGCCTTCAATACGTCAAATGAGCCTCAAACCATGGTCTCATATATATCAAAGTGGGCCTCGACAACGGGCCACTATTACATCAAGATGGGCGTAGTCACTTGGGCTTTGCACACGTCACAATGGGCCTTATACAATTCAAGGTGGGCCTCAGCAATGGGCCTTGAAATAATCTCCAAAATGGTTGGACGGTTGGGATGCAACACATGCACCATGGTAGGTCCCATGGGGATGGACGACACAGATAAATCACATACCTCATGGTAGGGGGGGGGGTCCCCATTGATGAGAGGTGTGGTACAATACATACATTAGTGGATCCCATGTGGGGCCCACCACAATGTCTATTTTTCACCCAAACTGTGGATAAGAGCACACAGACATGGGGCCCACTGAAATGTTTATTTTTCACCCAATCTATTGTTAAGACCACATGTGCCTGGGGCTCACCATAATGTTTGTTTTCCACCCAACCAGTTGATAAGGTCATGTGGACCTAGGGTGGGCCCACTGTAATGTATATTTGCCATAAAAACTGTTCGTAAGAACACATGGGCCAGGGCCCACCCAATCTGTTCATTTGGTCACACGGTCAGGGAGGGGGGCCCACCGTAATGTTTATTTGCCACCAACCTGTTTATAAGGTCACACGTGACCTGGGCACACGGTCAGGGAGCCCACTGTAATGTTTACTTGCCATTCAACCTGTTTATAAGGTCACGTGGACCTGGGGGTCCATTGTAATGTGGTTCACAAATCCAGTCCACCCATTATGTGTGTCCCACCTGGCTGACCGTTCAGACCAAGTTTCAGCCGCATCCAAATTTCAGGTAGGCCCCACCAAGTGATTTTATATGTTTTAGGCATGTCTCCACATAGTTTTAGATGGTGTGGCTCACCTGGGTTCCTTATATGGTTGATTTTTGGGTGGCCCGTAGCCAGGGGGGAGGCCCACCCAATGCACGATGTTGATGTTCGAAACGCATCACGGTGGGGACCCACATCTGGGGCCGTGAGGCCCAGCCGTCCGTCCTCCCGCCTCTGACAGTGGCAGCAGCAGCACAGCTGCTACCTCTGCTTCCTTTTTTTTTTGAAAAAACCAGAATCCCGAGGTTTTTTGGTAGCTGGGGCCCACATCCGGGAAATCCACGCCGTCCATTGGCTTCCAAGGCTCAAGGCCGTTCTAATGAGTCCAATATGCCGTATATTTTTGGCGAGTAACAACGTAAAAAATGGATTTTAATGGCCAACACCACTATTTCCTATGATATGGCCCGCTCGATAATCGGATTGGCCTACTATTTGGGCTCAACGTCTAACATTATCTGGGAAATAGGATGGATGGCACGGATTAGTTCGGTACATCAAGGTGGGGCCTGCATGGATGGCCCACCATTCCCCCTTTTTTTTTGTTAGCTTGTCAGCGCACATCCCTGCCACTACACACACTCCCTGTTAGCCGCTTGTCCAGCGTCGAGGGACACTGGACGGCGTGGATATAACACAGGCATCATGGCTGGGTCCCACACGTAGGTGGCCCACGTGCATCAATGTGGGTCCCACATGATCGTGGCCCACCATGCATGTGTGTGTGTGTGTATATTACATATATTTTATCTAAGAATTGAGATCTTCTTGAAATGTGGTGGGCCACTCCATCTAATGGATGGAGTAGATTCAACACAATTCGGTGGGGCCCACAACATCCTAGGGAGAGGAAAAGAAGAGAGAGAGAGAGAGAGAGAGAGAGAGAGAGAGAGAGAGAGAGAGAGAGAGAGAGAGAGAGAGAATGAGAGAAACGGTGATGGAGGGGCCGCACCACTATGGGCCCCACATGTATAACTTATACAACAAAATGGGTCCCACCAACAAGTGGGTCCTAAAATAAGATTTCAACGGTGGATCACCCACCTCTTGCACTCCTTCTTGCTCCCCTAGCCTCCTATGCTCCTTAGCTTACCTTTTGATGGAGGTTGATGATGGATGGATGGTTGGGATGAGAGATGAGAGGGTGGGCCACACTTAGTGTTTGGGGAGTGGGAGAGAGAGCTTGGACGTATGATGTTGCTTAGGTGAGATTTTGAGAAATGAGGGAGAGAGAGGAGTGATGGGGTGATAAGGATGGGTGACATGGTGGTTGTAAGGAAGTGATGTGGAGGTATGGTTTGGTTTGATTTTTTTGTAAAAGAGGGATGGTTAAGAGAGAGTGAGAGAGTTGACTTGTGAAAAGGGAGGGATGGGCTGTTGTACTCATGGCATGGTGTGTACTTGACATGATTTGATGAGACATCTCGTAGAGATTCCCTCGTAATTAGTAACGCGCGGTGTTTTCTTCGAATTGAATGTGGGCCTACATCTTCTACCCTGGGTATCGGTTCGGTGTGCGAGTAGCGGCTTTGGAACTGCGGCGACGGCGGGGTCGCCAAGGTATAGGTTTCAGTTCGAGCCGACTTCGGTATGCAGACCCGGCTTAGGATCGCACGCAAATGTCAGAAACAGGTCGAGGATTGCCAGAATTCGACCGGTAGGATCGCGGAAGCCTACAGAATGGTATAGACTAGGGTACAGGTCTTACACATATGGCTTGTGGGCCCTCCTTATATAGCAGGTGGGTCCACGTGAGTGGCCCCCACAGTTTGAAACAAACTAATATTTGCATTTTTCCCTCATCCAGGCCTGTCCAAACGGATAGGCAGCATGGATACATCATACATCACGGTAGGCCGCACAAGTGGACGACATACATCACGTCAGGGCCCCATTGCTGGACGGTCTGGATATACACCGCACACATCATGGTGGACCCCATCGTCCAGGGACTGGATGGTGCGGATACAACACATATCATCAAGGTGGGTCCCACCGTCCAACAACTTGGACCGTGTGGATGTATAATACATTCATCATGGTGGCCACCCAAATCATCGTCCAGGGATGGACGATGTGAATATACAACACATATCTCAAGGTGGGCCCCACCCCCACACGTGCAACACGTGTAGGGTGGGTCCCATGCCTAAAAAATGGACGGACAACATGAATAAAACACATATATTATGGTGGAGTCCCATCGTCCAGTAGCTGGACGGTGAGGATGAAACCCATACATAAAGGTGGGTCCACATGTGTGGCCCACCATAGCTTGGGATAAAGCTTATATTTATGTTTTCTATTCATCCGGGCTTGCTGGATGGTACCAGCAGTGTTGGACCGTCCAGCCAGTTGCTGGACATCAGCAAGGTGGGCCCCACGGGCGGTTGGCATGGATGAAACATATACATCATGCAAGGTGTCCATGTGGGTGGGCCACCCATCCAGAAAATCAGGCTGATCCTTGTGTTTTCCCTCATCCAGATTGGCCTGAAAATGGGCAGCAAGGTGGCCCAAAAATCTAGATGTGTGGGCGTCCCATGTTTGGATAGCAACATGCATCAAGTGGGCCATCATGCAAGGGATCAAGAGAGAGAGAAAGAGAGAGAAAAGAAGAGAAAAACATGTGATGGAGGGGCCTCGCCACTATGGGTCCCTCAATACATGCATCATACATCATGCATTCATCAAGATGGGTCCCATGCATTGCATGGCCCTACATGAGAGAATCTAAGGTGGGGATGCCATCCCCACCACAACTCAAGCGCCTAGATGACCCATCAATAGCATGGATTCAAATAAAACATCATGATGGGGTCCATGGAGAATGACCCCATCATGGATCATGCATGCAACAAGGATGGGCCATTGGCCACATCCAAAGGGTCAAGTAGGATCTTCACCATTGATTGGTGGGTCCTACATGCTCCTATGCAAGAAAAACCAAAGATTTTTGAAGGAAAAAAGAAAATCTAATCCTAAACATGCACCCACCTTGGATCTTCAACTTCTTCTTCTTTCCTTATGGTCTAATGCTCCTATGAAGCTCTTTTAATAGTGGAGATGGGCTTTTGATGGTTGGATTGGTGGGGAAAATAGGTGGAAGAGGGCTGGATATGGAGATGGGTTTGGACGTCCCACTCTTCTCTTGTTGTAATGGAGGATGAGAAAATGAGGAAGAAAGAGGGAGGGAGAGAGGTGTAATAATTGCTTTGTAATCATGTAAGGCAATGATGGAGTTGTAAGAACATGGGGAAGAGAGGCCATCATTACCTAGAAAGCATGGGGTGATGACATTACCCTCATGATGGCCTAGGAAATGGTGCCATATGGGATAGGTGGGCCCCGCAATGTGCGGTCCACGACCATTATAATGCGCAGGCCACATCCCATGATCTAAGCGTCAGATTGGCGTACGAGACGCAGCGTCGGAACCGCGGCGACGACGCAATCGTAATCACATTGGTCTTGGGTTGAGTCGGCTCGAGTTTATAGGGTGCGACTCAAGGTCGCTTGTAAATGCTATCTACAGGTTGCCGATCGCCGAAATTCGGCCAGGAGGACCGCGAGATCCTACGAAACGGCGAGATACTAAGACACAAGCCTAACGTGAGGACCCCAAACTTTCAAATCATGTATAAGGCACTTTATGGTTTAAAACAAGCTCCTAGGGCATGGTATGAAAAATTGACTAAATTCTTACTTATTTACAACTTTATCATGGGAAGCGTTGACAAAACCTTATTTGTCAAGAAATATAATGATCATATATTGATTGTTCATATCTATGTTAATGATATTATTTACGGATCTACATGCACTAACTTGTCTATTGAGTTTGCAGATCTAATGAAATCTAAGTTTGAAATAAGTATGGTTGGAGAACTAAATTACTTTCTTGGATTACAAGTAAAATAGCATGAAGATGGTATATTCATAACACAAACCAAGTATGCCTTAAATCTTGTAAAGAGATTTGGGTTTGAGAATGAGAAAAAGTTTGATACTCTTATGAGTACAACTCTCAAACTCTCTAAGGATAAATCAGGTAAAAGTTTGATATTTCTTTTAGTGTTGGAATATGTACTAGATATCAATCTGATCCTAAGGAATCACATCTAATCACTGTTAAACGGATAATCAGATATGTCGCAAGTACTGCTAACTTAGGTTTATGGTATCCGCATGATACAACTGTACAAATTCCTAGATATTCTGATGCAGATTGGGTAGAAAATATTAACGATAGAAAATCTACTAGTGGTGGATGTTTCTACGTAGGGAACTGTTTAGTTTCCTGGCTCAGCAAAAAATAGAACTCTGTATCTCTCTTAATAGCTGAAGATGAATATATCGAAGCTGGTAATGCTTGCACCTAGCTGATATGGATGAAAAGGATGTTAGCCGATTGTGGTATTGCGCAAGACACAATAACATTATACCGTGATAACTCAAGTGCAATTAATATTTCAAAAAACCATATTCAACATTCTCGTACGAAACATATCGATATTCAATACCATTATATTCGAGAATTGGTTTAGGACAAAAGTATTACATTAGAATAATTTAGACTGAGAAGCGGCTTGCAGACATAATGACAAAACCACTCGACATGAATAGATTCTTGAAATTAAAGAATGATATTGGTTTGTGTACTTTTAATTAATTAATTATGTTGTTTATGCATTATTATTATTATTATATGTTTATAATGTTTAAATTCCTAACATGTAAATAAAATTTAAATTTTAAATAAAAATATTTTTTCAAATTTTCGGCCTGCTCGACTAGTCGACCTTCGACGGGTCAAGGACATGCTCGACCAGTCGAGGAGTGCGAGTTTGGACAATAAAGGGGGAAAGATCACTTTTTTATTTCATTTCCCACCTTCTTCTTCGACTAGCCATGACTTCTCTCAACGAACCCATCTCCAAATCTTCATTGTAAGTGGTCATTTTCCATTTTCCTTTTAGATTTGGGTTGATCTTTGCTAGTCTATCTTGTATTTGTGGTGTATTTGTCATTTACAGCCTTTTAGTAGTGGGTTTTGAGCAAAAATTTGATCTAGACTCAACCCCTCTATTTTCCTTAATCTTCTCTTATGCAATCAGTAAATGGAGCATCGTACGAAGAGGAAGGTAACTCGTAAGGGCCATGGAGGCTCCTCATCTAGGTCGGCTCCCATTAGCGTGAGAACCCTAAGAAGCACCGAAGAAGATTCAGAGCATGTTAGGGATTTTCGCACTAAAGAGATTATAATAGAAAGGATTGTGAATGTTGATCACATTGCACCATTTTAGCTTGTGCCTATCCTTAAAAATATCGTTTGGGAAAATATTTTTGGTTGTGGTGGAATGACTTACTGTTCCATTATGCAAGCCATGTATGCGTCCATAAGCGACATGTCCCTTGAAAATCTTACTTTTACAATTAATTTTAGAGAAGGGCCAGTCACATCTCCATAAGCGACATGTCCCTTGAAAATCTTACTTTTACAATTAATTTTAGAGAAGGGCCAGTCACTATTGACTGCCACTTGATTTTGGCATTAATTGATATATCCATCAATGATGATGGCATTCCCATTGCCAAAGTCACTGATAGATTGACTCATACCGAGTAACGGGCGATCACTCGTAGACTATGTCGCTGTTGAGACTCAATTATTACATATTTTCCCCCATTTATATCTTGGTTTTATGAATATGATAATGCTTAATATTATATTTTATACATGTTCATATTGCAAGATGAGTTTAAGAGCTTAGATTGAAAAGAATGTTAAAAGCATGCATTTAATTCTCAAGAATCACCAAGGCAAAGAATGGACCTTTGGACACCAAGATTGAAGAAGTCATATGCCAAAGATCCAAGGAAACCAAGTGAGGAATGAAGAGAATCCAAGTTTTTGAAGTGTTGGTCGGATAACCCAAGTTTTAGTTCGGCTAGCCCGAGAAAGTTCCGTTGAAAATCCAGCAACATGTTCTTCTAGAGTTTACGGGGGTTCGGCTAGCCCAAGTGTCGGTCGGCTAGCCGAAGCTTTGCTTAGGCTAGCCTAAGGTTATGCAAATTCTATGCGAAGTGAGAAAATTTGAGGCGGTTTTTGAATTTTTCAAGTCGGTTTAAAGGAGGGAGTTCTCCACTTATAAATAGGCATTCCCAGGGCATTCCTAAGCATCATTCAGAGCATTCAATGGCAAGATCTAGGGTTTTCGGAGAACTTTCTAGTCTTTTTTAGAAAAGTTTCAAGTTTCATAGTTTTAGTTTTTCTTTATATGTTTTTTTTTTTTTTTATTTTTTTTTTTATTATTTTTTTTATTTTTTAAGATCTTTATTTGTTTATGTACTTGCTTTTTATTTTCTTTGTTTTAATTATGTCTTTCTATTTCTCTCTAGCCCAAGCTAGAAGGGAAACACATGGGTTTAATGATTCATAAGTTATGATTGATTGATTTATTTTTAATGATGAGATGAATGGTGTATGCATATTATCAATTATCTAGGTTTAAGTTTTTGATCCTCATGTGAGATCCATATGTTTCTATCATATGAGATCCATATTGATGGATAGGCTTAACCTGGATCATTAGATTTCCTAGATGGGATATATTTTCAACCTGTTACATTGTTTGATTCATTATCTCATGGCTATTGAATGCTTACAATCACTGGCGCTTGAGAATATATGTTAATGGTGCAAATCCATGATTCTCTAACCTCTCATGTCATTTATTAAAAAGTTTGAACTGTTTATTTTATGATTAGGCTGACCATAGTGCTTGGATCCTAATTGTGTCATCAAAATCATCATGATTTATGGATTATTAACCTATGTGTGGAACTTTGAAGCTTGGGTGTTATTTGTAATTTAATTAAATTCCATTTAAAAATAAAACCCTCAAAATCATTGCATCCATTAATTAGAATTCTTATAGGTCAGTTTTCCTTAGTTAGTTTTGCAATATGATTTTCTCATTCTCATAAATCATCTCCCTGTGGGATTGACCCTATATTCACTAGATATTACTTACGAACATCTGCACTTGAAGGCAAGTAAACAAGTTTTTGGCGCCGTTGCCAGGGAGACAGAGATAGATTAGATCTATACAAGATAACTAAGGTAAGTTCTTTTCTAAAATCTCCAAAATTTATGTAGATTTTCTGTTTTACTTTAAAAGTAAATTCAGTTGGGTATTTCAAGCACTAAATGTAACATAAGGTTGCCCCTGCTTAGGATTTTATCACCCAAGTGCTATGGTTGTCCTACAGTTGCTGTTTGATCACAAAGATCATCCGCTGAATCTATGTTCCAGATTAGCATAGTTTAATTTCTGCATTAGTTTTACTTTCTTTTTATTTATTTTACTTTGTGGTTTGAACCCTTATGGTCGGCTCTGCCTGCCTAGGTTGTTGATTTATTTTTCTTTATGGTTTGAACCCTTATGGTCAGCTCTGCCGCCTGGGTTGTTGGATAAGTTTTTATTTTTTTTACTTTAAGTATCATACTTGCAATTTAAAGTTGTGGTTTTTGTTGCATGGTGTAGATGGTTTATGTCCCGTTGGAGTAGGGATCAAAACAATTAACTCTCCTCTGAAGGTGGACTAGTCTCAAGCCTTGATCATTCATTTAGGAGAGGCAGTCAACACCACTTGGATTCTATGGTAGACCCAGTTAATAATGCAAATCCAAATCTGCCAGATCTAAATATAATCCAAAACAGAGAAAATCAATGCAATCCTCCTCTTGAGGATGAGAATGAAGTTAATAGGAATGTGTTAAACCAACCACAGACTTTACGTGAACATCTACACCCTGAGTGATCAACTTTACCATCTTCCATAGTGTTCCTTACTCATATATGGAACATTGATTTTAAACCAGGTGTGATTCAATTGATTCCTAAATTTCATGGCTTGGATTCTAAAAGCCCCTACTTGCACCTCAAAGACTTTGAGGAAGTGATTGCAACATTACATGTAAACAATGGCAATAGGGATGCACTCAAACTTAGGTTATTCTCATTTTCTCTAAAGGATCAGGCATGAGATGTCTCTGCTAAACCGGACCAAAATAGACCTATTCTTAGAGAGAAAGTGTGGATGTATGTACTAAGAGAGGAAGACGACCTTAATGCAAAATTCATTGCATTTGCTAAAAAGGTCGAAGCCTTGGAAATTAGGAAGGTTGATCCGATTAAAGCAAACACCTCCTTAGGTAATTTTTGTAGCATTTGTGGTAGTGTCGACCATGACACAAAAGATTCTCCAACAATATCAATTGTACAAGACATCATGCATGATCATGGGCAAACAAATGCTATAAATAACTACCAAAGGCCAGTCCTGCAACCAGTGGGAAACATGTACAATTCAAATTGGCGTAACCATCCTAATCTTAGTTGGAGTTGACCACAAATTAATGCGTCCAATGTGTTCATAACCCCAAGTGTTGGGTCGCGATGCAGTAATAATCTCGGTGAGAACAAAGTTGAATCCACAGGGAGTAATCTCATGTGTATTCTGAAAGCAACTAGAAGTAGAACTAGAAAAAGATATGAATCTAAATCTAAAATTAAAGGGAGTAATTATGAAGTGTGTAATTAGAAACTTAAGAATTCAAAGGTGGGAACTAGGGTTTCCAAGGACCCACTTGTAGTAATCAGGGTGATTCCTTACTTGATTCAAGTAACACAATTGGAATTAGAGTCCTATCCTATCCAATTGGAAGATATAACAATTAAGATCAAATCTGAACTTCCTTTGACCTAATTCTCAAAAGAGGAGAATTATGATAATTGGTAGGGATTCCATCACCAAACCATGCCCATGAGACGATAGCAAACAATAGATTTACCAATCCCATAATCTCAAAACAAGAAAAGAAGATACTCAAAGCTATTACAGATCTACTGTAATTTAAGTCACAATAAATCATAAAAAACTAAAAGTATTCCTTAAATATCAAACTAAAATCAAAGTAAGTTAAACATAAACATGAATCAAAATAATAAAAACATCCCATCACGTTACAAGCTTCACCTCTTAGCCCTAGCTAAGAGGTTTAGCCAACCATAGGCATGATTGGAACAAAAGCCCTATAAGAAAGTATAAAAAACTAAAGAAGAAAGGAAGAAAAACACTTGGCGATGGCTCTCCACCCTTGTGCTTTGCTCCTCTAAATCCTAGAATATGTTTTAGAGCATCCCAGGGAGTCCTATTTATAGTTGTGGAACTCCAACTTTCGCACCTAGTTGAAAGCTCTAGAAACCGCCTCAAATTTACGCAGTTTGCTAAAATAGACTTCACTCTACGCAATTTCCCAAAATAAACTTCACTCTGCACAATTTCATAGAATGACCAAGAGTTTCAGAATATGTTTTTTCATGACGATTTCAGGATTCCTTTTCTTTACTTCAAATCTTTGATTCTCTTCATTCCTCACTTGATTTTCTTAGATCTCTGCCATGTGAATTCTTCAATCTTGGTCTCCTAAGATCCATCCCTTGCCTTGATTATTCTTGAGCATCAAATCCATGCTTTTAGCATCCTTTTCAATCCAAGCTCTTAAATTCACCTTGCAATATAAACATGAGTAAAATAGAACATTAAGTATTATCATGTTCATAAAACCAAGATATAAATGGGGGATAATATGCAATATTTGACCCTCAACACAATCCCGAACTAGCATTTTGCTAGTCCTGAGCAAAGTATGCGTGAAATAAATCTCAATGCTTAATATTCAAAACCTCTCTAAGAAAATAATCTTTTGTACACTCAAGTATGAATGGGTAGAATTAAGATACGAAAGTGGGGTTTTGAAAACTTAGAGCTGAACCACATAAGCAACCAGTCAAGTAAATTCTTTGTCCATTAAATCGAGCATAATTTTCATATCAAGTTTTTCAATTTATTCAATGAAAATCAACTTATTTCCTATACGAATACTATTAGTTCATCATGTTAGCCATACTCATTACTTCAAGATCAGTTTGAAACTCAAGTACTGATTCTGAACTTATCCCCTTTTCCTTCTTTTTCCAGTCTTTGATTTTATATCGATGGTTAATTTTTTATTCATTCTTTTTTCTTTTTTTTTTTTTGCATTCTTTTCCATATTTTTCATTATTTTTATTCTTTTTCATGACCCCTTTGTCGATCTCCTGTTTTTTTAACTGGTTATTTTCTTCTTTTAAGGTAGATAAAATTCTCCAGACTAGTTCTCACCATCTATCAATGATTCACATACTAACAATCAGAACTTCTATCATGTCTTCCAGAAGACAAATTGAATGTGTCTTGTGATTTAGATTAACATGATATTCAAACATCTCTTAATCAATTGAGTGTAAGAACTTAGGTGATAGATTACTTAGTTGATCAAGCTCCAACAATCCAAAATTCAATCTTTATTTTTATCATACCCAACGCATTCTTAAGTACAGAATTCATCGCTTCCCAAACAGATTTCAATTTGAAACATTGAAAATTTTCAAAATTTTTGCTCAAAACTGAGAAAACACTGATTAGTTCACCTAATTCGCCCATCCCCAACTGAAAAAACTACATTGTTCTTAATGTAAATGAAATAAGCATGTAATGCAAAAGAGGTAATGAAAAGAGAAGAGAAGTGATGGAAGGGTAATACTTGAAGAAGGAATTTTGAGGCTTTTCGAATGGTCTTAATGTGAAGATGGGTTAACACAAGAATTAAACCAACAGAAAGTAAATTATCCTAAACAGTGGAAAGCAAACTATCATAATTTTAAATCATATGAAAGTAAATAAATCTACCTATACCTTCGTCAGACTAGGAGGTCAATCCTGGTAAACACGGTCAATCAGAGGTATTGACATGTCCTCTGAATCAAAATTTTCAACAAATAGTTTTAAACGATGTCCATTTCCTTTGAATTCATTGCCATTATTTGGATTTCGAATCTCGACAGCCCCATGAGGATAAACATTAGTAATAGTGAAAGGGCTGGTCCAATGAGATCGTAGTTTACCCGAAAAAAAGTGTAACCGAGAATTATACAAAAGGACTTTCTGACCGGATGTGAATGATTTTCGAAAAATGTGTTGGGTATGAAATACCTTTGTCTTGTCCTTGTAAATTCTCGAGTTCTCATATGCATCATTCTGGATTTCTTCCAGTTCATTCAACTGAAGTTTGCGCAGCGAGCCAGCGTTGTCCAAATTGAAGTTTAGATTTTTAATCACCCAATAGGCCCTATGTTCCAACTCCATAGGTAAGTGGCAAGCCTTCCCATAGACAAGTCTAAAGGGAGACATTCCATAAGGGTCTTAAATGCAGTATGGTAAACCCATAAAGCATTGGTTAATTGGAACGGTTAGGGTTAACCGTTTTTTTTTTCAAAATATGTTTAATTTCCCTATTGGAAATTTTGGCTTGCCCACTTGTTTGTGAGTGGTATAGAGTGCTTATTTTGTGAGAGTGTCATATTTCTTCATTAAGTTCGCAAATGGCTTGTTACGGAAATGTGAACTTCCATCACTAATGATGGCTCGAAGCGTTCTGAACCGGGAAAGGATGTTCTCTTTTAAAAACTTAACGACCGTTTGATGATCATTATTCTGGCACGGTTTCGCTTCGACCCATTTAGTGACATAGTCTACCACTAGCCAAATATATAAATTTTCAAAAGATTGAGGGAATGGTCCCATGAAATCGATGCTCCAGCAATCAAATGCTTCAATAATCAAAATGAGGTTCAAAGGCATTATATTTCGACGGGTCAATGCTCCCAATTTCTGACAATGCTTACAAGCTTTGCAAAACTAATGAGTGTCCTTGAACATAGTAAGCTAGTAAAAGTCGTACTGCAAAATTTTGGTCGTGTGACCACCACAGGCCTGAGAATGTCAGAAGAAGATGACACTTTGGTGTTCATTGTGTGGCACACATATCCTTAAGATTTGGTCTGGGCAATATTTAAACAAATACGGATCATCCCAAAAGAATATGCGTACCTCGGCGAAAAACTTCTTCTTATCTTGCGTAGTCCAATGTGTCGACGTGAAACCTGTGGCAAGATAATTAGCAATATCCGTAAACTAAGGTAAATGGGGGGCTTTAAACAGTTGTTCATCAGGGAACTGTCATTTATATTCGTCGTCTCAAGGGAATCAGAGTGGTCAAGGCGGGAAAGATGGTCAGCCACTATGTTCTTTACTCCCTTCTTATCTTTTATTTCCAAATCAAATTCTTGGAGTAAGAGGATCCATCTTATCAAGCGGGGCTTAACATCATTCATATAAAGAAGATACTCGAGCGCCGCATGATCTGTATAGATGATGATCTTGGATCCGATCAAGTATGGCCTAAAATTTTTCATAGTGAATACTATAGCTAAGAGTTCCTTCTCCGTAGTTGAGTAATTCACTTGGGCAGGATTTAAAGTTCTACTTGTGTAGTGTACAACATAGGGCTTCTTCTCTTTTCTCTAGCCTAACACTTCCCCAAGAGCATAGTCGGACGCATCACACATAATTTTAAAAGGAATGCTCTAGTCCGGTGGCTGCATGATAGGTGTAGTGGTTAACATGCCCTTGAGCTTAAAAAAAGCTTCCTGACATTGCTCACTCCACTCGTATGATATATCCTTTTGAAGTAGATTACATAAAGGATGAGAGAGGTGATTAAAGTCCTTTACGAATCTCCTGTAAAATTCGGCGTGTCCTAAAAAGGATCGCACGTCTCGTATATTCTTAGGAGGATGTAAGTTAGAGATAAGATCAATCTTAGCCTTATCTACATCAATTCCTTTGGATGAGATGATATGTCCAAGCTAGTCCTCTTACAAACCATGAAATGACACTTCTCCCAATTTAGTACCAAATTCTTTTCCTCACATCGCTTCGGCACACATTTAAGATTCTTCAAACAATCGCTGAAGGATGGCCCAAAGACAGAGAAGTCATCCACAAAGACCTCTAAATATTGGCCCACCATGTCAGAAAAAAATACTTATAATGCATTGCTGAAAAGTGGCGGGGGCATTACACAGTCCAAATGGCATCTTTCGGTAAGCAAAGGCGCCAAAGGGACATGTGAATGTGGTCTTTTCCTGATCTTCAGGGGCTATCTCTATGTGGTTGTAGCTCGAATATCCGTTAAGGAAACAGTAATAGGAATGAGTAGCTAACCTTTCTAAGATTTGATCAATAAAGGACAAAGGAAAATTGTCCTTCCTTGTGACGGTATTCAATTTCTTGTAGTCAATGCACATTCTCCAACCAGTAGTAACTCTAGTTGGCATGACTTCATTGTCAGCATTGGCTACGATGGTGATTCCGAACTTCTTAGGAACCACTTGAGTTGGACTCATCCATTGGCTATCGAATATAGGGTATATGATACCCACATTCAATAGCTTAAGAACCTCAACCTTAACCACTTCCTTAATGTTTGGATTTAATCTACGTTGTGGTTGTTGGGAGGTCTTCATATTATCTTCTAGATAAATGTGGTGAGTACAAATCGAAGGGTCAATTCCTTTGAGGTCCGCAATCGACCATCCAAGGGCTCCTTTGTGCTCAATGAGAGTAGAAATAAGCATACTCTTTTATTCTTGCTCAAGGTGGGAAGAAATCACCACTGTGTATGTCTTATCTTAACCTAAATAGACATATTTCAAATCAGAGGGTAAAGGTTTTAGGTCAAGCTTCGGTGCCTTGAGGTTAGACGGTAGAGGCACTATATTCGTTTAGAGTAGTTCTTCAAATTGTGGCCTCCACCGGTTAACTTCAAGTACCGGCACAGTATCAAGCATGACACCCATCTCCCTAATCATATCATCATCTAAATCATGGGAGTGGACCAATCCATCCCTAGAGGGTCAGAGGATAAGGTCATTAGAGTTCTATCTTCCACGAAAGAATCAATCAAGTTAACATCGTGGGCATCATAATCATCTTCTACCTGTTTGCTCATATTGAAAAAGATATTGAGCTCCAATGTCATATTCTCAAAAGACAAATTCATGACCCCATTCCTACAATTGATGATTGCATTTGATGTAGCAAGGAATGGGTGACAAAGGATGACAGGAATTTGAGTTCTCATATCCATGATGGGTTGAGTATCCAGGATGATAAAATCTACTGGATAGTAGTATTTGTCAACCTGGACCAACACATCCTCAATTATCCCTCTCAGCACATGAACTGAGGGATCAGCCAGTTGTAATGTGGTCTGGGTGGGTTTTAATTTACCTAGACTAGTTGTTTGTATACCGAGTATGGGATCAGATTTACGCTCGCTCCTAAGTCAAGAAGTGCATGCTCAATCCGGTAATTCCCAATTATACAGGTGATGGTTGGTCTACCAGGATCTTTGTACTTCTATGACACATCTTGCTTTAAGATGACACTCACTTTTTTTGTAAGAAGATTTTCTTTTGAATGTTTTGCCATCTTTTGGTCGTACTTAAATCTTTCAGAAATTTGGCACATGAAGGTATTTGTTTTACGGCATCCAGTTGATGAATGTTGACCTTCACTTACTTAAGCACCTTTAGAATATCCTGAGAGTTAGAAAGAAGTTTTAGTGCTATCAACCTTGGGGAAATAGAGCAATTGGTTTGCTTTGAAGTTTCGGTTCTACCTCATGTGGCTCATTGATAGGTCTATCAGTCTCATATACATCCGGGTCCTTAGGCTTCTTAGCGGAATAGGTTTGTCAATTATCTTCCCACTCCTAGGAGTGGTGATAGACTTATCTTGTTTCATTGGATTTGAAGAGCTTGGTTCATTAACTCCATATTGCGGTTTAGGATTGGGGATAGGTTCGGCTGGAAGCATCCCTTTTTCTATAACTGTAACACATGAGTCTATCTTCTGTATAGCCTTTATGAGTTCTTGTAAGGCTTGAAGAGTACTTTGCTGGATGGGCTCTTAAGGATTTTGAACTAATTCCTCTTGAGGTTTCCCTTGATTTAAGAATTGATTAGGGATTCCTTGAGGTGTAATGTTCACAACCCCAAGTGTAGGGTCGCAATGTAGTAATAATCTCGGTGAGACCGAGGTTGAATCCACAGGGACTAATCTTGTGTGTATTCTGAGGGTAATTAGAATCAGGATTAGGAAAAGATCTAAATCTAAATCAGGAAAATATGGGAGGTAATTGAGAAGTGTTTGTTTAAAAACTTAAGAAATTAAAGGTGGGAACTAGGATTTCCAAGGATCCACTTGAAGGTTCTCAGGATGCTACCTCACTTGATTCAAGGATACAACTGGAATCAAAGTCCTATCTTATCAAATTGGTAAAAAGAGATTTGTTAGATCTCTGAACTTCTCATGGATCTAATCATCAACGGATGAGACTTGTGAGGATTTGGAAGTGATTCCATCACCTAACCATGCCTAGGAGACAAGGCGAACAACAAGATTTACCAATCCCACAACCAATCATAAGAGAATTGTAAAGGTTAGGAAGGATTCCATCATCCTACCATGCCCAAGGGACGATAGTGAACAATGGGACTTGCTAACTTCATAATTTCAATTCAGGAAAAGAAGATATTTAAAGCAATTGTAGATCTATTGTAATTTGTCACAACAAACCATTAAAAACTGAAAATATTCCTTATAATCAAAATAGAATCCAAGAGAGTTCAACAAAACATGAATCAAAACAAATCAAACATCTCAATCACGCTACAAGCTTCACCTCTTAGCCCCAGCTAGGAGGTTTAGCCAACCATAGACATGATTAGCCCTAGAAGAAAGCATAAGAAACTAAGGAAGAAGGGAAGAAGAACTCTTGGGAAGCGGCTCCACCCTTTTGCTCTAATTCTCCAAATCCTAGATATCCTAGAAAGACTTAGGAAACCCTTATTTATAAGATAAGTTCTGTAAAATTGCAAAATTGGATCAAATTTATGCAGTCTGCATAAATACTGTGTAACCGGTTCGATGTTATCGAACAACCTTTGATGTCATCGAAGGGGTTTAAATCCAGAAGTCGCGCCTTTTCTTCTTTCGCACCGCGTGAGTCTTTGTGTCATCGAACCCTCCTTCGATGTCATCGAGCAATGCTTTGATTTATTGAACATGTCTTCGAGTCATCGATAAAGTGTCCAAAATAATCCAGTGAGTTGCTCCATAATTCCTTAATTAATTCGATGCCATCGAGTAGTCTTCGATGTTATCGAACACCTTTCTTCGAGTCATCGAAAATGTCTTTGATTGATTGAGAAAAACACCTAATATGTCCAGCAACCAACTTGATTTGCCTTCATAAATTCGATGTCATCGAAAAATTCTCGATAACACAGTCTTTGTCATTATGCGCTTGTTCTTTCGACTTCCTTTCTTCTCCACTTAGTTTTCTTGGATCTTGGAGTCTTGAAATCTTGAATTTTGGTCTCTAAAAATCCCTTCTTTACTTTGGCAATTCTTACGCACTAAATGCATGCTTTTAGAATTCTTTTCAATCCAAGCTCTTAAATTCACCTTGTAACACAAACACATGTAAAATATACCATTAAACATATTATATTTATAAAACCATGAAATAAATGGGGGATAATATGCAATATTTGACCCTCAACGTGTAATAGATTGTCCATTCCTTCAACTGAAATTTGGATGATTTCTCCAGCGGGAGTTGTATGTGTTCGAAGTGAGTCCCTTGATAGGCCTTTGGTAGTAATTTACGGCATTTGATTGCTCATTCAATATTTCTTAAAACGCAGGTATTGTTGGGTAATTTTCAGTTGTATGAATGTTACAAGTACAAATACCGCAGATAACTTCCTTATCCTTATCCTTCCTAAGTTCCATGGCCTCGAGTTTCCTTGTGAGACTGACCACTTTAGCGTTGATATCATCTTCCTCTTTCAAAAGATATATTTCACCTCTCTCCTTTGATTGAGTAGGCTTAGACGTGATGCTTGTTCTTGGGGAGATGTCCCATGATTGTGCGATTTCATCAAGTTTATCAAAGTAATCCCACACTTCATCAACATCTTTGTTCTGGAATTCCCCATTGCACATTGTCTTGACAAATTAGCGCATGGAAGATGCCAGTCCTTCATGGAAGAAATTTTTTATGCGCCGTATTTCAAAACCGTGCTGTGGGCATGAACTGACAAGATCCTTGAACCACTCCCAACATTGGAAGAATGTTGCATCTTCCCTTTGGGCGAAGTTCATGATCGACTTTCTGATGGTGTTCGTTTTATGATATGGGAAGAATTTCTTTATAAACTCCCTTATCATGTCATTCCATCTGCCATTAGATCATGGACGTAGTGAATGTAACCACGTCTTAGCCTTTTCTTTTAGTGAGAAAGGAAAGAGTTTCAGCCGGATTGTGTCCTTAAACACATTAGGAAAGTATAAAGTAGCTATGATCTCATCAAACTCTTTCAAATATAAATATGGATATTTAGATTCAAGCCCAAGGAACTTTGGAAGTAGTTGGATCACTCCTGGCTTGATGTCTATATTTCTTGTATTTTCTGGAATAACCATACAGGACGGGGTGCTCACCCCCGTCAGTTGTAAATAGTCTCGTAAAGTACGAGGCGGGGGTGCTCGATGCACCTCGTTCTCATCTTGGATTTCCTCCACCCTAGGTTGGGGTGGATTTGGAGGTTGATTGGCCAGTTGATTTGCAGCCATAACTTCGGTGAACTCTGTGGATCTCGAGTGGTGTCTAATCCTGTGATGGATAAATAACCCCTCAACCAATCCTCCTTCACTTAAGAGACGTTGAGTATTGTCATGGATCCACTTGAGCATGAAACACTCTCAGCCCCTAATTTCAGAATCTAACCGAAACCTAAAAAGAAAAAGGGAAATAGAAATCTAGAAATAGAAAGAGAGAGAATTAGAAAGAAGTTACCAAATTAAAAGTTTCTATGTTAGGATCCCGCAAAAGAAAAAAGAAAGTGAATTATTTTCTGAAAAGAAAAATACAAAGTTTCTAAAAATAGAAAGATGAGTTAGTTTCTAAAAAAACAACCTAGTTTATAAAAACGAAAAAAGAAAGTTTCTAAAAATAGAAAGTAAGTTAGTTTCTAAAAAAGAAAAAGGAAAGGAAATTAGTTTCTAAAAACAGATTAAGAAAGTTTCTAAAAATAAATTAGGAAAGTTTCTATCCTAGAATTAGAAAGTAAATTAGTTTCTAAAAACAGAAAAGGAAAGTTTTTAAACCTAGAAATAGAAAGCTAAGTTAATTTCTAAAATAATTCAGAAAAAACCCTAACCTAAAAGTAGAAAGTAGAAAAACCTTAATATAAAACTAATTCCAAAACTACTTAATCTCAGAAATATGCAACCGTTAGTCCCCGGCAATGGCGCCAAAAACTTGTTCGCAACCCCAAGTGTAGGGTTGTGATGCAGTAATAATCTCGGTGAGACCGGGTTCGAATCCACAGGGAGTAATCTCGTGTGTATTCTAAAAGCAACTAGAAGTAGAACTAGAAAAAAGATATGAATTTAAATATGGAATTAAAGGGAGTAATTGTGAATTGTATAATTAAAACTTAAGAATTCAAAGGTGAGAACTAGGGTTTCCAAGGATCCACTTATAGCAATTAGGGTGATTCCTTACTTGATTCAAGTAACACAATTGGAATTGGAGTCCTATCCTATCCAATTGGAAGTTATAGAAATTAAGATCAAATCTAAACTTCCTTTGACCTAATTCTCAAAAGAGGAGAATTATGATAATTGGCAGGGATTCCATCACCAAACCATGCCCATGAGATGATGACAAACAACAAGATTTACCAATCTCATAATCTCAAAATAAGAAAAGAAGATACTCAAAGCTATTGCAGATTTACTGTAATTTAAGTCACAATAAATAATTAAAAACTGAAAGTATTCCTTAAATATCAAACTAAAATCAAAGTAAGTTCAACATAAACATAAATCAAAGTAATAAAAATATTCAATCACGCTACAAGCTTCATCTTTTAGCCCTAGCTAAGAGGTTTAGCCAACCATAAACATGATTGGAACTAAAACCCTAGAAAAAAGCATGAAAAACTAAGGAAAAAAGGAAGAAAAATGCTTGGCGACGGCTCTCCACCATTGTGCTTTGCTCCTCCAAACCCTAGAATATGTTTTGGAGCATCTTAAGGAGTCCTATTTATAGTTGTGGAACTCTAACTTTCGTACCTAGTTAGAAAACTGTAGAAATAGCCTCAAATTTATGCAGTTTGCTAAAATAGACTTCACTTTACATAGTTTTCCAAAATAAACTTCACTCTGCGCAATTTCACAGAAGGACCCAGATTTTTAGAATATGCTTTTTCAGGACGATTTCAAGATTCCTTTTCTTCACTTCAAACTTTGATTCTCTTCATTCTTCACTTGGTTTTCTTGGGTCTTTGACATGTGAATTCTTCAATCTTTGTCTCATAAGATCTATCCTTTACCTTGGTGATTCTTGAGCATCAAGTCCATGCCTTTAGCACCCTTTTAAATCCAAGCTCTTAAATTCACCTTGCAACACAAACATGAGTAAAATAGGACATTAAGCATTTTCATGTTCATAAAACTAAGATATAAATGGGGGATAATATGCAATATTTGACCCTCAGCACAATGCACCTCAAGGGCCTCCACAAAATAACTTCTTTGAGGCACCTAACAATGCACCATATATGCCCCTACCAAAGCGATCATCTGTGGAGGATGCATTGAAGGCATTCATGAACTCTCAAGGTCAAATGAATCAGTCTCTAATCTAATCAAATCAGGAATTGAAGACGGCTGTGGCTAGGATTGAGACTTAACTAAATGCTAAGGAAAAAGACACACTTCCTTCTCAACCTGTGCCAAACCCTAAAAATACATATTTCATTGGAGATGCAAATCCAAGTGAGCTACATCATGAACAAGCTAAGGCCATTATTACCTTGAGAAGTGAAAAAGAGGTTGATAGCAAGATAATGCAACCAGTAGAAATACCGGAGGATAAGCTAGCTTCCCAAGAGAATGATGAACCGACTATGGTTCAAGAGCCACAACAATAAAAGGATAAAAAGACTGAGTCATATGAGCCTCCAGTTTCGTTCCCATCTAGACTTCAAAACCTGACTGTCCCCATGAAATATCAAGAAGTGTTGGATGTACTTCAAAAGGTTACTGTCAATATTCCTCTGCTTGATATCATTAGACAAATTTCATCATATGCTAAATATCTCAAGGAATGTGCACTGTGAAGAGGAAATTAAATGTGCACAAGAATGCCTTCTTCATTGAGAAAGTGAGCGCTATCATTCAAAAAAGAGCCATACCCAAATACAAAGACCCAGGAAGTCCCACTATTCCTTGCATTATTGGAAATTTCCAAATTGAGCATGCTTTACTAGATTTGGGTGCAAGTGTCTACTTAGTACCTTATTCGGTTTGCCAACAAATGGGGTTAAGCGAGCTTAGACTAACTACGATTACACTCCAACTCGTTGACCGCTCCATTAAGGTACCACGAGAAATTTTAGAGGACGTGTTAGTCCAAATGGAGCAATTCTACTTCCCTGTGGATTTTGTTGTACAAGACACTGAATTATGTGTAAATGCTAACACTCAAGTTGCCATTATTTTAGGCCGCCCATTCCTAGCAACTTCAAATGCATTCATCAATTGCAGAAATGAATAATGAAGTTATCTTTTGGTAATATGACCTTTGAGCTCAATATTTTCAATCTTTGTAAGCAGCCCATAGACAATAATAAGATTCATGAGCTAAATTTTATGGACTACTTGATAGAGGAAGAGGAATTGAAACCTAACCTATCTAAGGAATTGATTAAAGTCTTTTGGGGACTTGAAAAATTCTGATTTAGAAAAAGTCATTGCTGAAATTTGTGATGATAATGAGAGCACTACCACCCAGGACATTAGTATATACCTATGGAGACCGCGCACTGAAATCCTGTCTATCAAGGACTTGCGACTTTTGTCATCACTAACCAATGCTCTAAAGCTTGATCGAAAATCACTACCAAATGAGCTTAAGTATGTATACTTGGGTGAAAATGAAACTTATCCTGTGGTAATCTCTTCATATTTAGACAATGATTAAAAGATTAAATTGTTGAATGTTCTAAGGGACCACAAAGGAGCCTTGGGCTGGACCATTTCTAACATTAAGGGTATAAGCCCTTCCATATTCACCCATCAGATCCACCTCAATGAGGACGTCAAACCAATTAGACAACCTCAAAGGCATCTTAATCCAAACATGATGGAAGTTGTAAAAAAATGAGGAATGTGGGAATCATTTATCCAATATCCGATAGTGTTTGGGTGAGTCCAACCCAAGTAGTTCCAAAGAAATTCAGAATAACTATCGTGCAAAATTCTAATAATGAACTCATACCAACACGTGTTACCACTGGTTGGCGTGTTTACATTAACTATAGAAAATTGAATACGATCACAAAGAATGACCATTTCCCTCTACCATTCATTGATCAAGTTTTAGAGAAGGTAGCAGGTCACTCCTTCTATAGCTTCCTTGATGGATATTCCGGATATAACTAAATAGAGATAGTGTAACGCCCCGTGTTTTCAGGACCCGAGTATATGACTCGTTTCCTAAAAACCCGAGTGTTAACCTTTAGAGATCCAAATTCCACATATATTTTTTTCTTCTTACCAGAGTTAGCATTTAGGCGGAAGATGGACAAATCAAACGTAAAGGAAATCTTTGTATTACATTCAGAACATATGAGCGGCTGCCCATAATGACTTATACACACCAATGTCTCCGAACTAACAAATACAAGAATTACATAATTTATACAAGAGAGATGACAAAATGCATATAAATTTGAGCCACATGATCGTGCAGCTTTTCTTGGCAAATATAGCCATGCATCCCTGGCGATTGTACTCTGCTCCTCATCAAGTCTGAACATGTATATCATTTAGGCCACTTGCTCTACTTGTACGGTTATATATTTGATGGATGAGTGACCAGCTCAGTGTGAATTCCCCTCAAGATTACACACCATCGTCTCAGACAAGTATAACATGAAAGCAACCAGGCAAACAAAACATAACAAAATGTAGTCTTATTATATACCTGGATGCGTAAATAAATCATCGACCTGGGGGTGCTCATCCAGTCGACAATTGGGCTCGTCACCCATGCAAAGGCTGGCCATTAGCGAAGCACATCACGTGCGTACATTATGTATCGCATAACGACTGCCTATCATACATCACGTACGTAAATTGATAGTCGATGGTCTAACAGCTAGCGAAACGATACCCTCAATAACCCGGAGGGCACGTGTTAAAGCATCCAGAAGTATCCACTCGTCATCGTCAATATACCATGTATGCATGATTAGTCAAGTCATTATTAGTCCAATTACAATTAGCTGGTTTAATAAAGCTCACAGTCACTATGAGGGGCTCGTCACCTATCGTAGGCCGACGACTCAGGCATAGTGTCCCATTTCCACCATCCTCGGCCCATGAGTTTACCACCTTAGGGTGTGGATAAAATCCATCAACATGTGACCAATCAATTCTCAATGTATGGGAGAATACCATCGTATGTTGAATAGGAATGAAATGTTGAAGATACTAAATATAGCGATTAAAATGAGTCGGTATGTATGATTCAAATGTGAATAAACAATGACAATAAAAACATTGAATGGTTCATTCAATAGTCAGGTAGGTGGAATCACCCCATAAATGGTATATCCCATGAATTAAATTGCCGCTAACATAACCTCCATGTTGAGAGTCTATTTCTAGCATAATTAATTTCGTTACACCCTAAGCACGAATTCTCTTTCTTAATTAGAGGTTTCCTCCTTTACTAGAGAGATTTCGATTCATATGTGTCTTGCAAACAATACAATAGTATAGAGATCAAGTAACGAACTCTCTTAAATGACTAAGGCATGATTCAACAATCAAAGTAAAACTTAAGTGTTCATATAAATATAATTCAAGAGTTACTTAAAGAATCAGTTCTAACATTTGTATTGGATATGTATGATCATGGATTATCGATTCTAAAACATGTATTCAAGTAAGCTAATCAAACGACTAATCAAACTCTAAGACATCATTCATAGTTAATGTAAAAGCTATCCTTGATCTAATTTAGAGATGGAAAGGTCAAGAGGAGAAATCATCACCTTGCGAGCTTAATCGTATACAAACGTTATTGGGAACGCGCGTGTCCTTAGAGTTGAATCCTACTACAAATTATAGAATTGTATGGTTAGATCAAAGTTCTACCCACTATCTATAGTTAAGGTCGTAACCTAGGGTTAGGGTTACTTAGGTTTATAGCTTCATCCTAGAGTTTAATTCTAGGCTTAGATTTTTAGTATTTGAACTCTGATTATTATTATTATTATTATTATTTTGTGCAACGAATAAAATAATATTCATAATATAAATATTAATCCATCAATATTAATAAGGATGATTCACAAGTTCATATTTGAATTTACCAACATTATCTAATATTCTTATAATGACTAATAATCTATTAAATAATACAAGTAATAATAATAAATTTTTTTTTACTAAGAATAATATGATAAGGACTAATACTAATAATCATATTAATAAGAGTTATACTAATCCCATAATGAAAATGATAATATTTTCTAATGAGAATAATAATAATAGCTACAAATAATGAATCTAGTCATGATAATAAATACCATGATCTACCATTAAGGATAATATTTAAGAGAGTTAAACAAAATTCTACTTATTTGATAACTACAATTTTGTTATAATAACTAGGTTGAGCACAAATAATTTACTAATGACTAACCATATCTAATGTTATCAATCCTCATAAAATAGTGGTAACAATGGTAATAACACATTAAAATGAGTCTAGCATGGGAAGAAAGTGTTGACTCACCTTCTAATGTCATGAGGAAATGTGCACGCCCTTAGAACCTTCCCGAAATAGTCTTGACTCGACTTGCTCTCGGTTCGAACAATGCGAAACCGACAATGCAATATTAGGCTACCGTGACTCAAACCAACATGACTCTAATCGAGTCAACCCAACTCCCTCTCTCTTTCTCTCTTTTCCTTTCAACTTACATACTCCAACAAGTTTTTTGGACTCAATCAAGACCCGACTTAACTCGTAAAACTCGACCCAGCGAGTTTCAACCGAGTCCACTCACTCACTATCTATCTCTTCTTCTTCTTCATGTCCTTTCCTTCTTCTTATCTTCCCTGGGATGACCTGGATCAAACTAGGCCCAAGCCTAACCTGACCTAACTGGACTCGGTCCTAGACCCGACAACCATCGCCCTGGGCAGCGAGTCAACTCGACAACAACCCATGAGTTGGGGCAGAGTCGTGTTGCACACACACACACACACACACACACTCCCTGTCTATCTCCTTCCTCCTATCACTCTCTCTCTCTCTCTATCTCCCTCTCTCTTTCTTTCCTTCCTTCCACTTCTTCCTTTGCTGGGTTCTCAGCATGGCTCGAACTAGACCTGACTCAGACTGCACCTCAACTCGACCGAGTCGGTTGGTGCAATAGCTTGGTGCGGCAGCCCCACATTCAGTGTGAGTGTAGCTCTTCCACCACATCTCTCTCCATCTTCCTTTTGTTGCCATCCGATAGTCTCTGGACTGAGATAAGGCCCGACCAGACACGTCTAAACCCAACTCATGGCTCGTGTGAGTCGAGTCGCTGTAACATAACGAGCAGCTCACCCCCGATCTCCTTTCTCCTTTTTTCTCTTTCTATTTTCTTTTTCTTCCTACAAGGCCTCTGGACTCGACCTAACCCAGCTCGATTCGAGCAGACCGGCCAACTGGTGAAGTGCGGCACCGAGTCATGCACGAAACTCAACCTCTCTACCTACACCCTCTCTTTCGTCTCTTCTCTCTTTCTTTACTTCTAGGTTCGGTGGGAATCCCGAGGAAAATGCTGTCATATATAGAATTAGGGCTGGCTTCCGGATTGCATCCAACGACCGTTGCTTCATGCCACAATGTGGGGTTGAGGAGCTTGCACCCACTGTTATCATTCGTATGGTGCTAATCCATCACGTGGGATGGGCTCACACCACCATGGCCTGCCGGATGAGTACAGTTGATCAGAAAATGGGGCCCACTGCATCTCGGTGGGCTTTCCAATTTAATGGGGAAGATGATGCCACCTCTAATGGTGAATTTTCATCCATGGCCTATCAAGGCGATCCGTACCCTATGAATGGACTGGATGGGGTCACTGATCAGCGTGGAGTCCACTTTCCCTGCCCCATTTCATCTGAGTACAATAACTTGTGAGTTATCTCACCGCGTCTTTCTTCTCGCGTGGAGGGAGAACTTCTCGACTATCTTTGGAGCTGCCCTAGCTTGGGCATTTGTGATGAGCCTAAGGAGCTCAGGGATAGGCTGGGATCGCGCTAGCTGGACTTTCCGAAGTGGGAATGTCTCCCACGCCTCCTCCATTTCTCAGTCGGGTGCTTGCCCATTTTTGGCACCGAAAGAAGTGCTAAGATGCGCCTTCAATGAATGGCCGAGATGCAAAGGGGAGGGAGCACGCGGATTGCCAACATGTCGCATGGAGGTAGTTTTCATCTTTGGAAAACAGTGTGCTTGTAGGACCTGTTTGCATAAAAAATTGTGTGCATGCACACGTGCTAAATCGTGCGAAACTTGTAGGTTTTGGTCACACGTGGATCCTCTACCAAATGGATGGTTTAGATCATCAAGGTGATGTTTGATGGTGGGTTACTGATCAAAACAGACAGACGTCATCTGTTCTGGTGAAAAAATAAAAGAGAGGGAAATCCTCTCTTTTTAAGGAAATTGCGGGTCAGCCTGCTTTGTCCGGGCTCCCCGAAACTGTGCACAGCGAGTGCACCACCTCTGGTGCACATGCAACGCATGTGTGGGGTCGACCATGATGTTCAGTGAAATCCACTCCGTCCATCAAGTTCCATGGGCTTAACTGGGCCATCCTGACCGGGGGCGTGGCAAATCAAATGCATAGGTGGGCCATAATAATCAAAACACGGTCTTTAAGTGTCGATTACATTGATCCGATGGTTGAATCGATTTCATTATGACCATCAACGGTCGAAAGGTCCTAATGCATCGTATGCTCCAAACTTGTTACTACCCAAATAATATATTAATTTTAATTCTATTATATATATATATATATATTGTCATGTTGTGGGACAATTAAACAAGGATGGGGCATATCTAAACCACAGGTGGGCCTCACTACATGACTCTTGGGTCCTATTTGGGGGTTTTCATCAACTCGACGGTTAGATCGTCTTTAAATCTGATCTCCAAGGCTCATATAGGATCCTAGTCCATTTTAAAGGGAGTTTACCGGTCAGATTGACTCACTGTCGATGATCAACGGTCCTAAAAGGACTCCAACCTAGTCTAGGTGCACATGATCAGTTAGTGTTACCATCAAGTACTCAAATTTACAGAATCTAACACTTGATCATTGAACAAGATGCCATAGACTTGATGAAAGGTGGATATGGCGAGTTGGGTCTAAATGTTAAGATGATCTATTGTCAGAGTCTTCTACAGTCCACATTGGACACTTTTATTAGTTTCTAGGACTGTCAAATTACAACCTAAGGATTGATTTTATAATCTGATGGTTGGATTAGGGAAATCAGGTGTTAGAGCAATCGTTCAAACGTTGCGAATCTGATGAGCGATGACATGGTTTCTCTGAGGAGCCATAATTGTAGGTGTATGGTATACCTTGAAATTTAACGATAGGTTTGGTGATCTAAGAGTTGATGTTGATTGGCTTGATTCATCCCTAACAGGGTTTAATGATTGTCCTAGTATTGGTGAATAGTTGGATGGCTCGAGGAATGGGTGAAGATTACTCCTATCGGTCTGATTCAGGCTAGAATGAGTGCAGATGTTTAGATATGTAAAGTTTTCATTTATATTAAGTCAGGTTATTCAACAACACCCGAGTACTGAAAAGTACGGGGTGTTACAAACTACCCCCCTTAAAGAGAATTTTGTCCCCGAAATTCAACACTTCGATTATGAGTGTGGACAACAATTGTTAGGTCTGTGTCCTAGTATCTCATCGTTTCGTAAGATCCCACACTCCTCCCGGTCAAATTTTGGCGACCCGCAACTTGTAGATATCGTTTGCGCACGACCTTAAGTCACTGCCTGCTAATCTGAGTCGACTCAACCCGATACCAATACCATTGCGACCGCGCCATCACTGCGTCTCGTGCCCTAATCCGAAGCTTAAATCGTGAGATGTGGCCCGCGCTCTATTCCGGCAGTGGACCGCACGTCGCGGGGCCAGGACTTTCCAGATAACACCATTTCCTAGGACCATTATGAGGGTGACATCACCTCTACCTCTAGCCATCCTATCCTAGCAAAACAATGATTGCTAACCTATCCCATGCCTCTTACAAATCCATTATTACCTTACAAAGAATGATGCTTTTCTCTTCCATGTGTCTTTCATGCCATCATTGCCTAGCTAGAGAGTTAGCGACCTCTCTCTCTTATCTCTCTCCCTCCTTCTTCATTTTCCTCCATTGTTGCAAGCTTGGACGTCCCAACCCATCCAAAAATCAAGCAACTTCCACCCTCTACACCTCCCAATCCAACCCTTCCAAACCCATCTCAACTATTGAAATCTCTTCCCTTGGAGCATTGGAGCCTAGTGGTGAAAGAAGAAGTTGAAGATCCAAGGTGGGTGCTTGTTTAGGAATAGATCTTGCTTTTCTTTCTTACATCTTTCTCTTTTATTGCTTAGGATCATGTAGGACCCACCAATCAATGGTGGAGATCCTACTTGACCCATTGGATGTGGCCAATGGCCCGTCCTTGATGCATGCATGATCCATGATGGGGCCATTCTCCATGGACCCCATCATGATGTTTTGAGTTAATCCATGCTATTGATGTGTCATCTAGACCCTTGATTCATGGTGAGGATGGTATCTCCACCTCAGATTTTTCTCATGTAGGGCCATGCAATGCATGAGACCCATCTTGATGAATGTTTGATGTATGATGCATGTATTGAGGGACCCATAGTGGTGGGGCCCCTCAATCACCCGTTTCTCTGTCTCTCTGTCTCTCTGTCTCTCTCTCTCTCTCTCTCTCTCTCTCTCTTTCCTTGTATGATGGCCCACCTGATGATGCATGTTGCTGTCCAAACATGGGATGATCACACATCCAGATTTTTGGGACACCTTGTTGCCCATTTTCGAACCAATCTAAATGAACTAAAACACATAGAACAACCTGATTTTCTAGATGAGTGGCCCACCCACAAGGACACCCACTATGATGTATGTATTTTATCCATGCCGACCACCCGTGGGGCCCACCTTGCTAACGTCTAGCAGCTGGCTGGACGATCCAGCACTGCCGATACCGTCCAGTAGACTTGGACGAAGAGAAAACATAAATATCAGCTTTATTCAAAGCTGGTGGGCCACACGTGTGGACCCACCTATGAGGCATGCGTTTCATCCATCCCATCCATCGTCTGGATAGGCTGGACGGTGGGGCCTACCTTGATGTATATGTGTATATCCACACTGTCCAGCCTACTGGACAGTGGGACTCTACCTTAATGTATGTGTTTTAGCCATGTTGTCTGTCCATTTGCTAGATGTGGGACCCACCCCACACGTGCTGCACGTGTGGGCATGGGGCCCACTTTGAGGTACGTGTTATATTCACATAGTCTAGCCTGCTAGACGGTGGGACTCCACTATGATGCATGTGTTGTATTCGCACCGTCCACATGGGACGTGGGCCCCACGTGATGTACGTGCTTGATCCAAGCCATCCGTCCATGGACCTCACCTGATGTAGGTATTCCACGTCGTCCAGTGTTTGGACGTGGGCTGGGACCCACCATGATTTATGTATTTTATCCACGCCGTTCGGTCCCTGGACGGTGGGATCCACCATGATGTGTATAGTGTATCCAGACCATCCAGTTAAGGCCCATTGTGTAGGGCCACTTTGATATAAATACATTGTTGCCCATCTATTTTGGTTGGACCATGGGCTGCCTCATGAGGCCTATTTTGTGTTGTAACAGGCCCACCTTGATGTATGTGTTGCAAGCACTCTGTCCATCTATTTTTCTAGACCATAGGGCTGACCTGTGAGGCCCACCTTGTTGTGTACATTCCATCATGATGTTCAGGTGAAATCCACTCCGTCCATCAGGTTCCATGGGCTTAACCGAGCCATCCTAGCCGGGGGTGTGGCAAATCAAATGCTTAGGTGGGCCATAATAATTGAAACACGGTCTTTAAGTGTCGATTACATCGATTCGACGGTTGAATCGATTTCAATCTGACCATCAACGTTTAGAAGGTCCTAATGGATCACTCGTATGCTCCAAACTTGTTACTACCCTAATAATAATATTAATTTTAATTCTATTTTATATTATTATTATTATATATATATTTTTGTCATGTTGTGGGACAATTAAGCAGGGATGGGGCATATCTAAACCACAGGTGGGCCTCACTACGTGACTCTTGGGTCCTATTTGGGGGTTTCCATCAACTTAATGGTTAGATCATCTTTAAATCTGATCTCCAAAGCTCATATAGGATCCTAGTCCATTTTAAAGGGAGTTTAACGGTCAGATTGACTCACTGTCGATGATCAATGGTCCTAAAAGGACTCCAACCTAGTCTAGGTGCACATGATCAATTAGTGTTACCATCGAGTAGTCAGATTTACATGATCTAACGCTTAATCATATTGAACAAGATGCTAAAGACTTGATAAACGGTGGATATGGCGAGTTGGGTCCAAATGTTAAGATGATCTACTGTCAGAGTCTTCCACAGTCCACATTAAATGGTTTTACTGGTTTCTAGGGTTGTCAAATTACAACCTAAGGATTGATTTTATAATCTTATGGTTGGATTAGGGAAATCAGGTGTTAGAGCGATCATCCGAACATTGCGGATCCGATGGGCAATGACATGGTTTCTCTGAGGAGCCATACTTGCAGGTGTATGGTATACCTTGAGATTTAACGATGGGTTTGGTGATCTAAGAGCTGATGTTGATTGGCTTGATTCGTCCGTAACAGGGTGTAATGATTGTCCAAGTATTGATGAATAGTTGGATAGCTTGAGGAATGGATGAAGATTACTCCTATCGGTCTGATTTATGCTAGAATGAGTGCAGATGTTTAGATATGTAAAGTTTTCATTTATATTAAGTCGGGTTATTCTTCAAGACCCGAGTACTAGAAAGTATGGGGTGTTACAAATATCCCTGGAAGACCAAGAGAAAACCATGTTCACTTGTCCATTTGGCACATTTGCTTTCAAACGGATGCCATTTGGATTATGTAACGCCCCAACAACTTTCCAATGGTGTATGATAAGTATTTTTGAAATATGGTTGGGAAGTTTCTTAAGGTTTTCATGGATGACTTGTCTGTATTTGGGAGTAGTTTTGAGGAATGCCTCAACAATTTATCTCTTGTCTTATCTAGGTGTGAAGAGAAGCACCTTGTCATAAATTGGGAGAAGTGTCATTTCATGGTTCAAAAGGGAAATTTTTTTGGCCATGTTATCTCCATAAATGGAATCGAGGTAGATCGCTCAAAACTTGACATTATTGCTAATCTACCTATTCCCCGAACTGTTGAGATACTAGATCACTTTTAGGGCATGCCCATTTCTATAGAAGATTCATCAAGGGCTTTAGCGCCATTACTAGACCCTTGACTGATCTTCTTCAAAAGGATGTCCCATTTAAGTGACAGATGAATATGCAAGTGCCTTTAATAAAATTAAATCATCCCTTACCACTGCACCTACAATGCTTCCACCAGATTGAACACTTACTTTTGAACTAATGTGCGATGCAAGTGATTATGCTATAGAGGCTGTTTTGGGTCAAAGGAAAGATAAACGGCCCTACGTTATTCCTTATGCGAGTAGAACTCTAAACTCGACCCAAGTGAACTACTCAAGAACTGAAAAAGAGTTACTTGCAGTAGTTTTTGCTTTAGATAAGTTTAGGTCCTACTTGCTGGGATTCAAAGTGGTCATTTTCACGGACCACTCGGCTTTGAAATATTTGCTATATAAGAAGAATGCAATGTCGAGACTTTTGAGATGGATCCTCCTACTCCAGGAATTTAACTTAGAGATAAAAGATAAGAAAGGAGTAGAGAATGTAGTTGCCGATCACCTTGCCATACTGGTGTTAGATGATTCCACTGAGGAGATGCATATTCAGGACACTTTTCCTGATGAACAATTATTTACGATCTCCAAATTGCCTTGATATGCGGATATAGTGAACTATCTTGTGACGAGAAAAATGCCATATCATTGGAAGTCACAAGATAGGAAGCATTTTAAAACTAAGGTTAGGAACTTCTTCTTGAATGACCCATATTTATATAAATATGGGATTGATCAAATTCTTAGATGTTGTGTCCCAGAGGATGAAGTTAAGAGCGTTATTTCCTTTTGTCATATGGAAGCATGTGGTGATCATTTTTCTGCTAAGAAAATCACTGCAAAAATCTTGCAATATGGGTTTTAATAGCCCACTATGTTTAAATACACCCACACTTTCTGTGTTACTTGTAAATAGATGTCAAAGATTGGGAAGAGTGTCTTGGCGCAACATGATGCCTTTATCCCCTATTTTACCATTGGAAATTTTTTATTATTGGGGTATTGATTTTATGGGCCCATTTCCTTCTTCTTTTGGATTTCTTTATATATTGGTTGGTGTGGACTATGTTTCCAAGTCGATTGAGGCAGTTCCAACTAGGACCAATGACAACAAAGTGGTCATACGATTCCTCAAGGAAAATATTTTTTCTAGATTTGGAACTCCAAAGGCCATCATTAGTGATGGCGAGTCTCACTTTTACAATAGGATATTTGAGTTTTGATGAAGAAATATGGCATCAAGCATAAAGTGAGTACCCCGTACTACCCACAAATGAGTGGACAAGCTAAGATTTCTAATCGGGAAATCAAACACATTTTGTTGAAACTATAAGGCCAGATAGGAAGGATTGGTCCCTCAGACTATCTGACGATTTATGGGCTTATAGGATTGCTTATAAGACCCTGATTGGAATGTCCCCATACATATTTTTGTATGGAAAGGCTTGCCACTTACCAGTAGAATTGGAACATAGAGCATACTGGGCAATAAAGAAGTTAAACTTTGACATGAACCAAGCAAGTAGACAAAGGAAATTAGAGTTGAATGAATTAGAGGAGTTGAGGAGATACTCTTATGAAAACTCTAAAATTTACAAAGAGAGGACCAAAGCTTTCTATGATAAAAACATCATGAGGAAGAATTCTGAACATCAGCAAAATGTCCTATTATACAATTCTCGTCTTCAGTTCTTTTCGAAAAAATTAAGATCAAGATGGACAGGCCCCTTCATTGTGAAGAATGTTTATACTCATGGGGCTGTTGAAATTGAGAATCCACGTAATGACAATTGTACAAGGTTAATGGTCAAAGATTGAAGCTTTATTTGCAAAACTTTCATTTGGGAGAGGAGTCCATCCCTCTTCATAAGCCAGAATATTCGGATTGATGCTCCTAATCTGACGGAACATTTGTGTAGGATTTGTATAATATTCATTTTTTAGTGTCACCTAGCAGGTGAGTTCTTCATGGCAGGTACTATCCATCCTTTCTTTTATTTTTATTGTTCTCATATTTTCTGCATTACATGTATTATTACATTGGGAACAATGTAGATTTTAGGTTGGGGGGTGTGGATAGTCATCCATGTGAGTTTATATTTTAGGAATAGTAGTGTCTACCTTTTGAAAATAAAATTTTTGGTTTATAGGAATTTTTTTTCAAAATTTTTTTACAAGAATGTGAACATGATATTATGCGAATTCTAAAGGCAAGGTTAATAGTTATTCTAGGTTGATAGTAGTCAAAATTCAGATAACTGAAAATTATAGACTTGAGTTCGATTATCAAATCACTAGTTTAGAGCGAGTTGTAATTTAATATACTGAATTCACAATACACCCTAGCTAACTAAGTGAGGAATATGATATGTAAACTAGAATAACAAATTTTGATTCAAACAAGGTTGAATGAACTAATACCATTGACATATGTCTAGTACACCATCACCTCACACCCAAGAGAATCTCTACAACAAGTCACCTCAAATCAATTAATCAATCCCATCAAGGGTCAAGTATATGTCTAGTACACCATCACCTCACACCCATCCCCAAGCAACCCCTAAAGTCAAAAAGTTCTTACACACCCCATACCCTTCTTACACAAATTACCATAAAAGTCAAAAAGTTCTTACACCCTTCACTCACCACATCCATCACTTCATCACCCATCTCTCTCTCTCCCTTTACAAACCTCTCTCTCTCTCGCATTCTCAAACCACATTCCAAGTAACCAAAGGGCCACACGTCCAAGCTCTCCCAAAGCTATCATGGAGGAGCTTTAGTATGGCCCACCTCCTACCCCCTCATCTCCCATCTCAACCATCCAAACTTCATCTCTTCCGATAGGATCGAAGTTAAGGAGCAAAGGAAGCCTGGGGAGCAAGAAGAAGTGGACGATGGGTAATCTTGGACACACATCTTTCCCATTTTGTTATTTATTTGTTTTGTGATTTAAGGGCCACATATGGTGGGACCCACTTTGATGTATGCTTGTATCCAAGAGGGGCCCATAGTGGCGGGGCCCCTCCGTTATCTCCGATCTCTCTTTCTATGATCATGGCCACCTATGATGTGTGTATTTTACCCATGCCATCCAAAGCGGTGTGGCCTACCTTGATCATACCTTTTTAATCTACGCCATCCATCTGTTTTATCCAGGCCATCCAGTGTTACCTAGGTGATGAGTAAACATAAATATCAAGTTGATTCAAAATAGGTGGTCCATGTGGGACTCAACTTGATGAGGTGTACATCCACACCAGCCGTCTAGGGGTGCTGGACGTAACTGTCAGTGGGGGTGCTAATAGTGAAGTATGGACTGACAGTGGGTGTGCTAACAGTGGAGGTGTACTAAAGGTGGGTGTGTGCTGATGGTGGGGTCCATGGGACCCATCCACGCCCTCCATCCATCCAGATGGGCTACACCATGGTGTATGTGTTTTATCCAAACCGTCTACCCACCCTGGATGGTGGGACCTATGTCCATGTGGGGCCCTCCTTGATTTATTATCCACGCCCAGATCCATAACTCTAGTGGTAGGCTGAGTAAAAGATACCTCCTTTCAACGCTGAGGTCTTGGCACGGATTCCCTAGTCCGGGTGGCTAACATTGAAGTGCGGACTAACGGTGGGGTCCATGGGACCCACCCACGTTGTCCATCCATTCTGATGGGCCACGCCATGTGTACGTGTTTGATCTAGACCACCCACCGTCTCTAGACGGTGGGACCCACCCACAGGTGGGGCTGCAATAATGCATGTGTCCGTCTAGGCCGTCCACCGTCCAGGGCCTGGACGTGCTATATACATTATATATATATATGTATGTATATTATATTATATTATATACATTATATATATCATATATATATATATATATATTATAATATATAATACATGTTGTGGTGGGTGGGACCCACTTCTGTTTTGTTTTATAAAAAAAAAGGGAGAGGGCCAGTAACGCTGCACGTCAGTAAGTAGCAGGTCCCACGTGATGTGTGAGTACATCCAAGCCGTCCAGCTGGTGAGACCCACTGTCCATTTATGTCTGCAAGTTCTGTGGATCCCAGCCACCAGGCACATGTGGTATCAATACCGTTCACCCATTTGGTGACTGCGGACTCCACCTGCTACATACGGTTTATCCAACCGTCAGTCCATTTTGTAAGCTAGCTCTAAGGCTTGAGACTAAAATAAGTTAGATCTAATATGAAGTGGACCCCACTGCAGAAATTAGTGTTGTGTGAACGTCCACCATTGAAACCCTTCTCAGGGTCACTGCAGTTCTTGGATCAATTTGAAATTTACTTTTCCATCTTAATTTAGGACTGTATGACCTTATGAACAGATTGTATGGGAAATAAAGGTTATGGTGGGCCTTGAGACTTCTAATGGTGGGAATTACTATCACCACTATATTTGGAGTGCAGTCCATGTGATTTAAATATATTTTTAATACTCTAAAATGATCCCTAATAATAAATGAATAGCGTGGATGGTGCGAACCACCTGATGAAGTTTCGGCCCATTGATCGTCTCATTGATTGGCCTATTGATTCGGCCCATTGATTGGCCCACTGATTGGCCCATTGATTCGGCCCATTGGATCGGCCCATTGGATTGGCCCATTTGATTCGGCCCATTCGATTCGGCCCATTAATTCAGCTCATTTGAATCGGCCCATTTGATTCAGCTCATTTGAATCGGCCCATTCGAATCAGCCCATTTGATCGGCCCATTCAATCGGCCTGATGCGATGTATGTGAGGCCCATGAACGAGGCCCAATATGATGTATGTGTGGCCGTTAAATTGTGTATGAATTCCTTATGTAGGCCACTCCTTGGGAGCAATGTTGGTTAGATGTCCACATTGATGGGCAATGATGGCTAAATGTCCTCATTGTGACCTTCCCTTAGGCCTTGTTAGGCCCTTTCCGTGCGTGGGTTAACCCAAATAAGTGGACCCCATTCGCCGTATGTGACTTTCGATTCCGATTATGAGTATATAACAACATAGCATCATGATACATGTTCATATGCATCATCTGCATGCTTGTGATGAGATGAGTGATTGATCATTGCATATGTCATTAGGTAGATTGTTATGGACTTCCTAGTAAGGGAAGTTGCCCGCACGAGCGTGCGGTATGCACGTGTTTGCTGTATGATTGGATTGCGTGATTCATGCATCTTGCATTGCGTGACATGGTTACTGTACGCCCTAGTGACATCAGGGCTGTAGTTGCCACAGGCGTATTGTGGTTGGCAGGATTGGATACCTAAAATCTTGTTCTACATGGGGTGTTATAGATATCCCTGGGTGAAAGTCCCTAAATCCTTATGGTATCAGAAGGTTGCTCCAACGTCTAGACTGAGTGGGTGTATGAGCGCCGAGTGCCGATTACCAGAAGGTCGCGCTTTCAATGTGTCGTGGTCGGTTGGAAGGGGGTGCGGCCTTACCCGCCCGAGAGGAGGGGGCTAAGCTAGGCTAAGTTTGACCAGCTTGATGAATGGGTCTGCTATTGATGAGCCGAGTCAGATATTGGTAGGCAGATAGTGAGGTCTTTTCCACTCACCTTGCTGCGCGTGATGGGGCGACAATCTGGTTCGGAGTGTACTAGACACCGGTGATATTCCAGAGTTGAGTTGTATTGATATGTGGACTTAGATGAGGATTGATGTGCTTGTATTGCATCTCGCAATGCATGACCTTGGTATGGCCGATATCATTTATGCCTTGCATCGCATGCCTTGGTACAACCGATAGTATTTATGGATTCTTCAGCATATTCCGCATCACTCTGATACTGCATAATTGTATTACTACCTTGCGCACACACTTTCACCACCCTCTAAGCTTTCCATAAGCTTATGCACGACCGTTGCGCGCAGGTAATGTTGGACCGCAGTAGCGTTAAGGCAAGAGCGCATATAGATCATCTTAGAGCTTTTTGTCCATTATCATTGTATTTCCCTTTATGCTCATTGTACTTATAAAGTTTTTTATCATAGTAAAATGTGATGGAGTTTTTGGTTGCTGTTTGTGGGTAATGCTTTTGGTTATACTTATTACGAATCAAACTGATGTTGAAAATCCTCCTCGTAGCATCTCAGGATCGAAACCTGGCAAATGGGCGCTGGGGCCGAGAATGGGGTTCTACGGAGGCTGCTGGCACCGGATTCGTCGATTGAGAATTTTGTGAGCCTAGTTTTCGAGTTTGGGGCGTGACAGAAGTTGGTATCAGAGCATAACTTGGGGATAACTAAGAACAACATTACATGTCTGCTATGAGATCAGGATGATTAAGTCCTTAGTTCGGATAGCTTAGCGATATTTTGTTAAAGACCCTTAACGTGCGTGCCTTCGAGAGTTTTCAAAGTTGATTGGCGTCTCTGCTCTTTCCTGTAGGACAAGATGCCCAGGAGAGTGACCCGATTGACTCCCACACCACCACCTGAGACTCCCACACCACCACATGAGACTCCCGCTCTACCACCTGAGACTCCCGCTCTCCCACCTACGATCTCCACTCCACCACCAGAGATTCTGACTCCCCAACCTGAGGATGCTGCTCCTCTACCAGAGACCAGTGCGGATCCGACCGTACCCTTGAGTGCCTCCCAGTTACAGTAGATGTTGCAGGCTGTGATGGCCGCACTTTAGGGGCTGGGCAGGCACCCCGTCGTTTCGCCAGACTAGGCAGAGCAGGAGCACGCGAGCGCTCTTCTTCGAGAGTTTTGACGGTTCAATCCCCCATGTTTCCAGGGCGAGCCAGACCCAATGATAGCTGAGAGATGGCGCTCCGATGTGGAGAAGATATTTGATACGATAAGATGTACGACCCAGCGGCAAGTCCAATTAACAGCATTCCTTCTCCATGGTGAGGCTGAGCACTGGTGGACATCAGTCTCCTGAGTAGCAGGCGCCGATTTTGTATAGACCTGGGAGGCATTTGTGGATCGGTTTGACCAATAGTATTTTCTTGATCACTTCTGACAATAATGAGCGTTGGTATTTGAGGCCCTGGTACAGGGTGATATGATAGTGGCTCAGTACGAGGCTCGTTTTGTAGCACTGTCCAGATTTGCATTGTACTTAGTAGATGATGAGGGGAGGAGAGCCTGCCATTTCGAGGATGGCTTGCGTTAAGGTCTTCGAGGCCATGTTATTGGGCATGAGCTCCTGACTTTTGAGGGGGTGGTACGGAAGGCCGAGATTTATGAGGCTGAGTGGGCCGGTTCTTAGTCTGATCGCGGTCAGAGGAGAAACCGAAAGAGGCCGGCTCCTTCCGATGACTCCCAGAAGCGTCGACCATAGTATCAGAGGCGTACAGGTCGCCCAACCTTCCGAGCACCAGTGACACCTCCAACACCACCTCTGAGACAGTTCACCAGCACCTGTTTTGGGTGCGGTACGATGGGGCACCATATGTGAGAGTGTCCCCGTCCCCAGCAGCAGCAGCAGCAGTCGAGAGGTCCACAACATCCTCTACAGCAGCAGCAACAGAGACTCCCATAGCAGCAGCGACAACAACCTCCACTATCGAGGCCACCTCAGCAGCAGCATCAGCATCAGCCTTTGAGGCTGCAGTAGCAGAGATAACAGTTTCGACCTCCTCAGCGACCCCAGTAGCCGCAACACGCTCAGAGGTGACAAGCACCTCCCCAGCCGGCTCAGGTTAGATTCTACGTGGCTTAGCAGGATCCGCAGTCATCTGAAGGAGTCGTTGAGGGTATACTTCCAGTCTCTACATGCATCGCTTGGGTTTTATTTGATTCCGGTGCTTCGCACTCGTTTATGTCCGAGGGATTCTGTCATTCGACTGGATTGCCGACAGAGTCTGCTCGAGAGGGGTTAACCGTATCTACGCCCTTGGGGACGACTTTAGTATTCGGCCGCTTCTGTTCTTCTTGTCCCATGTTAGTTGTGAGACCCGTATTCTAGCCCGTACTGTTCCGTCGACTCCCGCGATCCTTCCCGACGAATTCCGACAACCTGCGACGTATAATCGATGTTTGCGCATGACCCTAAGTCGTATCCCGTATGTTTGAGTCAGCTTAATTGAAAAGGCTTAGCTATATGTCCTAATGGGGGGTGAATAGGACAATGCCAAATAAAACTTATAACAGCGGAATTTAAAATTAATATGATAGCCAAAGTAAATCACAATGCAGGAAAGTGAAATAACCTCAAGATATAGATCTTGAGAGGTTGATACAAATGTTGTTCTAAGGACAACCTTTCACCAAAAACCAGAGTTTATGGTAGGACAACCTTATTTCTAGAAAGATCTTTGTATCAAATCTCAAACCAAAGAGGAATAAAGAAATAAATACAAACTGAATTGAAATAAATTGTAATCACAAATGTATTGTTCTAGGGACAGCCATACACCATAAAAATGGCAGGCAACCTTGCTGGAACAACTTTTAAAAGAAATTGAATATCAAGCTGATAAAGAAATAGCAGAAAATAAATTCTAAACTATTACAAAATTCTCACAATGCTTGAACTAAATGATTACAACATTCACCACCATACATACATCCCACAAAAGAATAATTAAAGATTAGAAGTTTAAAATCATTCAACCACAACACAAGGGATTATAGTGGTTCGCCTGTGTGTTCACCAACTGTTAAACAACAGCCACACAAAATGCTACTCCACTCCTAATATCCTCACACAGGGGATATTAGCGTTCACTAACAAAATAGGTTTTCCCAGGTTCACCAAAAACCTTTACAATTGTGTCTTTGTCTGTGGGCTTACACAATAAAAAAAACTCCACTTCTGAGTTTTCCTGGCTCTCCTCAGATAACCAATACAACAAGATTTTTCCGGCAAATCTTGAAAGAAACCAAAACAGAAAAGAATTTACAATTAAATGTAAAATACCTGATTATCTCCTTCGTTGTAGCAGCCCAGTAGAACCAAATCAGAGTAGATGATTGAATGTCCAAGTTCAATGTCCAGTACTCAATTACTATGGTTCTAATTCTAATAGATTTTAAATTAAACCAAGTAGGGCTTGTCTTAATTGATTTTGATTCCAAAGAAAGGGAATAACAATTCCTCTTATCAAATTAGATTGGAATAGTAGAAACAAAATCAATTAAATAAAGCTAAGGAAAGAGAATATTAAATAAGCACACTTAGCTTAGATGGAGCACAGAATTATCTCTCAGAAGTTTGACGAAGATTGACTTGAATGGATTAATTAATTCGATGATTTCTTCTAAGATTCGTGCTCTATTTATAAGTTAGCAGATCGCATCTTCGACTGGTCTAAGGAGCTCTTCGACTAGTCGAAGAAATAACAGATTTGAAAAAAATCGGGCGCGATAAGCTTTGACCGTTCTACGACTGGTCGAAGGCCTCCTTCGACTGGTCGTAGGTCACCTTCGACTGGTCGAAGACCTTGTGAATTGTCGCTGGACTTTGTGTCAAAGATATACGACTGGTCGAAGAACCAGTCGACACTGTTCTTTCGACTGGTCGAATAGATCCCTGGACTAGTCGAAGCCTAACAGAATTTATCCGATTTTCGTAACAAACTTACGACTGATCGAGGAATTTCTTAGACTGGTCGAAGCAACTCTAGGACTAGTCGAAGAAGGCCTAGAACTAGTCGAAGAACAGACCAAACTTATGTAAAATAAACATTCGATTTATGTATCCAAAGTGACCTATTTCTAAGGTCAACCTAAGGTCAGTCAAACCTCAACCATGAAGTAAGGACATTGAAATATTAGGAACTAGTGACCTTGAAGTATGAGCCTTGAAGTCTTAATGTAGTTCAATCTTGAAATCTTGATGTAGCTCAATCTCGAGAGTGTCTTTAATTCTTTATGAATTGCCTTGTACATGTCTTGAGTTCTTTATGAACTGCCTTGTACATGTCTTGAGTTCTTTATGAACTGCCTTGTACTCTTCTTGAAGTCTTGAAGCTTGAATCATGTCTTGTGAGTAGTTCTTACATTCAAGTTTGATCTTTGTACTTGTGAGCTTAGCTTGTTGTGAGCTTAGCTTGTTCATGAATGTTGATCTTTGAGAGAGCTTCACTTATGCAAGATATATAACAGTGATTTTGGCACCACAAATTTGACAACAAACAGGGATATAGAATATAGCACTTACATTAATCCGATACTTGTATCATTGCGACTGCACCGTCGCAGCAGTTCCAATGCCACATCTTGCATACTGATCCGATACCCTGGCAGGGAGAGGTGTGCCGACATTTATTTCAAAGAAAACGCCTTACATTTGCAATTCCAAGAGAATCTCTACATCATGTCCCATCAATCAATCACTCAAATCAACCAATCAATCACCTCATGTCAAGTACATGAGCACCCATACTTTCTTTCTCCACAAGTTAAGCAACCACCAAGTCAACCCATGTCTCACCTCACCCATCACTCACCTCACATCCATCACTCACCTCACCCATCACTCTCCTCACATCCATCACTCACCTCACCCATCACTCACCTCACATCCATCACTCCTTACAACCCTCTCTCTCTCTCTCTCTCTCTCTCTCTCTCTCTCTCACACTTTCCAAGCAACACCAAAGAGAGAAAAGAGAGTGGACATCTAACATTTCTAATGAGAGAAAAGTGGTTTTGTGTGGCCTACTTTCCCATCCCAAAACCCATCATCCTAACCCTTCAACTCTCATCACCTTCCGTCAAAGTGAGATGCAAGGAGATTGACTTTCCAACGGACCAAGAAGATCGAACGGTGGGTGCTTCTATATGCTAGTTTTCATGTTTTTATGATGGGCCAAGTGAGGCCTACTGATTGATGGTATGGATCTCTCTTTGGACCCTAAGATGTGACCAATGACCCACCTTGATCCTCATGATCATTCCATGATGGGGCCATTCTCCATGGACCCCATCATGATGTTTATCTTCATTGCATAAATAGGGTCATCTAAACCGTACATTTTGGTGGAGAAAGGATCTCCACCGTTGATTTTGATTGGTGGGCCTATATGTATTGGGACCCACCTTGATGTATGTTTTAAATTATGGAAGGGGGGGCCCATAGTGTCGGGGTCCCTCCATCACTCGATCTCTTTCTTCTCTCTCCCTTTCTTTTGATTTTGGCCCCTTGATGTATACATTTTACCAAGTCATCCACCTTTGTGGGACCCACTTGATGGATGTGTAGGATTTACACCGTCTAAACCATGTGGGCCATACCTTAGGGTGATGGGAAGACACAAATATCATAATGATCCAATGAAGTGGGCCATGCCCATGTGGGACCCTCCTTGATGAATATTCAAACTGTCCAGTGTCAAGGGACGCTGGACGTTATTAGTGAAGCGTGAGGACAGTGGGGTGTACTAACGTCAACAACAAAAAGGAAAAGAGTGGTTTTTGGGTGGGCTATCCATGTAGGCCCCACCTTGATGTATGTTTTTAATCTAAGCCGTCCATTCCATTCCTCAGCTCATTTTAGGTGTTGAGCCAAAAAATGAAGCTGATCCGATCTTCTGGTGGGCCATAGCATAGCAAACGGTGTCTTTACCGTTGAAACCTACCCTGATATGTTTGTACCCTAGAATATGTCGAATATTGGGCTTGATGGGTTTGTCTTGAGCCATAGAGACCAATGGCGGTGTCAGATTCTCCTGATGAGGGCCCCACCTGCGAAAATCCTCAAGAAAACTGTTTTCAAAGAAAAAAAAAGAAGCAACCGCTGACGCTGCTGCAGCAGCAGGACGCTGCATGGGCGGTAGGCAGGGACCCACTATCCCAGCCGTGGGCCCCACCGTGATGTGTGTCGTACATCATCACCGTGCATTTGGTGGGCCCCTTTAGGGCAGTGGGCCACCCCTAACATCAGCTATATTTGGAACTGAGTTGGCCCACGTCACAGGAAACAATGTGGATGAATGGCTGCCATTGAAACCCATCTGGGTCTTCACAGATGTTTTGGGTAAATATGAGATTTATCTTTCCTCTGCATCCAGGGTCCGTGTGACTCAATCAACGGTTTGGATGGCAGGTAAACATTATGGTGGGCCACACGTGTGGACCTCACCATGAAGTAAGTGTTTTATCCACGCTACCGTCCCCGGGTGCGGCTGCGTCCGTGCAGTGTAGACCCCTTGATGTTTGTGTTTTATCCACACCATCCACACCTGGACAGTGGGACCCACCATGATGCATGTGCTGCATCCAAACCGTCCATCCATGTTGAAAGCTCATTTTATGGCATGAGCTAGAGAATGAGTTAGATCCATCTATCTGGTGAAACCCACCATGGGGTATGTGTTTTATACATGCCGCCACCCATTCTTCAGGGATAGTGGGTCCCACTGCTGTTGACATCAGCAGGGTCTGTGGGACCCCACCCTTGATGTCTTTATTATATCCAAACCGTCCATTTAATTGGTGGGCCATGTGTGTGGACCCCACCATGATGCATATGTTGTATTCTAACTGTCCAACCATTTGGCCAGCTTGTCTCACAGGCTTGAGACTAAAAATAAGACAGATCTAGGGTCAGGTGGACCACATTATAGAAAACAATGGGTTTGAACGTCCACCATTAAACCCTTGGGCTACTTTGGACCAATATTATATTTATTTTTCCTCTTAATCCAGGTCTTTAAGACCTTATGATCAGATTAGATGGGGCATAAATGATACGGTGGGCCTTGGGAATTTTAATGGTGGAAATCATTGTTACCACTGTTATTTGGAGTGCGGCCCAGTGGATCTTTTGAGATGACTCATCTATATATATATATATATATATATATATATATATATATAATATTGATGTACTTGTGGCCATCCGTTGAGGCCCACCTTGATATATACATGAGGTCCATGTGATTGGGCCCATCTTGATGTAGTTATGACGCATCCATTGAGGCCCACCTTGATATATATGAGGCCCAAGTTATGAGGCCCGTTTGATGTATTGGAGGGCTGTGGGTCAAGGCCCAATGGGATGTACATAAGGCCCATTGAATGTGATTCCACCGTGGTTTATGTGTTGACCTTTATGGCGGGCTATGCCTTGGGAGCAATGATGGTTTGACGTCCACATTGTAAGTACAATGTTGGTTAAATGTGTGCATTGTAACTCTCCTTAGGGCCCATTGATAGGCCCATACTTGTTGATAATTCATCACTTTATAACATGCTTAGTATAACTCCATGATTCATGCCCATACACATCATATGTATGCTTGATATGAGGAATGTTTGATCATCGCATAAGCCATTGGGCAGAGACATTTATGGGTCTCCTTATCAGACGGAGTGCCCCACATGATCACGCGATACGCGCAGGATTGCTGCATGACTAACGGTGTGACTCATGCATTTCGCATTGTGTGTCGTGATCACTGCACACCCTAGCGACATCAGGGTCGTGGCCTCCACAGGCACATCGTGGATGGTCGTATCGGATACCGAAAATATTGGCTCTAGCATTGTGGGCACTTAGGATGTCCTTGGGTGAAAATCCCAGAACCTTTTTGGTACCAGGAGATGCTCCAACGTCTAGACCGAGTGGATACATGAGCGCCCGAGTGCCGAATACCAGTAGGCCGTGTCTCCCACTATGTGGTGGTCGGTTGGAAGAGGGTGTGGCCTTATCTGCTTGAGTGAGGGGGCTATAAGATAGGCTGAGTTTGACCAGCTAGCAAATGAGTCTGCTATTGATGAGCCGGGTAGGTATTTGCAGACTACTGGTCAGGCGGATAGTGTGGTCTCTTCCACTTACTTGGTTGTGTAGGTAGGGAGGAGGCAGTCAGTGTGAAGTGCATTAGACCCCGGTGATATCCAGAGAGAAACTGTACTGATATGTATTCTTGATGAGGACTGACATGCCTACTTTGCATCTCGCATATGACATTTGGCTACATAGGCCTCGCATCGCATGGCCTTGGTATGGCCGATATCATTCATGTCTTGCATTACATAGCTTTATTACATCTGATAACATTCATGGACTTACTGCATATTTCTGCATTACTCTGATATTTATATGTTTGACACTTATCTTGTGCACACACTTACACCACCCTCTAAGCTTTCTATAAGCTTATGCACGATAGATGCGTACAGGTGACGTTACGTTGTAGCAGCGTTGAGCTTGGAGCGTGCAACGGACTTCTGGAGCTTTAATTTTGATACATATGTATTTCCCTTTCAGCATTGTATTCAACTGTTTATATTAGTGGATATGTGATGATGATGTTGCCTTGGTGATTTGGGTAAACTTGTGGTTATGCTTATTACGAGACAAAAGTACATTGGAAATCCTCGTAGGATCCCAGGATCGTAATCGGGCATGTGAGTGCCGAGATCTGAGAATGGGGCACTACAGAGGCTGTCGGCGCTGGATTCGGCGATCTGAAATTTTGTGAGCGAAAAATTAGCTTTTTATGATTACATCGGTAATAATCCGGCGAAAGGGGGATTATTCCCCGGTTTCTGAGTTCGGGGCGTGACAGAAGTTGGTATCAAAGTTTAAGTTGGGAATACCTGAAGATAACATCACATATCTACTGATAGCTACCCTTCACTTGATGATTGTGAGAACTTAGAATGATTAGATCCCCAAGTTTGAATAACTTAGAGATTTTCTGATATAGCTCCCTACCGTTGAGATTGTGAGGCTGCATAGTTTCGATCATTTTCGTTCCAGGATCCGAGGTTCAATGTGATCATCATAGTGCTGACGAGGCGTCTTGGGAGTAAGTGGCTGATATTCGTGGGTGTTGTCCCCATCTCTTAGGTGTTTGATGATTATATCCATAGCGATAGGATTTTCCTCCCTTGTGAACTATGTATTGGTTGTGTCATGTTTTAAATTTTGAGGATGAAATTTTTATTAGGTGGGGAGAGCTGTAAGACCCGTATCCTAGCCCGTACTGTTTCGTCGACTCCCGCGATCCTTCCCTGCAAATTCTGGCAACCTGCGACGTATAATAGACGTTTGCGCGCGACCCTAAGTTGTATCCCGTAGGCTCGAGTCGGCTTAATCCGAGACTTGTATCATTGCGACCGCACCGTCATCGCGGTTCCAATGCCATGTCTTGCATACCGATCCGATACCGTGGCAGGGAGAGGTGGGCCGGCGTTTATTTCGAAGAAAAAGCCGCTCGTTTGCAATCCCAAGAGAATCTCTACATCATGTCCCATCAATCAATCAATCAATCACTTCATGTCAAATACAAGAGCACCCATACTTTCTTTCTCCACAAGTTAAGCAACCACCAAGTCAACCCATCTCTCACCTCATCCATCACTCACCTCACCCATCACTCACCTCACATCCATCACTCCTTACAACCCTCTCTCTCTCTCTCTCTCCACACTTTCCAAGCAATAAAAGAGAGAAAAGAGTGTGGATGTCCAACATTTCTAAGGAGAGAAAAGTGGTTTTGTGTGGCCCGCTTTCCCATCCCAAAACCCATCATCCTAACCCTTCAACTCTTATCACCTTCCGTCAAAGTGAGACGCAAGGAGATCGGCTTTCCAACGGACCAAGAAGATCGAACGGTGGGTGCTTCTATATGCTAGTTTTCATGTTTTTATGATGGGCCAAGTGAGGCCTACTGATTGATGGTATGGATCTCACTTTGGACCCTAAGATGTGACCGATGGCCCACCTTGATCCTCATGATCATTCCATGATGGGGCCATTCTCCATGGACCCCATCATGATGTTTATCTTCCTTGCATAAATAGGGTCATCTAAACCGTACATTTTGGTGGAGAAAGGATCTCCACCGTTGATTTTGATCGGTGGGCCTATATGTATTGGGACCCACCTTGATGTATGTTTTAAATTATGGAAGGGGGGCCCATAGTGTCGGGGTCCCTCCATCACTCGATCTCCTTCTTCTCTCTCCATTTCTTTTAATTTTTGGCCCCTTGATGTATGCATTTTATCCAAGTCATCCACCTTTGTGGGACCCACTTGATGGACGTGTAAGATCTACACAGTCCAAACCATGTGGGCCCTACCTTAGGGTGATGGGAAGACACAAATATCATATTGATCCAATCAAGTGGGCCATGCCCATGTGGGACCCTCCTTGATGAATATTCAAACTGTCCAGCGTCAAGGGACGCTGGACGTTATTAGTGAAGCGTGAGGACAGTGGGGTGTACTAACGTCAACAAAAAAAGAAGGAAAAGAGTGGTTTTTGGGTGGGCTGTCCATGTAGGACCCACCTTGATGTATGTTTTTAATCCAAGCCATCAATTCCATTCCTCAGCTCATTTTAGGCGTTGAGTTGAAAAATGAAGCTGATCCGATCTTCTGGTGGGTCATAGCATAACAAACAGTGTCTTTACCGTTGAAACCTACCCTGATATTTCTGTACGCAAAAATATGTCGAATATTGGGATTGATGGGTTTGTCTTGAGCCATAGAGACCAATAGCGGGGTCGGATTCTCCTGATGAGGGCCCTACCAGCGAAAATCCTCAAGAAAACTGTTTTCAAAGAAAAAAAAAGAAGCAGCCGCTGATGCTGCTGCTGCTGTGCAGCAGTAGGACGCTGCATGGGCGGTAGGCAGGGACCGTGGGTCCCAGCCATGGGCCCCACCGTGATGTGTGTCATACATCATCACTGTGCATTTAGTGGGCCCCTTTGGGGCAGTGGGCCACCCCTAAAATCAGCTATATTTGGAACTTAAGTGGCCCACGTCACGGGAAACAGTGTGGATGAATGGCTACCATTGAAACCCATCTGGATCTTCACAGAAGTTTTGGGTCAATATGAAATTTATTTTTCCTCTGCATCCAGGGTCTGTGTGACCTGATCAATGGTTTGGATGGCAGGTAAATATTATGGTGGGAGACACATGTGGACCTCACCATGAAGTAGGTGGTTTATCCATGCTGCAGCCCCTGTGTGGCTGCGTCCGTGCAGCGTGGACCCCTTGATGTTTGTGTTCTATCCACACCATCCACACCTGGACGGTGGGACCCACCATGATGCATGTGCTGCATCCAAACCGTTCATCCATGTTGAAAGCTCATTTTATGGCATGAGCTAAAGAATGAGTTAGATCCATCTATCTGGTGGAACCCACCATGGGGTATGTGTTTTATACATGTCATCCACCCATTCTTCAGGGACAGTGGGTCCCACTGCTGTTGACATCAGCAGGGTCTATGGGACCCCACCCTTGATGTCTTTGTTATATCCAAACCGTCCATTTAATTGGTGGGCCATGTGTATGGACCCCACCATAATGCATGTGTTGTATTCTAACCATTCAACCATTTGGCCAACTTGTCTCACAGGCTTGAGACTAAAAATAAGACAGATCTAGGGTCAGGTGGACCACATTATAGAAAACAATGGGTTTGAACGTCCACCAATAAACCCTTGGGCTACCAAATTTGGACCAATATTATATTTATTTTTCCTCTTAATCCAGGTCTTTAAGACCTTATGATCAGATTAGATGGGGCATAAATGATATGGTGGGCCTTGAGAATTTTAATGGTGGAAATCATTGTTACCACTGTTATTTGGAGTGCGGCCCGGTTGATCTTTTGAGATGACTCATATATATATATATATATTATTGATGTACTTGTGGCCATCCGTTGAGGTCCACCTTGATATATACATGAGGTCCATGTGATTGGGCCCAGCTTGATGTATTTGTGGCCCGTTGTTGAGGCCCATCTTGATATTTATAAGGCCCATCTTGACGTAGTTATGGCCCATCTATTGAGGCCCACCTTGAAATATATGAGGCCCAAGTTATGAGGCTCATTTGATGTATTGGAGGGCTGTGGGTCAAGGCCCAATGGGATGTACATAAGGCTCATTGAATGTGATTCCATCGTGGTTTATGTGTTGACCTTTATGGCGGGCTATGCCTTGGGAGTAATAATGGTTTGACGTCCACATTGTAAGTACAATGTTGGTTAAATGTCCGCATTGTAACTCTCCTTAGGGCCCATTGATAGGTCCATACTTGTTGATAATTCATCACTTTATAACATTCTTAGTATAACTTCATGATTCATGCCCATACGCATCATATGTATGCTTGATATGAGGAATGTTTGATCATAGCATAAGCCGTTGGGCAGAGACATTTATGGGACTCCTTATCAGACGGAGTGCCCCACATGATCGCGCGGTACGCGCAGGATTGCTGCATGACTGACGGTGTGACTCATGGATTTCGCATTGTGTCGTGATCACTACACGCCCTAGCGACATCAGGGTCGTGGCCTCCATAGGCACATCGTGGATGGTCGTATCGGACACCGAAAATATTGGCTCTAGCATTGTGGGCACTTAGGATGTCCTTTGGTGAAAAATTCAGAACTTTTTTAGTACCAGGAGATGCTTCAACGTCTAGACCGAGTGGATACATGAACGCCCGAGTGCCGAATACCAGTAAGCCGCGTCTCCCACTATGTCGTGGCCGGTTGGAAGGGGGTGTGGCCTTATCTGCCCGAGTGAGGGGCTATAAGCTAGGCTGAGTTTGACTAGCTCGCAAATGAGTCTGCTATCGATGAGCCAAGTAGGTATTGGCAGACTACTGGTCAGGCGGATAGTGTGGTCTCTTTCACTTGCTTGGTTGTGCAGCTAGGGAGGAGGCAATCAGTGTGAAGTGTATTACACCCCGGTGATATCCAGAGAGGAATTGTACTGATATGTGTACTTGATGAGGACTGACATGCTTGCTTTACATCTCGCATATGACATTTGGCTACATAGGCCTCACATCGATGGCCTTGGTATGACTGATATCATTCATGCCTTCATCACATAGCTTTGGTATATCTGATAGCATTCATGGACTTACCGCATATTTCGCATTACTCTGATATTTATATGCTTGACACTTATCTTGTGCACACACTTACACCACCTTTTAACCTTTCTATAAGCTTATGCACGATAGATGCGTGCAGGTGGCATTAGGTTGCAACAACATTGAGCTTGGAGCGTACGGCGGACTTCTGAAGCTTTGATTTTAATACATATGTATTTTCCTTTCAACATTATATTCAACTATTTATATTAGTGGATATGTGATGATGATGTTGCCTTTGTGATTTGGGTAAACTTGTGGTTATGCTTATTGCTAGACAAAAGTACATTGAAAATCCTCCTTGTAGGATCCCAGGATCAGAACCGGGCATGTGAGTGCCGGGATCTGAGAATGGGGCACTACGAAGGCTGTCGGCGTCGGATTCGGCGATCGAAAATTTTGTGAGCCCGGTTTCCTAGTTTGGGGCATGATAGAAGTTGGTATCAAGCATAACTTGGGGATACCTAAAGAGCTTGAAGTACCTCTTCTTTATGGGGTTCGGTTTGAGCTCTTTTCTGACCACAAGAGCTTGAAGTACCTCTTCTCGTAGTCTGAGTTGAATATGAGGCAGATACGCTGAATGGAGCTCCTGAATGACTATGATTTCGATCTTCAGTACCACCCGGGCAAGGCGAATGTGGTGGCAGACTCCCTCAGCCGTCAGCCACGAGGCCTAGTGGCGCATATGATGATTTAGGAGTGACGGATGCTTGAGGATATAGCGGACTATGATTTTGAGTTCGGCCTGCAGTCTTCTATCGTGCAGTTACTGAGCCTGTCAATTCAACACTCTCTTGTCACAAGGGTGATCGAGGCTCAACAGGCTGATGAGTCGTTGCAGAGTTATATGGCTGAAGTGGGATCTGAGAGTCATGCAGATTGGTAGATTGGTTCAGGCGGTGGACTTCGCTTCAGAGGCCGATTATGTGTCCCGAATATTCCTGAGTTATGCAGAGATCTTAAGACTAAGGCACATCGATCGTAGTTTTCTATCCACCCTAGCTCGATGAAGATGTACCGTGACATGAGGCGATAATATTTTGGGGCAGGGATGACGCTCCAGATCGCCAGTTTTGTGGCCGAGTGTGACACATGCCAGCATGTCAAGGCCAATTATCAGAGGCCTCCTGATCTATTACAGTCGTTGAGTGTCCCAACGTGGAAGTGGGAGCACGTGTCGACAGATTTTATTATGGGCTTGCCGAGGACTCAGCACGGTCATGACGCCATCTGGGTTGTTGTGGATCGTCTGACGAAGTCGGCACATTTTCTTGCGATGTGTGTGATTTGGTCTATGGACCGACTTGCGAGATTATTTATCGAGAAGATTGTGAGACTGCATGGCGTTCCAGTTTCAATCATTTTTGACCGAGACTCGAGGTTCACATCTCAGTTTTGGGGGAGCTTTTAGAGGGCAATGGGGACTGATTTGCAGCTTAGCACCGCGTACCATCCGCAGACCGATGGCCAGACCGAGAGGGTAAACCAGATCCTTGAGGATATGCTTCGGGCTTGCGTGATTGATTTCGAGGGTAGCTGGGATGAGCATCTGCGATTGGTTGAGTTCACATACAACAACAGCTATCAGGCGACCATCGGCATGCTCCTTTCGAGGGACTATACAGCAGACCAAGCAGATTACCGAGTTATTGGACCGAGGTTGGAGAGCGTTGTCTCCTTGGTCCCGAGCTTGTGCTGTAGACGTCAGATGCTATCGATATCATCAGGCAAAGGATGCACACAGCTCAGAGCCGGCAGAAGAGTTTTACTGATCGCCTGCGTCATCCCTTGGAGTTTGATGTAGAGGACCATGTGTATCTCAAGGTCTTGCCCATGAAGGGTATAATTCGATTCGGAGCGAAGGGCAAGCTTGCCCCGAGGTTCATAGGACCTTTTGAGATCATTGGGCGCGTTGGTACCGTGGCCCATCGGCTTACCTTACCATCTCAGTTGTTTGGCATCCACAACGTTTTCCATGTCTCTATGTTGAGGAAGTGTGGGTCAAACATCGTTCCTGTTATTGATTGGCAGCCGTTAGAGGTTCGTGAGGATGCTTCCTATATTGAGCAACGATTCGTATCCTTGATCGGAAGGAGCAGGTCCTCCGGACGAAGGTCATTCCTTTGGTAAAGGTTCAGTGGGGTCACCATTCTGTTGAGGAGGCCTCTTGGGAGCGCGAGGCTGAGATTCGAGAGCGCTATCCCCATCTCTTTAATGATTGATTATGTGTTGTATTTTGTATGTTATCTCTGATGTTATATGATGACGATTATGTTTCTTATTCCTCATGAGTTATGCCTATTTGCGATGATTTTGTAAATTTCGAGGATAAAATTTTTATTAGGAGGTGAGAGCTGTAAGCCCCGTATCCTAAACCGTACCGTTCCATAGGCTTTCGCAGTCTTCCCAGTCGAATTCTTGCAACCTTCGACCTTTATCTGACATTTATGCGCGACCCTGAGACACATGTCGTCAACCAGAGTCGGCTCGAACCCAGACTTGTACCCTAGCGATCGCGCCGTCGTCGTTGTTCCGATGCCGCGTCTCACGCGCCGAGGCGATACCCAGGCCAGGAGATGTGGGCCCGCGTTTAGTTCGAGGAAAACACTGTGCATTGCAAAACCCAAGAGAATCTCTACAACATGTAATCAATCAATCCCATCAAGGGTCAAGTATATGTCTAGTACACCATCACCTCACACCCATCCCCAAGCAACTGCTAAAGTCAAAAAGTTCTTACACACCCCATACCCTTCTAACACAAATTACCCTAAAAGTCAAAAAGTTCTTACACCCATCACTCACCACGTCCATCACCCCATCACCCATCTCTCTCTCCCTTTACATACCTCTCTCTCTCATTCTCAAACCACATTCCAAGCAACTAAAGGGCCACACATCCAAGCTCTCCCAAAGCTCTCATGGAGGAGCTTTAGTATGGCCCACTTCCTACCCCCTCATCTCCCATCTCAACCATCCAAACTTCATCTCTTCCGATAGGATCGAAGCTAAGGAGTAAAGGAAGCCTAGGGAGCAAGAAGAAGTGGACGGTGGGTGATCTTGGACCCACATCTTTCCCTTTTTTGTTATTTATTTGTTTTTTTGATTTAAGGGCCACATATGGTGGGACCCACTTTGATGTATGCTTGTATCCAAAGGGGCCCATAGTGGCGGGGTCCCTCCGTTATCTCTGATCTCTCTTTCTATGATCATAGCCACCTTTGATGTGTGTATTTTACTCATGCCATCCAAAGCGGTGTGGCCCACCTTGATCATACCTTTTTAATCTACGTCGTCCATTTGTTTTATCCAGGCCATCCAGTGGGCCTAGATGATGAGCAAACACAAATATCAGGTTGATTCAAAACAAGTGGGCCATGTGGGACTCAACTTGATGAGGTGTACATCCACACCAGCCGTCTAGGGGTGCTGGACGTAACTGTCAGTGGGTGTGCTAACAGTGGAGGTGTACTGAAGGTGTGTGTGTGCTGACGTTGGGTGTGTGCTGACGGTGGGGTCCATGGGACCCATCCATGCCCTCCATCCGTTCAGATGGGCTTCACCATGGTGTATGTGTTTTATTCAAACCGTCCACCCACCCTGGACGGTGGGACCCACGTCCATGTGGGGCCCTCCTTGATATGTTATCCACACCCAGATCCATAGCTCTAGTGGTAGGCTGAGTAAAAGATACCTCCTTTCAACGCTGAGGTCTTGGCATGGATTCCCTAGTCCGGGTGGCTAACAGTGAAGTACGGACTAACGGTGGGGTCCATGGGACCCACCCACGTCATCCATCCATTCTGATGGGCCACGCCATGGTGTATGTGTTTGATCCAGACTGCCCACCATCTCTCGACGGTGGGACCCACCCCACGGGTGGGGTTGCAATGATGCATGCGTCCGTCCAGGTCGTCCACGGCCCGGACGTGATATATACATTATATATATATATGTATATTATATTATATTATATTACATTATATACATTATATATATATATATATATATATATATATATATATATGTGGTATCAATACCGTTCACCCATTTGGTGATCGTGGACCCCACCTGCTGCATACAGTTTATCTAATCGTCCGTTCGTTTTGTAAGCTAGCTCTAAGTCTTGAGACTAAAATAAGTCAGATCTAATATCAAGTGGACCCCACAACAGAAATTAGTGTTGAGTGAACGTCCACCATTGAAACCCTTCTCAGGGTCACTGCAGTTGTAGATTAATTTGAAATTTGTTTTTCCATCTTAATTTAGGACTGTGTGACCTTATAAACAGATTGTATGGGAAATAAAGGTTATGGTGGGCCTTGAGACTTCTAATGGTGAGAATTACTATCACCACTATATTTGGGGTGCAGTCCATGTGATTTAAATATATTTTTAATACTCTAAAATAATCCCTAAGAATAGATGAATAGCGTGGATGGTGCAAACCACCTGATGAAGTTTCGGCCCATTGATCGGCCCATTGATCGACCAATTGATTCGGCCCATTGGTTCAGCCCACTGATTGGCCCATTGATTCAGCCCATTGGATCGGCCCATTCGATTCGGCCAATTGATTTAGCTCATTTGAATCGGCCCATTTGATTTAGCCCATTTGAATCAGCCCATTTGAATCGGCTCATTTGATCAGCCCATTCATACGGCCCGATGCGATGTATGTGAGGCCCATGAGTGAGGCCCAATATGATGTATGTGTGGCCGTTAAATTGTGTATGCATCCTTATGTAGGCCACTCCTTGGGAACAATGTTGGTTAGATGTCCACATTGATGGGCAATGATGGTTAGATGTCCTCATTGTGACCTTCCCTTAGGCCTTGTTAGGCCATTTCTCTGCATGGGTTAACCCCAATAAGTGGACGCCATTCGTCGTATGTGACTATCGGTTCCGATTTTCGATTCCGATCTTCGATTCCGATTCTTGATTCCGATTATGAGTATATAATAACATAGCATCATGATACATGTTCATACGCATCATCTGCATGCTTATGATGAGATGAGTGATTGATCATCGCATATGCCATTAGGCAGATTGTTATGGACTCCCTGGTAAGGAAAGTTGCCCGCATGAGTGCGCGGTACACACATGTTTGCTGTATGATTGGATTGCGTGATTCATGCATCTTGCATTGCGTGACATGGTTACTGTACGCCCTAACGACATCAGGGCCATAGTCGCCACAGGAATATCGTGGTTGGTAGGATTGGATACCAGAAATCTTATTCTATATGGGGTGTTATAAATATCCCTGGGTGAAAGTCCCTAAACCCTTATGGTACCAGGAGGTTGCTCCAACATCTAGACAGAGTGGGTGCATGAGCGTCGAGTGCCGATTACCAGAAGGCCACATTTTCCACTTTGTCATGGTCGTTTGGAAGGGGGTACGGCCTTATCCGCCTGAGAGGAGGGGCAAAGCAGGCTAAGTTTGACCAACTCGAGGAAGGGTCCGCTATCGACGAGCCGAGTCCGATATTGGCAGGCGGATAGTGAGGTCTTTTCCACTAACCTTGTTGCGCGCGATGGGGCGACAATTTGGTTCGGAGTGTACTAGACCCTGGTGATATTCTAGAGTTGAGCTGTATTGATAATGTGGACTTAGATGAGGATTGGTGTGCTTGTATTGCATCTCGCATTGCATGGCCTTGGTATGGCCGATATCATTCATGCCTTGCATCGCATGACCTTAGTACGGCCGATAGTATTTATGGATTCTTCAGCATATTCTGCATCACTCTAATACTGCATAATTGTATTACTATCTTGCGCACACACTTTCACCATCCTTTAAGCTTTCCATAAGCTTATGCACGACCGTTGCGTGCAGGTGACGTTGGACCGCAGCAGCGCTGAGGAAGGAGCGCATAGTAAATCATCTTGTAGCTTTTTGTTCATTATCATTGTATTTTCCTTTACGCTCATTGTACTTATAAAGTTATTTATCATAGTGGAAATGTGATGGAGTTTTTGGTTGTTGTTTGTGGGTTATGCCTTTGGTTATCCTTATTACGAATCAAACTGATGTTGAAAATCCTCCTCGTAGCATCCCAGGATCGGAACCTGGCGAATGGGCGCTGGGAGCTGAGAATGGGGTTCTACTGAGGCTATCGGTGCCAGATTCGGCGATTGAGAATTTTGTGAGCCTGATTTCCCAGTTTGGGGCGTGACAGGGAACATGCATATTTCTCAAAGTTAGACTAGTGTCATCGAGCTTCTACGTATATTGGATCATAACTATTTTAAATTTTGATTAGGTCTCTTAACTCAACGAGGTAATGGATTAGGAAATTGAGATTCTAACTAACTTCAGATTTAGGACAAGTGTTACTTTGTTTTGGAATTCATATGATGAATGGAGACATAATTGTATAAATTTCTAAGTTTTGAACTATTTTCCATGTTTTCAATGTTTGTGGATAACATTTCTGAAAACTCTCACGAGACTATAACTCGTCCACTAGGGAAAATGTAGGGGTTTAAAGGCTTGTTGCATTTGCTAAATGTAATTGAGATTACCCGCGAAAGTGGTGTAGTTAGAATTTTTGTTTTCGTTTTAATTTTATTTCTAGAATTAGTTTTTATTCTTATTTTTTAAAAAAAATTCTTCGCTTATTTTGCTCGGGACTAGTAAAATGTTGATTAGGGTGTGTGTTGAGAGTCAAATATTGCATATTTTTCTCCATTTATATCTTGGTTTTATGAATATGATACTGCTTAATATTATATTTTATACATGTTCGTATTGCAAGGTGAGTTTAAAAGCTTAGATTGAAAAGAATGTTAAAAGCATGGATTTGATGCTCAAGAATCACCTAGGCAAAGAATGGAATTTTGGAGACCAAGATTGAAGAAGTCACATGCCAAAGATCTAAGGAAACCAAGTGAGGAATGAAGAGAATCTAAGTTTTGAAGTGTTAGTCGGCTAGCCCAAGTTCTGCTTCGACTAGCCCAAGAATTCAGCCAGCCCGAGAAAGCTCGGCTAAAAATCCAACAACATGTTCTTCTGGAATTTGTGGGGGGTTCAGCTATCCCAAGTATCGGTCGGTTAGCCGAAGCTCTGCTTCGGCTAGCCTAAGGTTACGCGAATTCTACGTGGAGTGAGAAAATTTGAGACAGTTTCTAGATTTCCCATGTCGGTTTGGAGGAGGGAGTTCCCCACTTATAAATAGGGCTTCTCAGGTCTTTCCTAAGCATCATTCTGAGCATTCAAGGGCAAGATCTAGGGTTTTTGGAGAGCTTTCTAGTTTTTTTAGAAAAGTTTCAAGTTTCATAGTTTTAGTTTTAGTTTTTCTTTATAAGTTTTTTTTTAAGATCTTTATTTGTTTATATACTTGTTTTTTATTTTTTGTTTTAATTATGTCTTTCTAGTTCTCTCTAGCCCAAGCTAGAAGGGAAATACATGGGTTTAATGATTCATAAGTTATGATTGCTTGATTTGTTTTTAATGATGAGATGAATGGTGTATGCATGTTATTAATTATCTAGGTTTAGGTTTTTGATCCTCATGTGAGATCCATATTGATGGATAGGCTTAACCTGGATCATTAGATTTCTTAGATGAGAGATATTTTCAACCTGTTACATTGTTTGATTCATTATCTCATGGATATTGAATGCTTACAATCACTGGTGCTTGAGAATATATGTTAATGGTGTAAATTCGTGATTCTTTAACCTCTTATGTCATTTATTAAAAATATTTGAACTGTTTTATTTTCCGATTAGGCCAACCATAGTGCTCGAATCCTAATTGTGTCATCAAAATCATGATGATTTATGGATTATTAACCTATGTGTGGAACTTTGAAGCTTGGGTGTTGTTTTTAATTTAATTAAATTCCATTTAAAAACAAAACTCTCAAAATCATTGCATCCATTAATTAGAATTCTTATAGGTCGGTTTCCCTTAGTTAGTTTTGCAATTTGATTTTCTCATTCTCATAAATCATCTCCCTGTGGGATCGACCTTGTATTCACAGGATATTACTTCCGAACCTCTACACTTGGAGGTAAGCAAACAGTCGCTTTGATGCTGAATGAAAATCTGGTAATGTTCTCCGTGCTAATAAGATGATTCCCAAATATCGTGTCCTTCATCGAATTTTCACATCCAATGATTATCTAAGATTTGGGAGTAAGTCTGAGCTTACTTCCTTCATGATTCGTATCATTCATTCTGTAGTTACTGGTGTTCCAATATGTCTTCCTTCTTTAACGTGTTATTTGATCATTCAATTATGAATTCATCCTGGTCATGGTTCGATTCCCCTCGCCTATCTCATGACTTGTCTTGCTCTTCACTACAATGTCATCATACCTTTGACTGAGGCGCCGGAGTCAGAATTACCTTTTAATAATGCAAATTTAAACAAAATGATTTTGGAATTTCTTTCACGGCAGCGAGATGATGATGAAGAGGAAGCATTTGCACTAGAGGACACGTCGATTGATGATATATTTGTCGAGCTTGATGAGTCAGATGATCCAGTTGATCCAGACTTTCATCCTTCTCAGGTCGATGATCGGCTCAAATATTTAGAGGAAAAGGTTACCGAGTTAAGGTTTTCTCAAGACAATCTAGAGCAAAATAAAAAATCTTCAATGAAATATATGCAAAAGTACTTTCATCGCATCGCCAGAAGTTTGCACCAGATTGATCCTTCTATGCCTCCTCCCTCTTCCTCTGGATCTGACTAAGTTTATTTTTATTGTTGGTCTGTAAAACTTAATACTTTATGTGTTTGCTTGATGATTGTTTTTACTCTACTAAACTCCTTGAATGATTCTTATCCTTAACATTTACATATGCTTACTTCCTAATTAATTCATATCTTTTTTGTCTTCTTCTACTTTCATGGTTTTTTGAATGTCTTATTTTTCTGATAGTAATCTATTCCTTCCCTTGTCAAATTGTGACAAAAAGGGGGGTAAGGGTTAGTTATTACTTGTAGAATGAAGAATTAATGATACATGAATATATGATTGATATGAATGATATATGTTTATATGAGAAAGCTTTGGAATGGAAGATTGTATGTCATAATACAGGGGAAGCTTAAATTGAGAGGGAGTAGTAAATTTTTGCTAGTTCATCAAAGCTGCAACAAACCTTCTACAATATGGGATCAAGAATACAAGACTTCATTCTAATTATTGTAATAATATGTGTTTTGTCACGAAATTGACAAAGGAGGATATTGTAAGTGTTACAATATGTAAAGCACACCTTGTTTGTTAAATTTCGTTTGGACAAAATAGCTTATGAAGTGGCCTTTGAATGTGGATCAAGATGGAAAGTTCAATCTCTACTATAGTTCAAGTCAAGTAGAAGATCAAGATGGAAAGTTCAAGTTCTACTTAGATCAAGATGGAAAGTTCTAGTTAAGTTCAAGTTCTACTAAAGTTCTAGTAGAAGATCAAGCTCCATCAAGAAATTCAAGCTTTACTGAAGAATCCAGAAGAAGAGCAAGCTCCATAAAGTTCAATCATCTATTCTACTTCAAAGTTCAGTCATTTTAGGTATTATAAACCCTAGAAAGACCTTAGGTTTAGGTGCTTTCAAAATCTACTTTAAATGGATTTTTATGCTTATACTTGGCTAAGGTTCGACTAGTCTAAGTTGTGCCTCGAGTAGTCTAAATTTTTTCAATTGGTCCTAGTTCAAATTGAAGAAAAATGAATTTTCTGCTACACATCGACCAGTCAAGGAAGCTGCTCAACTCGTCAAAGGTGGGCCTTCGACCAGTTGAAAGTTGCTCGACTCGAAGTCCAGTAACTAAATCAGTTCGGATTTTGTGCACCCTTGACCAGTTAACAACCTTTCTCGACCAGTCTAACAGGGCCCTCGACTGATTGAGCAGGGCCTTTGACTAGTCGAAAATCTATTTGATCTTATCGCGCTCAAATTTGAAAATTTGCTAGAACGGAATCCGATTCTTAGATGAGTCGAAGCAACAACTTATGTGCCTATAAATAGATGCTTTCTCCCAATCCGAAAATACAATTCAAGTCTATCAAATCCTTCTATAAGAGAGAAAGAAGTCCCTGTTATGCTCAAGTTATTGCACAGTATTTATTGAATATTTTTAATAATTTTTTGTTTAATTCTTTAATCTCTTATTCTGTCAATTTCATATTATAAAGAGAGTAAATACTTTTCTTTTAAGATCTCAAAGGAATTTAAACAAGTAGCCATTGGTTTGAATTTATTTAAAATCAATCTAGAACCTTGAACCCTTGTCTATATGACTGAACATTGAACGTTCTATATTCAAGAGGTTCTACAACTACATCGACAGATACGTCTTCAAAGGAGAAGATAAGTATATATTTCTTTTGTATTTTGATTTTATTGAGATAGCCAGAAAATCTCATTTTGTTTTCCTGAGATAGCCAGAAAATCTCAGTGATGGGTTTTTTTTTTTTTTGTTTGTGATAGCCCATTAAAATCACAACTATATCAGGTTTTAAGGTGTTCTGTTGAGTGTGAAATATTACATATTTTCCCCTATTTATACTTTAGTTTCCGCCAAAGAGTTTTTCTTCTTCCCTAGTTTATTTTTCATGCTTTGTTTAAGATATTTAGTTTCAATCATGTCTATGGTTGGCTAAATCTCTTAGCTACGGCTAAGAGGTGAAGCTTGTAGTGTATTGGAATGTTTATTTTGCTATGATTGTTATTCTTATTGAACTTCATTTATTTTTAGTTTGATATTAAAGGAATTTTTTAGTTTTCTATGATTTATTGCGACTCAAATTACAATAGATGTTGTGATAGCTTTGGATACCTTATTTTCTTGTTTTGAGATAGTGAGATTGGTAAATCTCATTATTCACCATCGTCTCCTGGGCATGGTAGGGTGATGGAATCCCTTCCAATCTTCACAATTCTCCTCCATTGAGAATGAAATCAATGAAAAGTTCAGATTTGATTTAAATTGCTTTATCTTCCAATTGGATAAGATAGAACTCCAATTCCAATCGTGTTTATTGAATCAAGCAAGGTAGCATCTTAATAGCTAAAAGTGGATCCTTGACACCCTAGTTCCCACCTTTAACTGATAGTTTAAAAATTATTCACAATTTCTCTCTTTTATTCCAGAATTCAGATTTAGATCTTCTTTTAGTTCTAGTTCTAGTTCTTTTCAGAATACGTACAAGTTTATTCCATATGGATTCGACCTCATTCTCACGAGTTATTACTACATCGCGTCCCTACACTTGGGGTTGTGAACAAGTTTTTTACGCCGTTGCCAGGGACTACGGCTACGTTTTTCTGGAATTAATTGGTATTACAATTAGGTTAAGATTATGATTTATTTTTCTACTATGTTTTTAGGTTAGGATTTTTTTCTAAAATTATTTTTAGAAACTAAAATTGTTTTCTGTTTTGTATGATTCCTAACATAGTAACTCTTATTCGGTAATTTTGTTCCAACCCTCTCTCTTAATTTTTTTAGATGTCTTATTTGCTTTAGTTTTTCTAGTTTTCTTTGTAGGTTTAATTGTTTAGTTACTTGCAGGTTATGCGTGTTTCAAGCCCAAGTGGGTTCGTGAGAACACTTAAGGTCTCTTAAGTGAAGGAGGATTAGTCGAAGGGTTGCCTATCCATCAAAGGATTAGATACCACTTGAGATCCTCTCAGTTAATTAAAGTGATGGATGCAAATCAACCTCAACCTCAACCTCAACCACCAATTGAGGAAGTTCAAGATGAAAACGAGGTGCATAATTACCCCGCCTCGTACTCTATGCGATTATTTACAACCCGTGGGGGTAAGTACACCTTCCCGCATGGCCTTTCCACTTAATGCATGAAACGTGGATATCGAACTTGGAGTGATAGAACTCCTTCCTAAGTTTTATGGACTAGATTCTGAAAGTCCATATTTGCACATCAAGGAGTTTGATGAGATAGTCACTACATTACACTTTCCAAACGTGTATGAGAACACGATGTGACTTAAATTGTTTCCTTTTTCATTGAAAGAGAAGGCTAAGATATGGATGCACTCCTTAAAGCGAAGATCCATCGACACATGGGCCGAGATGACCTGGGAATTTCTCAAAAAGTTTTTCCCGTTTCATAAAACTAACACTTTAAGGAAGGCAACCATGAACTTTGCCCAAAAAGAGGAAGTGACCTTCTTCCAATGCTGAGAAAGGTTTAAAGATTTCACGAATTCTGTCCACATCGTGGCTACAAAGTATGGCGAACAATAAGCTTTTTCTATAATAGATTGGCTTCATCAATGCGCCAGTTCGTAAAGATGATGTGTAATTGTGAATCATGAACAAAGAGGTCGATGATGCGTGGGATTACCTTGATCAATTGGCAAAAAATACACAATCATGGGACACCTCTCCAAGACTCACCACTTCTAAGCCTACTAATCAAAGGAAAGGGGAGGAATTTATGTTCTAAAAGAGGAAGATGATATGAGTGCAATAGTGGCCAATCTCACAAGACAAGTTGAGGCCGTGGAACTTAAGAAGGCAAAACCTATCAATATGATATGGCTACAGAAGTTGTTTTTGGTATTTGTGTTGTAACATACATACAACTGAGAATTGCCCAACAATTCCTTCTTTTAAGAGATATTGAATGAGCAATCGAATGCCGTGAAAAACTACTAAAGACCTTTCAGGGTACCCACCTCAAATACATACAATTCAGCTGGAGAAGAAACCATTTAGATTTCAGTTAGAGGAATGGACAAACGGCTAACCCACAAGAGGCCCTTACTCAAATTTTAAATCAGAAGAGGCCTCAAGCGGACACGGTTGAAAAATTCATGCAAAACCAAGAGTTATTCAACCAAAATACGGTACAAGCATTCTAGGATATTAAAATAACAATGAGAATGTTTGCATTGTCTATTCAAAGGATTGAGTCACACTTATCGAGTGGGGAGAAAGGGATGCTTCTAGCCTAACTTCTCCCCAATCCAAAGCCACAATGTGAAATTAGTGACCCAACCTCTTCAAAATAAATGGAGCAAGACAAGTCTATCACCACTCTTAGGAGTGGAAAGACAATTAATAAATCTATTCTGGTAAGGGTTGAAAAGCCTAAGGACCCCGAAGAAGATAAGAATGATAGACCTAGCATTACTCCACATGGGTTAGAACCGGAACTTCAAAGTAAGCCGGATTGCGTCATCCCCTCAACGGTTGATTGCACCAAAAACCTCTATCTAATTCTTAGGATATTCTAGATAGAGGTGCTTAAATAAGTAAGGTCAACATCCCTCTCATGGATGCCGTTAAACAAATCCCTTCATATGCCAATTTCTGAAAGATCTATGCACTACCAAAAGACGACAAAACATACAAAAGAAAATCTTTTGAAAAAAAAGTGAGTGTCATCCTCAAGCAAGATGTGCCATAAAAATACAAGATCCCAGTAGCCCAACCATCACTTATGTAATTGGGAATTACCGGATTGAGCATGCACTTCTTGACTTGGGGTGAGTGTAAATTTGATTCCTTACTCGGTCTGCGAACAACTAGGTCTTGGTGAATTAAAACCACTTGGACCACGTTACAACTTACTGATTGATTAGTTCATGTACCGAGAGGGATGATCGAGGATGTGTTGGTCCAGGTTGATAAATTCTACTACCTAGTAGATTAGATTTATTGTTCTGGATAATCAACCCATCATGGATGTGAGCACTCAGATACTCGTCATTCTTGGTCGCCCATTCCTTGCTACATCAAATGTTATCATTAATTGTAGGAATGTGATTATGAATTTATCTTTTGAAATATGACATTGGAGCTCAACATCTTTTTCAATATGAGCAAACAGTTAGAGGATGATGACGATACCCATGACATTAACATGATCGATTTTTTCGTGGAAGATAGAGAACTTTTGATTCTATACTCCGACACTCTATAGACGTGCTTAACCCCTCCCCTGATTTGGATGATGACACGATTAGGGAGATGAATACCATGCTCGATGCTACACCGGTACTTGAAGTTAACCGGTGGAGGCCACAATTTGAAGAATTACCCCAAACTAATGTAGTGCCTCTATCGTCTAGCCTCAAAGCGTCGAAGCTTGACCTAAAACCTTTCCCTCTGATCTTAAATATATCTATTTAGGGTAAGATGAGACATCACCTTGAGCAAGAACAGGAGAGTATGCTTATCTTTACTCTCATTGAGTGTAAAGGAAGGAGCCCTTGGATGGTCAATTGCGGACCTCAAGGGAATTGACCCTTTGATTTGTACTCACCACATTCATCTTGAGGATAATGCAAAGACCTCCCGATAACCATAACACCGATTAAATGCAAACATGAAGGAAGTGGTTAAGGCTGAGGTACTTAAGTTATTAGATGTGGGTATATACCCCATATCCGATAGCCAATGGGTGAGTCCAACTCAGGTGGTTCCTAAGAAGTCCGGAATCACCATTGTAGCCAATGCCAACAATGAACTCATGCCAACTAAAGTTACTACTGGTTGGAGAATGTGCATTGACTATAGAAAGTTGGATACCATTATAAGGAAGGACCACTTTCCTTTACCCTTCATTGATCAAATCTTGGAAAGGCTAGCTGGTCACTCTTACTATTGCTTCCTTGACGGATATTCGAGCTACAATAAAAAAAGAGATAGCCCTTGAAGATTAAGAAAAGACCACATTCACATGGCCATTTGGCACCTTTGCTTACTGAAGGATGCCATTCGGACTATGTAATGCCCCTACCACTTTTCAGCGATGCATGTTAAGTATATTTTCTGACATGGTGGGGCATATTTAGAGGTCTTCATGGACGACTTATCTGTCTTTGGTCCATCTTTCAGCAAGTGTTTGGATCTTTAGTCCATCCTTCAGCGAGTGTTTGGAAAATGTGAAAATGTGCTGAAGCGATGTGAAGAAAAGAATTTAGTACTAATTGGGAGAAGTGTCATTTCATGGTTCGTAAGGGAATTGTTCTTGAACATATCATCTCATCCAAGGGAATTGAGGTAGATATGGCTAAAATTGATCTTATCTCTAACCTACCTCCACCCAAGCGCATATGAAATGTGTGATCCTTCTTAGGACATGTCAGATTTACAAAACGATTCATAAAGAAATTTAGTCACCTCTCTCATCCTTTATGCAATCTGCTTCAAAAGGATGTACTATACGAGTGGACTGAGTAATGCCAGGAAGCTTTTACTAAGCTCAAGGGTATGTTAACTACCGCAACCATCATGCAACCACCTGGTTGGAACATCCCTTTTGAGATCATGTGCGATGCATCCGACTATGCTATTGGGGCAGTGTTAGGCCAGAGAAAAGACAAGAAGCCTTACGTTATCATTATGCAAGTAAAACTCTAAACTCTGCCCAAATGAACTACTCTACTACAGAAAAGGAACTCTTGGCCGTAATGTTCGCTTTGGAAAAATTAGGTCCTACTTTATTGGATCTAAGATCATCATCTACATGGATCATGCGACGGTCAAGTATCTTCTTTCTAAGAAAGATGCTAAGCCCCGCTTGATAAATGAATCTTTCTACTCCAGGAATTTGATCTAGAAATAAAAGACAAAAAAATAAGTAGAAAATGTAGTGGCTGACCATCTTTCAAGGCTTGATCTTCCCAGTCCCCTTGACATGACACCCATTAATGACATGTTCCCTAATGAGCAACTGTTCAAACTCTCACTTACCTTGGTTTGCTGATATTGCTAATTATCTTGCCTCAGTTTCACCCCAACACATTAGAATGCGCACGATAAGAAAAAAATCTTCGTCGAGGTTCGTAAGTTCTTCTGGGATGATCATATTTATTCAAATATTGCCTAGACCCAAATTCTAGGAGATGTGTCCAGATAATAAACACCAAAGTGTCATCCTTCTGTCATTCGCAGGCCTGTGGTGGTCACTTTTTGCTAGAAAGACCACGACCAAAATTCTCCATTGCGGCTTTTACTGCCCATTATGTTTAAGGACACTCATGAGTTTTGTAAAGCTTGTGAGCATTGTCAAAAATTGGGTGCATTGTCCCGTCGAAATATTGATGCCTCTGAACTCCATTCTTATCATTGAAGCATTTGATGCTGGAGCATCGATTTCATGGGGCCATTCCCCCAATCCTTTGGAAATTTGTACATTTTGCTAGCAATAGACTATGTCACTAAGTGGATCGAAGCGATCCCATGTCAGAACAATGACCATCATATGATCATTCGATTTTAAAAAGAAATATCATTTCTTGGTTCGGAACAACTCAGGCCATCATTAGTGATGAAGGTTCACTCTTTGTAATAGGCCATTTGAAAACTTAATGAAGAAATATGGCATCTCTCTATAAGGTGAGCACTCAATACCACCCGTAGACAAGTGGGCAAGTTAAGATTTTCAACAGATAATTAAACACATTCTAGAGAAAATGGTTAACCCTGACCATAAGGATTGGTCAATCTGTTTGACCGATGCTTTATGGGCATACTGTACAACCTTTAGGACTCCCATTGGAATGTCTCCCTTTAGACTTGTCTATGGGAAAGCTTACCACTTGCCTATAGAGTTGGAACATAGAGCCTACTAGGCTATAAAAATCTGAACTTCAATTTGGACAATACTGGTTCACTGCGCAAACTACAGTTGAATGAACTTGAGGAAATATGGAACGACGCATACGAGAACTCGAGAATTTACAAGGACAAGATGAAGGTGTTTCATGATAGGAACATCCTTCGAAAATCATTCATAATTGGTCAAAAAGCTCTTCTATACAATTCTCGGTTACACCTTTTCCGGGTAAACTCCGATCTCAATGGACTGACCCTTTCACTGTTACTAATGTCTATACACATGGGGCCATTGAGATAAAGAATCTAATGAATGGCTATGTTTTTAAAGTAAACGAACATCGTTTAAAGCCATTTGTTGAGAAATTGACTCAGAGGACATGTCCATGCCTCTGACTGATCCTGTGTACCAGGATTGATCTCCTAATCTGATGGAGGTGTAGTTAGTTAGATTTTATTATTTAGTAGGATTTATGATTAGGATAGTTGCTCTCAGTTTTTTTGAGTCTTTGTGCTAACCCATATTTACATTGAGAACCTTGGAAAAACTTCAGTCCCCTTTCTTCAGGTACTACCTTTCCATCACTTCTCATTTCCTTTCATTGTCTCATATGCATTGCATGCTTATGTGTGTGTGTGGGTGTGTGTGTATATACATACATAGATATATATATAGAGATATATATATATATAGATAGATATAGATATATATATACATACATATAATATATATATATATTATATATATGTTATGTATATACACACACACACACACATTAAGGACAATGTAGATTTTAGGTTGGGGGGGGGGGGGGGGGTGTGGATTAGGTAAACAAATCAGTGTTTTCTTAGTTCTGAGCAATTTTTTTTTAAATTTTCATTGTTTCAAGTTGAAATCTATTTGGAAAATATAAATTATATATGTAAAGATGTTTTGAGTATGATGATAAGATTGAAATTGATTTTGAATTGTTGGAGTTGATCAACTAAGTAGTCTATCACCTACAATTCTAACTCAATTGATTAAGAGGAAGTTTGAATATCATGTTAATCATAGCACAAGCGTGGAGCAGCCGCCAAAGAGTTTTTCTTCTTCCCTAGTTTATTTTTCATGCCTTGTTTAAGAGATTTGGTTTCAAATCATGTATATGGTGGTTGGTTAAACCTCTTAGCTAGGGCCATGAGGTGAAGCTTGTAGCGTGTGGGATATTTATTGCTTTGATTCTTGTTCTTATTGAACTTCATGATTTTTAGTTTTAGTTTGATATTAAGGAATATTTTCAGTTTTATATGATTTATTGTGACTCAAAATACAATAGATGCTATGATAGCTTTGGATACCTTATTTCCTGTTTGAGATAATGAGATTGGTAAATCCCATTATTCACCTTCGTCTCCTGGGCATGGTAGGGTGATGGAATCCCTTCTAATCTTCACATTCTCCTCCATTGAGAATTAAGTCAATGAAATTTCAGATTTGATTTAAATTGCTTTATCTTCTAATTTGATAGGATAGGACTCCAATTCTAATTGTATTTATTGAATCAAGAAGGTAGCATCTTAATAGCTACAAGTGGATCCTTGACACCCTAGTTCCCACCTTTAATTGATAGTTTAAAATTATTCACAAATTACCTTTTTTATTCCAGAATTAAGATTGAGTTCTTCTAGTTCTACTTCTAGTTCTTTTCAGAATACACACAAGTTTAGTCCCTGTGGATTCGACCTTGTTCTCATAGTTATTACTACATCGTGACCCTACACTTGGGGTTATGAGCATGTTCCTGTGAAAACCTTATTATAGTGAAAGCCAATATAATGTGGATAGTGATTATTGGGAGTGAGTAGGTGTGGCTGTTTTGAGAACAGTTTGTTGACACACACTAAACCACTATAATTCTTGGTGTTGTGGTGATGCCTTTTATGTTTATGTGGTGAATAGTTGTAATCTCTTTAAGTTAAAGTGTGAATGCTTGTAATAGTTAAGCTTTTATTGACCTTGCTTGGTTTGCAATTTTGATTCTTATAAGTTTCGTGAAATAAGGTTGTCTTGCTAAACTTGTTTGGGTGAAGGTTGTCCTATGAACCAGTTTGAATCAACGTTTCAATACTAGTGCAATTGAGACCTCTAATTTATTAACTATTGTGCAGTTTATTTTATTATTTGGCATAGTCCTATTCACCCCCCTCTAGAACCGGTTAAGCTCTCTTTTTTATGCCAACACTTCCTCATCATGTAAATCCAACTCCTTTCGCAAAAATGCCTAACATATGCCATGATATGTATGGTTGGATAAATATTTATTAAAGAATTTAAATGACATGTAAGGCCCGTGTATCCTAGTCGTACCATTCCTTAGACTCCATGATCCTCCTCGTCGAATTCTGGCAACCCACGACTTATAATCGGTGATGCGCACGACCCTATGTCGTATCCCGTAGATCTGAGTCAACTTGACTGAGACTGTACTATTGCGACCGTGCCATCACCGCGGTTTCAACGCCGTGACTTGTGCACCGATGCGATGCCCAGGCCAAGAGTTGTGGGCTCATGTATATTTCGAGGAAACGCGCGCGCATTGTGAATCCCTAGAAAATCTCTACCATCCATCACATCAATCAATCAAGTACTAGTTAGTACAAAACATCCCTCTCTTACACAAGCCATCCCAAAGTCAACCCTCATGTCACTCACACATCCCTTTCATCCATCACAACCTCTCTCCCTCTCATTCTCTCCACCATTTCCAAGCAAACCAAGGAGAGAGCAACTGCCCAAGCATTCCAAGGATATGAGAGAGTCAAGTGTGTGGCCCAATTCCTACCCCAAATCTTCCATCCTAACCTTCAACCTTCATCTCCTCCATCAAGGAGGAAGCTTAGGAGCTAGGGATTCCAAGGAGCCAAGAAGATCCAACGTTGGGTGATCTTAAGTTTAGATTATTGTTTTAATCCATAAGAGAAGTGGGGCCTACCAGTTGATGGTAGAGACCCCATTTTGTACCCTAGGTGTGGCCAATGGCCAACCATGATTTATATGTTCATCCCATGATGGGGCCATTCTTCATGGACCCCACCATGATGTTTACTTTGGTAACAGATGCTAATGGCATCTAGACCTTTGATCTTGTGGTGGGGATGGTTCCCCACCTTGAATTTATATTGTTAGCCCATAAGATTTGGGATCCAAGACAATGCATGTATTGTATTCTAAGGGAGGGCTCATAGTGGCGAAGCCCCTCCCCTCCACACATCTCTCTCTCTCTCTCTCTCTCTCTCTACAATTACTCTTTTTTATTCCAGAATTAAGATTGAGTTCTTCTAGTTCTACTTCTAGTTCTTTTCAGAATACACACAAGTTTAGTCCCTGTGGATTCGACCTTGTTTCTATAAGTTATACTACATCGTGACCCTACACTTGGGGTTATGAGCTGTTCTGTTGAAAACCTTATTTATAGTGAAAGCCAATATAATGTGGATAGTGATTATTGGGAGTGGAGTAGGTGTGGCTGTTTGAGAACAGTTGTTGACACACTAAACCACTATAATTCTTGGTGTTGTGGTGAATGCCTTTTATGTTTATGTGGTGAATAGTTGTAATCTCTTTAAGTTAAAGTGGTGAATGCTTGTAATAGTTTAAGCTTTTATTGACCTTGCTTGGTTTGCAATTTTGATTCTTATAAGTTTCGTGAAATAAGGTTGTCTTGCCTAAACTTGTTTGGGTGAAGGTTGTCCTATGAACCAGTTTGAATCAACGTTCAATACTAGTGCAATTGAGACCTCTAATTTATTAACTATTTGTGCAGTTTATTTTATTTTATATTGGCATAGTCCTATTCACCCCCCCTCTAGGACCGGTTAAGCTCTCTTTTTATGCCAACACTTCCTCATCATGTAAATCCAACTCCTTTCGCAAAAATGCCTAACATATGCCATGATATGTATGGTTGGATAAATATTTATTAAAGACATTTAAATGACATGTAAGGCCCGTATCCTAGTCGTACCATTCCTTAAACTCCCATGATCCTCCTCGTCGAATTCTGGCAACCCACGACTTATAATCGGTGATTGCGCAAGACCCTATGTCGTATCCCGTAGATCTGAGTCAACTTGACCTGAGACTTGTACTATTGCGACCGTGCCATCACCGCGGTTTCAACGCCGTGACTTGTGCACCAATGCGATGCCCAAGCCAAGAGTTGTGGGCTCATCAGTATATTTCGAGGAAACGCCGCGCATTGTGAATCCCTAGAAAATCTCTACCATCCATCACATCAATCAATCAAGTACTAGTTAAGTACACAACCCATCCTCTCTACACAAGCCATCCCCAAAGTCAACCCTCATGTCACTCACACCATCCCTTTCATCCCATCAAAACCTCTCTCCCTCTCATTCTCTCCACCATTTCCAAGCAACCAAGGATGAGAGCAACTGTCAAAGCATTCCAAGGATATGAGAGAGTCAAGGTGTGGCCCACTTCCTACCCCAAAATCTTCCATCCAACCCTTCAACCTTCATCATCCTCCATCAAGGAGGAAGCTTAGGAGCTAGGGATTCCAAGGAGCCAAGAAAGATCCAACGGTGGGGTGATCTTAAGTTTAGATTATTGTTTTAATCCATAGGAGAAGTGGGGCATACCAGTTGATGGTAGAGACCCCATTTTGTACCCTAGGTGTGGCCAATGGCCAACCATGATTTATAGTTCATCCCATGATGGGGCCATTTTCATGGACCCACCATGATGTTTACTTTGGTAACCAGCATGTAATGGTCATCTAGACCTTTGATCTTGTGGTGGGGATGGTATCCCCTCCTTGAATTTATATTTGTTAGCCATAAGATTTGGGATCCAAGACAATGCAGTATTGTATTCTAAGGGAGGGCTCATAGTGGCGAAGCCCCTCCCCTCCACAACATCTCTCTCTCTCTCTCTCTCTCTCTCTCTCTCTATATATATATATATATATATATATATATATATATATATATTATGTGGCTCACCTGATGTATGCATGAAACAACCAAATTGTCCAACAGTGGGGTGTATTGTTGTCCACCATGGGATCACACAGGCCCTGGCACGCAGGGACGACAAAAAATATAGGCTGGATTCTCAGCCGTGTAGACCACCTATGTGGACCCCACTGTGATGTATGCTCCGTGTCCACCGTTCACATGGTGGAATCCCAGGCGTGGACGAGAGTATGCCAGGCCCGGCACTGGTATCGACCAGCCTGCCAGCAGGCCTGGACGTAGAGAAACCACAAATGTCAACTTGATTTCTGATGGTGGGCCACACATGTGGACCCTACCCTTGATGTATGTATCCGATCCACACGACCACCCATTTCCTAGCTCATTTTAGGTGTTGAGCCGAAAAATGAAGCCAATCCAAATCTCTGGCGGGCCATATATAGTGTAGAAAACAGTGGTTTTGGTGATATAAACTGTTAGGGCACGCTGTGATGTTTCTACACACCAAAACATATTAAATTGGTCTTATTAGACCTATTACGAGCCGAGAACCCAACCGGTGGAGTAGATCCTCCTGATGTGGGCCTCACCTATGAAAAACGGCAAAAAAATAATAAAGCAAGGGCTGGATGCCACTTGCTGTCAGTGTCCAGAGGACGTTCCAGCAAGCAGCGTCCTACCGCTTATGGGATAGGAAAAGGACAGTGGGTCCCACCACAGGTCTCACTGTGATGTATGGCAAGCATCTACACCGTGCATTTGATGGGTCCCTCAAGATATAGGGCTACCCCAAAAATCAGCCATACATAGAATGCAGGTGGCCCACACCATCTAAAATCATGTGAAGACATGCTAAATCATATCAAAGCACTTGCTGGGGGTCATCTGAAATTTAGATGTATCTGAAACTTGGTCTGACCCCTTAACCAAGAGGGACACACATAATGGATGGGCTGGATTTATGAACCACGTCTTGGGGGCCCAACAAATGATTATAGACGTTTTAATGAAGGGTAAACCTCTAACTGTTGTGCATGGTGTGGCCCACACAAGCCACAAATTGAATTAATTTAAGTCCTAGGCCCCACCATGATGTGTGTATTATAAACACGCTGTTCAGCTATTTTCCAGGGCTGGGGCCCCATTGCATTGTACGGCTCACCATGATGGTGTACATTATATACACCCTGTCCATTCATTTTCTTAAGGCTGTGGGCCCCATTGTTTTGAGAGGCCCAATGTGATATATGTGAGGCCCTTGAGTGAGGCCATCGTGATGTACATGAGGCCCTTATGATGAGGCCCATTGTGATGTATATGAGGCCCATGTGGTCAAGCCTAATATGATGTATATGAGGCCCTTATAATGAGACCCATTGTGATGTATATGAGGCCATGTGGTGAGCCCATATGATGTATATGAGGCCCTTGTATGAGGCCCATTGTGATGTATGTGAGGCCTTGAGTGGGCCCAATTGTGATGTATGATTCCACATGAGTATGTGATAATATGTAACACCTCGTACTTTTCAGTACTCGGGTGTACTGTATAAACCTAACTTAGTATAAAATAACCTAGCTTACTTGAACAGTCGCCCTCAATATCCATCTTAATCATTTAATTTTGACTATGACAACAAGACCTTAAGAGTTTAGTTTAATCTGCCCTGGACCTGATGGCTTTTAACCATCTGAAGTTGAGCTAGAACATTCCACAACGCATCTGTAGGGTCTGAAGCCCACCATAGATTGACCCTTGATTGTTTATGGTAAGGTTGCTTTGCTGTAACACCCCGTACCTTTCTGTACTCAGGTGTTTTTCGTGAAGATCTAACTTAGTATATAAACCTAGTTCATTGTACGTTCACCTTTAATTTAAACATAAACCTAACCATACGTCTTGAGTTGTGAAGCCTGAATAATTAGGGCAACGATGTCTTGTACTGGGACACGTCGTTTGATCACATAAGGGCTGTTTGATTTTGAGGGAATAGGAAAATACCCTTGAAAAAGGTCATTATTACCTTTTCCTTGTTTGAATTTTCAAGTTCTTTTCTTCTCGAAAATTGGTCCGAAAAAGCAGACTTACATTTGTGGACCCCACTGTGATGTGCATGACATATCCACACTGTCCATCTGTTTTTTGACCCAAAAAGTCCAAAAACAGGAGAGCTTCCCGCCCGCAACCGTTCGAAGAGGAAAACACATGTGTTTCCCTCCTCACGTTCGATCGACATGTGGCCCACGACGTCGTCTTAAATGGGAGATCCAGACCTTTCATCTGATCAAGGAGGTGGGCACGAACAGATCCACGCCGTCCGTACACATCCAGGTATCTGTGCATATGCACAATCTCAGGCAAAATCCCGCGTGCGTGTAGAAAATTTTTGTTTCTCTTTCCACTTGCCAGCTCGACGATCCAAGTGAGGAGAATTCCTCTTATCTCGGACGTCCATTTGATGAGATCTTAGCCATCCCACCCTAGTAGAACAAAACCATAGGGTTTTTACAATACCAGCTGGTTTTAGGAGTGGTTTTAAACAGATTGAATCCTGACCATTTATTTTCCATCCAACGGTCTGGGATCCTTAGGGCGATGCTATTAGAGGGAGAAGATCAGTCCTCAACGTCGGCTTCTCCCATCCTTGTGGCTATGCTTGAGAAATGGCAGCCATCTTCAACTACTGAACCAACCAGCCTATCCTCCACCAAGCTTCAATGAAGCATGTTTACAAGCTTCCAAGGGACCAAAAGGACCGTCCCTAAGGACTGGATTGGAGGAAGAAGTAGGGAGGTCGAAGCTGCCATTATCAGAGGTCTTCTTCTCCGCCGAATAACAGCTCAAGTGCGGCTGAACTGCACCACGTATGGCCTGGTTCGGACCTTATGGAGCACACCGAAAAAGGGGAAGACAATACGACGTGGAAGAAGAGAGAAGAAGAAGAGAAAGGAAGAAACGAGAAAGAAATGAAGAAGAGAAAGAAGGAGAGTGATGCGACTGTTGACCGCACCAACACAACCACTCAAACCGGACCGAGCTGTGCCTGTGTCCAGGTGTTGTTGGGCCAGTTTAAATAAGAAGAAGGAGGAAAAGAAGGGAAGAAATAGAGATGGGAGGGGTGCACGGCTGCACTAGCTCGAATCGAGCCAATCCAAGCTACTAGCGAGTTCAACTAGCTGGGCCGAGTCAGGTAAGTCGAGTTGCTGTCCAGCTGAGTTGGACATGAGTTTTGGTCCGGTCCAAGCTTTTGGGAAGTCTAGGGAGAGAAGAGAGGAAGAAAGAAAGAGAAGGAAAGGAGGAGAGGGATAGAGAAGAAAGAGAAGAAAGAGTGAGTGAGAGGCGAGTGGTGCCATACTACACCCACAGCCGAGTTCGACCCAAGTCAGGCTGGGCTAGGTGCCTATTGTGGGAGTTCCAGCAAAGGTTGAAAAGAAGAAGAAAGGGAGAATGAGGATCAACTCGATCGGCTCTAACTGAGTCGACCCACCGAGTCAAATCGCCAAGTTGACTAATGTGAGTCAACTCTCTCCCCATATTAGATTGTCTTGCATTACCATTAGTTTCATTACCATGAATATGACGATTATTAAGCATGAATAGCCATCAGTACACTGTTTACACCAATATTAGTTATTATAGATGAAACTACTATTAATGATACTAGTATGGCATCCATCACTTAGAAAATATTACCATTAATAATAGATTTTATCATTTTGTTACCATTGGAATACTTATTATTACCATGGTCACAAATATTAATTATATCATTAACGTTAAATGGTAACTAACCATATTAGTGCATTGTGTTTAAACTACACATTCATTATACTTTAACTCCTAGAACTAAACCCTAAAAATCTAGCCTAGACCTAAAATCTAAGATAAAATTCTAGACCTAAGTAACTTGAACCCCAGCTTAATACTTTAAACATAGATAGTGTGTTAGATTTGGGTCAAATTATAGAATTTCATAATTCATGGTAGATCATAGTATCAATCATCATGACTAGATTCATTATGGATAATTATGACTATTATCATTTTCCTTATAAGATTAGTATAGTTCTTGTTAATACGATCATTAGTATTAGTTCTTATTATATTATTGTTAGTAAAAATTTTATTATTATTACTTGCGTTATTCAAGAGACTATTAATCATTATAAGAATAATAGACAAATCGGTATATTTAAATATGAACATGTGAACCAGCATTATTAATATGTTAGCTAATATAAATTATAACACTAACACTAATAGTTATCTTGTAATTATTAAGATTAAATTATAACTAGCACACCAACTAGAGTTCAAATCCTATAATCTAAGTTTAGGACTAAACCCTAGGATGAAAATCCTAATTTTATAATGAAAACCCTAAGATAAATAATTCAAACCCTGGGCTATGATCTTAAACCTAGATAGTGCGTAAAACTTGGATCTAATTGTACAAGTTCATGATTTGTGGTAGGATTCAATTCTAAGGGTGCAAGCACTTAGCAACACTAGAAGGTGAATCAGTTCATCAGGTGATGATTTCTTTCCCTTGAGCTTTCCATTTTCCTATTAGCTTACGTGATAGTTTTTATTTAATTTCGATTGATAATTGATATCTTCATCTTATAATCACATGTGTTAATTATTGGAATTGAATTGCCAGATTACATGCTTAATATTTATCCTGCATACTTTGTTATGCTGGTCGATTACTTATGGATTGTTTCTGGAATTTAAACTGCTACATCAGTGGGAAACCCTCACTTATAAATGTACACCCACACTTGGGATGTAACTCGATTGATTGTAATTGTAATGGACCTTCGACTTAGTGGTTATTAAATGGTGGTTTAAAATAATTATTGATGTGGGCCTGCCATCCAAGGGTTGCCTTGTCTAAGTGGTTTTTAAGGATGATCTTTTATCGCATAGTTTTTCATATTTGCCCTATTTGGCTTAGTTTTGATATTCGCCCTATGTGGCTTTATTTTGGTATTTTCCCTATATGGGTTCGATGTTTTATTTTGTGCAACGATGCAATGGCAAGTCCCATATACTAAACATGATTGGCCACTAGTAGATGGGTTCCATTAAACACCCTAAGGTGGTAATCTCATGAGCTGGGGATAGTAGTCATGGGACACTATGCCCGATCTGTCGGCCCACGTTGGGTGACGAGCTCCCCGTAGTGACCCTTGAGTTTACTTAAACTGGCTGATTGTAATTGAAATAATAATGGTTTGGCTAATCATCCATTCATGGCATACGGGCGAGACAGATGACTAATTCTGGATGTCGTATCACGTGTAACATCCCGATTTCCATATAGCCAATTACACGCACACCTAGCCATATACATCTACCTCATGAGGAATATAGTGAGATATTTGTAACACCCTGGTTCTCAAAACCTGAGGATAGTCGCTCCTCATAGAGAACCCGAGTATTACGTTATGAAGTGGACTAACATACATCTAAATAACGGCAAATTCTATAACATGGAGTAAGGCAACATTGCATAAAAAAGAATATCAAGAGTAACAATAAGGAAGCTTTATACATGTAAATGGGAGTGGAATGAAATCCCACAACAAGGAGAATATTTTATTACAATTCAAACAAGATACAAAATCTAAAATATGAAAGCAATGTAAATCCTAAATTATCAGTCGAGCTCCAACGGCTCAACTGCAATGGCATAGAGGCCCTCCTTGCTTAACTCCACCTCAGCTGGGATCCCATCATAGGTGTCTCCACCTGTCATCATACCTGTATTTATTTGGTGCAACCACACGATTGGGTGAGTGAAAACTCAGTGGAAATTTCCTGCAAGGATTCACGCATACCATATCATTCCAAGACAGTTTAAGTCACATGTAATCAATCATATTGAGAGTAATATGAATTTAATTGTCAATGGATGGATGTATGAATGTATGGCAAAAAGTCACAGATCTGGGGATGCACATCCAATAGTCAAAATAAAGGGTCGCCCGCGGTAGTAGACTACCGAAGACCATACAGATTGCCTGTGGTAAATTAACTACCTGGAATAGGCCATTCAGACGAGTGTGCCCAAGGATATCTCTTGGAAAAGTACACGACGTATGTCGAGGAGGGTCTAATCCCGAAAAAGCCTCATACAAAGAAAGAGCACCCAAAGTGGCACAAATGCACATGATCTATGAGTCCACTGAAGGGATAGCACCTTCAGTAAATCATACAAGATGTGACTTACATTGAGCACTCGGAAAAGCTCATATGTCATGCGTGGATGTTATGCACTATGATACTCAAGTACACTCCATGATATTAACAACGTCACCTTCATAAATATAGCCAAGCTCATGGTCTTATCATAGGATGTCAGACAATCAAATGTAAGTTCAGTATAATCCCAAATGCCCTTTTTAGGACCAATGGGGCCCATGAATGTGACATATGGAATGTAGTTAGGGAACTCATTCGACATTCCTTATGGAAGGTAACATCATACATGATCTCATTTAGAGTATTGCAATACCATGATTCTTATCACCACTAGTAGTACTATACCCAAAGTCAAGCAATTTCTAAAATACTATGTAAAACACAAGACTAAGTCTAGATCTTATAGATATCAGGATCTGTGAAATGGGAAATGAAGTAGAGACTCATGTTCATCACAGAAAACAGGAATAGAAGAAATAGTTCACTGTACGTATTGTTCCAAAATTTAGAACACATCAGATTCAACTAAGAATGAATCTAGCATATGTGGAGTGTAATGGGCAATTTACTATTTATAACATGATTGTAAATAAGATCTCTTTCTTCATGTTTAAGAGATAGGAATGTGCATGTGATACTATTCATAATATGATTGGGAATAAGACCTCTTGCCTCATGCTTGATAGATAGAAATGCACATGTAACTATGAAATCTCAAACATGGAATATGATACAAGTCCTTAAATGCACAATAGTAACAATTCTAGGAATTTACTCATAGTTGATCAATGAACAGAGAAATGAAATTACAACTTTAGTGTCTCTAAACATTAGGCTCAAACCAGCTTAGAGTTCAATGAAATGAATGAAGCAATGTGGGACGTTCCTCACCTTGGATGGGTGTTGACCTTGATGAGTTTAAGCGTCTTGTTCTTGGAATTGATTGAAGGGAATGATCTTCCAAGGTGGACAGTTGAAATCAACACCTGAATGAGATGTTACTAAATCCAGTGAGTCACGACTAAGTTGACTCGGTTGGATTTCTCAACCCACAACTAGTTGTGTTTCAACTCAGGAAAACTACCGGTTGTGGTAATTGACTATTGGGATTTTTTGGATGTGTGGTGATAATCCAGATTGCCAGTAAAGGATACGCCCTGGTTATGTTATTTCAGGGGTTTTTACTGAGTTAACTCAGTTAGGTACTTATGGAATTAACTCGTTAGTGAGTTAGGTGCAGACTTACGACAGAGATGAGTTTGATTATGATACCTGTACCAGTGTTAGTCCTATTTGAAAGCACCACAAGGGTCAGGTCCTGATCGGTTCAGGTTGAGTACGAGGGCCGTGACTCGGCGCTTGACTGAGTCACTTGTAGGAGGTTGATTCGAGTCTCGCTTTCAGTTATAACTGAGTCGGAGGTCTGAACAGGGGTGTTCTTGACTGCTGGAAGAGGTGGGACGAGTTGTGTAACGCCCCGGTTTTCAGAACCCGAGTACACGACTCAGATTCCAAGAACCCAGGAGTTAGCTATTAACAATGATGATCATCTAATAAATCAAAGTGCGATATAGTGGGAATGAAAATCATGCCATAGATAAAGCTTCAAAATAGGAATAATATTCGGGCACACCCAGCTGGGGGCCACTTACAAAACCTTAAGTTTCCCTAAAACCCAAAAGTGCTGAAATAAGATATATGACTAAACTACTGATTTAGCCCGTAGTAGGCTGCAGCTCCTCATCATATGGTTCCTCCTCGGCCACCACCGCTTCTAGACCTGCCACGTCCTCGACGTCTCCCATACCTGCATCCTCTGTACGGTTGAACATTGATGAATGAGTGGCCAACTCAGTGTGATCTCCCCTCAAGATTACACACCGCCACCCTAAACCAGGAATAACACAAAATATATAGATAATTCAAAACATAGTAGATGCAGTCTTATTAGATGCGTGGATGTATGAATGCAATCATCGCCCCGGGGATGCTCATCCGTGCGGACAGTGGGCCGTCACCCATGCAATCATCGAACCTGGGAAATGTCATCCAGTCGGAACAATACGTGCCATGTATGCATGATTAGCCAAGTTGTTATTAGTCCATTTACAACCAGCCGATTTAGATAAGCTCAAAGGTCACTACGGGGAGCACATGGCCCAGCGTAGGCTAACGGCTCAGGCATAGTGTCCCATTCCCACCATTCCCGGCCTATGAGACTACCGTCTTAGGGTGTGTGTAGTACCCACTAACATGTGGCCAATCAGTTCAACATAAAGGGGTCCACCACCAATGCTGACTGGGAATGAAACATTGAAATTACCAAACATGGTGACTAAACATGACGGCATGAATGGTGCAAAGGCGAGTAAACAATGGTATTTAGAAAAGTTGTGAAGTTCATCCCGAGTCTAATAGGTGTAGTCCCACATGGATGGTAAACCCTAGGGTCAAATACCACAACCAAAACCTCCATGTCAGGGGCCTACTAAGATCACAACTAGTCTTGTTACACCCCAAGCACGGACTCTCCTTTGATGAAAATTCCCATGGAGAGATTTCATCAATATGTGTGTCATAGCAACATGTGTCACAATAAGGAACAGTAACTGAAATCGCATAAGATACATAACGTAAATGACTGAATGATTCATTTAGGCAGTTTAACGAAATAAATATTCTAAACAATAGTAAGCATGAGGATTATCATGTTAAACAGGTAAATTAAGTGAATACAGTTTATTTCCATACACGATTCATCATTAGTCTAATTAGCCATTTACACTAAAACTGTCATTTCTAGTCTAGTTAGGGATGGAAAGCTTAAGGGGAGGAAGTCATCACCAGATAAGTTGTAGAATGCTCCTTGAGGCGAGTTTCCTAGAGAAGGTGGTGCACCTACGCCGCTTACGTAATTCCCTGCACGCATTTACTTTCATGAGTCAAGGTACTACGAGTTTTGGGAGGCCCCATCCCAAAGTTGTTCGGGTTGTGGCCAAGGGTGATCAGACCCGATCAGCACCCACTAGCTACATTCAGTCGTCCAAAATCAGGCCATGGTGTAAATAAAACATTTACACCCAGTCGGGACTACATCGCAGGAAATGGCCAACTCATGGTGGGATTTACTATACAGACCGCATGGATAGATGTCTATCCAGGTGGAACCCATGCATGTGGCTTGCCGACCTATAGACGACTCGCCACATAGCATAAATATGTATACATTACATAGTGTATATGGATCGCATAATATATATGTATACATGGCATACATTATATTTGCATCACATGGCATACATGTGTTCATCCTAGGTATAACGCACGTATCATATAGTATCTGTATACTTCCTATGTGCTATGTATACACAACTTGAGCACCTGGTGGATCCTACGTAAGGGTGGCCCTCATACAATGTTTTATTGCATATACATACATATTTATCTATAGCAAAAGAAAGGGAGGGAAAGAAGGAAAAACGTCCAGGTCTGGTCGTTACTAGGGGATCGCCCAAGCAATGTCCCTGATGGACAGTTAGGGGAGCTCTCAACCTCAAGGTGGGTCCTGATGTGGGGTCTGCTGCTGAGGCAGGGTGCGGCCCACTTGCTGATGCAAGGTGCAGCCCACCAACAGGTGGAGGGAGTCCACCGTCAATAAGCCCACCGACATTTCTGTGCAGGGCCCAATGCCAGGCAGAACAGCCCACCTGCATTTTGTGCAGGCCCAACACAGGTGCAGCCCACCCGAACACGTTCCTAGACTCGTTGGGAGTTGCTCCCATGCGTCGCCCGATTCCCTGCTCAGGGGGCAGATTGGGCCTTGATTTCAGCCAGGTGGAGGACTGAAACAGGCCTCGATTTCCATCTAATCGTGACCTGGTGGGGCCCACTTTGAAGCTCCTACCAAGAGCTCAACTCAGGCCTCCCGTTTGATGTTGATTCTCAGCAAGACGTTGCCTGTTTGAGCCCTATTTCTGCTCAACTGCAACAGACCTCCACCATCTTCTCCAGGCCTGATCTAACTTGGACAGAGGCCTGAATAGGCCTACAGCAATCTCATGAACTATGGCTAGCTTCAGCCCAAATCTCAGCCATTGATTTGGCTAGACCTCAGCTTGAAATGGAGGCTCTGGTTGGGTCAGATTTCGGCCGGGAACAGGGCCATGGATTGGCTCACCTCCGGTCCGAAATGGGGGACCCAGCATCGCTATTTACTCAGACTGTTCCTCAGCCATTGGTCGGCTGATTAGGGTCTGGGACTGGGTCGTCTTCCAGCCTACCTCTGGCCACGATTTGGGTCTGCTCTTAGCCCTAAAGACCGCCATCAGTTGGCTATTTCTAGCTTGCGGACCCAACCTACCATGCTATAGTATAAATAGTTGAAAGAAGAGAAAGGGAGGGGTGCTGGAAACCACCTGAGCTTCTTCTTCCTCTTAGAAACGGAGTCTCCCTGACCTGAACTGACCTAACTTGTCCCGGGTTTGGGTTGAGCTGGAGCAGTGCGGGCGTCGGGTGCTCACGACCACAGCCTTTACTCACCTTTGCTTTCCCTCTCTCTCTCTCTCTTCTAAACTCGGTTGGTCTGCACTGAGTTGTCTCAACCTGCCTGGGCCGGGTCGACGCAGTGCGGCACCGTCCTTGCCTTTTCACTCTCATCTCTCTGTTTTCCTTCCACAGTCACTTCCTTCACTCATGGCGTCGATCCTAAGGCTACAATGCCTAATTTATAGCTGAGGGAGAGAGGGCAAGAATGGTGGAGATTTTCCCAGCCATTGGATGACTGTGATTTCGCCAGGCCCTGCCTTTCCCAAAGAGGAAAACTTTTTTCTCTCCTTTTCTTCCACAGGCCCGGCTTGGCCGTTTCTGGTAATGGAAGAGGCGTGCTCGCCACAGGGATTTGGACGGATGGGATCACACGATCGAACCGATCGTGAGCCGTCCGTCCGATCCCATCGTGTCCCCATCACGCGGATGCCTTCCACGTGCAAGGTGCTGGACGGTGGTGGCCCATCTCCCTCATCCGTTTACCCAGGATCAAACGGCTATAGGATTTCGCTAAGTAGATCCCCACAGAGGTTTTGATTGGCTTAGATGGCTTTGAAAATGGCCAGGGTGGCCCACTTGGAGGCCCAAAGATCCATCATTCAAATAGGGAAATGGCGGGAAAAACCACCATTTTGTGATTTTTTGAATGAAGGTCGGTCAAAGGCTGTTGGACCGACTTCGTGGTTTCAGCGCATGTCGCATACACGCATTCTTAGTGTACATGCACCGTGTAGGGGTCTGCAAGGATGTTAGCGTCCTAATCCATACCGTCCATTCATACTGGGGACCCTTAACAGGGATCCCAACCCACTTTGGACTGATGGCGAGGACCAGGTGGGCCGTTACACCCTCTTATGGGCTGTTTTTGGTCCATTTGACGTGATCTATCGAGTGGATGGGCCTAACGCTCATTTTCAAAGGTTAATATGAGGTGTTGGTTGAGGTGAGGGCTTGGTTTATCTTAACTGATTGTTGAGTGTGTGTGGCAGGTGTGTTGCACCAGTTTTAATTGACAAATGACTTAAATTTGGAGTGCTCGAGTAGCCTCACCTTCCTGCTTGTCGTAGGTCGTGTTCTGGCTTCCAGAGGACCTGGATGGATGGCCTTAATTTCGATCAGGATCCTTATCCTGCAGATGTAGTGTTCAAGCTAGTTGGTTCATCAGATCTGGTGTGGATTAAAAGGGTAACACCCGAGTACCGATGGTACGGGGTGTTACAGTCTACCCCCCTAAAAAAAAAAAATTCGTCCTCGAAATTACCTGAGGTGTGTTATTGAATAGGTGAGGGTACTTGTCCCTAACTTCTACTTCTCATTCCCACGTTGCTTCTTCTTACCTGTGGTGTGACCAAAGGACCTTGACTAGAGGTATAGTCTTCGTCCTCAAGACCTGCTCCTTATGGTCCAAGATACGAATAGGTTCCTCAATGTAGGAGGCATTATCTGTAAGCTCGATTTGCTCCCAGCTAACGATGTGCGACTCTTCAGGTGTATATTTTTTCAACATGGATATGTGAAAGACGTTATGAATACCGGACAACGCAGTAGGTAGTGCAAGGCGGTATGCCACGGCTCCCACTCGATCCAAAATCTCGAATGGACCAATGAAGCGCAGTGCTAGCTTCCGCTTCTGTCCGAATCTCATCAGTCCCTTCATAGGTGATACCTTCAAAAATACATGATTGCCAGCTTTGAATTCTAAGTCGCGACGTCAATTGTCCGCATAGCTCTTCTGTCTGCTCTAGGCGGTGAGCAAACACTTTCTGACCACATTAATGACCTGAGTAGTAGCCTGAATCAGCTCTGGACCCAATAAGCTCCTTTCTCCGATTTTTTCCCAACACTGTGGTGCTCGGCAAGGACGACCATAGAGAGCCTCATAGGGTGACATGCCGATGCTGGACTGAAAACTGTTATTGTACGCGAACTCTGCAAGTGCCAAGTGGTCGTCCCAGTTGCCTTGAAAGTCCAGGACACACGCTCTCAGCATATCTTCCAGGATCTAATTCACCCTCTCAGTCTGCCCGTCTGTCTGAGGATGGAACGCCGTACTGTACTTGAGTTCTATGCCCAATTCTTCCTGTAGCCTTTTCCAGAAGGCAGAAGTAAATCTGGAGTCTTGGTCTAATATAATCTCTCGCGGAACTCCATAGGAGCGCATGACTTCCCGGATGTATAATCTTGCTAAACTATTGGTGGAATCTGTCGTGCGAATTGGGAGGAAGCTGGCGGCCTTTGTCAATCGATCGACAATGACCCAGATCGAGTCGTGCTTCCTCTGCGTCCTCGGAAGACTAGATATGAAGTCCATAGAAATGTTGTCCCATTTCCATTCGGCTAAGGGTAGTGGTTGAAGAAGGCCAACAGGTCTGCGATGCTCGCCCTTGATTTTCTGGCACACCATGCATTTTGCCACAAAGTCGGCGATGTCCCTCTTCATATTGTTCCACCAGTACTGTCTTTTAACATCGTTGTACATCTTGGTACTTCCTGGGTGTATGGTTAACTTGGAATGGTGGGCTTCCGTCATCACTTCCTTCCTCAATTCGGCGTTGTTTGGGACGCATACTCGTCCCTGGTACCGAAGACTGTCGTCGCTACCAACTCTCTAATCCGGCATCTCCTCGTTTTTACACCTTCCTTTCATCTTGACCAGCCATTCATCCTGGTCTTGAGTGGAGATCACATGACAAGCCAGAGTTGGCTCCACAGTCAGTAGAGCTATGAAAGTATCTGGTTCGTCGAGAGTGAGCTGGATATCAAAGTCTTACACAAATTCCATCATCTCTCATTCCTTGATCATCAGGGTGGCTACCAGCTCATGCTTCTTCTTCCGACTCAGAGCGTTGGCCACGGAGTTTGCCTTGCCAGGGTGGTATGAGATGTCGAAGTGAAAATCCTTGAGTGTCTCCATCCACCGACGCTAGCGCATATTCAAATCCTTCTGCGTGAATATGTATTTCAGGCTCTTGTGATCGCAGAATAACTAAAAATCTTCTCCGTATAAGTAATGCGTCCATATTTTCAAGGCAAATACCACCGCTGCCAATTTCAGGTCATGAGTTGGGTAGTTCTCTTCGTGTTTCTTCAATTGGCGAGAGGCGTAGGCGATCACTTTATCGTTCTGCATCAGAACACAGCCGAGACCCAACTTCGAGGCATCGCTGTATACCACGAACCTCTCCCCGTCTTGTGGAAGAGTGAGCACCGGCGCAGAAGTTAGCCTCATCTTCAACTCCTGAAAGGCTGCCTCAGTGTTCTCATCCCATACGAATCGGGTGTTCTTCTTTGTTAATTGGGTGAGCGGACGAGCGATTCGGGAGAATTTCCTAATGAAACGTCAGTAGTACCTGGCCATTCATAGGAAACTCCGAACTTCTGTCACTGTAGTGGGCTGCTCCCATTTGGATATTGTCTCCACCTTAGCTGGATCAACCGCTATGCCCTCTGCCTTCACTACATGCCCCAAGAATTTCACTTCTTGCTCCCAAAATTCGCTTTGGACAACTTAGCATACAGTTGGTTGTCTTTTAGCGTGCTTAGAACTGTACGCAAATGCTCTTCATGCTCCTCCCAGCTTTTAGAGTAGACCAAGATATCATCGATGAATACGATTACGAATCAGTCCAAGTAAGCCATGAAAACTCGGTTCAACAAGTCCATGAAAACTGCCAAGTCATTTGTGAGACTGAAAGACATCACCAGGAACTCGTAGTGCCCATAACGAGTCCTAAAGGCTGTCTTTGGGATGTCCTCGTCTCTAATTCTCAACTGGTGGTATCCCAAACGCAGGTCTATCTTAGAAAAGTACTTAGCGTCCCTTAACTGATCAAATAGATCATCAATACGTGGTAAGAGATATCTGTTCTTGATCGTTACATCGTTCAGTCTTCTGTAGTCTATACAGAGACGCATCGACCCGTCCTTCTTCTTGACAAAGAGGACCGGTGCTCCCCAAGGAGAAACACTGGGATGGATAAAGCCCTGAGCTAGCAACTCATCAATCTGACCCCTCAACTCCTCCATCTCACAAGGAGGCATGCGAAATGGAGGGAGTAATATAGGGGTAGTCCATGGCTTGAGGTTAATGCAGAAATCTATCACCCTTCTAGGAGGTAGCCCTGGTATTTCTTGAAACACTTCGGGGAAGTCTCGGACTACCGGTATTTGTTTGATGGTATCTTCCACTGACTCGGCTTCCTCTAGAGCTTACAGGCTCTCGAATTCTTGGCATCTACCCCTACCCTTCAAAGTGAAAGAGGCTTGCCCTGGGATGGATATAGTCACTGTTTTGTCACGACAATCCATGACCGCATGTACCAATGTAAGCCAGTCCATCCCAAGGATGACATCAAATTGTCTGATAGGCATGACTATTAGGTCCACAGCAACCTTACGATTTGTGAGCGTGATGGGATATGCTCTACATAATTTATCGGTTTCCACAAATTTGCCCATAGGGGATGCTACAACTAAGGGAACATGCATCCTAGTGGTGTTTAGTGCTAATCTAGATGCAATAGCAAAATCAACAAAGGATAGAGTTGTACCAGAATCGAAAAGAGTAAGTACAGGGGTACCGTTAATGTGTGTTGTGCCATGGATGGTCTGAAGAGGGTCCTGTTCGGCCTCTGTAGCAGCAATAACATATACTCTGGCTGGGGGAGCCCTCTGCTGGGTTGGGGGCCCCTGTCTGGGCTGATGAGGCCTGGGCGCTACCACTGAGTTCCGTTGAGTTTGGTTTGCTGGGAATGAGATACCCTGATCCCTCATTCGTTGGAAACAAGCCCTGGTAGTGTGGTTTGCCTTCCCACAATAACCGCAACCTCCACCAGGGGGCAGAGGCGGCGCTCGAGCGATCAGTGGCTAGGTCTTCCCGCAGGGACAGGCGGGGCAGGAGGAAGTTGTCTCGGTCAGAATGGGACATCCCGAGCCAGCGGGCGGGAGCGGATGGTGCGTTCAAAGTCTTTTTCCACCCGCATTGCTTTATGGACCAACTTCAGGAAGTCCCCGAAATCCCAAGTGCATAGGCGGGATTATATCTCGGGCTTCAATCCTTCCTTGAACTTCTCCAGTTTGTATTCCTCGTCTTTGAGGGCCTTTGGAACGTATCGTGATAGCTCATCAAATTTCGCCTCATACTGGGCGACCATCATATTTCCCTGCTCCAATTTCAGAAATTGTGCGATCTTCGCTCTTCGACATGAACGTGGAAAGTATTTCTCCAGGAACTTGGTCCTGAAGCCTGCCCAAGTCCATGCATACTCAACAGGCACCCCTCTCTGCACGTTGCTCCACCAATTCTCGGCCTCTCCCTCTAGCAGGTATATGGCTAAGGTGACTTTCTAAGAGTCGGTACACTCTAAAGGCACCATCATCTTAGCGATTTACCCCAGCCAGCGTTCGGCCGGAACCGGGTCGGGTGCCCTCCAAAAGTCGACGGACGGAGTCGCATGAATCGTTTGAACACATCAGAACCCCTGGTGTCCCTATCCCTGGATGCCGCCCTGCGGTCTCTCTCTCGAAGAGCCTCCATCACCAGTGTGTGCGTATCCTGCTACTACCTGAAAAACGTGTCTTGCTACTGTTGCATGGTAGCAGCCATCTGCACAAAGGCTGCGAAGGTCGTCGCCTCAGTTGGTGACTCCGCTTGTGCATCTACCGAGGGCGTACGCAGCTCAAAGTACTGTGAGGGCAGTCCTGACGGGATGTATTGGGGGGAAGGAGAATCCCCTATAGCTTCTGATCCTGCTTCGTTGTTTGCCTCGCCAGGGGGAAGACCGAGTGTATAGACAGGGCTATGTTCTCTCTGACGCTCTGTCAACGGTATAGGGTGAACGTCGACTGTGTGGGTTTGTCGTGACCTTGTCACAGGCGGCATGGCTTCCTGTGAGGTTAAATTTTCGTGGTTCAGAATGGAAGTGAAAAGAACAGTCCCTAGCTAGCATGAAGCATTATAAGGAAATTTTTGGCAGTTTGTATGGCAGGGAAGTTCACCCTTTAATTTAGCACTTTTCAAGGGGGCTAAGGTTTGTGTTTCTAAGTTTATTATTTTCTAGGGAACCTTAGGTAATTCATATGCTAAGTTCTTCCTAGCAAGTTGGGATCTCCACAGTTAAATATTCACCAATACTAACTTCTAAGGGACCTAAGTGTTCTTCTTTCTATGTTCATTCATCCTAGCTATACTTCTAAGGGAAGAGTTTCTAGGTTTTGCCTAGGTTATTTTCTTAAGGTCCGCATATTGTTCCCACAGCCAGGCTGTCTCATACTCCACTTTGATACCAACTTCTAACGCCTCGGTTTTCAGAACCCGAGTACACGACTCAGATTCCAAGAACCCAGGAGTTAGCTATTAACAACGATGATCATCTAATAAATCAAAGTACAATATAGCGGGAATGAAAATCATGCCATAGATAAAGCCTTAAAATAGGAATAATATTCGGGCACACCCAGCTGGGGGCCACTTATAAAACCTTAAGTTTCCCTAAAACCCAAAGGTGCTGAAATAAGATATATGACTAAACTACTGATTTAGCCCGTAGTAGGCTGCCGCCTCCTGCTGCAGCTCCTCATCATATGGCTCCTCCTCGGCCGCCACCGCTTCCAGACCTGCCACGTCCTCGATGTCTCCCGTACCTGCGTCCACTGTACGGTTGAACATTGATGAATGAGTGGCCAACTCAGTGTGATCTCCCCTCAAGATTACACACCGCCACCCTAAACAAGGAATAACACAAAATATACAGATAATCCAAAACATAGTAGATGCAGTCTTATTAGATGCGTGGATGTATGAATGCAATCATCGCCCCGGGGATGCTCATCCGTGCGGACAGTGGGCCGTCACCCATGCAATCATCGAACCTGGGAAATGTCATCCAGTCGGAACAATACGTGCCATGTATGCATGATTAGCCAAGTTGTTATTAGTCAATTTACAACCAGCCGATTTAGATAACCTCAAAGGTCACTACGGGGAGCACATAGCCCAGCGTAGGCCAACGGCTCGGGCATAGTGTCCCATTCCCACCATCCCCGGCCCATGAGACTACCGTCTTAGGGTGTGTGTAGTACCCACTAACATGTGGCCAATCAGTTCAACATAAAGGGGGCCACCACCAATGCTGACTAGGAATGAAACATTGAAATTACCAAACGTGGCGACTAAACATAACGGCATGAATGGTACAAAGGCGAGTAAACAACGGTATTTAGAAAAGTTGTGAAGTTCATCCCGAGTCTAATAGATGGAGTCCCACATGGATGGTAAACCCTAGCGTCAAATACCACGACCAAAACCTCTATGTCAAGGGCCTACTAAGATCACAACTAGTCTTGTTACACCCAAAGCACGGACTCTCCTTTGATGGGAATTCCCATGGAGAGATTTCATCAATATGTGTGTCATAGCAACATGTGTCACAATAAGGAACAGTAACTGAAATCACATAAGATACATAACGTAAATGACTGAATGATTCATTTAGGCAGTTTAACGAAATAAATATTCTAAACAATAATAAGCATGAGGATTATCATGTTAAACAGGTAATCAAGTGAATACAATTTATTTCCATACACGATTCATCATTAGTCTAATTAGCCATTTACACAACTAAAACTGCCATTTCTAGTCTAGTTAGGGATGGAAAGCTTAAGGGAGGAAGTCATCACAAGATAAGTTGTAGAATGCTCCTTGAGGCAAGTTTCCTAGAGAAGGTGGTGCACCTACGCCGCTTACGTAATTCCCTGCACGCATTTACTTTCATGAGTCAAGGTACTACGAGTTTTGGGAGGTCCCATCCCGAAGTTGTTCGGGTTGTGGCCAAGGGTGATCAGACCCGATCAGCACCCACTAGCTACATTCAGTCGTCCAAAATCAGGCCATGGTGTAAATAAAACATTTACACCCAGTCGGGACTACATCGCAGGAAAATGGCCAACTCATGGTGGGATCTACTGTACAGACCGCATGGATAGATGTCTATCCAGGTGGAACCCATGCATGTGGCTTGCCGACCTATGGACGACTCGCCACATAACATAAATATGTATACATTACATACATAGTGTATATGGATCGCATAATATATATGTATACATGGCATACATTATATTTGCATCACATGGCATACATGTGTTCATCCTAGGTATAACGCACGTATCATATAGTATCTGTATACTTCCTATGTGCTATGTATACACAACTTGAGCACTTAGTGGATCCTACGTAAGGGTGGCCCTCATACAATGTTTTATTGAATATACATACATATTTATCTATAGCAAAAGAAAGGGAGGGAAAGAAGGAAAAACGTCCAGGTCTGGTCGTTACTAGGGGATCGCCCAGGCAATGTCCCTGATGGACGGTTAGGGGAGCTCTCAACCTCAAGGTGGGTCCTGATGTGGGGTCTGCTGCTGAGGCAGGGTGTGGCCCACTTGCTGATGCAAGGTGCAGCCCACCAGCAGCTGGAGGGAGTCCACCGTTAGTAAGCCCATCGGCATTTCTGTGCAGGGCCCAATGCCAGGCAGAACAGTCCACTTGTGTTTTGTGCAGGCCCAACACAGGTGCAGCCCACCCGAACACATTCCCAGACTCGCTGGGAGTTACTCCCATGCGGCGCCCGATTCCCTGCTCAGAGGGTAGATCGGGCATTGATTTCAGCCAGGTGGAGGACTGAAACAGGCCTCGATTTCGATCTGATCGTGACCTGGTGGGGCCCGCTTTGAAGCTCCTACCAAGAGCTCAACTCAAGCCTCTCGTTTAATGTTGATTCTCAGCAAGACGTGGCCTGTTTGAGCCCTATTTCTGCTCAACTGCAACAGACCTCCACCATCTTCTCTAGGCCTGATCTAACTTGGACAGAGGCCTGAATAGGCCTGCAGCAATCTCATGAACTATGGCTAGCTTCAACCCAAATCTCAGTCATTGATTTGGCTAGACCTTAGCTTGAAATGGAGGCTCTGGTTGGGTCGGATTTCGGCCTGAAACAGGGCCATGGATTGGCTCACCTCCGATCCAAAATGGGGGACCCAGCATCGCTATTTGCTCAGACCGTTCCTCAGTCATTGGTCGGCTGATCAGGGTCTGGGACTAGGTCTTCTTCCAGCCTACCTCTGGCCACGATTTGGGTCTGATCTTAGCCCTAAAGACAGCCATCAGTTGGTTGTTTCCAGCTTGCGGACCCAACCTACCATGCTATAGTATAAATAGTTGAAAGAAGAGAAAGGGAGGGGTGCTGGAAACCACCTGAGCTTCTTCTTCCTCTCAGAAATGGAGTCTCCCTGACCTGAACTGACCCAACTTGTCCCGGGTTCGGGTTGAACTGGAGCAGTGCCGGCGTCTGGTGCTCACGACCACAGCCTTCACTCACCTTTGCTTTCCCTCTCTCTCTCTCTCTCTCTCTCTCTCTCTCTCTCTCTCTCTCTCTCTCTTCTAGACTAGGTTGGTCTACACTGAGTCGTCTCAACCTGCCTAGGCCGGGTCAACGCAGTGCGGCACCGTCCTTGCCTTTTCACTCTCATCTCTCTGTTTTCCTTCCACAGTCACTTCCTTCACTCATGGCGTCGATCCCAAGGCTACAGCGCCTGATTTATAGCTGAGGGAGAGAGGGCAAGAATGGTGAAGATTTTCCCAGCCATCGGACGACTGTGATTTCGCCAGGCCCTGCCTTTCCCAGAGAGGAAAACTTTTCTCTCTCCTTTTCTTCCACAGGCCCGTCTTGGCCGTTTCTGGCAATGGGAGAGGCGTGCTCGCCACAGGGATTTGGACGGATGGGATCACACGATCGGACCGATCGTGAGCCGTCCGTCCAATCCCATCGTGTCCCCATCACGCGGATGCCTTCCACATGCAAGGTGCTGGATGTTGGTGGCCCATCTCCCTCATCCATTTACCCAGGATCAAACGGCTATAGGATTTCGCTAAGTAAATCCCCACAGGTTTTGATCGGCTCAGATGGCTTTGAAAATGGCCAGGGTGGCCCACTTGGAGGCCCAAAGATCCATCATTCAAATAGGGAAATGGCGGGAAAAACCACCATGTTGTGATTTTTCGAATGAAGGTCGGTCAAAGGTTGTTGGACCGACTTCGTGGTTTCAGCGCACGTCGCATACACGCATTCTTAGTGTACATGCACCGTGTAGGGGTCTGCAAGGACGTTAGCGTCCTAATCCATACCGTCCATTCGTACTAGGGGACCCTTAACAGGGATCCCAACCAACTTTGGACTAATGGCGAGGCCCAGGTGGTCGTTACACCCCCTCTTATGGGCTGTTTTTGGTCCATTTGACTTGATCTATCGAGTGGATGGGCCTAACGCTCGTTTTCAAAGGTTAATATGAGGTGTTGGTTGAGTTGAGGGCTTGGTTTATCTTAATTGATTGTTGAGTGTGGGTGGCAGGTGCGTTGCACCAGTTTTAATTGACAAATGATTTAAATTTGGAGTGCTCGAGTAGCCTCACCTTCCTGCTTGTCGTAGGTTGTGTTTTAGCTTCCGGAGGACCTGGATGGATGTCCTTAATTTCGATCAGGATCCCCATCCTACAGATGTAGTGTTCAAGCTAGTTGGTTAATCAGATATGGTGTGGATTAAAAGGGTAACACCCTAGTACCGATGGTACGGGGTGTTACAAGTTGTCACTCGTTCAGGGCTCGACCAGGTCACGGGACTCGGTTTTGCAACACGCTTGAGTTGAGCTAGTGCGGTGGACATCACTTCCTAACTTTCTTCTTTCCCTTCCTTCCTCTTTTTCCTACTCTCCATCCTTTCTTTCTTCCCATCTTCTCCTGTATTTTACTGTTGGGAGTCTAGCAGTAGGAATTAGCCAAACTCGGTCCGACTCGTCAGCGAGTCCCCATACACGGTGCAAACAGAGGTGCATCCGCGCCTTCTCTTCTCTCATTTTCTTCTTCATCTTCTATCCTTCTCTTCTTTGTCCTCCCCCTCCATTCTTCTTCTCAGCAAATGGATGGCCAGATCTGATTTTGGCCCGACTTTAGTTGGGACTGAGTTAGGTCGCTGCTGGAACTCCTTCCAGCGGCCGACTCCTTCTTTCTCTCTCTCTCTCTCTATCACTTTCCCCTTTCTTTCTTTAGGCTCCTTGAAAGACGCCCTAATGCATGACCATATATAGGCCTTCCGTTTCTGGAACCATCCGCCGCTAATCGAAGGGATTAGCGTGGAGTTAATCAAAGAACGTTGAGAAATCCTGGCTGAGGGTCTTTAGGCATTGTCTGATGGTTGTGTGGGTCCGTCCGATCGCCACTGATGGACATTAGGTGGGGTGGGCTACACGATGAACGGTTTGGATGGACGAATGGGTCATCCATGCAAAAGGTGGGTCTTCATAGTCCGTTTAAGGAAGATGATGGACGGTAATGGCACTTCTTAACTGAGTGGCCAATCTATAGATCAAGGCCGTTTGGACGGTCCTGATATGACCCAATAGTGGTGTGGGGGTCACTTCACGGCGTAAGGAGAGCCATTGATTAAGACGACTTGCTGTAACCAAAAACTGAGGCGCCGCTTCAAGTTCTCGTCATTTTCTCGGCTGCTACGAAACGTATCTGCTTGCCCTACTTTGGACGTTCCAGATCAATCAAGTGGAGCTCCCAGAGAACGAGCGATGGCTGGGATGGGTTTTGCTATAAGGGGAAAGAATTTCTCCTCTTTCCGACGGGTAGGGGAGCTTCTTTTAGAAATGGTAGGGCTGACAGGGCCGTGGTTGCTTACGTGGATGTCATCCGACGATTCCCAATGGTTGGATCTGCCAAATGAGCGATGCACGTGTCCTAATCATCTCAGTCAGGGCATCACCTTTTGTAACGCAAGATCAGGCTCTGTCTGTGCCGTCGAAAAGGGCTTTCAATCTCAGATGAGAGTGTGGTCAGGGTCAGTGGCACATTGGCTATCTGATGAACGATTTGGATGTTCACTTTGTATTCAGATGGTGACCACAAACATCGCCAAACAAACGGTCCGTTTGAACAGCGTCGGGCAGGAGGGAAATTTTTAAATTTCCAGTCCATTTGTGATTTTCATCGGGTCCACGCTGCTTTGACTGGATGACTTGGTCCCGCGCACTATGTAAGCACGCTACTGGTGTATGCACTCAGCTTAGATGTGGGGTCCACGTGATGATCTCTCCCGATCAACACCGTCCATTGATTTTAGAAGGTCCACTAATGGTCTTTGGTATGTTCTACGGCTTTGGTGGGTCATTCTAAGAGGGTTCTCATTGATAGGTGCAGAATATATCACATTCTGTAGTTGTTTTAGTTACTGCAAGACCCTAAAGGTAGGCCCCTGCGGTGATAAGTGTGATCTGGGCCACCCATTTGTCTTAGTAAGTCTTTTTATCTTTCTCTGGTTTACGATTAATCTGATCTAGGTTTAGATGGCTGGTTTGATCGATTTATTGGTGACCGTTGGTATTGTTGATCCTATTGGCTGACTAGAGTTTGGGATTTTAAAGTGTGAGTTGTTACATGTGTGTTCTAAATTACATGCGTTCTCACGTATGTATAAAGCTATTTAGATTTCTATAGTAACACCCGAGTATAGAAAATACGGGGTGTTACAATCTACCCCCCTAAAGAAAATCTCGTCCTTGAGATTTGGTAATATGCGTCTTAATGAATAATCATGACAAGTAGTGAAATCGTATTGACTCATCTATGTTCCAATCATGCTACTACATCATTATATTTAAACAAACTATGTCAAGCTTTCCCACTGCAACTCTTATATCTATACTCTAGTCAAGTAATGTACACAAGTTCTAGAGATTTGAGATCTTTTTAACATCTACCGAAGGTAGGGATTTATTCAAATGCCTAGTGACATCACAATTTCCTATAGTATTTATCAGGATTACAAGTTCATTTAGGCTCCCCATATCTAGTCTTAGGGTTCGATCTAAGGATGGAAATTTACCTAAAATCTCTAATTGTACATCTAGTTAATTCTAATTGTTGGAAATTCCATGGAACATTGTTCCTAATTAATGAAATGTTTTAGGAAATTTAAATTGAAATCTCTAGTGCGATTTCTTCTTAGGGAGCGTTCATGTCTGACCTATTGTACTATATGGTGGTATAGAATTTCCTACAATGCCTAAGTTCGTTTCACTTGATGAGTGTTGCAAAGATGTCATTTCTAACAACTTCAAATCCTAGATTCCTAAGAGTGTTCCCTAAATGTCAAGTTCAAGGGAATTAATTTTTTTTTTTTTAATTATTTATTAATTTTTTTTTTCAGACCTTAAATAGATCATAGTTGGAATTTGTTTTCCTTTAGTGCCTAGGTAGTTTCCAAATTCAGGTAACTATTCTAGAAATTTTCATGGAGTTCAAAGTTCTTGTCCCAATTTTCAAATGACTCCTAAAATTTTAAAGGAGGCCAAGATTTCAACTTTCTGTGGAATTTATCATAAATCTGAATGGCATTTCTAACAAATTTTGTAAGGGACCCTAGTGTTTGGTTTCTAAGTTCAAACAGGTAATAGTTTATAATGGGAATTTTAATTCAATTTCTATGTACAAACAATTAAACTTGAACTTTTCTACGGGGCCTTAAAGGTTTGTGTCTCTATGTTCACAATTTTCATAATTCCTAACTAATTTCCAATCAAGTTTGAATGGCTATCTTAATGATTTCAAGGGAACATAAGTGTGGGTCTTTATGTCCTCAAACTTTCTCCTAATCAAAAGGAGGTTTCCCTAAGTTCCAACATTATTTTCTAACATCTTAAGTTTAGACATTCAAGTTTCATATCAGTTTGTTTCCCCAAAGGGTAGTGGTAAATCAAAATACAACTACACACATCAAGATAGAAAAGAGAAACACCTTTGGTACACTAGTGATGAATGATACACAAGTACTCAAAAATTGTAAACATGTCAAGTGCAACCTAGCACATGTATAGTGGTTCTTACTTTAGATGGTATATAAAATAGTAATTAGACAAAAAAAATCATCAACTAATTAGCTAAAATCAAGTGAATGATTCTCACTAAATGAAATTAATAGCTCTCGCTTAATAATTACAGTTTCATAAACCCAAGATTACGGTTGTTCAATCAATGATATTCTCAGTTTATCATGAGAAAAAAAATGTTATTACAGAATTCAAATTGCGTGGAAACATGGGACCAGTGAACCTATTCGAATTTAAAGTCAAATTCCCATAGGAGGGCTATCAGACTAGTAATGCCATTATGGACTGAAATGTTGGATAGTTAAAGGACAAGATGTTTACAGCTTGGTGTAGTTGAAATAAGGATGTGGACATGAGTGAGTATACATCTATGAAACCTAATATGTTTACGGGGTTCAGTACTGGGAACCTAAATTTGGTTTCTAAGTTCAAATAACTAAATCTAAAAAATTTCAAAGGAGTTTAAAATTCTGCATCTCTATTTTCACAAATTTCCCTAACTCTAAGGGACTTCTAAATAAATTCAAATTGCTATCTTATCAATTCCCGAGGGAACTTAAGTTTGGATATCTACATTCTCTAACTTTCCCAATTCTAAGGAAGCTCCACATGCATCCAAGTGGTTAAATAATTTCAAATGGGGCCTAAGTTTTGTTTTCTACATTCTCGAAATTTCCTTAAGTCTAGGGGAGATTTACCTAAGTTCCAACATCTAATTCCATCACCCTAACTTAAGGCATTCAAGGTTGGTATAAGATTGTTTCCCATAGGCAAGGTTTGCCTAAACTCTCTCTCTGATACCATCTTGTAACACCCTGGTTCTCAAAACCCGAGGATAGTCGCTCCTCACAGAGAACCCGAGTATTACGTTATGAAGTGGACTAACATATATCTAAATAACGGCAAATTCCATAACATGGAGTAAGGCAACATTGCATAAACTAAGGATATCAAGAGTAACAACAAGGAAGCTTTATACATGTAAATGGAAGCGGAATGAAATCCCACAATAGGGGGAATATTTTATTACAATTCAAACAAGATACAAAATCTGAAATATGAAAGCAATGTAAATCCTAAATTATCAATCGAGCTCCAATGGCTCAACTGCAATGGCATAGAGGCCCTCCTTGCCTAACTCCACCTCAGCAGTCCCTGGGATCCCATCATAGGTGTCTCCACTTGTCATCATACCTATATCTATTTGGTGCAACCGCACGATTGGGTGAGTGAAAACTCAGTGGGAATTTCCAGCAAGGATTCACTCATGCCATATCATTCCAAGATAGTTTAAGCCACACGTAATCAATCATATTGAGAGTAATATGAATTTAATTATAAATGGATGGATGTATGAATGTATGGCAAAGTCACAGATCTGGGGATGCACATCCAGCTGTCAAAATAAAGGGTCGCCCGCGGTAGTAGACTACCTAGAAAAGACCATACAGACCGCTCGCGGTAGATTAACTACCTAAAATAGGCCATTCAGATGAGTGCGCCCAAGGATATCTCCTGGAAAAGTACACGACGTATGCCCGAGGAGAGTCTAATCCCAGAAAAGCCTTATGTAAAGAAAGAGCGCCCAAAGTGGCACAAATGCACATGATCTATGAGTCCACTGAAGGGATAGCACCTTCAGTAAATCGTACAGGATGTGACTTACATTGAGCATTCGGAAAAGCTCATATGTCATGCGTGGATGTTATGCACTATGATACTTAAGTACACTCCATGATATTAACAAAGTCACCTTCATAAATATAGCCAAGCTCATGGTCTTATCATAGGATGTCAGACAATCAAATGTAAGTTCAATATAATTCCAAATACCCTTTCTAGGACTAATGGGGCCCATGAATGTGACATATGGAATGTAGTTAGGGAACTCATTCGATATTCCTTATGGAAGGTAACATCATACATGATCTCGTTTAGAGTATTGCAATACCATGATTCTTATCACCACTAGTAGTACTATACCCAAAGTCAAGCAATTTCTAAAATACTATGTAAAACATAAGACTAAGTCTAGATCTTATAGATATAGGATTTGTGAAATGGGAAATGAAGTATAGACTCATGTTCATCACAGAAAACAGGAATAGAAGAAATAGTTCACTGTACGTATTGTTCCAAAATTTAGAACACATCAGATTCAACTAAGAATGAATCTAGCATATGTGGAGTGTAATGGGCAATTTTACTATTTATAACATGATTGTGAATAAGATCTCTTTCTTCATGTTTAAGAGATAGGAATGTGAACTTTACACAATTATACAATGTTATCTAGTTCATATACGCAAACATTTAGAAGATGCTCCCCCTAACAACAAGACTCCCCCTTTCTCCTTGCAGCTGCTCCCCCTAACACCTGTATCACCAATCACAAGTAGATACACAATTTTCCTTTTGGGGTATTTGAATTGTTCTCCCTCTTTTTGTCAATCATTGACAAAGGTAAAAGTAACAGTTTGATGTTGACTGAAGTTGAACCAAGCGGGAGAACCAATATTCAGATAGCATACATATATACCAGATAGATGTGTAAGAATCAAAGCAGTTGAATGAGCAAGCCTCTTATTTATAGAAACCATGTCTGCATCGGGAGATAAAATAAAGCAGTGATATAAGCAGATAGAATAAGCATGAAAAACGTCATATGCATTCCACATATCATAAACTAGATAAAACCGGGGATCTTAAGACATAATCATGGCAGTAAATATGATCAGCCATACAAATATCCAAAATGTATATACTACCCCAGTTTGGCAATAGTATAAGCATTTATCCCAAACCAAAATAACATTCAACCCATCCATGGGTACAAAAAAAAAGGAATCCTCATTCAGAGGGTATCACATAAACTAGTCAAATTATGCAAGTTAGTAACTTATCACACGGACATAAATATGAGCGAAGGACATCCAAAAAGATATTTCTGTCTGAGGCGTTCCACGGAGACTCCAGATGTGTGATGAAGGAAAGAACGTACTACAGACAACGAAGGCCTTTACTTCGTCGGCAAGGAATCCAGAATTTGTTGTGTAGCATGTTGCAGAGTTACCAGCATATGTTTAATCTCCAAAAGACAGACTTCACAGTCATTCAGCCGTTTCATCGAGTAAGATTGTTTATCCCGAAGATCCTGTATAATGTCTCGTTCTATGACAGCCTGAATGATCTTAACAGAGATGGAGCTGTGCACAGGATTATCCTTGCCTGAGGATGGATTGATTCTTCCACCACAAAACACGTTGTCAATGATTTGCAGGTTACCAATGTCTTCATAGTTGAACCAGGCACAAGGTTGCGGAGAATCATTTGTAGGAGGCAACCCAATTTTTCGAGAAAGCTGGGACATAAGACATGGAAACGGAAGGGTACTGATGTAGTCCTCTGTAGTCACACGAATCAGCTGTTGTAGAAGAAGAGTTGGTAGGCACACTGGAGTACCTTGGGGAGCATCATACAGAATATTGAGGATATACGGAGAAAGCTTGTTACCAGACACTTCACAAGGGTAGACCTTTGTACTGAAGATACTGTGAAGTATTTTATAGACAGGATCGAGGTGCTTAACGTGAAGAACGTTCTTTGCATTTCTGGGTATTGTAGCACCGTTACATAATGCTCGAGTGACTTCTCCCAAAACACCAAAACCATTCATATGCCGTTCCGATACGGGTATCCTGGTGACTTCTACGCCAACCAGACGACTTATCAGTCCAAGGGTGATGTGCTCAGTTCGATTTATGATAGCAACTGAAATGAGCGGAGGATTATTTTCAACATTGTAGATCAAGTTCAGAAACTGATGCACAAGATCATACTGAAATCCTCCCCCAAAATTCTCGATATTTCCCCATCCAATCTGTTTTAAGAGATTGATGATCCCAAAGGATTCAATACACTTCCTATGAACAGTTCTTTCTGCCATGATTTCTAGATCTGAAAATGAAAATGAGGCAGATGCATTTTTCTTACCTTTCTTGCTCTCAGTTGAGACATTTTGTAGAAGAGCTAAATCTTTGTCCTTAGACATCTTGGGATGAAGGAAGATTTGGATTCTGTAAGGAAAACCGTTCTGAGAGATGAAATGCCAAGTTGAAATAATCAAACAAAACTCTTTTTTTGTTCATCCATTATTTACTAAGCAGTAACCTTCGATATCATCGAACATAGGTTGGATGATATCGATATACCCTAATTTAGGTTTTCAATGAAGAGTTCTAGGGAAGACCAATCGTCCCGTCGTTTCAGCTACTCGAGAGGTCGTCGTTGATATCGACCTTTTATCGATTAATCGAGAATCCTCATGGCTTATCGACAGACATATCGAAGGTGAATAATTTTTCATTTTTCCACAGATCGACAGACTTTCGTGTATAGTATAGACTATCCTTGAATCAACCGTATACACAGCAAAATTCTGTACAAGTATTGTACAACCAAAAATTATAAACATCAAGATTTTTATGTACAAAAGATGAGGTGAGAGACCTCAGATATAATATTAAGAGTTCAGCAAAAATTGCATCATTTCAGCAAATATCCAGATCTTGATGCATGACCTGGACTTATTTTTCTATGCTCAATCTTTCTAGGCATAGGGATCATCCTTTCCTTTACCTTTGATGACATAGCAGTGGTTATTTGTGCGAAAACCCTTCATCACTGATCATCCTGAGAGGTCTAGGATTTTGCATTTTTCTTTGTTGAATGTAACCACATGCTCATTGTTACATATTTGAGAGATGCTTAGAAGATTGTGTGTTAATCCTTTTATGCAAAAAGCATTCTCATTTTTTAGGAAATTTATTCCTTTAATAATTCCATGTCCAATCACCATAGCGGTGCTTCCGTCTCCATGGGTGACTATCCCATCATTAAGATTTGAATAGTTATAAAGAAGGGATTTGTCACCCGTGACATGTCTTGAGCAACCGCTATCCAGGTACCACTTAGTATCATTGCCTGTTATATGATTAGAGTGAGTAATAAGACAAATTTTCTTTTCTTTTACTATCCATTTTGTGACAGGATTTTTTGTTGTGGCAGTTTTAGTTTTCTTATTTAACTCGGCCACTTGATTCAATAACTCCTTCATTCTGTCATTCATTCTAGGTGGTGATGGATGTATGTTTCTTCTATCCATATCCTTAGGTGGACTCCTGACATTTTGCATTTCTCTGGTTGATTTGAATTTACCAATATGTTTCTGACCAGAGCTACATTGAGTCCTCCTAGGAGACATGCATTCGAACTTATAATGACCAGAATCACCACATAAATGACAAACTGGAGTAGTTCTAGTGTTACTTCTTGAAGCAGCAGATTTTTCAGCCATTTGTGCTGCATTTCCAGTTTTCGATTTAAATTTATCATATCCTAAGCCACTCTTGTCCTTTCCAGCTCTTCCCATACCTAAAATTTTTTCTAACTTCTCACCACTCTGGGAAAACTTATAGTTTAGCTTAGCAATTTTTCTAGATTCTTCTAAATCAAACAGGAGTGTATGATTTTCATTTTGAAGGAGCATGTTTTTGTCTTTTAATAGCTCAACGAAAGTGTGCCGACTTCGTCAGACGATCAACGACAACTCAGATGGCGTCATGACCGCACTAAGTCCTCGGTAAACCCATAATGAAATCTGTAGATACGTGCTCCCATTTTCACATCGGGATGCTCAACGGCTGTAATAAACCAGGGGGTCTCTGATGATCGGCCTTGATACGCTGGCATGTGTCACACTCGGCCACAAAACTGGCAATCTGGCCCTTCATCCCCGCCCAGAAATACTGTCTCCTCATATCACGGTACATCTTTGTTGAACTAGGATGGATAGAAAATCGCGATCGATGTGCCTCGGTCATAACATCTCTGCGCAACTCTGGAATATCCGGGACACATAATCAGCCTCTGAAGCGAAGTCCACCATCAGCACCCATCTGTCAATCTGTCTGACTCTCAGATGTTGTCTCTGCTCGGTAATCCTGTAACGACTCGTCTGCCTGTTAAGCCTCGATTACCCCTGCGACAAGAGAGGGTTGAATCGATAGGCTCGATAGCTGAACGATAGAAGACTGCAGATCAAAATCAAAGTCGTACTCTGCTATATCCTCGAGCATCCTCCACTCCTGAATCATCATGTGCGCCACCAGGCCTCGTGGCTGAAGGTTGAGGGCATCCGCCACCACATTCGACTTGCCTAAGTGGTACCGGAGGTCAAAATCATAGTTTTTCAGAAGTTTCATCCAACGCCTCTGCCTCATGTTCAGCTCGGATTGAGAGAATAGATACTTCAAGCTCTTATGGTCAAAGAAGAGGTCGAACCTGACCCCATAGAGATAGTGTCTCCACACCTTTAGTGCGAAGACGACTACTGCCAGCTCCAGATCATGCGTGGGGTAGTTCAGCTCATGGACCTTGAGCTGACGAGACGCAAAGGCTACAGGTCTGTTGTGCTGCATCAGGACAGCACCTAAACCAATATGTGAGGCGTCGGTAAATATAACAAATCCATCACTCCCAGAGGGAAGAGTGAGGACAGGAGCGGACGTCAGACGGTCCTTCAGCTCCACGAATGTCTGCTCACATGTGTCAGTCCAAACAAAATTTGCGCCCTTCCGGGTCAACCTGGTCATCTGGGCCATGATATGAGAGAAGCCCTCTATGAAACGTCAATAGTATCCCGCTAAACAAAGGAAACTGCGGATCTCAGACGCAGTCGTGGGCTGGTTCCACTGACGCACTGCCTCAACCTTCAAGGGGTCCACTGCGACACCTTTCCTCGTCACCACGTGACCGAGGAACTTCACTTCCTCCTGCCAGAACTCGCACTTCTCCAGCTTCGCATACAGTTGGTGGGCATGGAGGGTCTGCAATGCGATCTCCAGATGTTGAATATGATCCTCACGGGTCCTCGAATATATTAGAATGTCGTCGATGAAGACCACAACAAACTAATCAAGATACGGACGGAAGACCTCGTTCATCAACTGCATGAAGACCGCGGGTGCATTGGTCAGTCTAAAGGATATGACCTGAAACTCAAAATGACCGTAACACATCCGAAAAGCCGTCTTCGGGATGTTCTCCTCTCAGACACGAATCTAATGATAACCGGAACGCAGGTCAATCTTCGAAAAGAACTGTGCACCCTGCAGCTAATCAAATAAATCGTTTATCCTCGGGATTGGGTACTTGTTCTTAATCATTATTCGATTGAGCTCGCGGTAGTCCACGTATAGCCTCAACGAGTCATCCTTCTTCCTGAAGAAGAGTACCGGCGCTCCGCAAGGTGAACTACTCGGATGAATAAATCCCAACTCACGCAACTCCATAGGTGTCATACGGTATGGGGCCTTCGAGATAGGCACGGTACCGGGCACAAGGTCAATCTAAAACTCAATATGACGACGTGGCGGCAACCCTGAAATCTCCTGAAATACGTCAGGGAAATCACAAACAATTGGCAACTGCTCGATACAAGCGGCAACAGGCTCCTCAACGGTGCAAGACATCAAACATGACAACGACTCTCCTCTAGGCTTGGCGACGAACTGAAACTGTGGCAAGCCTAGTATGCAAAATGTGACTGTCCTCGCCGAACAGTCAAAGATGGCATGGTACTCGGCAAGCCAATCCATGCCCAAGATAACGTCGAAATCTAACATCGGCAACACAAATAAGTCAGCGGGTAAAAAGATATCACCGACCAGAACAGGGCAAGACGAACAAAAGTGGCCTAATACTGTAGTCTTTCCTAAGGGCGTCGATACGGTCAATCCCTCACTAGTAAACTCTGTCGATAATCCAGTCGATCGGCAAAAATCCTCAGACATGAATGAATGTGAAGCGCCGGAATCAAATAATACTCAGGCGATGCATGAAGAGACTGGAAGTATACCCTCAATGACTCCTCCGGAAGTCTGCGGTTCCTGCTGAGCTGCATAGAATCTAGCCTGAGCTGGTTAGGGAGGTGCCTGTCCCCTCTGAGGTCCCTGGTGCTGTTGCTGCCTCTGCGGCGACCTGTACTGCTGTCTCTGTTGCTGCTGCTGGGGCCTCGGCAGCTGAGGTGGCTGCGGTCGTTGCTGATGGGGTCATTGCTATGCTGGAGTCTGCTGATGAGGTCACTGTTGTGCTGGAGGCTGCTGATGAGGTCGCTGCTATGCTAGAGGCTGCTGTGGCCCTCTCGACTGCTGCAGATGAGGGTGAGGGCACTCAGACAGACAATACCCTATCCCACCACATCCAAAACAAGCCCCTGTAAACGGCTGATGGGTTGGCGCTGAAGGTGCTACTGGGGCTGCTGGGGCTCTAGCAGGTAGGTGGCTCCTGTACCTCTGTGGCTGTCGATGCTGCTGGGAACTACTGGAGGGGGCCTGCCTCTTCTGACCCCTCCACTGACCTCGATCGGACTACGTGCCGGCCCACTTAGTCTCATAAATCTGAGCCCTCTGCACTACTACCTAAAAAGTCGGGAGCTCATGCCCAATGACATGGCCTCGAAGACCGTAACGTAAGTCGTTTTCAAAACGGCGGGCTTTCCGCCCCTCATCGTCAAACATATATGGCGCAAACCTCGATAGCGCCACGAAACGAGCCGCGTACTGCACCACGGTCATGTCTCCCTATACCAAAGTCTCGAACTCCAGTGCTCTCTGATGACGAATGTGGTAGGGGAAGTACTGCTCCTCGAAGTGGTCGATAAAGTCCTCCCATGTCCAGACACGATCAGGTCCTGCGACGCGGGTAACAGAGGTCCACCAGTGCTCTGCCTCTCCCTGGAGAAGAAATACAACCAACCGGACTCGCTGCTGGGTCGTGCATGACATAGTATCGAAGATCTTCTCCACATCGGAGCGCCATCTCTCAGCCGTTGTCGGATCTGCCTCGCCCTAGAAACGCGGAGGATCGAGCTGTCTGAACTCTCGAAGAAGGGCACTCGTGCACTCCTGCTCTGCCTGAGCTGGAGAAACAACTGGGCGCCTTCCCTGTTCCTGAAGCGCAGCAGTCACAGCCTGCAACATCTGCTGTAACTGCAAGGCACTCACAGGCACAGTCGGATCCGTACCGACATCAGGTGGAGGAACGTCATCCTCTGGCAGGGGAGCAGGGATCTCTGGCGGTGGAACGGGAGACACAGGTGGTAAAGTTAGAGCCTCAAGTGGTGGAGTGGGAGTCGAACGGGTCACTCTCCTGGGCGGCATGTCCTATAGGAAAGATAAGGCGTCAATCAATCTTGAGAATCGCACGTTAGGGAACTAACTCGGGAGGTTTCGCACTCGGAACCTAATTGTCCTAAACTCATAGCAAACATGTGATGTTGTTCTTGGTTATTCCCAAGTTATACTCTAATACCAACTTCTGTCATGCCCCGAACTTGGAAACCGGGCTCACAAAATTCCCGATCGCCAAATCTGGCGCCGACAGCCTCCGTAGTACCCCATTCTTGGCTCTCGGCACCCATATACCAGGTTCCGATCCTGGGATGCTATAAAGAGGATTTCTAATAATCAATTTGATTCGTAATGAGCATAACCAAGCATAACCCTCAAACAATAACCACGAGAACACCATCAAAAAATCCACTATGATAAAAAAAACTTTGAGTACAGTCCGTTTGAAGGGAAATACAAGATAATGATAATAGCAAAAGCTCCAAAAGCTTGGCTACACGCTCCAACTGCGGCGAGACTACGGCTGCATCCTGACATCACCTGCACGCATCAATCATGCATAAGCTTATAGAAAGCTTAGAGGGTGGTGTAAGTGTGTGCGCAATATGAGCGTGGTCAGAATGCAAAGTCAGAGTAATGTGGAATCGTGCTGATGAGTACATGAATGCAACTAGCCGTACCAAGGCTATGTTGTGCAAGATATGAATGTTATCGGTCATGTCAAGACCATGCAATGTAAGATACAGCTCAAGCATGCCAATCCTCACCATATATCAGTACAGTTCTCATTCAGGATAATAACCGGAGTTTAGTACACTCCAAATGGCACTGCCGCTCTCCTAGCCGCACAGTCCAAGTGAGCGTAAGAAACCTCACTATCCGCTTGGCTAATAGTCTGCCAATACCTATCCGGCACGTCGATAGCGGATCCATTCACGAGCTGGTCAAACTCAGCCTATTATTGCCCCTACCCTCGGGCGAGTAAGGCTACACCCCTTTCCAACCGACCATGACACAATGGGAGACGAGGCCTCCTAGTATTCGGCCATCGTACACTCATATATCCACTCGGTCTCGGCGTTAGAGTCATCCTCTAGTACCATCGGGTTTAAGGATTTTCACCCAGGGACATCTATGGCGCCCGTATGCTAGAACCAAACATTTTCGGTATCCAATCTAGCCACCCACGATGTGTCTGTGGAGGCTGTGGCCCTGATGTCGCTAGGACATACAATAATCATGATCACACAAATACAAGTGCATGAGTCACCCTACGAAACATGCAACAATCCTGCGCGTACCGCGCGCTCATGTAGGGCAACTCCGTTTATCAAGGAGCCCATAAACAATCCGCCCAAAGGCATATGCTATGATCAGTCACTCCTCATACTAAGCATACATATGATGTGTATGATCATGAATCATGTATCTATACTAAACATGTTATATAGTGATGGGCTCTGAGCAAATCGAAGATGGGTCTAGACGGCCTACCCACTATAAGTATGGGCCTATCAATGGGCCTTGGGGAGAGTGACAATGTAGACCATTTAACCAACATCATTCATACAATGTGGACATCAAACCATCATTGGTCCCAAGGCATAGCCCACCATAAGAGTCAACACATAAACCATAGTGGAATCATGTTACAAAGGGCCTCATGTACATCCCATTGGGCCTTGACCCATGGACCTCCAATACATCAAATGGCCTCATGTACATGGGTCTCATATATATCAAAGTGGGCCTCAATAGGCAGGCCACAAATACATCAAGTTAGGCCTAGTCACATGGGCCTCATATATTTCAAAGTGGGCCTCAATATCGGGCCACAAACACATTAAGGTGGGCCTCAACAACGGGCCACCAATACATCAAGATAGGCCTCAACAATGGGCCTTAAAATGATCCTCAAAATGGTTGGATGGTTTGGATGCAACACATGCATTATGGTGGATCCCATGGAAAGAATGGATGGCATAGATGAAGTACATACCACGTGGTGGGGCCCACACTAATGGAAGGTGTGGATTACACTACATACATCAGTGGGTCCCATGTGGGGCCTACCATAACGTTTATTTTCCATCCAACCCATTAATAAGGTCACTCAGACCTGGGGGCCCCCAGTAATGTTTATTCGCATCCAATCTGTTCATAAGGTCACGTGAGCCAGGGCCCACCGTGATGTATATTTCCATCCAACTGGTTCATGAGGTCACACGGTCAGGGGGGAGACCACCATAATGTTTATTTGCCATGCAACCTGTTTATAAGGTAACACGTGACCTGGGGGCCCACTGTGATATGGTTCGCAAATCCAGTCCTACGCCAAAATCGCGGATTTGCGACGGACTAAATCCGTCGTAAAACCAAATAAACTACGGATTTCGTCCGTCGCTTGGTCCGTCGCTGTTTACTGGGTCGTTTTTCTTTTCCGACGGATAAAATCCGTCGTCTAATCTGCGACGGATAAGGTCCGTCGCATATTATCGACGGATAAGATCCGTCGCAAAAATAAAAAGGTCCGTCGCTGTAATTCGAAAAAACCGCCTGAATCGGTCGTCAATCAAAATATTAGTGACGGATAAAGTCCGTCGCTAATATAAGGAGACGACGGTCCTCAAATCCGTCGTGCATAGTTTTGTTCAGATATTAGCGACGGATTTAGTCCGTCGCTAAAATATCTGCGAGTTTTAAATAAATGACAGATTTGTTTGTTTTTTTAAAAAAAAAAAAAAAATCTTACACCTGATAGTCATTCAAAAATAATTCACATGGGGATGAGCACCTGACAGTCATTCAAAAAACAATTCACATAGGGATGAGATTGAGAAAATAAAAAGTACCTTTAAAAAAGGAAATCGGTTTCTCAAATGTGAAGGTTTCCCTCATTTGCAAAAGAGGGACTAAGGAAACCAAAACATGCCGGCAACCTTGCTAGGTGATCTTGTCTGAAATCCACAAACAAAAGAACATCTTAAACATTATTCCACACCTTTAATGTATTATTTTTCTAACAAAAGTAAAAATCTTGCCACACAAATTCATGGATAGGTCCAATGGTTTTAGCATACCAGTTCCGGGGTCAACTTCTCTGCTGCCTTTGCAGCTGCTAAAAAGCAAAAACACATTGTGCAATTAAGCAGATAGAAATAAAGAGAATCTGATACAACTCAAGAGAGAAGCCTTACGTGACTAGAAGCTCTTGTTGAAACTACCAGTTACCTTGAAAAGCTGTTCAAAATGAGGCTTGCAGTACAGAACACCTTCCAGTGAAGAGTAATTGCTCAGCTGAAAAATAAAGCAGCAACATCAGATGGGAGCCACATTATACACCCACCCTTCCCACCTATTACTGTTAAGTATATTCTAGAATATCATATGGAAATGGAACCAATACAATGTCTTTTATACCAAAGCACAACTATATCTGCAAATTTGTAATTTTATGTTCATTCATTTTTTATGGTAAAAAGCTATACTGAAGGAGCTAAGAAGCATTACAGATGCAAAAATCATTCCAACACACAAAGATGCTCTCTCAACTCTGGAATCCATTTCTTGTTCAAAAGCAACTTCTTTAAAATATTGAAATCATTTGTGGCCCTTGTATTTTGGTATATATAATGGCCATTGAAAAGACTCAGACACTTCAATCAATATGTAACACCCAAACCTATGTCTGCACAATTTTCCCAAGTTGCATACATTGAACTGAGAAATATAAACACAGATTTGAACATAATTGGATATTGGCTTGTATTCAATCAACAGACCATTCCATGTAGAATCCTCATTGAGAGCAATTAAAAGACGAGTAATTGTACAAAGCAACAAATGCAACAGAGAAGAGCAAGGATACTGGTAAATTGACTCAAATGCTTGAACTTCCTTGCATTCATCAACATTAGGAAATGAAGGATGATGTGCAAGTGCATGGACCAAATATGTGAGAATATTTTCCGGATAAGAGGACAAGTTCACATCACGTTACATAGAAAGTTGTTGTGCCTTCAGTTGGTAACACATTTGAACAACCTCCATTAAGTTATGTTTGTCCTGTGGAATCAATATGACAAAGATAGAAAGACATTCGCCAGTATAAGAAACTTCAACCCCATTCATATAGGCTAGAAAAGGCACAGCATTCAGTGAAATGCAGTATAGAGAAACATCGCGAAGTGAGTGCTCTATAGAATAAATTATAAGAAATTCTTGCCTCTTTAAACTCAAGTGGATGGGATCCAGTTATGTTGAATAAGAAGCCACAAGCATACTTCGCATCTAGAAACCCTTCTTAATATATTGGTGTACTTTGCTGAGGAATAGCTTCCTAGCTTGTGGGTAGACATCCTGCATGCCAAGATAATATCAGCTGCTACTAGTGTGAAACATATTAAAATCTCTGGATAAGCAAACATCATCTGCTTTTAGACTACAAAAGGCAACAAAACAATCAACACATTTTATCTTCATTCTAAGAAGATGAATACAATGCCATAGTAAATAGCCATTTTGAACAAACTTTTGCATGAAAGAAAAGATCCAACCTGTGATAATCTTAAAGTCGAATAATAGACATCAATCGGTATTTTTTTATCCCAGTACTTTGACAGGCGCAAGACAGCTTTTGCTGAAGCAAGCCTTAGATGGGCCTTGTCTACGGTACTGCAAGATGAGAAAGTCCTCAGGTATAATTCTACTGTCAGCTACTTAAAACAAGAGATAATTCCTATAAATGTATTATAGGGTCCTTATTAAAGCAAGTCAATTTTTGGTGACATTTTTTATTTTCTTCTGCAACTTATTTTTCTTGGTTGCATTTGCATGCACTTCAAAATGGGTTAAAACTATGACTTTAGTAGCATAGAAACCATTTCCTGCCATCAACATTTTGAGGGATGTGCTAAACACACAGTTTCCCTTAAACGTGGATGCATAGATGATACTCTTTGCGCTCTGTGGTGCTCCAAGTGCAACAGTACACTGCACATCATGCCAAATATTCATAATGCTCTTGAATAGAACACCCGAAGTAAACTTCAAAAACCAGTAAATCACCTGATTTGCTCGTCTCCCTAGGCCCATAAGAAAATTATCTGGCATGGTATCTCGATGTAGAAAAGACTTGGCATGAACAAACTCAACTCGGTTGATCTAGCATAAAAACAATAAGGATCGCAAGAAAACAGCCAAACCAAACAAACTGCCATATAAATAATACACCATGAATGGAAAATAGACAGAACCTTACCATTTGATCGGCAAGCATAAGAACAGACTTCAAAGACAGTTTCCTACTGAAGAAGTTGAAAAGGTCTTCAAGCTTTAGACCCAACAAGTCCATCACTAGAACATTATAGTCACCTTCAACACCAAACCATCTAACATTTGGAATTCCAGCTGCCAAATTTTAAAAAAGAAAAGTTTACAAAATCACAATCAAAAGAAACAAGAAATTTCATTACTTCTTGTAGGATCCTGTACAACTTTGATTCATACAAGAATTGGGGATGCTTTGTCTTGACATTTTCCTAGAAAGAAACAAAGAAACACTGGTAAAAATAGGGAACACAAGCATCACTTTTGAGGCAATTCCTTATGTTCAGGGTAGGATAGATTACACTCAAGCAGAAACATGCATGAAAGGACAAATATTAATAAAACGTGGGTCATGAAAAGGAAAATGGAAAATGCACATACTTCAGGAGGTGTTAAAAGGCATAGATCAGCTTTCCACAAACTCAAATCACATTAAAAACAATCCATTGTAGTTGCAAGGTGAAATCCCAATTGCAAGTATTACCATTTTAGACATCTCACAACTCTAAGCCTTCTCCAACAAGAACCTAAAATGTACAAAGGCCCATAGAATAAAAAGTATATCATGTATAGCGTACAGCCCATTGCTGGTACACCTGAATATGCACCAACATGACACACATGCAAGACTCAAGTTGTCAATCAGGTGTCCCACAACTCCTAGAAGCCAAGGCCCAAGAATCAAAACAGTCCAGTCATCAGATGAGCCACAACGCATGAAATCAGTTCACAATTAAAAATGTGTTGACAAACGGTCCACATTATTATACCGTGTGCCCTACCTGATGACCAGGCTAGCGTGATTCTTGGGCTACGAAATCTCCAGACTAGTCCATGACTCCTGCCAATGGATGGCTGGGATTCAGCATGCATGTCATGTATTGAATATGCTTATGAAGGTTGGGCTATAGACATACGCAAGAGTAGCAATGCTATCACAAACTGAAGATGGTAAACTCCATCCAATCCAATATGTGTGTGATTATATTTTTAAGGTGCGGAAAGCAGCAGGAACCGGAGCTGTTGGTGCATTTTGTTACCAAACTTATCCCAGAAAAAACATAGCTCCGCTCAAATTTTGTAATCAAACTGCTTGCACCCAATTCAACACTTGGGTTCTTGATTCCAGTAGTACAATGAAGAGCACAACCACTTCCCGAGCTCTTACACTTTCAGG
>JAJHSJ010000015.1:45187807-45299692 GCA_021015155.1 Magnolia officinalis
TGGATTCGGCGATCTGAAATTTTGTGAGCGAAAAATTAGCTTTTTATGATTACATCGGTAATAATCCGGCGAAAGGGGGATTATTCCCCGGTTTCTGAGTTCGGGGCGTGATAGAAGTGGTATCAAAGTTTAAGTTGGGATACCTGAAGATAACATCACATATCTACTGATAGCTACCCTTCACTTGATGATTGTGAGAACTTAGAATGATTAGATCCCCAAGTTTGAAAAACTTAGAGATTTTCTGATATAGCTCCCTACCGTTGAGATTGTGAGGCTGCATAGTTTCGATCATTTTCGTTCCAGGATCCGAGGTTCAATGTGATCATCATAGTGCTGACGAGGCGTCTTGGGAGTAAGTGGCTGATATTCGTGGGTGTTGTCCCCATCTCTTAGGTGTTTGATGATTATATCCATAGCGATAGGATTTTCCTCCCTTGTGAACTATGTATTGGTTGTGTCATGTTTTAAATTTTGAGGACGAAATTTTTATTAGGTGGGGAGAGCTGTAAGACCCGTATCCTAGCCCGTACTGTTTCGTCGACTCCCGCGATCCTTCCCTGCAAATTCTGGCAACCTGCGACGTATAATAGACGTTTGCGCGCGACCCTAAGTTGTATCCCGTAGGCTCGAGTCAGCTTAATCCGAGACTTGTATCATTGCGACCGCACCGTCATCGCGGTTCCAATGCCATGTCTTGCATACCGATCCAATACCGTGGCAGGGAGAGGTGGGCCGGCGTTTATTTCGAAGAAAAAGCCGCTCGTTTGCAATCCCAAGAGAATCTCTACATCATGTCCCATCAATCAATCAATCAATCACTTCATGTCAAATACAAGAGCACCCATACTTTCTTTCTCCACAAGTTAAGCAACCACCAAGTCAACCCATCTCTCACCTCATCCATCACTCACCTCACCCATCACTCACCTCACATCCATCACTCCTTACAACCCTCTCTCTCTCTCTCTCTCTCCACACTTTCCAAGCAATAAAAGAGAGAAAAGAGTGTGGATGTCCAACATTTCTAAGGAGAGAAAAGTGGTTTTGTGTGGCCCGCTTTCCCATCCCAAAACCCATCATCCTAACCCTTCAACTCTTATCACCTTCCGTCAAAGTGAGACGCAAGGAGATCGGCTTTCCAACGGACAAGAAGATCGAACGGTGGGTGTCTATATGCTAGTTTTCATGTTTTATGATGGGCCAAGTGAGGCCTACTGATTGATGGTATGGATCTCACTTTGGACCCTAAGATGTGACCAATGGCCCACCTTGATCCTCATGATCATTCCATGATGGGGCCATTCTCCATGGACCCCATCATGATGTTTATCTTCCTTGCATAAATAGGGTCATCTAAACCGTACATTTTGGTGGAGAAAGGATCTCCACCGTTGATTTTGATCGGTGGGCCTATATGTATTGGGACCCACCTTGATGTATGTTTTAAATTATGGAAGGGGGGCCCATAGTGTCGGGGGTCCCTCCATCACTCGATCTCCTTCTTCTCTCTCCATTCTTTTAATTTTTGGCCCCTTGATGTATGCATTTTATCCAAGTCATCCACCTTTGTGGGACCCACTTGATGGACGTGTAAGATCTACACAGTCCAAACCATGTGGGCCCTACCTTAGGGTGATGGAAGACACAAATATCATATTGATCCAATCAAGTGGGCCACGCCCATGTGGGACCCTCCTTGATGAATATTCAAACTGTCCAGCGTCAAGGGACGCTGGACGTATTAGTGAAGCGTGAGGACAGTTGTGGGGTAACGTCAACAAAAAAAGAAGGAAAAGAGTGGTTTTTGGGTGGGCTGTCCATGTAGGACCCACCTTGATGTATGTTTTTAATCCAAGCCATCAATTCCATTCCTCAGCTCATTTTAGGCGTTGAGTTGAAAAATGAAGCTGATCCGATCTTCTGGTGGGTCATAGCATAACAAACAGTGTCTTTACCGTTGAAAACCTACCCTGATATTTCTGTACGCGAAAATATGTTGAATATTGGGATTGATGGGTTTGTCTTGAGCCATAGAGACCAATAGCGGGTCGGATTCTCCTGATGAGGGCCCTACCAGCGAAAATCCTCAAGAAAACTGTTTTCAAAGAAAAAAAAAAGAAGCAGCCGCTGACGCTGCTGCTGCTGTCAGCAGTAGGACGCTGCAGGGGCGGTAGGCAGGGACCGTGGGTCCCAGCCATGGGCCCCACCATGATGTGTGTCATACATCATCACTGTGCATTTAGTGGGCCCCTTTGGGGCAGTGGGCCACCCCTAAAATCAGCTATATTTGGAACTTAAGTGGCCCACGTCACGGGAAACAGTGTGGATGAATGGCTACCATTGAAACCCATCTGGATCTTCACAGAAGTTTTGGGTCAATATGAAATTTATTTTCCTCTGCATCCAGGGTCTGTGTGACCTGATCAATGGTTTGGATGGCAGGTAAATATTATGGTGGGAGACACATGTGGACCTCACCATGAAGTAGGTGGTTTATCCATGCTGCCGCCCCTGTGTGGCTGCGTCCGTGCAGCGTGGACCCCTTGATGTTTGTGTTCTATCCACACCATCCACACCTGGACGGTGGGACCCACCATGATGCATGTGCTGCATCCAAACCGTTCATCCATGTTGAAAGCTCATTTTATGGCATGAGCTAAAGAATGAGTTAGATCCATCTATCTGGTGGAACCCACCATGGGGTATGTGTTTTATACATGTCGTCCACCCATTCTTCAGGGACAGTGGGTCCCACTGCTGTTGACATCAGCAGGGTCTATGGGACCCCACCCTTGATGTCTTTGTTATATCCAAACCGTCCATTTAATTGGTGGGCCATGTGTATGGACCCCACCATAATGCATGTGTTGTATTCTAACCATCCAACCATTTGGCCAACTTGTCTCACAGGCTTGAGACTAAAATAAGACAGATCTAGGGTCAGGTGGACCACATTAGAAAACAATGGGTTTGAACGTCCACCAATAAACCCTTGGGCTACCAAATTTGGACCAATATTATATTTATTTTTCCTCTTAATCCAGGTCTTTAAGACCTTATGATCAGATTAGATGGGGCATAAATGATACGGTGGGCCTGAGAATTTTAATGGTGGAAATCAATTGTTACCACTGTTATTTGGAGTGCGGCCCGGTTGATCTTTTGAGATGACTCATATATATATATTATTGATGTACTTGTGGCCATCCGTTGAGGTCCACCTTGATATATACATGGTCCATGTGATTGGGCCCAGCTTGATGTATTTGTGGCCCGTGTTGAGGCCCATCTTGATATTTATAAGGCCCATCTTGACGTAGTTATGGCCCATCTATTGAGGCCCACCTTGAAATATATGAGGCCCAAGTTATGAGGCCTGTTTGATGTATTGGAGGGCTGTGGGTCAAGGCCCAATGGGATGTACATAAGGCTCATTGAATGTGATTCCATCGTGGTTTATGTGTTGACCTTTATGGCGGGCTATGCCTTGGGAGCAATGATGGTTTGACGTCCACATTGTAAGTACAATGTTGGTTAAATGTCCGCATTGTAACTCTCCTTAGGGCCCATTGATAGGTCCATACTTGTTGATAATTCATCACTTTATAACATTCTTAGTATAACTTCATGATTCATGCCCATACGCATCATATGTATGCTTGATATGAGGAATGTTTGATCATAGCATAAGCCGTTGGGCAGAGACATTTATGGGACTCCTTATCAGACGGAGTGCCCCACATGATCGCGCGGTACGCGCAGGATTGATGCATGACTGACGGTGTGACTCATGGATTTCGCATTGTGTCGTGATCACTACATGCCCTAGCGACATCAGGGTCGTGGCCTCCATAGGCACATCGTGGATGGTCGTATCGGACACCGAAAATATTGGCTCTAGCATTGTGGGCACTTAGGATGTCCTTTGGTGAAAAAATTAGAACTTTTTTAGTACCAGGAGATGCTTCAACGTCTAGACCGAGTGGATACATGAACGCCCGAGTGCCGAATACCAGTAAGCCGCGTCTCCCACTATGTCGTGGCCGGTTGGAAGGGGTGTGGCCTTATCTGCCCGAGTGAGGGGCTATAAGCTAGGCTGAGTTTGACTAGCTCGCAAATGAGTCTGCTATCGATGAGCCAAGTAGGTATTGGCAGACTACTGGTCAGGCGGATGGTGTGGTCTCTTTCACTTGCTTGGTTGTGCAGCTAGGGAGGAGGCAATCAGTGTGAAGTGTATTACACCCCGGTGATATCCAGAGAGGAATTGTACTGATATGTGTACTTGATGAGGACTGACATGCTTGCTTTACATCTCGCATATGACATTTGGCTACATAGGCCTCACATCGATGGCCTTGGTATGACTGATATCATTCATGCCTTCATCACATAGCTTTGGTATATCTGATAGCATTCATGGACTTACCGCATATTCGCATTACTCTGATATTTATATGCTTGACACTTATCTTGTGCACACACTTACACCACCTTTTAACCTTTCTATAAGCTTATGCACGATAGATGCGTGCAGGTGGCATTAGGTTGCAACAACATTGAGCTTGGAGCGTACGGCGGACTTCTGAAGCTTTGATTTTGATACATATGTATTTTCCTTTCAACATTGTATTCAACTATTTATATTAGTGGATATGTGATGATGATGTTGCCTTTGTGATTTGGGTAAACTTGTGGTTATGCTTATTGCTAGACAAAGTACATTGAAAATCCTCCTTGTAGGATCCCAGGATCAGAACCGGGCATGTGAGTGCCGGGATCTGAGAATGGGGCACTACGAAGGCTGTCGGCGTCGGATTCGGCGATCGAAAATTTTGTGAGCCCGGTTTCCTAGTTTGGGGCATGATAGAAGTTGGTATCAAGCATAACTTGGGAATACCTAAAGAGCTTGAAGTACCTCTTCTTTATGGGGTTAGGTTTGAGCTCTTTTCTGACCACAAGAGCTTGAAGTACCTCTTCTCGTAGTCTGAGTTGAATATAAGGCAGATACGCTGAATGGAGCTCCTGAATGACTATGATTTCGATCTTCAGTACCACCCGGGCAAGGCGAATGTGGTGGCAGACTCCCTCAGCCGTCAGCCACGAGGCCTAGTGGCGCATATGATGATTTAGGAGTGACGGATGCTTGAGGATATAACGGACTATGATTTTGAGTTCGGCCTGCAGTCTTCTATCGTGCAGTTACTGAGCCTGTCAATTCAACACTCTCTTGTCACAAGGGTGATCGAGGCTCAACAGGCTGATGAGTCGTTGCAGAGTTATATGGCTGAAGTGGGATCTGAGAGTCATGCAGATTGGTAGATTGGTTCAGGCGGTGGACTTCGCTTCAGAGGCCGATTATGTGTCCCGAATATTCCTGAGTTATGCAGAGATCTTAAGACTAAGGCACATCGATCGTAGTTTTCTATCCACCCTAGCTCGATGAAGATGTACCGTGACATGAGGCGATAATATTTTGGGCAGGGAGGGATGACGCTCCAGATCGCCAGTTTTGTGGCCGAGTGTGACACATGCCAGCATGTCAAGGCCAATTATCAGAGGCCTCCTGATCTATTACAGTCGTTGAGTGTCCCAACGTGGAAGTGGGAGCACGTGTCGACAGATTTTATTATGGGCTTGCCGAGGACTCAGCACGGTCATGACGCCATCTGGGTTGTTGTGGATCGTCTGACGAAGTCGGCACATTTTCTTGCGATGTGTGTGATTTGGTCTATGGACCGACTTGCGAGATTATTTATCGAGAAGATTGTGAGACTGCATGGCGTTCCAGTTTCAATCATTTTTGACCGAGACTCGAGGTTCACATCTCAGTTTTGGGGGAGCTTTTAGAGGGCAATGGGGACTGATTTGCAGCTCAGCACCGCGTACCATCCGCAGACCGATGGCCAGACCGAGAGGGTAAACCAGATCCTTGAGGATATGCTTCGGGCTTGCGTGATTGATTTCGAGGGTAGCTGGGATGAGCATCTGCGATTGGTTGAGTTCACATACAACAACAGCTATCAGGCGACCATCGGCATGCTCCTTTCGAGGGACTATACAGCAGACCAAGCAGATTACCGAGTTATTGGACCGAGGTTGGAGAGCGTTGTCTCCTTGGTCCCGAGCTTGTGCTGTAGACGTCAGATGCTATCGATATCATCAGGCCAAAGGATGCACACAGCTCAGAGCCGGCAGAAGAGTTTTACTGATCGCCTGCGTCGTCCTTGGAGTTTGATGTAGAGGACCATGTGTATCTCAAGGTCTTGCCCATGAAGGGTATAATTCGATTCGGAGCGAAGGGCAAGCTTGCCCCGAGGTTCATAGGACCTTTTGAGATCATTGGGCGCGTTGGTACCGTGGCCCATCGGCTTACCTTACCATCTCAGTTGTTTGGCATCCACAACGTTTTCCATGTCTCTATGTTGAGGAAGTGTGGGTCAAACATCGTTCCTGTTATTGATTGGCAGCCGTTAGAGGTTCGTGAGGATGCTTCCTATATTGAGCAACGATTCGTATCCTTGATCGGAAGGAGCAGGTCCTCCGGACGAAGGTCATTCTTTTGGTAAAGGTTCAGTGGGGTCACCATTCTGTTGAGGAGGCCTCTTGGGAGCGCGAGGCCGAGATTCGAGAGCGCTATCCCCATCTCTTTAATGATTGATTATGTGTTGTATTTTGTATGTTATCTCTGATGTTATATGATGACGATTATGTTTCTTATTCCTCATGAGTTATGCCTATTTGCGATGATTTTGTAAATTTCGAGGATAAAATTTTTATTAGGAGGTGAGAGCTGTAAGCCCCGTATCCTAAACCGTACCGTTCCATAGGCTTTCGCAGTCTTCCCAGTCGAATTCTTGCAACCTTCGACCTTTATCTGACATTTATGCGCGACCCTGAGACACATGTCGTCAACCAGAGTCGGCTCGAACCCAGACTTGTACCCTAGCGATCGCGCTGTCGTCGTTGTTCCGATGCCGCGTCTCACGCGCCGAGGCGATACCTAGGCCAGGAGATGTGGGCCCGCGTTTAGTTCGAGGAAAACACTGTGCATTGCAAAACCCAAGAGAATCTCTACAACATGTAATCAATCAATCCCATCAAGGGTCAAGTATATGTCTAGTACACCATCACCTCACACCCATCCCCAAGCAACTGCTAAAGTCAAAAAGTTCTTACACACCCCATACCCTTCTTACACAAATTACCCTAAAAGTCAAAAAGTTCTTACACCCATCACTCACCACGTCCATCACCCCATCACCCATCTCTCTCTCCCTTTACATACCTCTCTCTCTCATTCTCAAACCACATTCCAAGCAACTAAAGGGCCACACATCCAAGCTCTCCCAAAGCTCTCATGGAGGAGCTTTAGTATGGCCCACTTCCTACCCCCTCATCTCCCATCTCAACCATCCAAACTTCATCTCTTCCGATAGGATCGAAGCTAAGGAGTAAAGGAAGCCTAGGGAGCAAGAAGAAGTGGACGGTGGGTGATCTTGGACCCACATCTTCCCTTTTTGTTATTTTATTTGTTTTTGATTTAAGGGCCACATATGGTGGGACCCACTTTGATGTATGCTTGTATCCAAGAGGGGCCCATAGTGGCGGGGTCCCTCCGTTATCTCTGATCTCTCTTTCTATGATCATAGCCACCTTTGATGTGTGTATTTTACTCATGCCATCCAAAGCGGTGTGGCCCACCTTGATCATACCTTTTTAATCTACGTCGTCCATTTGTTTTATCCAGGCCATCCAGTGGGCCTAGATGATGAGCAAACACAAATATCAGGTTGATTCAAAACAAGTGGGCCATGTGGGACTCAACTTGATGAGGTGTACATCCACACCAGCCGTCTAGGGGTGCTGGACGTAACTGTCAGTGGGTGTGCTAACAGTGGAGGTGTACTGAAGGTGTGTGTGTGCTGACGTTGGGTGTGTGCTGACAGTGGGGTCCATGGGACCCATCCATGCCCTCCATCCGTTCAGATGGGCTTCACCATGGTGTATGTGTTTTATTCAAACCATCCACCCACCCTGGACGGTGGGACCCACGTCCATGTGGGGCCCTCCTTGATATGTTATCCACACCCAGATCCATAGCTCTAGTGGTAGGCTGAGTAAAAGATACCTCCTTTCAACGCTGAGGTCTTGGCATGGCATGGATTCCCTAGTCCGGGTGGCTAATAGTGAAGTACGGACTAACGGTGGGGTCCATGGGACCCACCCACGTCATCCATCCATTCTGATGGGCCACGCCATGGTGTATGTGTTTGATCCAGACTGCCCACCATCTCTCGACGGTGGGACCCACCCCACGGTGGGGTTGCAATGATGCATGCGTCCGTCCAGGTTGTCCACGGCCCGGACGTGATATATACATTATATATATATATGTATATTATATTAATTATATACATTATATATTATATATATATATATATATATATATATAATATATATGTGGTATCAATACCGTTCACCCATTTGGTGATCGTGGACCCCACCTGCTGGCATACAGTTTATCTAATCGTCCGTTCGTTTTGTAAGCTAGCTCTAAGTCTTGAGACTAAAATAAGTCAGATCTAATATCAAGTGGACCCCACAACAGAAATTAGTGTTGAGTGAACGTCCACCATTGAAACCCTTCTCAGGGTCACTGCAGTTGTGGATTAATTGAAATTTATTTTTCCATCTTAATTTAGGACTGTGTGACCTTATAAACAGATTGTATGGGAAATAAAGGTTATGGTGGGCCTTGAGACTTCTAATGGTGAGAATTACTATCACCACTGTATTTGGGGTGCAGTCCATGTGATTTAAATATATTTTAATACTCTAAAATAATCCCTAAGAATAGATGAATAGCGTGGATGGTGCAAACCACCTGATGAAGTTTCGGCCCATTGATCGGCCCATTGATCGACCAATTGATTCGGCCCATTGGTTCAGCCCACTGATTGGCCCATTGATTCAGCCCATTGGATCGGCCCATTGATTCGGCCCATTCGATTCGGCCAATTGATTTAGCTCATTTGAATCGGCCCATTTGATTTAGCCCATTTGAATCAGCCCATTTGAATCGGCTCATTTGATCAGCCCATTCAATCGGCCCGATGCGATGTATGTGAGGCCCATGAGTGAGGCCCAATATGATGTATGTGTGGCCGTTAAATTGTGTATGCATCCTTATGTAGGCCACTCCTTGGGAACAATGTTGGTTAGATGTCCACATTGATGGGCAATGATGGTTAGATGTCCTCATTGTGACCTTCCCTTAGGCCTTGTTAGGCCATTTCTCTGCATGGGTTAACCCAAATAAGTGGACGCCATTCGTCGTATGTGACTATCGGTTCCGATTTTCGATTCCGATCTTCGATTCCGATTCTTGATTCCGATTATGAGTATATAATAACATAGCATCATGATACATGTTCATACGCATCATCTGCATGCTTATGATGAGATGAGTGATTGATCATCGCATATGCCATTAGGCAGATTGTTATGGACTCCCTGGTAAGGAAAGTTGCCCGCATGAGTGCGCGGTACACACATGTTTGCTGTATGATTGGATTGCGTGATTCATGCATCTTGCATTGCGTGACATGGTTACTGTACGCCCTAACGACATCAGGGCCATAGTCGTCACAGGAATATCGTGGTTGGTAGGATTGGATACCAGAAATCTTATTCTATATGGGGTGCTATAAATATCCCTGGGTGAAAGTCCCTAAACCCTTGTGGTACCAGGAGGTTGCTCCAACATCTAGACAGAGTGGGTGTATGAGCGTCGAGTGCCGATTACCAGAAGGCCACATTTTCCACTTTGTCATGGTCGTTTGGAAGGGGGTACGGCCTTATCCGCCTGAGAGGAGGGGGCAAAGCTAGGCTAAGTTTGACCAACTCGAGGAAGGGTCCGCTATCGACGAGCCAAGTCCGATATTGGCAGGCGGATAGTGAGGTCTTTTCCACTCACCTTGTTGCGCGCGATGGGGCGACAATTTGGTTCGGAGTGTACTAGACCCTGGTGATATTCTAGAGTTGAGCTGTATTGATAATGTGGACTTAGATGAGGATTGGTGTGCTTGTATTGCATCTCGCATTGCATGGCCTTGGTATGGCCGATATCATTCATGCCTTGCATCGCATGACCTTAGTACGGCCGATAGTTATTTATGGATTCTTCAGCATATTCTGCATCACTCTAATACTGCATAATTGTATTACTATCTTGCGCACACACTTTCACCATCCTCTAAGCTTTCCATAAGCTTATGCACGACCGTTGCGTGCAGGTGACGTTGGACGCAGCAGCGCTGAGGAAGGAGCGCATAGTAAATCATCTTGTAGCTTTTTGTTCATTATCATTGTATTTCCTTTACGCTCATTGTACTTATAAAGTTATTTATCATAGTGGAAATGTGATGGAGTTTTTGGTTGTTGTTTGTGGGTTATGCCTTTGGTTATCCTTATTACGAATCAAACTGATGTTGAAAATCCTCCTCGTAGCATCCCAGGATCGGAACCTGGCGAATGGGCGCTGGGAGCTGAGAATGGGGTTCTACTGAGGCTGTCGGTGCCAGATTCGGCGATCGGGAATTTTGTGAGCCTGATTTCCCAGTTTGGGGCGTGACAGGGAACATGCATATTTCTCAAAGTTAGACTAGTGTCATCGAGCTTCTACGTATATTGGATCATAACTATTTTAAATTTTGATTAGGTCTCTTAACTCAACGAGGTAATGGATTAGGAAATTGAGATTCTAACTTCAGATTTAGGACAAGTGTTACTTTGTTTTGGAATTCATATGATGAATGGAGACATAATTGTATAAATTTCTAAGTTTTGAACTATTTTCCATGTTTTCAATGTTTGTGGATAACATTTCTGAAAACTCTCACGAGACTATAACTCGTCCACTAGGGAAAATGTAGGGGTTTTAAAGGCTTGTTGCATTTGCTAAATGTAATTGAGATTACCCGCGAAAGTGGTGTGTAGTTAGAATTTTTGTTTTCGTTTTAATTTTATTTCTAGAATTAGTTTCTATTCTTATTTTTAAAAAAAATTCTTCGCTTATTTTGCTCGGGACTAGTAAAATGTTGATTAGGTGTGTGTGTTGAGAGTCAAATATTGCATATTTTTCTCCATTTATATCTTGGTTTTATGAATATGATACTGCTTAATATTATATTTTATACATGTTCGTATTGCAAGGTGAGGTTTAAAAGCTTAGATTGAAAAGAATGTTAAAAGCATGGATTTGATGCTCAAGAATCACCTAGGCAAAGAATGGAATTTTGGAGACCAAGATTGAAGAAGTCACATGCCAAAGATCTAAGGAAACCAAGTGAGGAATGAAGAGAATCTAAGTTTTGAAGTGTTAGTCGGCTAGCCCAAGTTCTGCTTCGACTAGCCCAAGAATTCAGCCAGCCGAGAAAGAAAGCTCGGCTAAAAATCCAACAACATGTTCTTCTGGAATTTGTGGGGGGTTCAGCTATCCCAAGTATCGGTCGGTTAGCCGAAGCTCTGCTTCGGCTAGCCTAAGGTTACGCGAATTCTACGTGGAGTGAGAAAATTTGAGACAGTTTCTAGATTTCCCATGTCGGTTTGGAGGAGGGAGTTCCCCACTTATAAATAGGGCTTCTCAGGTCTTTCCTAAGCATCATTCTGAGCATTCAAGGGCAAGATCTAGGGTTTTTGGAGAGCTTTCTAGTTTTTTTAGAAAAGTTTCAAGTTTCATAGTTTTAGTTTTAGTTTTTCTTTATAAGTTTTTTTTTAAGATCTTTATTTGTTTATATACTTGTTTTTATTTTTGTTTTAATTATGTCTTTCTAGTTCTCTCTAGCCCAAGCTAGAATAGAAGGGAAATACATGGGTTTAATGATTCATAAGTTATGATTGCTTGATTTGTTTTTAATGATGAGATGAATGGTGTATGCATGTTATTAATTATCTAGGTTTAGGTTTTTGATCCTCATGTGAGATCCATATTGATGGATAGGCTTAACCTGGATCATTAGATTTCTTAGATGAGAGATATTTTCAACCTGTTACATTGTTTGATTCATTATCTCATGGATATTGAATGCTTACAATCACTGGTGCTTGAGAATATATGTTAATGGTGTAAATTCGTGATTCTTTAACCTCTTATGTCATTTATTAAAAATATTTGAACTGTTTTATTTTCCGATTAGGCCAACCATAGTGCTCGAATCCTAATTGTGTCATCAAAATCATGATGATTTATGGATTATTAACCTATGTGTGGAACTTTGAAGCTTGGGTGTTGTTTTTAATTTAATTAAATTCCATTTAAAAACAAAACTCTCAAAATCATTGCATCCATTAATTAGAATTCTTATAGGTCGGTTTCCCTTAGTTAGTTTTGCAATTTGATTTTCTCATTCTCATAAATCATCTCCCTGTGGGATCGACCTTGTATTCACAGGATATTACTTCCGAACCTCTACACTTGGAGGTAAGCAAACAGTCGCTTTGACGCTGAATGAAAATCTGGTAATGTTCTCCGTGCTAATAAGATGATTCCCAAATATCGTGTCCTTCATCGAATTTTCACATCCAATGATTATCCAAGATTTGGGAGTAAGTCTGAGCTTACTTCCTTCATGATTCGTATCATTCATTCTGTAGTTACTGGTGTTCCAATATGTCTTCCTTCTTTAACGTGTTATTTGATCATTCAATTATGAATTCATCCTGGTCATGGTTCGATTCCCCTCGCCTATCTCATGACTTGTCTTGCTCTTCACTACAATGTCATCATACCTTTGACTGAGGCGCCGGAGTCAGAATTACCTTTTAATAATGTAAATTTAAACAAAATGATTTTGGAATTTCTTTCACGGCAGCGAGATGATGATGAAGAGGAAGCATTTGCACTAGAGGACACGTCGATTGATGATATATTTGTCGAGCTTGATGAGTCAGATGATCCAGTTGATCCAGACTTTCATCCTTCTCAGGTCGATGATCGGCTCAAATATTTAGAGGAAAAGGTTACCGAGTTAAGGTTTTCTCAAGACAATCTAGAGCAAAATAAAAAATCTTCAATGAAATATATGCAAAAGTACTTTCATCGCATCGCCAGAAGTTTGCACCAGATTGATCCTTCTATGCCTCCTCCCTCTTCCTCTGGATCTGACTAAGTTTATTTTTATTGTTGGTCTGTAAAACTTAATACTTTATGTGTTTGCTTGATGATTGTTTTTACTCTACTAAACTCATTGAATGATTCTTATCCTTAACATTTACATATGCTTACTTCCTAATTAATTCATATCTTTTTTGTCTTCTTCTACTTTCATGGTTTTTTGAATGTCTTATTTTTGATAGTAATCTATTCCTTCCCTTGTCAAATTGTGACAAAAGGGGGTAAGGGTTAGTTATATTACTTGTAGAATGAAGAATTAATGATACATGAATATATGATTGATATGAATGATATATGTTTATATGAGAAAGCTTTGGAATGGAAGATTGTATGTCATAATACAGGGGAAGCTTAAATTGAGAGGGAGTAGTAAATTTTTGCTAGTTCATCAAAGCTGCAACAAACCTTCTACAATATGGGATTAAGAATACAAGACTTCATTCTAATTATTGTAATAATATGTGTTTTGTCACGAAATTGACAAAGGAGGATATTGTAAGTGTTACAATATGTAAAGCACACCTTGTTTGTTAAATTTCGTTTGGACAAAATAGCTTATGAAGTGGCCTTTGAATGTGGATCAAGATGGAAAGTTCAAGCTCTACTATAGTTCAAGTCAAGTAGAAGATCAAGATGGAAAGTTCAAGTTCTACTTAGATCAAGATGGAAAGTTCTAGTTAAGTTCAAGTTCTACTAAAGTTCTAGTAGAAGATCAAGCTCCATCAAGAAATTCAAGCTTTACTGAAGAATCCAGAAGAAGAGCAAGCTCCATAAAGTTCAATCATCTATTCTACTTCAAAGTTCAGTCATTTTAGGTATTATAAACCCTAGAAAGACCTTAGGTTTAGGTGCTTTCAAAATCTACTTTAAATGGATTTTTATGCTTATACTTGGCTAAGGTTCGACTAGTCTAAGTTGTGCCTCGAGTAGTCTAAATTTTTTCAATTGGTCCTAGTTCAAATTGAAGAAAAATGAATTTTCTGCTACACATCGACCAGTCAAGGAAGCTGCTCAACTCGTCAAAGGTGGGCCTTCGACCAGTTGAAAGTTGCTCGACTCGAAGTCCAGTAACTAAATCAGTTCGGATTTTGTGCACCCTTGACCAGTCAACAACCTTTATCGACCAGTCTAACAGGGCCCTCGACTGATTGAGCAGGGCCTTTGACTAGTCGAAAATCTATTTGATCTTATCGCGCTCAAATTTGAAAATTTGCTAGAACGGAATCCGGTTCTTAGATGAGTCGAAGCAACAACAACTAGTGCCTATAAATAGAGGCTTTCTCCCAATCCGAAAATACAATTCAAGTCTATCAAATCCTTCTATAAGAGAGAAAGAAGTCCCTGTTATGCTCAAGTTATTGCACAGTATTTATTGAATATTTTTAATAATTTTTTGTTTAATTCTTTAATCTCTTATTCTGTCAATTTCATATTATAAAGAGAGTAAATACTTTCTTTTAAGATCTCAAAGGAATTTAAACAAGTAGCCATTGGTTTGAATTTATTTAAAATCAATCTAGAACCTTGAACCCTTGTCTATATGACTGAACATTGAACGTTCTATATTCAAGAGGTTCTACAACTACATCGACAGATACGTCTTCAAAGGAGAAGATAAGTATATATTTCTTTTGTATTTTGATTTTATTGAGATAACCAGAAAATCTCATTTTGTTTTCCTGAGATAGCCAGAAAATCTCAGTGATGGGTTTTTTTTTTTTGTTTGTGATAGCCCATTAAAATCACAACTATATCAGGTTTTAAGGTGTTCTGTTGAGTGTGAAATATTACATATTTTCCCCTATTTATACTTTAGTTTCCGCCAAAGAGTTTTTCTTCTTCCCTAGTTTATTTTTCATGCTTTGTTTAAGATATTTAGTTTCAATCATGTCTATGGTTGGCTAAATCTCTTAGCTACGGCTAAGAGGTGAAGCTTGTAGTGTATTGGAATGTTTATTTGCTATGATTGTTATTCTTATTGAACTTCATTTATTTTTAGTTTGATATTAAAGGAATTTTTTAGTTTTCTATGATTTATTGCGACTCAAATTACAATAGATGTTGTGATAGCTTTGGATACCTTATTTTTTGTTTTGAGATAGTGAGATTGGTAAATCTCATTATTCACCATCGTCTCCTGGGCATGGTTAGGGTGATGGAATCCCTTCCAATCTTCACAATTCTCCTCCATTGAGAATGAAATCAATGAAAAGTTCAGATTTGATTTAAATTGCTTTATCTTCCAATTGGATAAGATAGAACTCCAATTCCAATCGTGTTTATTGAATCAAGCAAGGTAGCATCTTAATAGCTAAAAGTGGATCCTTGACACCCTAGTTCCCCCCTTTAACTGATAGTTTAAAAATTATTCACAATTTCTCTCTTTTATTCCAGAATTCAGATTTAGATCTTCTTTTAGTTCTAGTTCTAGTTCTTTTCAGAATACGTACAAGTTTATTCCATATGGATTCGACCTCATTCCACGAGTTATTACTACATCGCGTCCCTACACTTGGGGTTGTGAACAAGTTTTTTACGCCGTTGCCAGGGACTACGGCTACGTTTTTCTGGAATTAATTGGTATTACAATTAGGTTAAGATTATGATTTATTTTTCTACTATGTTTTTAGGTTAGGATTTTTTTCTAAAATTATTTTTAGAAACTAAAATTGTTTTCTGTTTTGTATGATTCCTAACATAGTAACTCTTATTCGGTAATTTTGTTCCAACCCTCTCTCTTAATTTTTTTAGATGTCTTATTTGCTTTAGTTTTTCTAGTTTTCTTTTTAGGTTTAATTGTTTAGTTACTTGTTCACTCCCCAAGTATAGGGTTGTGATGTAGTAATAAAACTCGGTAAGACCGAGGTCGAATCCACAGGGACTGAAACCTGTACGTTAACTGAAAAAACCAGATCTAGAACTAGGCTAAGATAAAATATAAATCGGGTGAATTTTAGGAATAATGGTGGACTAGTAAACTAAAATATGTAGAATTCAAAAGGTAGGGAACTAGGGATTCAGAGGATCCACTTGTAGAGATCAGGGAGATCTATGGTCGATTCATGAACTCAACTGGACTTCGAGTCCCATATTCATCCAGTTGGAAGATATATCGCTTGAAGAACAATCTGAACTTCCTTTGATCAAGTTTTCAAAAGATGAGACGGGTGTAAATTAGAATGGATTCCATCACAAAAACCATGCCCATGAGACAAAGCAAACAACGGATTTAAACCAATTCAACAGCCAATCTGAGTGATGTATGAATGTCGGGAAGAGTTCTGTCATTCCCCATGTCCAAGGGGCGATGGTGAAAACAGGGCGTCCTGGCTTCATAATCACAAGAAGGGAAAAGGAAATACTCAAGCTATTGCAGATCTATTGTAATGTCAGTCACAACAAAACCATTAAAAACTAATCGCATTCCTTAAAATCAAACCAAAAAAAGTAGTTCAGGACATGAATCAGAACCGTAGAATAGAATATCACCCATCACGCTACAAGCTTCACCTCTTAGCCCTAGCTAAGAGGTTTAGCCACACATGGATGGGCTAGATCTCATCAAGAATCAGAAAAGAAAAGCATAAAAATAAAAACTTCTTCCTTCTCTCCTGTCCTTCTCTCCCTCCCGTCTGTGAATCCGCTCTCTCTCTTTATCTCTCACGTTCCACCCAGCCCAGCTAAGATCAATCCTCATGCTCTCTCTCTCTCTCTTTTTAATAGGTGCTGGAGGTTAGCTGGTACGGTGAAGAACTGCTTTGGAAAGCCGACGTTGTTGGAGGCGGTGGAGAAAGCTGGTGCCAAATCTTTATGCAGCTGGCCGTGCATCTCCTTAAGCAGCCCGAAACGGAACCTCCCAACTCCCTCCTTACTTTGATTCTGTCCAAAAGAATAGCGTCCATTGGGGCATTTGGACAGGCCCTATTTGATGGACGGTCCAGATCAGCCGTCCGATCCATGCTATGGATCCACAACAACCCGAAAAATTCGGGTTTCTCGAACGCCAGCTGTTGAAGAACAGAGGACCTGCGTTGGCTGATGGGGCCACGATTGGTGTCAAAGAAGAAATCCACACCGTCCATCAGTTTTGTGGCGAGACTTGGGGCGGGAATGAGTGGTTTTGAGTGCCTATCATGCGGTCCACTTGATCTTTGCTCTGCCGTCCAACCTGTGTTTGAACATCTGAAAACTCATCGTCGCTTCCTTTTTAAATTCCGTCACCTAGGTATTGGTAATACGGACCATAGGGATCTAATGGACGGTCCAGATTGTCCGTTTGGACGATGTGTAGGGCCCACAACAGAGACCGACAGTCTCTGTTGCGAGACAGCAAACGGCAGTTGCCGTTTTCGAAAATTTGCGAAGGAAAGTTGGTCAGCGCCGCTGACCGACTTTTGAATGATTCGGTGCACACCCGGTGCACTTATGCACCGTACACGTGTTCTGTACATGTGGGTCCCACATAGGTGTTTTTGAGACATCTGCTCCGTCCATCCGTTTTGCCATATCATTTAAGCCGTCAATACCAAAGTTGAAGCAGTTCCAAATATCAGGTGGGCCCCAAATTGTAGATTATTGGGCTGATCTGTCTGTTGGACCACTCTAGAGGTCTCCAATGGGTGAAAATTGACGTGTACGGTTAATTTATGCTCCTCAGTCCATGTATGAAGTTTCAGGCTGAACGGATGGTGGAAACCTCGTGATCTTGCAATCTGGATGACTGTGTGGCCTCTTTAACGTGGACGGCTTGATTTTCTCTGATCCCGGGCATGTAAATTCATCATTCTTGGTCCCCTGGGGTCTGTACCTTGTGTGTGGTGATTTCAGAGCATCAAATATACACTTTTAGCACCATTTTGTAGCCCACACTTGCAAATGTACCTTGCATCACAAACACGATTAAATTAGGCTTTTTAAACGGTGGCATGTTCATAAATCCGGTGATAAATGGGGTCTAATATACAATATTTGACCCTCAACATTACTTGCAGGTTATGCGTGTTTCAAGCCCAAGTGGGTTCGTGAGAACACTTAAGGTCTCTTAAGTGAAGGAGGATTAGTCGAAGGGTTGCCTATCCATCAAAGGATTAGATACCACTTGAGATTCTCTCAGTTAATTAAAGTGATGGATGCAAATCAACCTCAACCTCAACCTCAACCACCAGTTGAGGAAGTTCAAGATGAAAACGAGGTGCATAATTACCCGCCTCGTACTCTATGCGATTATTTACAACCCGTGGGGGTAAGTACACCTTCCCGCATGGCCTTTCCACTTAATGCATGAAACGTGGATATCGAACTTGGAGTGATAGAACTCCTTCCTAAGTTTTATGGACTAGATTCTGAAAGTCCATATTTGCACATCAAGGAGTTTGATGAGATAGTCACTACATTACACTTTCCAAACGTGTATGAGAACACGATGTGACTTAAATTGTTTCCTTTTTCATTGAAAGAGAAGGCTAAGATATGGATGCACTCCTTAAAGCGAAGATCCATCGACACATGGGCCGAGATGACCTGGGAATTTCTCAAAAAGTTTTTCCCGTTTCATAAAACTAACACTTTAAGGAAGGCAACCATGAACTTTGCCCAAAAAGAGGAAGTGACCTTCTTCCAATGCTGAGAAAGGTTTAAAGATTTCACGAATTTCTGTCCACATCGTGGCTACAAAGTATGGCGAACAATAAGCTTTTTCTATAATAGATTGGCTTCATCAATGCGCCAGTTCGTAAAGATGATGTGTAATTGTGAATTCATGAACAAAGAGGCCGATGATGCGTGGGATTACCTTGATCAATTGGCAAAAAATACACAATCATGGGACACCTCTCCAAGACTCACCACTTCTAAGCCTACTCAATCAAAGGAAAGGGGAGGAATTTATGTTCTAAAAGAGGAAGATGATATGAGTGCAATAGTGGCCAATCTCACAAGACAAGTTGAGGCCGTGGAACTTAAGAAGGCAAAACCTATCAAATATGATATGGCTACAGAAGTTGTTTTTGGTATTTGTGTTGTAACATACATACAACTGAGAATTGCCCAACAATTCCTTCTTTTTAAGAGATATTGAATGAGCAATCGAATGCCGTGAAAAACTACTAAAGACCTTTCAGGGTACCCACCTCAAATACATACAATTCCAGCTGGAGAAACCATTTAGATTTCAGTTAGAGGAATGGACAAACGGCTAACCCACAAGAGGCCCTTACTCAAATTTTAAATCAGAAGAGGCCTCAAGCGGACACGGTTGAAAAATTCATGCAAAACCAAGAGTTATTCAACCAAAATACGGTACAAGCATTCTAGGATATTAAAATAACAATGAGAATGTTTGCATTGTCTATTCAAAGGATTGAGTCACACTTATCGAGTGGGGAGAAAGGGATGCTTCTAGCCTAACTTCTCCCTAATCCAAAGCCACAATGTGAAATTAGTGACCCAAGCTCTTCAAAATAAATGGAGCAAGACAAGTCTATCACCACTCTTAGGAGTGGAAAGACAATTAATAAATCTATTCTGGTAAGGGCTGAAAAGCCTAAGGACCCCGAAGAAGATAAGAATGATAGACCTAGCATTACTCCACATGGGTTAGAACCGGAACTTCAAAGTAAGCCGATTGCGTCATCCCCTCAACGGTTGATTGCACCAAAACCTCTATCTAATTCTTAGGATATTCTAGAGGTGCTTAAATAAGTAAAGGTCAACATCCCTCTATTGGATGTCGTTAAACAAATCCCTTCATATGCCAAATTTCTGAAAGATCTATGCACTACCAAAAGACGACAAAATATACAAAAGAAAATCTTTTTGACAAAAAAAGTGAGTGTCATCCTCAAGCAAGATGGCCATAAAAATACAAAGATCCCAGTAGCCCAACCATCACTTATGTAATTGGGAATTACCGGATTGAGCATGCACTTCTTGACTTGGGGTGAGTGTAAATTTGATTCCTTACTCGGTCTGCGAACAACTAGGTCTTGGTGAATTAAAACCCACTTGGACCACGTTACAACTTACTGATTGATTAGTTCATGTACCGAGAGGGATGATCGAGGATGTGTTGGTCCAGGTTGATAAATTCTACTACCCAGTAGATTTTATTGTTCTGGATAATCAACCCATCATGGATGTGAGCACTCAGATACTCGTCATTCTTGGTCGCCCATTCCTTGCTACATCAAATGTTATCATTAATTGTAGGAATGTGATTATGAATTTATCTTTTGAAAATATGACATTGGAGCTCAACATCTTTTTCAATATGAGCAAACAGTTAGAGGATGATGACGATACCCATGACATTAACATGATCGATTTTTTCGTGGAAGATAGAGAACTTTTGATTCTATACTCCGACACTCTAGAGACGTGCTTAACCCACTCCCCTGATTTGGATGATGACACGATTAGGGAGATGAATACCATGCTCGATGCTACACCGGTACTTGAAGTTAACCGGTGGAGGCCACAATTTGAAGAATTACCCCAAACTAATGTAGTGCCTCTATCGTCTAGCCTCAAAGCGTCGAAGCTTGACCTAAAACTTTTTCCCTCTGATCTTAAATATATCTATTTAGGTTAAGATGAGACATCACTTGAGCAAGAACAGGAGAGTATGCTTATCTTTACTCTCATTGAGTGTAAAGGAGCCCTTGGATGGTCAATTGCGGACCTCAAGGGAATTGACCCTTTGATTTGTACTCACCACATTCATCTTGAGGATAATGCAAAGACCTCCCGACAACCACAACACCGATTAAATGCAAACATGAAGGAAGTGGTTAAGGCTGAGGTACTTAAGTTATTAGATGTGGGTATCATATACCCCATATCTGATAGCCAGTGGGTGAGTCCAACTCAGGTGGTTCCTAAGAAGTCCGGAATCACCATTGTAGCCAATGCCAACAATGAACTCATGCCAACTAAAGTTACTACTGGTTGGAGAATGTGCATTGACTATAGAAAGTTGGATACCATTATAAGGAAGGACCACTTTCCTTTACCCTTCATTGATCAAATCTTGGAAAGGCTAGCTGGTCACTCTTACTATTGCTTCCTTGACGGATATTCGAGCTACAATAAAAAAGAGATAGCCCTTGAAGATTAAGAAAAGACCACATTCACATGGCCATTTGGCACCTTTGCTTACTGAAGGATGCCATTCGGACTATGTAATGCCCCTACCACTTTTCAGCGATGCATGTTGAGTATATTTTCTGACATGGTGGGGCAATATTTAGAGGTCTTCATGGACGACTTATCTGTCTTTGGTCCATCTTTCAGCAAGTGTTTGGATCTTTAGTCCATCCTTCAGCGAGTGTTTGGAAAATGTGAAAAATGTGCTGAAGCGATGTGAAGAAAAGAATTTAGTACTAAATTGGGAGAAGTGTCATTTCATGGTTCGTAAGGGAATTGTTCTTGAACATATCATCTCATCCAAGGGAATTGAGGTAGATATGGCTAAAATTAATCTTATCTCTAACTTACCTCCACCCAAGCGCATATGAAATGTGTGATCCTTCTTAGGACATGTCAGATTTTACAAACGATTCATAAAGAAATTTAGTCACCTCTCTCATCCTTTATGCAATCTGCTTCAAAAGGATGTACTATACGAGTGGACTGAGTAATGCCAGGAAGCTTTTACTAAGCTCAAGGGTATGTTAACTACCGCAACCATCATGCAACCACCTGGTTGGAACATCCCTTTTGAGATCATGTGCAATGCATCCGACTATGCTATTGGGGCAGTGTTAGGCCAGAGAAAAGACAAGAAGCCTTACGTTATTCATTATGCAAGTAAAACTCTAAACTCTGCCCAAATGAACTACTCTACTACAGAAAAGGAACTCTTGGCCGTAATGTTCGCTTTGGAAAAATTTAGGTCCTACTTTATTGGATCTAAGATCATCATCTACATGTATCATGCGACGGTCTAGTATCTTCTTTCTAAGAAAGATGCTAAGCCCCGCTTGATAAATGGATCTTTCTACTCCAGGAATTTGATCTAGAAATAAAAGACAAAAAAATAAGTAGAAAATGTAGTGGCTGACCATCTTTCAAGGCTTGATCTTCCCAGTCCCCTTGACATGACACCCATTAATGACATGTTCCCTAATGAGCAACTGTTCAAACTCTCACTTACCTTGGTTTGCTGATATTGCTAATTATCTTGCCTCAGGTTTCACCCCAACACATTAGAATGCGCAAGATAAGAAAAAAATTCTTCGTCGAGGTTCGTAAGTTCTTCTGGGATGATCATATTTATTCAAATATTGCCTAGACCAAATTCTAGGAGATGTGTGCCAGATAATAAACACCAAAGTGTCATCTCCTTCTGTCATTCGCAGGCCTGTGGTGGTCACTTTTTTGCTAGAAAGACCACGACCAAAATTCTCCATTGCGGCTTTTACTGGCCCATTATGTTTAAGGACACTCATGAGTTTTGTAAAGCTTGTGAGCATTGTCAAAAATTGGGTGCATTGTCCCGTCGAAATATGATGCCTCTGAACTCCATTCTTATCATTGAAGCATTTGATTGCTGGAGCATCGATTTCATGGGGCCATTCCCCCAATCCTTTGGAAATTTGTACATTTTGCTAGCAATAGACTATGTCACTAAGTGGATCGAAGCGATCCCATGTCAGAACAGTGACCATCATATGATCATTCGATTTTAAAAAGAAAATATCATTTCTTGGTTCGGAACAACTCAGGCCATCATTAGTGATGAAGGTTCACTCTTTGTAATAGGCCATTTGAAAACTTAATGAAGAAATATGGCATCTCTCATAAGGTGAGCACTCAATACCACCCGTAGACAAGTGGGCAAGTTAAGATTTTCAACAGATAAATTAAACACATTCTAGAGAAAATGGTTAACCCTGACCATAAGGATTGGTCAATCTGTTTGACCGATGCTTTATGGGCATACTGTACAACTTTTAGGACTCCCATTGGAATGTTTCCCTTTAGACTTGTCTATGGGAAAGCTTACCACTTGCCTATAGAGTTGGAACATAGAGCCTACTAGGCTATCAAAAATCTGAACTTCAATTTGGACAATACTGGTTCACTGCGCAAACTACAGTTGAATGAACTTGAGGAAATATGGAACGACGCATACGAGAACTCGAGAATTTACAAGGACAAGATGAAGGTGTTTCATGATAGGAACATCCTTCGAAAATCATTCATAATTGGTCAAAAAGCTCTTCTATACAATTCTCGGTTACACCTTTTTTCGGGTAAACTCCGATCTCAATGGACTGACCCTTTCACTGTTACTAATGTCTATACACATGGGGCCATTGAGATAAAGAATCTAATGAATGGCTATGTTTTTAAAGTAAACGAACATCGTTTAAAGCCATTTGTTGAGAAATTTGACTCAGAGGACATGTCCATGCCTCTGACTGATCCTGTGTACCAGGATTGATCTCCTAATCTGATGGAGGTGTAGTTAGATTTTATTATTTTAGTAGGATTTAGGATTAGGATAGTTTGCTCTCAGTTTTTTTGAGTCTTTGTGCTAACCCATATTTACATTGAGAACCTTGGAAAAACCTCAGTCCCCTTTCTTCAGGTACTACCTTTCCATCACTTCTCATTTCCTTTCATTGTCTCATATGCATTGCATGCTTATGTGTGTGTGTGGGTGTGTGTATATACATATATATATATATATATATATATATATATATATATATATATATATGTATGTATGTATATACACACACACACACACACACACATTAAGGACAATGTAGATTTTAGGTTGGGGGGGGGGGGGGTGTGGATTAGGTAAACAAATCAGTGTTTTCTTAGTTCTGAGCAATTTTTTTTTTAATTTTCATTGTTTCAAGTTGAAATCTATTTGGAAAATGATAAATTATATATGTAAAGAATGTTTTGAGTATGATGATAAGATTGAAATTGATTTTGAATTGTTGGAGTTTGATCAACTAAGTAGTCTATCACCTACAATTCTTACACTCAATTGATTAAGAGGAAGTTTGAATATCATGTTAATCTAAGTCACAAGACACGTTTAAGTTACTTTTTGTGAATTATATATGTTAGAATTTCTGATTGTTAGTATGTGAAGCATTGATAGATGATTGTGAATTAAGTCTGGAGAATTTTATCCACCTTAAAAGATGAAAAAAACTAGTTAAAAAAAACAGTGAGATCGACAAAAAGGTCATATATAATGAAAAGACTGGAAAAGAATGAAAGGACTATAAAAGAATGAAAAAGAATGGAAAGTCTGAAAAGAATGAATAAATAAAAAGAGACCATCGATATAAAATCAAAAACTGAAAAAAGAAGGAAAATGGGATAAGTTCAGAATCAGTACTTGATTATTCAATTAATCTTGAGGTGATGATCATGGCTAATATTATGTAATGATAGTATACTTTTATGGAAAGTAAATTGAAATTCACTAAGCACATTAAGAAAACTTGATATATGAACTTATGCTCTAGATTGATTGATGAAGAATCTATTTGATTGATTGATTGTTTGATTCGGCTCTAGGTTTACAAATTCTCATTCGCGCTTCTTTGGATTATACTCATTCATACTTGTTTACACAAATGATTATTTTCTTGAAGAACTTTGAACGTTGAGAATTAAAGATCACTTCACGCATGTTTTGCTCGGGACTAGTAAAATGCTAGTTGGGGATGTGTTAAGTGTGAAATATTACATATTTTCTCCTATTTATACATTGGTTTTATAAACATGATAATGCTTAATCGATTTAATTATGCATGTTTTCATGTGCGAGGTGATTTCAAGAGCTTAAGGTGAAATTAATGCCAAAAGGAAGATTTATGCTCAAAAGAGTACTAAAAGAAGATTTGGAGATTTGGAAGTCATTGATGAAGAATTCACATACCAAAGATCCAAGAAAACCAAGTGAGGAATGAAGAGAATCAAAGATTTAAAGTGAAGAAAATGAATCCTGAAATTATCATGAAAATAAACATATTCCTGAAATTATCCTAAAAAAGCAGATTCTGAAACTCGGAGTCTATTTTAGCTGTGCAGAGTGAAGTATATTTTGAGAAACTGCGCAGAACGAAGTTTAATTTACCAAACTGCGGAGAGTGCATAAATTTGAGACAGTTTCTAGATTTTTCCAACTAGGTGCGAAAGTTGGAAATCCACAACTATAAATAGGACTCCCTAGGATGCTCCAAAGCATCTTCTAGGGTTTAAAAAGGTCTCAAGGAGCATAGCACAAGCGTGGAGCAGCCGCCAAAGAGTTTTTCTTCTTCCCTAGTTTATTTTTCATGCTTTGTTTAAGAGATTTGGTTTCAATCATGTATATGGTTGGTTAAACCTCTTAGCTAGGGCCATGAGGTGAAGCTTGTAGCGTGTTGGGATATTTATTTTGCTTTGATTCTTGTTCTTATTGAACTTCAATGATTTTTAGTTTGATATTAAAGGAATATTTTCAGTTTTATATGATTTATTGTGACTCAAAATACAATAGATGCTGTGATAGCTTTGGATACCTTATTTTCCTGTTTTGAGATAATGAGATTGGTAAATCCCATTATTCACCTTCGTCTCCTGGGCATGGTAGGGTGATGGAATCCCTTCTAATCTTCACAATTCTCCTCCATTGAGAATTAAGTCGATGAAAATTTCAGATTTGATTTAAATTGCTTTATCTTCTAATTTGATAGGATAGGACTCCAATTCTAATTGTATTTATTGAATCAAGAAAGGTAGCATCTTAATAGCTACAAGTGGATCCTTGACACCCTAGTTCCCACCTTTAATTGATAGTTTAAACATTATTCACAATTACTCTTTTTTATTCCAGAATTAAGATTGAGTTCTTCTAGTTCTACTTCTAGTTCTTTTCAGAATACACACAAGTTTAGTCCCTGTGGATTCGACCTTGTTCTCATAAGTTATTACTACATCGTGACCCTACACTTGGGGTTATGAGCATGTTCCTGTGAAAACCTTATTTATAGTGAAAGCCAATATAATGTGGATAGTGATTATTGGGAGTGGAGTAGGTGTGGCTGTTTGAGAACAGTTGTTGACACACTAAACCACTATAATTCTTGGTGTTGTGGTGAATGCCTTTTATGTTTATGTGGTGAATAGTTGTAATCTCTTTAAGTTAAAGTGGTGAATGCTTGTAATAGTTTAAGCTTTTATTGACCTTGCTTGGTTTGCAATTTTGATTCTTATAAGTTTCGTGAAATAAGGTTGTCTTGCCTAAACTTGTTTGGGTGAAGGTTGTCCTATGAACCAGTTTGAATCAACGTTTCAATACTAGTGCAATTGAGACCTCTAATTTATTAACTATTTGTGCAGTTTATTTTATTATTTGGCATAGTCCTATTCACCCCCCCTCTAGGACCGGTTAAGCTCTCTTTTTTATGCCAACACTTCCTCATCATGTAAATCCAACTCCTTTCGCAAAAATGCCTAACATATGCCATGATATGTATGGTTGGATAAATATTTATTAAAGACATTTAAATGACATGTAAGGCCCGTATCCTAGTCCGTACCATTCCTTAAACTCCCATGATCCTCCTCGTCGAATTCTGGCAACCCACGACTTATAATCGGTGATTGCGCACGACCCTATGTCGTATCCCGTAGATCTGAGTCAACTTGACCTGAGACTTGTACTATTGCGACCGTGCCATCACCGCGGTTTCAACGCCGTGACTTGTGCACCAATGCGATGCCCAAGCCAAGAGTTGTGGGCTCATGTATATTTCGAGGAAACGCCGCGCATTGTGAATCCCTAGAAAATCTCTACCATCCATCACATCAATCAATCAAGTACTAGTTAAGTACACAACCCATCCCTCTCTTACACAAGCCATCCCCAAAGTCAACCCTCATGTCACTCACACCATCCCTTTCATCCCATCACAACCTCTCTCCCTCTCATTCTCTCCACCATTTCCAAGCAACCAAGGAGAGAGCAACTGTCCAAGCATTCCAAGGATATGAGAGAGTCAAGTGTGTGGCCCACTTCCTACCCCAAATCTTCCATCCTAACCCTTCAACCTTCATCATCCTCCATCAAGGAGGAAGCTTAGGAGCTAGGGATTCCAAGGAGCCAAGAAGATCCAACGGTGGGTGATCTTAAGTTTAGATTATTGTTTTAATCCATAGGAGAAGTGGGGCCTACCAGTTGATGGTAGAGACCCCATTTTGTACCCTAGGTGTGGCCAATGGCCAACCATGATTTATATGTTCATCCCATGATGGGGCCATTTTTCATGGACCCCACCATGATGTTTACTTTGGTAACCAGCATGTAATGGTCATCTAGACCTTTGATCTTGTGGTGGGGATGGTATCCCCTCCTTGAATTTATATTTGTTAGCCCATAAGATTTGGGATCCAAGACAATGCATGTATTGTATTCTAAGGGAGGGCTCATAGTGGCGAAGCCCCTCCCCTCCACACATCTCTCTCTCTCTCTCTCTCTCTCTCTCTCTCTCTATATATATATATATATATATATATATATATATATATATATATTATGTGGCTCACCTGATGTATGCATGAAACAACCAAATTGTCCAACAGTGGGGTGTATTGTTGTCCACCATTGGGATCACACAGGCCCTGGACGCAGGGACGACAAAAATATAGGCTGGATTCTCAGCCGTGTAGACCACCTATGTGGACCCCACTGTGATGTATGCTCCGTGTCCACCGTTCACATGGTGGAATCCCAGGCGTGGGCCGAGAGTATGCCAGGCCCTGGCACTGGTATCGACCAGCCTGCCAGCAGGCCTGGACGTAGAGAAACCACAAATGTCAACTTGATTTCTGACTGGTGGGCCACACATGTGGACCCTACCTTGATGTATGTATCCGATCCACACCGACCACCCTATTTCCTAGCTCATTTTAGGTGTTGAGCCGAAAAATGAAGCCAATCCAAATCTCTGGCGGGCCATATTGTAGAAAACAGTGGTTTTGGTGATATAAACTGTTAGGGCACGCTGTGATGTTTCTACACACCAAAACATATTAAATATTGGTCTTATTAGACCTATTACGAGCCCGAGAACCCAACCGGTGGAGTAGATCCTCCTGATGTGGGCCTCACCTATGAAAAACGGCAAAAAAAATAATAAAGCAAGGGCTGGATGCCACTTGCTGTCAGTGTCCAGAGGACGTTCCAGCAAGCAGCGTCCTACCGCTTATGGGATAGGAAAGGACAGTGGGTCCCACCACAGGTCTCACTGTGATGTATGGCAAGCATCTACACCGTGCATTTGATGGGTCCCCTCAAGATATAGGGCTACCCCAAAAATCAGCCATACATAGAATGCAGGTGGCCCACACCATCTAAAATCATGTGAAGACATGCTAAATCATATCAAAGCACTTGCTGGGGTCCATCTGAAATTTAGATGTATCTGAAACTTGGTCTGACCCCTTAACCAAGAGGGACACACATAATGGATGGGCTGGATTTATGAACCACGTCTTGGTGGGCCCAACAAATGATTATAGACGTTTTAATGAAGGGTAAACCTCTCAACTGTTGTGCATGGTGTGGCCCACACAAGCCACAAATTGACTTAATTTTAAGTCCTAGGCCCCACCATGATGTGTGTATTATAAACACGCTGTTCAGCTATTTTTCCAGGGCTGGGGCCCCATTGCCTTGTACGGCTCACCATGATGTGTACATTATATACACCCTGTCCATTCATTTTTCTTAAGGCTGTGGGCCCCATTGTTTTGAGAGGCCCAATGTGATATATGTGAGGCCCTTGAGTGAGGCCCATCGTGATGTACATGAGGCCCTTATGATGAGGCCCATTGTGATGTATATGAGGCCCATGTGGTCAAGCCTAATATGATGTATATGAGGCCCTTATAATGAGACCCATTGTGATGTATATGAGGCCCATGTGGTGAGGCCCAATATGATGTATATGAGGCCCTTGTATGAGGCCCATTGTGATGTATGTGAGGCCCTTGAGTGAGGCCCAATTGTGATGTATGATTCCACCATGATGTATGTGATAATATGTAACACCTCGTACTTTTCAGTACTCGGGTGTTACTGTATAACCTAACTTAGTATAAACACTAACCTAGCTTACTTGAACAGTCGCCCTCAATCTATCCATCTTAATCATTTAATTTTGACTATGACAACAAGACCTTTAAGAGTTTAGTTTAATCTGCCCTGGACCCTGATGGCTTTTAACCATCTGAAGTTGAGCTAGAACATTCCACAACGCATCTGTAGGGTCTGAAGCCCACCATAGATTGACCCTTGATTGTTTATGGTAAGGTTGCTGTAACACCCCGTACCTTTCTGTACTCAGGTGTTTTCGTGAAGATCTAACTTAGTAATATAAACCTAGTTCATTGTACGTTCACCTTTAATTTAACATAAACCTAACCATACGTCTTGAGTTGTGAAGCCTGAATAATTAGGGCAACGATGTCTTGTACTTGACACGTCGTTTGATCACACTAAGGGCCTGTTTGATTTTGAGGGAATAGGAAAATACCCTTGAAAAAGGTCATTATTACCTTTTTCCCTTGTTTGAATTTTCAAGTTCCTTTTCTTCTCGAAAATTGGTCCGAAAAAGCAGACTTACATTTGTGGACCCCACTGTGATGTGCATGACATATCCACACTGTCCATCTGTTTTATCAGAAGATTTTAGGGCCTAAGTCCAAAATTAAGACCAATGCAATGCTTAAGTGGCCCATATCACAAAAAACAATGGCCCTAAATGTCCACCATTGAAAGTTAATTTGTTTATTAGGCCCACATTAATGTTTATATATCATCTAACATGTCCATGAGGTCATAAAAACATTGACAAGGGATAAACACAAATATCAGCCTTAAGCCAAAACTTCTACGGGCCACATAATTTTTATATGGTAAGCATTCAATTTCCACTGTTTTTTATGGTGTGGTCCACTGGAGCTTTGGATCTACCTCACTTTTGGGTTCATGGCCTAAATAAGGCTGACGTATGGGATGAACGGTATTGATACGTCACATACATCACCATGGGCCCTATATTCATTTGGCAACCATCCTCCAATTTAACGCCAAAAAGCTAAGCCGTCGCCAAAAAGCTAAGCCGTCGCGCAGGAAACGATGGAGTAATTTCCTGGTAAGTAATTATTACTTATTTACCCGGTAATTACTATTTCCTTCAAAAATCAAACAGGCCCTAATAGGGCTCCTTAGGAAACCCTGGGTTAATCATTGTACCTCAAATCCACAGTTAAGTTAATTTACAATTGCTAATACACAATCCATCATTGTTTACAATGACTAAGTTATCTAACCACCCTATCTAAGAAAGCTTAGATACTTAGTAAACGATATAGTCATCATACCATGGAGCTATCTGTGTAAGTGTATCTAGATTAGCTTGGAAACATTTTAGGACATGAGAAATCAAGTATGGACATGGCTTGACCGTTGAACCATCAGGTATCAATATTTGGAATGCCAAGTCATCATATGAGTCCCACTCGAGCTATGATTCTGCCTCATAGTCAGATTGGTGGCCCATCTCAAGCTGTTGGAGCTGATGGATGGGCTATATTTTAGGTAGACATCTTGGTGGACCACCAACTATCTTTGTTGAAGAAATCTGGCCATTCAAACTCACTATCATGCGCTCAATTGAAATATAGGATCAATGAATCATGTTAATTGACAAATTCTCTCTAAATCGAACTATAAACCTTTGTAGCTGCCAGTGACCACACTCAGATGCACCTATACTAGTCTATGACCCCTAAAAAACCACCCTAGGTTAAGTTAGGAGCTCTCCGCCCATAGAATTGATAGAAATCAACAAATTAAAATCAATTAAATCCTTGATTTTCAAAATCTATAATCTATCATTAAAAACTATAATAATAATAATAATAATAATAATAATAATAATAATAATAAAACAATATTTTTAAGAGTGTTGTAACATGTTATAAAAACATAATAGGTCATAAAATCCAAAATCTAGCCGTTGATTTCTACCTTAAATGGCCCCTTGGACCTTTTAACCATTGACGTTCGATTTCGGGGTGATTCGACCATAAGATCGTTGGGTAGCGCCATTTAGACGCACAAGTCCAACACTATGGCCCACCTAAACTCTGGATCTCTCTGAATTTCGGTCAGAGGCCCTGGTGATGACCACCAAGTAGAATGGAAGGAGCGAATTTATCACAAACAGCCATGTGGACCCCACACTTGAGTGCAGGTGTACGGAGTGCATCTTTGCTCTTTACACACGGGACCAGCCAGCCGAGTCAAACAACCGTTGACCCAAAAAGTCCAAAAACAGGAGAGCTTCCCGCCCGCAACCGTTCGAAGAGGAAAACACATGTGTTTCCCTCCTCACGTTCGATCGACATGTGGCCCACGACGTCGTCTTAAATGGGAGATCCAGACCTTTCATCTGATCAAGGAGGTGGGCACGAACAGATCCACGCCGTCCGTACACATCCAGGTATCTGTGCATATGCACAATCTCAGGCAAAATCCCGCGTGCGTGTAGAAAATTTTTGTTTCTCTTTCCACTTGCCAGCTCGACGATCCAAGTGAGGAGAATTCCTCTTATCTCGGACGTCCATTTGATGAGATCTTAGCCATCCCACCCTAGTAGAACAAAACCATAGCCGGTTTTACAATACCAGCTGGTTTTAGGAGTGGTTTTAAACAGATTGAATCCTGACCATTTATTTTCCATCCAACGGTCTGGGATCCTTAGGGCGATGCTATTAGAGGGAGAAGATCAGTCCTCAACGTCGGCTTCTCCCATCCTTGTGGCTATGCTTGAGAAATGGCAGCCATCTTCAACTACTGAACCAACCAGCCTATCCTCCACCAAGCTTCAATGAAGCATGTTTACAAGCTTCCAAGGGACCAAAAGGACCGTCCCTAAGGACTGGATTGGAGGAAGAAGTAGGGAGGTCGAAGCTGCCATTATCAGAGGTCTTCTTCTCCGCCGAATAACAGCTCAAGTGCGGCTGAACTGCACCACGTATGGCCTGGTTCGGACCTTATGGAGCACACCGAAAAAGGGGAAAGACAATACGACGTGGAAGAAGAAGAGAAAGGAAGAAACGAGAAAGAAATGAAGAAGAAAGAAGGAGAGTGATGCGACTGTTGACCGCACCAACACAACCACTCAAACCGGACCGAGCTGTGCCTGTGTCCAGGTGTTGTTGGGCCAGTTTAAATAAGAAGAAGGAGGAAAAGAAGGGAAGAAATAGAGATGGGAGGGGTGCACGGCTGCACTAGCTCGAATCGAGCCAATCCAAGCTACTAGCGAGTTCAACTAGCTGGGCCGAGTCAGGTAAGTCGAGTTGCTGTCCAGCTGAGTTGGACATGAGTTTTGGTCCGGTCCAAGCTTTTGGGAAGTCTAGGGAGAGAAGAGAGGAAGAAAGAAAAGAGAAGGAAAGGAGGAGAGGGATAGAGAAGAAAGAGAAGAAAGAGTGAGTGAGAGGCGAGTGGTGCCATACTACACCCACAGCCGAGTTCGACCCAAGTCAGGCTGGGCTAGGTGCCTATTGTGGGAGTTCCAGCAAAGGTTGAAAAGAAGAAGAAAGGGAGAATGAGGATCAACTCGATCGGCTCTAACTGAGTCGACCCACCGAGTCAAATCGCCAAGTTGACTAATGTGAGTCAACTCTCTCCCCATATTAGATTGTCTTGCATTACCATTAGTTTCATTACCATGAATATGACGATTATTAAGCATGAATAGCCATCAGTACACTGTTTACACCAATATTAGTTATTATAGATGAAACTACTATTAATGATACTAGTATGGCATCCATCACTTAGAAAATATTACCATTAATAATAGATTTTATCATTTTGTTACCATTGGAATACTTATTATTACCATGGTCACAAATATTAATTATATCATTAACGTTAAATGGTAACTAACCATATTAGTGCATTGTGTTTAAACTACACATTCATTATACTTTAACTCCTAGAACTAAACCCTAAAAATCTAGCCTAGACCTAAACTCTAAGATAAAATTCTAGACCTAAGTAACTTGAACCCCAGCTTAATACTTTAAACATAGATAGTGTGTTAGATTTGGGTCAAATTATAGAATTTCATAATTCATGGTAGATCATAGTATCAATCATCATGACTAGATTCATTATGGATAATTATGACTATTATCATTTTCCTTATAAGATTAGTATAGTTCTTGTTAATACGATCATTAGTATTAGTCCTTATTATATTATTGTTAGTAAAAATTTTATTATTATTACTTGCGTTATTCAAGAGACTATTAATCATTATAAGAATAATAGACAAAATCGGTATATTTAAATATGAACATGTGAACCAGCATTATTAATATGTTAGCTAATATAAATTATAACACTAACACTAATAGTTATCTTGTAATTATTAAGATTAAATTATAACTAGCACACCAACTAGAGTTCAAATCCTATAATCTAAGTTTAGGACTAAACCCTAGGATGAAAATCCTAATTTTATAATGAAAACCCTAAGATAAATAATTCAAACCCTGGGCTATGATCTTAAACCTAGATAGTGCGTAAAACTTGGATCTAATTGTACAAGTTCATGATTTGTGGTAGGATTCAATTCTAAGGGTGCAAGCACTTAGCAACACTAGAAGGTGAATCAGTTCATCAGGTGATGATTTCTTTCCCTTGAGCTTTTCATTTTCCTATTAGCTTACGTGATAGTTTTATTTAATTTCGATTGATAATTGATATCTTCATCTTATAATCACATGTGTTAATTATTGGAATTGAATTGCCAGATTACATGCTTAATATTTATCCTGCATACTTTGTTATGCTGGTCGATTACTTATGGATTGTTTCTGGAATTTAAACTGCTACATCAGTGGGAAACCCTCACTTATAAATGTACACCCACACTTGGGATGTAACTCGATTGATTGTAATTGTAATGGACCTTCGACTTAGTGGTTATTAAATGGTGGTTTAAAATAATTATTGATGTGGGCCTGCCATCCAAGGGTTGCCTTGTCTAAGTGGTTTTTAAGGATGATCTTTTATCGCATAGTTTTTCATATTTGCCCTATTTGGCTTAGTTTTGATATTCGCCCTATGTGGCTTTATTTTGGTATTTTCCCTATATGGGTTCGATGTTTTATTTTGTGCAACGATGCAATGGCAAGTCCCATATACTAAACATGATTGGCCACTAGTAGATGGGTTCCATTAAACACCCTAAGGTGGTAATCTCATGAGCTGAGGATAGTAGTCATGGGACACTATGCCCGATCTGTCGGCCCACGTTGGGTGACGAGCTCCCCGTAGTGACCCTTGAGTTTACTTAAACTGGCTGATTGTAATTGAAATAATAATGGTTTGGCTAATCATCCATTCATGGCATACGGGCGAGACAGATGACTAATTCTGGATGTCGTATCACGTGTAACATCCCGATTTCCATATAGCCAATTACACGCACACCTAGCCATATACATCTACCTCATGAGGAATATAGTGAGATATTTGTAACACCCTGGTTCTCAAAACCTGAGGATAGTCGCTCCTCATAGAGAACCCGAGTATTACGTTATGAAGTGGACTAACATACATCTAAATAACGGCAAATTCTATAACATGGAGTAAGGCAACATTGCATAAACTAAGAATATCAAGAGTAACAATAAGGAAGCTTTATACATGTAAATGGGAGTGGAATGAAATCCCACAACAAGGAGAATATTTTATTACAATTCAAACAAGATACAAAATCTAAAATATGAAAGCAATGTAAATCCTAAATTATCAGTCGAGCTCCAACGGCTCAACTGCAATGGCATAGAGGCCCTCCTTGCTTAACTCCACCTCAGCCGTCCCTGGGATCCCATCATAGGTGTCTCCACCTGTCATCATACCTGTATTTATTTGGTGCAACCACACGATTGGGTGAGTGAAAACTCAGTGGAAATTTCCTGCAAGGATTCACGCATACCATATCATTCCAAGACAGTTTAAGTCACATGTAATCAATCATATTGAGAGTAATATGAATTTAATTGTAAATGGATGGATGTATGAATGTATGGCAAAAGTCACAGATCTGGGGATGCACATCCAATAGTCAAAATAAAGGGTCGCCCGCGGTAGTAGACTACCTGGAAAAGACCATACAGATTGCCTGTGGTAAATTAACTACCTGGAATAGGCCATTCAGATGAGTGTGCCCAAGGATATCTCTTGGAAAAGTACACGACGTATGTCCGAGGAGGGTCTAATCCCGAAAAAGCCTCATACAAAGAAAGAGCACCCAAAGTGGCACAAATGCACATGATCTATGAGTCCACTGAAGGGATAGCACCTTCAGTAAATCATACAAGATGTGACTTACATTGAGCACTCGGAAAAGCTCATATGTCATGCGTGGATGTTATGCACTATGATACTCAAGTACACTCCATGATATTAACAACGTCACCTTCATAAATATAGCCAAGCTCATGGTCTTATCATAGGATGTCAGACAATCAAATGTAAGTTCAATATAATCCCAAATGCCCTTTTTAGGACCAATGGGGCCCATGAATGTGACATATGGAATGTAGTTAGGGAACTCATTCGACATTCCTTATGGAAGGTAACATCATACATGATCTCATTTAGAGTATTGCAATACCATGATTCTTATCACCACTAGTAGTACTATACCCAAAGTCAAGCAATTTCTAAAATACTATGTAAAACACAAGACTAAGTCTAGATCTTATAGATATAGGATCTGTGAAATGGGAAATGAAGTAGAGACTCATGTTCATCACAGAAAACAGGAATAGAAGAAATAGTTCACTGTACGTATTGTTCCAAAATTTAGAACACATCAGATTCAACTAAGAATGAATCTAGCATATGTGGAGTGTAATGGGCAATTTTACTATTTATAACATGATTGTAAATAAGATCTCTTTCTTCATGTTTAAGAGATAGGAATGTGCATGTGATACTATTCATAATATGATTGGGAATAAGACCTCTTGCCTCATGCTTGATAGATAGAAATGCACATGTAACTATGAAATCTCAAACATGGAATATGATACAAGTCCTTAAATGCACAATAGTAACAATTCTAGGAATTTACTCATAGTTGATCAATGAACAGAGAAATGAAATTACAACTTTAGTGTCTCTAAACATTAGGCTCAAACCAGCTTAGAGTTCAATGAAATGAATGAAGCAATGTGGGACGTTCCTCACCTTGGATGGGTGTTGACCTTGATGAGTTTAAGCGTCTTGTTCTTGGAATTGATTGAAGGGAATGATCTTCCTAGGTGGACAGTTGAAATCAACACCTGAATGAGATGTTACTAAATCCAGTGAGTCACGACTAAGTTGACTCGGTTGGATTTCTCAACCCACAACTAGTTGTGTTTCAACTCAGGAAAACTACCGGTTGTGGTAATTGACTATTGGGATTTTTTGGATGTGTGGTGATAATCCAGATTGCCAGTAAAGGATAAGCCCTGGTTATGTTATTTCAGGGGTTTATTACTGAGTTAACTCAGTTAGGTACTTATGGAATTAACTCGTTAGTGAGTTAGGTGCAGACTTACGACAGAGATGAGTTTGATTATGATACCTGTACCAGTGTTAGTCCTATTTGAAAGCGCCACAAGGGTCAGGTCCTGATCGGTTCAGGTTGAGTACGAGGGCCGTGACTCGGCGCTTGACTAAGTCACTTGTAGGAGGTTGATTCGAGTCTCGCTTTCAGTTATAACTGAGTCGGAGGTCTGAACAGGGGTGTTCTTGACTGCTGGAAGAGGTGGGACGAGTTGTGTAACGCCCCGGTTTTCAGAACCCGAGTACACGACTCAGATTCCAAGAACCCAGGAGTTAGCTATTAACAATGATGATCATCTAATAAATCAAAGTGCGATATAGTGGGAATGAAAATCATGCCATAGATAAAGCTTCAAAATAGGAATAATATTCGGGCACACCCAGCTGGGGGCCACTTACAAAACCTTAAGTTTCCCTAAAACCCAAAAGTGCTGAAATAAGATATATGACTAAACTACTGATTTAGCCCGTAGTAGGCTGCAGCTCCTCATCATATGGTTCCTCCTCGGCCACCACCGCTTCTAGACCTGCCACGTCCTCGACGTCTCCCATACCTGCATCCTCTGTACGGTTGAACATTGATGAATGAGTGGCCAACTCAGTGTGATCTCCCCTCAAGATTACACACCGCCACCCTAAACCAGGAATAACACAAAATATATAGATAATTCAAAACATAGTAGATGCAGTCTTATTAGATGCGTGGATGTATGAATGCAATCATCGCCCCGGGGATGCTCATCCGTGCGGACAGTGGGCCGTCACCCATGCAATCATCGAACCTGGGAAATGTCATCCAGTCGGAACAATACGTGCCATGTATGCATGATTAGTCAAGTTGTTATTAGTCCATTTACAACCAGCCGATTTAGATAAGCTCAAAGGTCACTACGGGGAGCACATGGCCCAGCGTAGGCTAACGGCTCAGGCATAGTGTCCCATTCCCACCATTCCCGGCCTATGAGACTACCGTCTTAGGGTGTGTGTAGTACCCACTAACATGTGGCCAATCAGTTCAACATAAAGGGGGCCACCACCAATGCTGACTGGGAATGAAACATTGAAATTACCAAACATGGTGACTAAACATGACGGCATGAATGGTGCAAAGGCGAGTAAACAATGGTATTTAGAAAAGTTGTGAAGTTCATCCCGAGTCTAATAGGTGTAGTCCCACATGGATGGTAAACCCTAGGGTCAAATACCACAACCAAAACCTCCATGTCAGGGGCCTACTAAGATCACAACTAGTCTTGTTACACCCCAAGCACGGACTCTCCTTTGATGAAAATTCCCATGGAGAGATTTCATCAATATGTGTGTCATAGCAACATGTGTCACAATAAGGAACAGTAACTGAAATCGCATAAGATACATAACGTAAATGACTGAATGATTTATTTAGGCAGTTTAACGAAATAAATATTCTAAACAATAGTAAGCATGAGGATTATCATGTTAAACAGGTAAATTAAGTGAATACAGTTTATTTCCATACACGATTCATCATTAGTCTAATTAGCCATTTACACTAAAACTGTCATTTCTAGTCTAGTTAGGGATGGAAAGCTTAAGGGGAGGAAGTCATCACCAGATAAGTTGTAGAATGCTCCTTGAGGCGAGTTTCCTAGAGAAGGTGGTGCACCTACGCCGCTTACGTAATTCCCTGCACGCATTTACTTTCATGAGTCAAGGTACTACGAGTTTTGGGAGGCCCCATCCCAAAGTTGTTCGGGTTGTGGCCAAGGGTGATCAGACCCGATCAGCACCCACTAGCTACATTCAGTCGTCCAAAATCAGGCCATGGTGTAAATAAAACATTTACACCCAGTCGGGACTACATCGCAGGAAAATGGCCAACTCATGGTGGGATTTACTATACAGACCGCATGGATAGATGTCTATCCAGGTGGAACCCATGCATGTGGCTTGCCGACCTATAGACGACTCGCCACATAGCATAAATATGTATACATTACATAGTGTATATGGATCGCATAATATATATGTATACATGGCATACATTATATTTGCATCACATGGCATACATGTGTTCATCCTAGGTATAACGCACGTATCATATAGTATCTGTATACTTCCTATGTGCTATGTATACACAACTTGAGCACCTGGTGGATCCTACGTAAGGGTGGCCCTCATACAATGTTTTATTGCATATACATACATATTTATCTATAGCAAAAGAAAGGGAGGGAAAGAAGGAAAAACGTCCAGGTCTGGTCGTTACTAGGGGATCGCCTAAGCAATGTCCCTGATGGACAGTTAGGGGAGCTCTCAACCTCAAGGTGGGTCCTGATGTGGGGTCTGCTGCTGAGGCAGGGTGCGGCCCACTTGCTGATGCAAGGTGCAGCCCACCAACAGGTGGAGGGAGTCCACCGTCAATAAGCCCACCGACATTTCTGTGCAGGGCCCAATGCCAGGCAGAACAGCCCACCTGCATTTTGTGTAGGCCCAACACAGGTGCAGCCCACCCGAACATGTTCCTAGACTCGTTGGGAGTTGCTCCCATGCGTCGCCCGATTCCCTGCTCAGGGGGCAGATCGGGCCTTGATTTCAGCCAGGTGGAGGACTGAAACAGGCCTCGATTTCCATCTAATCGTGACCTGGTGGGGCCCACTTTGAAGCTCCTACCAAGAGCTCAACTCAGGCCTCCCGTTTGATATTGATTCTCAGCAAGACGTTGCCTGTTTGAGCCCTATTTCTGCTCAACTGCAACAAACCTCCACCATCTTCTCCAGGCCTGATCTAACTTGGACAGAGGCCTGAATAGGCCTACAGCAATCTCATGAACTATGGCTAGCTTCAGCCCAAATCTCAGCCATTGATTTGGCTAGACCTCAGCTTGAAATGGAGGCTCTAGTTGGGTCAGATTTCGGCCGGGAACAGGGCCATGGATTGGCTCACCTCCGGTCCGAAATGGGGGACCCAGCATCGCTATTTACTCAGACTGTTCCTCAGCCATTGGTCGGCTGATTAGGGTCTGGGACTGGGTCGTCTTCCAGCCTACCTCTGGCCACGATTTGGGTCTGCTCTTAGCCCTAAAGACCGCCATCAGTTGGCTATTTCTAGCTTGCGGACCCAACCTACCATGCTATAGTATAAATAGTTGAAAGAAGAGAAAGGGAGGGGTGCTGGAAACCACCTGAGCTTCTTCTTCCTCTTAGAAACGGAGTCTCCCTGACCTGAACTGACCTAACTTGTCCCGGGTTTGGGTTGAGCTGGAGCAGTGCGGGCGTCGGGTGCTCACGACCACAGCCTTCACTCACCTTTGCTTTCCCTCTCTCTCTCTCTCTCTTCTAAACTCGGTTGGTCTGCACTGAGTTGTCTCAACCTGCCTGGGCCGGGTCGACGCAGTGCGGCACCGTCCTTGCCTTTTCACTCTCATCTCTCTGTTTTCCTTCCACAGTCACTTCCTTCACTCATGGCGTCGATCCTAAGGCTACAATGCCTAATTTATAGCTGAGGGAGAGAGGGCAAGAATGGTGGAGATTTTCCCAGCCATTGGATGACTGTGATTTCGCCAGGCCCTGCCTTTCCCAAAGAGGAAAACTTTTTTCTCTCCTTTTCTTCCACAGGCCCGGCTTGGCCGTTTCTGGTAATGGAAGAGGCGTGCTCGCCACAGGGATTTGGACGGATGGGATCACACGATCGAACCGATCGTGAGCCGTCCGTCCGATCCCATCGTGTCCCCATCACGCGGATGCCTTCCACGTGCAAGGTGCTGGACGGTGGTGGCCCATCTCCCTCATCCGTTTACCCAGGATCAAACGGCTATAGGATTTCGCTAAGTAGATCCCCACAGAGGTTTTGATTGGCTTAGATGGCTTTGAAAATGGCCAGGGTGGCCCACTTGGAGGCCCAAAGATCCATCATTCAAATAGGGAAATGGCGGGAAAAACCCCCATTTTGTGATTTTTTGAATGAAGGTCGGTCAAAGGCTGTTGGACCGACTTCGTGGTTTCAGCGCATGTCGCATACACGCATTCTTAGTGTACATGCACCGTGTAGGGGTCTGCAAGGATGTTAGTGTTCACTCCCCAAGTATAGGGTTGTGATGTAGTAATAAACTCGGTAAGACCGAGGTTGAATCCACAGGGACTGGTCGTCACAATTCAAATTCACGATTCTCCTTTAACTAATTCAACAAATAAAGGATCAAATTGCTAACACAAATCTATGAAAAATAACTATCGAGAATAAGGAAGAAAATTCAATCAGAGAGAGCACTAGGACTTTCGAATCCACCCCTAATTATCCTAACCTTTGTTTAGCTTGTTAATTCACCTAAAATTAGATTGATCCAACTTGTCTGGAGAAAGCACAATCTGTCCTTAATCGGGCATACAGATTGTCTAATTCCTTTAAGCAATGCCATGAATAACATATCCCATGTCCAAATCGGGCATATGGAATATGCAGTTCAGTAAAGCATCCTGTTTCTTCCTCTACAGGAACCTGTTCATGATCAGATACAAGCACCTAGAATAAGCATCCAAACCACATCCATCCATAGACTCAAAAGTTCATAGATGGAGAAGTATAGAATTTAAAACAATCAAGCACACTAAGGAAAGAAACAAATCAATTTAATTAAAGTAAATCAACATAGAACAAAGGGTATTCAAATTAGGGGTTTCATCTCAGCCCTAGCTGAGAGATTAGTTACCCATAAAATCCATTAAACAGATGGATTAAATAAAAAAATAAAAAATCATAAAAGAAGTCTCAAACCAATTTCTCTCTCTTCTTTCTTCTCTTTCTTCTCTCCCTTGCTGTAGATCTGGAGCTCCTCCCTGGTTCTGAATCTCGAATTCTCTGGATCTGAATGAATTTCTCACGTCCATAATCCCTCTTTTATAGTTGTTGGATGGCTGGAATCGGTGGCAGAGTCGTAGAAGGACTCGGAGTACAAATTTTCGCAGCCGTGATCGGTGGGCCCCACAGAGGTATTTTCTGGAGAATCCACCCCGTCCATTAGATTCAGGACGAAATTTCAGTCAGGAATGGGTGGTTTTGAATGTCCATTAACGCGGCCCAGAGAAGAAAATACAAAAAAGATCAGTTTTGAACGTCACCGGGTAGCCCTTTTGTGGCCTCTGTATCACGCACGTGTGTACGCATGGGAGTGAACTATCAGCATGGTTTTGTAGTATTCATGGCCCTCTACAAGATGGACGGATTGGATCGGCCGGACAGGCGACGTGTGGGGCCCACAGCGCTTCGCAAAAACGGCCAGCGGCCGGTCCTCACTGACGCAAACGCAGAGACGCTGCTTCGCTGCGGAAGTGGTGGGGTCCACTGTGATGTTTTGTTAGGAAATCCACTCCGTCCATTGGATGGAGGGGAAGATTTCGGTCGGAAATATGCATTTGTTTCTCCATTTTTGTGTGGCCCACAGAGTTTTAAACTCACCGTCCAACCGACATTTGAACGGCTAGATTTTACTCCAGATGACCGTTTGAAATTCGGCCACCTAGGCAATGTTAATGGTCTTCATTTGAACCTGATGAACGGCTTGGATTGATCTTTGGATGGACGTGTGGGGCCCACAATTGAAACCCAATCGTTCGGTTGCTGGCGCTGGACGCTGGCAGGCGAGAAGAAGAGAAGCTGCGGGTCAGCGTCCCGCTGACCCCTTGGCTGGTCCGGTGCACGGCCGCCATAAAGGGTGCATGGTGCACATGCACCACACATGGGACTCGCTGTGATGTTTATGAGAAATCTGCACCGTCCATCCCCTTTCCCATCTTCATTAAGCCACTGGAACTAAACTAGAGGCAGTTCCAGATATCAGGTGGGCCCCAAATTGGAGATTTAATGGGCTGATATGTCCATTGGCCCACTTCATGAGGTCTTCAGTAGATGAAATTTAATATGTACGGTTAATTTATGGCCCCCATCACATGTATGAAGTTTCGAGTTGATCGGATGGTGGGAACCATGTGATCTTGCATTCTGGACATTTTTCGGGCCCCTTTGGCTTGCTTTCCTCAGATCCCAGGCGTGTAAAATCTTCACTATTGGTTTTCTAGAGTCCATCCCGTGCTCTGGTGACTTCAGAACGTCAAATCTATGCCTTTAACATCAATTTCCAATTAACGCTCCTGATTTCATCCTGTAATAAAAATATAATTAAAATCCGATGTAAGGCCTTATCATGTACATTAAATAGGGCAATAATCGGGGTCTGAGATGCAATATTTGACCCTGATCACAACCCCCAACCAGCATTTTGCTAGTCCCGAGCAAAACATGCGAAAAATAATTTCAGAAATAAAAGACAATTCCTGTAAATTCAAGTGACTTGTGAACTGATAATCGATTCATGCATGGTGAGTGGAATTTTTCTCCTGGAATGAAGTTCACTGTAGATTTCATAATCAAGTTCAAAATATTAAGCCATGAATTAGAACATTCTAAACATTGAGTTCCATTAGTGTATAGTGTAATCTCGGCTTACGATCATTAAGAGATCCAATTGTTAATTTCATGATATCATTGGTAATTAACAACGGAGCTCATGTCACCCAAAACTGGAACCAACACTTGCCTTACAGATTAACCTTTTATTCTACTTTTTTTTTTTTTCTTTATGAATAGTACGCCAAGGAGGAGAATCAAATCTGCACCTATAGGGAGCAAACCTATGGTGAAAACTTGTCGCCTAAATCTTTTCTCATGTCAATTATGAGGAATCGAATCGTCATCTATAGGGAGCAAACCTATGATGACGATTATGCAACTTATTCTTTCAATTCTTCTTTATAGACTGATGCTAAAAATTTTGTTTTTCAGGCTGGTTCTCTTCATGCTTAGTGATTACCATGTTATCAATTAATATCGAACTGAAAACTTAATGTGTAAACGAGATCTGATATGTGAAATCATGGCTCAATCAATGTTTACAACTTCTAATCGTGGATTAACAATTCAAACTTAAGTGTGAAATCTGCCAGACAACCGAATCCAAGAGTCATAAATTTCTCACATTTGAATCTTGTAATTTCAAAATCACAACTATCCTTCAAAATCTCTTTGATTCAATAGAAATTCCAGAAAAATTTGAAAATTTTTCACAATTTTTGCTCAAGACCAAGAAAATACTGATTAGGTAACCTAATCTCCCACCCCCAACCTAAAATCTACATTGTCCTCAATGTAAAAGAAATAAGCATGCAAGCACATGAGACAATGAAAAGAAAAGAGGAGTAGGGAAAGATAGTACCTGGATGGAGAATCAAGAAGCTCTCAAAAATATCAGCGTAAAAGCGAGTCAGCACAAGAGAGAAATCAGTAAAATAAAAGATCCTACCTATACCACTTTCGCAGGTGCTCTCGATTGCATTTAGCGTATGCAACAAGCCTTTAAACCCCTAGGTTACCCCTAGTGGACGAGTTGTAGTCTCGTGAGGGTTTGCAGTAATGTTACCCACAAACATTGAACTAACTAACAAGGAAAAAGAAATCAAATGAAATGCTGGGTTGCCTCCCAGGAGCGCTAAGTTTAACGTCTTCAGCCAGACAAAAACGGACCATGAATTCATTAATCTTTAAGACCAGGGTCCGCCAAAGAACTTACCTCAACACGTGGTTAACCAATCCCAGACAAGTGATGTGAGTTCCCTTGAGCTGTGCTATCTGAAATGAGGTAACTGACACTATCATCAAACAGTTTAAGGACTTCTGCTCGAACAACTTCCTCCATGTTAGGATCATGCTTCCTTTGTATTTTACGTGACATTTCCACAGCATGATCCTTACATACAGTGGGGCACACTCCTTGTATTTCTGCTATCTTTCGTTCAATTGCCGCCTTATATGTTCGAAGAACATTAAGCAACCTGTTCTCTTTTGCCTTCTCAGAGTTAGGAACTGTGCTGTCAGGAAGAGTCTCAGAGGGATGAAGAGGTTCCACTTTCGCTCTCCATTTTTCAGTCTCCAATATAGGAGTAGAGTCGAGCAGTGCATTGATTTCGTGGATGGGACTATCTATGTCAAAATCCGTGCCATGTTGTGCTAAGCAGGTCTCAAGTGGATCTTCAAAAGATTTACGGAAGGAGTCCTGCACTAGACTCTCGATCATGTCCACTTCAAATATGTCGTCCAAATCCGCGGGTTGTTGTCCTGCATTAAAAACATTGAGTTTAATATTCATGTTACCAAATGACAACTTCATAACTCCATTCCTGCAATTTATAATAGCATTAGATGTGGCCAAAAATGGACGACCCAAAATGACTGGGATCTGACTATGAGGATTATGGACAGGCTGAGTATCTATAACTATGAAATCCACTGGAAAATAAAATTTGTCAACCTGGATTAGCACATCTTCAATAACACCCCGGGGCACCTTGACAGATCTATCAGCTAGTTGTAATGTTATTTTAGTCGGTTTCAACTCACCAAGTCCTAGCTGCTCATAAACCGAATATGGTAACAAATTGACGCTCGCCCCTAAATCAAGTAATGCCTTCCCGATTTTATGATCTCCTATGCCGCAAGAGATGGTAGGAGCTCCTGGATCCCTAAATTTAGGAGGGGTGTTATGTTGAATCATGGAGCTGAGCTGCTCTGCAAGGAAGACTTTCTTATGAACATTCTGCTTACGCTTTTGAGTGCATAAATCTTTAAGGAACTTAGCGTAGCAGGGACTTGCTTGATAGCGTCAAGCAACGGGATGTTGACTTGCACTTTTTGAAACACGTCCAGGATTTCATCAAAGTTGTTTCTTTTCTTCATTGGTGCCAGACGTTGAGGAAAGGGTGCTTTGGGCACATAAGGTGGCACGTCAGCGGCTCTTGGAGAGTCAGAGAGTTTTTGGACTTTGGATGCATTGGTGTGTCTCTCTGCTTCACCTTGATTTGATTCATCCCTAGGTATTTCTATTTTGTTGTCAACCTGTTTGCCTGACCTAAGGGTAATGATCGATTTGGCTTGCTCATGGTATTGCCCTTGGTTGGAATTAGAGCCAATCTCATACTGTCCCTTTGGATTAGCCACAGGTTGGCCAGGGAACTTACCCTTCTCTCTCTCACTCAATGTGGCAGCTAGTTGACCCATTTGTACTTCCAGCTTGGCAATGGATTGTGCATTTGCATGTAAGCTTTGCTGGTTGGCTAGTAAGGTTTGTTGGGTGTCTTTTTGGAATTGGAGAGAACTCTGCATAAAAAGATGGAGTGTATCCTCAAGAGATGGTTTCCTTGATTGTGCAGGCAGTTGTTGATATTGTGAAAACTGCTGAGGTTGCATAGGAGGATTTCCAGATGGTCCTCCTTGTTGCGGTCCTTTTGCCCAAGAAAAATTTGGATGCCTAGCCCACCCTGGGTTGTACATGTTCGAGTAAGGATCATTCCCAGGTTTCTGAAAGGTGTTCAAAGCATGAACTTGTTCAGAGAGGAATTCTGGAAATGCTGTACCAGATGGGCAAGATTGCGTAGGATGGGAAGGACTAGAACATATGGCACAAGCCTCGGCTTGAGTTGTTTGTGGGGTCCATTATGCAACATCAGAGCATCAACCTTTTTTGTCAGGCCATCAATCTTGGCATGGAGATCTGGTGTGACTCCTATCTCATATATGCCACTTCTCTTTTGTGGTTGGGAACTTCTTTCACCTCTATCTGAATAGTCCCATTGCTGGGAGTTTTCACACAAGGTTTCAAAGAATTTCCACGCTTCGGTATCGCTCTTGGTCATGAAGGACCCTCCACTGGTGGCATCAACCATGCGACGGTTCTGGGGTGTCAGACCGTCATAAAAGTATTGCACTTGTTGCCACTTCTCAAAACCGTGGTGTGGACATTTAAGAAGCAAGTCCTTCCATCTTTCCCAACATTCATGAAAGTGCTCTCCCTCTTTTTGTGTGAAATTAGTGATTTCTCTACGGAGAGCATTAGTTTTGTGAACAGGGAAGAACTTGTTTAAGAACTTCCTAGACAATTGGTCCCAGGTAGTGATAGACCCAACTTCTAGAGAATTCAACTATGCTTTCACCTTATCCTTCAAAGAAAAAGGAAACAGGCGTAGGCGGATCGAATCGTCTGAGAAGTTTTGGTATTTAAAAGTGGAGCAAATGTCTAGGAATTCTTTCACATGATGATATGGGTCCTCCTTGTCTAACCCATAAAAGAAAGGCAACAACTGTATGACCCCAGTCTTGAGTTCAAAGTGTGCTACCGTGGTGGTAGGCAACACTATGCATGAAGGCGCATTGAATTGGACAGGAGCTGAATAATCTCTAAGAGTTTTAGTTCCATTCTCTTCTGCCATTTTAACTGGGATGTCTTTCAATCTTCTATGGAATGTTCTTCCTATTTCAGGATCAAAAGGTGCTAGTTCTTTATCTAGAGATCTACGTCCTAGCATAAACTAAGTAACAACCTAAGAGAAAGAAAACTAAAACTAGAATCTATTCAAAAACAAGTTAAAACTATGTAAGTGAGAATGGGAAGAAAGAACCCGGAAAAGGAGATGATTGATGTTAAGAAGCTCCTCCTAGCTTTCTTCCTCAATTCCTGAAAATAGAAACAAAACAAATCAGGTTTCCTAAAATAATGATAGAAAAATCCTAAGCAACGGTTAATTTCTAAAAAAAGAAAATAAAAAGTTAAAAGGAAAGAAATCCTAGAATTAGAAGTTACTAAATGTAAAAAGCTAAGTAAGTTTCTAGAAAGGGAAAAAGAAATTTCTAAAACTAGAAAATTTACTTAAGAAAAAATCGAAATCTAATAATGGAAAATGTAAAAATTCACAAGAAATTCTAGAATTAGAAAATTTCTAAAAGGTAAAAACCTAAAAAATAAAAATTAGAAAAGGTAAAGAATTAGAAAGGGATTACCAAATTAGTGGTTTATTCAGGACCCTACAAAACAGGAAAGAGGTTAATTTCTAAAATAAAGAAAGAACTCTAAGTTAGTAAAATCCTAAGCTATGAATTATGATAAGAGAGAATCCTAAATTCAATATGGACCGAAACAGTCCCCGGCAACGGCGCCAAAAACTTGTTCACTCCCCAAGTATAGGGTTGTGATGTAGTAATAAACTCGGTAAGACCGAGGTCGAATCCACAGGGACTGGTCGTCACAATTCAAATTCACGATTCTCCTTTAACTAATTCAACAAATAAAGGATCAAATTGCTAACACAAATCTATGAAAAATAACTATTGAGAATAAGGAAGAAAATTCAATCAGAGAGAGCACTAGGACTTTCGAATCCACCCCTAATTATCCTAACCTTTGTTTTGCTGTTAATTCACCTTAAATTAGATTGATCCAACTTATCTAGAGAAAGCACAATCTGTCCTTAATCGGGCATACAGATTGTCTAATTCCTTTAAGCAATGCCATGAATAACATATCCCATGTCCAAATCGGGCATATGGAATATGCAGTTCAGTAAAGCACCCTGTTTCTTCCTCTACAGGAACCTGTTCATGATCAGATACAAGCACCTAGAATAAGCATCCAAACCACATCCATCCATAGACTCAAAAGTTCATAGATGGAGAAGTATAGAATTTAAAACAATCAAGCACACTAAGGAAAGAAACAAATCAATTTAATTAAAGTAAATCAACATAGAACAAAGGGTATTCAAATTAGGGGTTTCATCTCAGCCCTAGCTGAGAGATTAGTTACCCATAAAATCCATTAAACAGATGGATTAAATAAAAATAAAAAATCATAAAAGAAGTCTCAAACCAATTTCTCTCTCTTCTTTCTTCTCTTTCTTCTCTTTCTTCTCTCCTTGCTGTAGATCTGGAGCTCCTCCCTGTTCTGAATCTCGAATTCTCTGGATCTGAATGAATTTCTCACGTCCAAATCCCTCTTTTATAGTTGTTGGATGGCTGGAATCGGTGGCAGAGTCGTAGAAGGACTCGGAGTACAAATTTTCGCAGCCGTGATCGGTGGGCCCCACAGAGGTATTTTCTGGAGAATCCACCCCGTCCATTGGATTCAGGACGAAATTTCAGTCAGGAATGGGTGGTTTTGAATGTCCATTAACGCGGCCCAGAGAAGAAAATACAAAAAGATCAGTTTTGAACGTCACGGGTAGCCCTTTTGTGGCCTCTGTATCACGCACGTGTGTACGCATGGGAGTGAACTATCAGCATGGTTTTGTAGTATTCATGGCCCTCTACAAGATGGACGGATTGGATCGACCGGACAGGCGACGTGTGGGGCCCACAGCGCTTCGCAAAAATGGCCAGCGGCCGGTCCGGTCCTCACTGACGCAAACGCAGAGACGCTGCTTCGCTGCGGAAGTGGTGGGGTCCACTGTGATGTTTTGTTAGGAAATCCACTCCGTCCATTGGATGGAGGGGAAGATTTCGGTCGGAAATATACATTTGTTTCTCCATTTTTGTGTGGCCCACAGAGTTTTAAACTCACCGTCCAACCGACATTTGAACGGCTAGATTTTACTCCAGATGACCGTTTGAAATTCGGCCACCTAGGCAATGTTAATGGTCTTCATTTGAACCTGATGAACGGCTTGGATTGATTTTGGATGGACGTGTGGGGCCCACAATTGAAACCCAATCGTTCGGTTGCTGGCGCTGGACGCTGGCAGGCGAGAAGAAGAGAAGCTGCGGGTCAGCGTCCCGCTGACCCCTTGGCTGGTCCGGTGCACGGCCGCCATAAAGGGTGCATGGTGCACATGCACCACACATGGGACTCGCTGTGATGTTTATGAGAAATCTGCACCGTCCATCCCCTTTCCCATCTTCATTAAGCCACTGGAACTAAACTAGAGGCAGTTCCAGATATCAGGTGGGCCCCAAATTGGAGATTTAATGGGCTGATATGTCCGTTGGCCCACTTCCTGAGGTCTTCAGTAGATGAAATTTAATATGTACGGTTAATTTATGGCCCCCATCACATGTATGAAGTTTCGAGTTGATCAGATGGTGGGAACCATGTGATCTTGCATTCTGGACATTTTTCGGGCCCCTTTGGCTTGCTTTCCTCAGATCCCAGGCGTGTAAAATCTTCACTATTGGTTTTCTAGAGTCCATCCCGTGCTCTGGTGACTTCAGAACGTCAAATCTATGCCTTTAACATCAATTTCCAATTAACGCTCCTGATTTCATCCTGTAATAAAAATATAATTAAAATCCGATGTTAGGCCTTATCATGTACATTAAATAGGGCAATAATCGGGGTCTGAGATGCAATATTTGAACTGATCATTAGCGTCCTAATCCATACCGTCCATTCATACTGGGGGACCCTTAACAGGGATCCCAACCCACTTTGGACTGATGGCGAGGACCAGGTGGGCCGTTACACCCTCTTATGGGCTGTTTTTGGTCCATTTGACGTGATCTATCGAGTGGATGGGCCTAACGCTCATTTTCAAAGGTTAATATGAGGTGTTGGTTGAGGTGAGGGCTTGGTTTATCTTAATTGATTGTTGAGTGTGTGTGGCAGGTGTGTTGCACCAGTTTTAATTGACAAATGACTTAAATTTGGAGTGCTCGAGTAGCCTCACCTTCCTGCTTGTCGTAGGTCGTGTTCTGGCTTCCAGAGGACCTGGATGGATGGCCTTAATTTCGATCAGGATCCTTATCCTGCAGATGTAGTGTTCAAGCTAGTTGGTTCATCAGATCTGGTGTGGATTAAAAGGGTAACACCCGAGTACCGATGGTACGGGGTGTTACAGTCTACCCCCCTAAAAAAAAAATCGTCCTCGAAATTACCTGAGGTGTGTTATTGAATAGGTGAGGGTACTTGTCCCTAACTTCTACTTCTCATTCCCACGTTGCTTCTTCTTACCTGTGGTGTGACCAAAGGACCTTGACTAGAGGTATAGTCTTCTTCCTCAAGACCTGCTCCTTATGGTCCAAGATACGGATAGGTTCCTCAATGTAGGAGGCATTATCTGTAAGCTCGATCTGCTCCCAGCTAACGATGTGCGACTCTTCAGGTGTATATTTTTTCAACATGGATATGTGAAAGACGTTGTGAATACCGGACAACGCAGTAGGTAGTGCAAGGCGGTATGCCACGGCTCCCACTCGATCCAAAATCTCGAATGGACTAATGAAGCGCAGTGCTAGCTTCCGCTTCTGTCCGAATCTCATCAGTCCCTTCATAGGTGATACCTTCAAAAATACGTGATTGCCAGCTTTGAATTCTAAGTCGCGACGTCAATTATCCGCATAGCTCTTCTGTCTGCTCTAGGCGGTGAGCAACACTTTCTGACCACATTAATGACCTGAGTAGTAGCCTGAATCAGCTCTGGACCCAATAAGCTCCTTTCTCCGATTTTTTCCCAACACTGTGGTGCTCGGTGTTGAGGGTCAAATATTGCATATCAGACCCCAATTACTGACTGGATTTACGAACATGATACCGTTTAACGCCTTATTTTAATCGTGTTTGTGATGCAAGATACATTTGCAAGCGTGGACTGAAAAAAGATGCTAAAAGCCGAGATTTAATGCGCAGAAGTCACCAGAGCAAGGGACGGACTCCAGAGGACCAAGATCAACGAATTCACACGCCAGGGATCCGAGGAAATCAAGTCGTTCACGTTAAAAATGGCCCGAATTAGTCCAGAATGCAAGATCACAGGGTTACCGCCATCCGATTGACACGAGACTTCATACATGGGATGTGAACCATAAATTAACCGTACATATTAAATTTTAGCCATTGAAGATCTCTGGAAGTGGGCCAACGGACAGATCAGCCCATCAATCTTCAATTTGGGGCCCACCTGGTCTTTGGATATACCTCAACTTTGGTCTCAACCCCTTAAAAGGAGAGACAAAATGAATGGATGGATTGGATTTCTGAGAAACTTTGTAGTGGACCCCACGTATATGGTGAGTGTACACCATGCGGTGCATCTCAACAGCCGCACCGGACCAGCCGAGCTGGTCAAGGTCGGTCTGACCGACTTCCTTTTTTTTAAAAAAAAAAAAAAGATCGAAACGGCAATTGCCGTTTTTCACGACCGAACAGAGAGCGTCGGTCTCTGTTGTGGGCCCCACACATTGTCTTAAATGGAAATCCAAACCGTTCATCCATTTTCTAGGGTAACTACAACCCACGCCTAGGTGGCGTTATTTTGAATGATAGCAGATATAAATTTTTAACCGTCCAAACGTCAGACGGACGGTGAGTTCAAAACTCTGTGGGCCACCACAAAGAGGATCCAAAATTCGGTATGTCTGACTGTTTTTTCAAGAATAATCTACTGAACGGTCTGGATCATCTAAAGAAACATCACAGCGGGCCCCACCAGCGTCACAGCAAACGAAGTCGATTCCCTGTTGCAGCGCCCGAAAATCGACCGACTTCGGGTCGGTTGCGCGATCAAATCAGTGATCAGATGGATGATCTGATCCGTCCATCGTGTAGCCCATCCACAAATCCCCCAAGGGATATTGTCTCTTTGAAAAGAAAGCAAACCAGATGGGAGTTTTCGGTTGCTGATTTTCCAATGCGAAGTGCTGTCGCTGTCATCCGTGATATGTCCGTCTTCTGCTGCGAAACAGAAGGACCGACGCTCTCCTTCGTCCCTGGCAGCTATAAAGAGAAGACAGGGAGAGAGATCTCTGATGCACGGCATCTCTCATTCACGGTTAGAGACAGGGAGAGAGAAAGACAAGGAGAGAGAGTAGATTTTTGTTTTTATTTTTCTTTTATTTTTCCCTTTTGTTTTATTTTGGATTTAGGCCGATCATGACCATGAACGGCTGAATCTCTTAGCTAGGGCTAAGAGGTGAAGCTTGTAGCGTGATGGGGAGGTTTTATGGCTTGGATTCATGTCCCTGAACTGATTTGATGTTAGTTTGATTTTATGGAATATTTGTAGTTTTTAATGGTTTATTGTGACTTAAATTACAATGGATCTGCGATAGCTTCAGGTATGTTCATTGCATTACAGGGATTGTGAATTTAGGAGGCCTTGTTGTTCGCCATTGTCTCCTGGGCATGGTTGGATGATATAACCCTTCCTAACATCCATACGTCTCTCAGATTAGCTGTAGATTGGTTTACTTCTGTTGTTTACTTTGTCTTATGGGCATGGTCTTGTGATGGAATCCATTCTCATTTACATCCGTCTGATCACTTGAAAACTAAATTAAATGAAGTTTAGATTGTGCTTAGTGATATATCTTCCAACTGGATGAAGATGGGACTCGAAGTCCAGTTGAGTTCGTGAATCAAGCGTAGATCTCCCTGATCTCTACAAGTGGATCCTCTGAATCCCTAGTTCTCTACCTCTGAATTATACATATTTTAGTTCATTATTCCACATTATTACTCATATTCACTCAATTTAGATTACATCTTATTCCAGTTCTAATTCTAGTTAGTTTCAGAATACGTACAGATTTCAGTCCCTGTGGATTCGACCTCGGTCTTACCGAGTTTATTACTACATCACAACCCTATACTTGGGGAGTGAACAAGTTTTTGGCGCCGTTGCCGGGGATTGACGGCTACGTTTTCTGAATTTAACTAGTTTTAGGATTAGTTTAAGATTAGGACTTTTCTAATTTTTGGGTTTTATTTTTATTTTTTTTAGAATCTTCTAATTCCTTCCAAGTAACTTTCTATTTTTAGATAGTTTTTCTCTTTTAGAAACTAACCCAACGTTCTTGTTTTGTAGGATTCTGAGTAGGTTTCTAAATCAGTAATTTCTTTCTTAACTTCGTCCTTGCTATTTTTAGATTAGGATTTTTCTTCTTTTTTAGTAAGTTTCTAATTCTAACTCTTTTAGAATCTAACTTTGTTTCCTATTTTATTTTTAGAAATTTTCTTATTGTAGTCTTCTTTTTTTTTTTAGAAACTAACATTACTTTCTATTTTAGGATTAGGATTTCTAATTTAGAATTTTTTAACTTTAGGTTTAGAACTTTCCTCTTTTGTTTTTAGAAACTAGGTTAGTCATTTTCCTTTTTAGAAACTCTTCCTATTTTAGAAACTAACTTATTTTTTCCTTTATTTTTAGAAACTTTCTAATTCTAGGTTTAGGAAACTTTTTTTTTTTTTTTTTAGAAACTAACTTTGTATTTTTATCTTAAAATTTTTTTTAACTTTAGAATTTTTATTTTTAGGAACTAATCTCTTTTGTTTTCTCTTGCAGGGTCTTAACATAGGAATTTCTCAATTGGTACCTTCCTTCTAACTTCTCCTCCTCTTACTTTCCATACTGCTGTAGGATCTTTTCTTTTATTTTCTTAAGAATAGATTCAGATTAAGGGTCTCACCATGTACATGCACGAATGAGAACGTCAATATGCTGAGATAGCTTTTGAGCATGCGAAACAGTGTGAAGGGATGTATGATGATTACAATCAACATCAACCTATGTCTCAGAATTTTTCTGAACCAATCATTGAGAACCGACTTGAGCATAACACTCCATCGGTTAAGAAGTCTTTACGCGATCATATACGGGAGAACAATTCCACCCCACGAACAGTACGTGAGTGTTGGGGTTATCATAACTATGGGAGCGAGGATTATTATCACTCATCTGAGAAAAAGAAAACAATGCGTGATTATATTATGAGTGATAATAAGTATTACCAACCATCAGATTCTCCCACTATGATCCGTATGACTATAATCAATGGAAACATCAATATCAGGAAACTGAACCAGCTAGATATCATAGTGATAATTCTCTTGGGTCCTCTACCTTGAAACCCAATCAGAAACAATCCAAGAGGATTCACTTCAGAAGCTCATGAAAGCACAAGAGCAGTTCAATCAACTTGTCATACAATCATGTGAATTGCTCAAGTCCTCAATTCCAATAATTCAGTCACAACTTATGGAGAAGGAAGAGGCTAGGTTATCCCAGCCTCATCCTAATCTAGAAGCAGAATGTGAAGAAAGTGATCATAACTCGCTTGTGGCAGAAACTGAAATTACGAATGAGGAATTGGATTCCATTAATGAGCAGATGGTTCAATTTCCCGACGAGTCGATCTCGATGACTGTCCAAAGGAATGATCAAGAGACGTGGGTCTCTTTCAAATATAATGATAGTAACACACTTCACTCACATGACACACATGATTACACTGATGAGGTAGAGGTTAGTTTATTCGAACCTCAACCTAGTCTAGGAATAGAATGTGAGGAATGTGATCCCATCCCAAGTGCACACTACACGGAACTGGACGATGATGAGTATAGAGATTCAATCTCAAGTGTGGCCCCTGCCAATGATCACGAGGTTCAGGAAGTTGTCAACCATAATGATCTACTCCACCTGCCTGACATGACTGATTTGAATATGGAGAATGAACCAATTTCAACTAACCCTTCCAACCCTTGTGATGCATATTTGGACCACTGTCCTGAATTGAATGATGATATGATTTGGGCGATGGATGACTTGCTTGATATAACTCTGGAATTTGAAACTACCCAGTTGAGGCCACAATCTGAGCTACACACTTTAGACGATTCAATGCCCCCACTGAGTAGCTTCAATGACCAGAGTCTCCACATCAATTCTTCGCCTATTGATTGTCTATCTGTCTTTGAAGGGCAAGAACAAGCGAGCATGCGTCCATCCACTTCAAAAGACGATGAAATCCTTGGACAAACCATCACAGACTTTAATGCAGGAGACGAGTCACTCTCAGCTAAATTTCCCAATTCTTTGGACGATTGCGTGGCACACTTTTCAGATTCGAATGATCCTATGATTAAAGAAATAGTGGATGCCTTGCAAGAGACTATCTCGGTAGTTGTTACTAACCGAGAGCACCCTCATTCTGAAGCCCCTCTTTCCCCAGACCCTGAATGTTTACCATTACAGGAAGAGGAGCTGAAAATTGAACCGAAGTCTGGAACTTCGGAATGTGTTGAGACTACATTACTTCCTGAGAATTCTTTTGAATTTTATCTACCTGTAGTCTCTGATTCACCATGGGATACTAATTCTGAAACTTTTTTTGACATAGGTGAATCATATATACTTTGGATACCTCAAGCGAATCAACGACAAATCTTTGCTAAGGTACACAAGTTTCTCTGGACATTAATGCTCCAGGGCATTCAAGCTTATTGCAAGATGGGCTTTTGGATGATCCTGTTGAGGAATTTACTGAGAAACTTATCAAGATATTGGCCGGAGGAGGAACCTTGCAGCATGATTGAGTAGTTTTTCCCTACTTTCATAGGACTAGGGTGGTTTGCTTATATCGTTCTAGGTTAGATGGTTTTATGCCACTAGGTTAGTTTACTTTCTGAGTTGTTTTAGGATAGTTTGTTTTCGTGTTTTCTCTCTTACGTTGACTTGCTCTCTCGCTGATATCTTTGGAAAAAGCCTCTTGAGTCCTTTGTCTAGGTACTATCTTTCCATCACTTCTCTTTCAATTTCATTGTCTCATGTGCATTGCATGCTCATATCTTTTACATTGAGGACAATGTAGATTTTAGGTTGGGGGTGGGAGATTAGGTTACCTAATCAGTGTTTTCGTGATCTTGAGCAGAAATTGTGAAAACTTTTTAAAAAAAAAAAAAAAAATTTTGGAATTTCTTGAGAATTCAAGTGATTTTGACGGCCATCTTGGATTTAGAATTACAGGATAAATGATGTTGGTAACTTATGACTCTTGGATTCAGTTATCTGTTAGACTTCACAGTTAAGTTTGAATTGTTAATCCAGAATTAGAAGTTGTAAACGTTGATTGAGTCATGATTTCACGTGTCACATCTCGCTCTCACAGTAAGGTTTCAGTTTGATATTGAAAGGTGAACTTGGTAATCACTAAGCATGTAAGGAATCAACATGGAAAATTTGCCTGTCATGATCAATTAAAAAAAAAAAAAAAAAAAAAAAAGAAGATACCTTTGGAAAGGGTTGGGCGAATAATCTCCACCATAGGTTTGCTCCCTATAGGTGTGGATTTAATTCCCCATGGATAGTATGTGAAAAGTTTAGGAATATGGTCTGCACCATAGGTTTGCTCCCTATAGGTAAGGACTTGATTCCCCTTCGTGGCATACGTTAAATAGAAAACTCAAAAGCCGGAAGAATGAAAAGAAGAACTGACAGGCAAGTTCTGGTTTAAGTTGTCCTGAATGCACTTTTGATTGTCAAATGTTACCATGGATAGTGACGACTAGATCCCTTAATGATGGTGAGCAGAGTTTACACTATACACTCATGGAACTCGATGTTTAGAATCATTCTAATTGATGGATTAACATGTCGAACTTGATTGTGAAGTTTATCGTGCGCTTGAGCCTGAGAGAAAGTAATGCTCAACACTCATGATTCTTAGACTTCTAGCATCTGGATTGTTTCCCAAAATCATTCAAGTTCTTGGAAATTATCATATAAATCTCAATCTATTTTTCGCATACTTTGCTCGGGACTAGCAAAATGCTGGTTGGGGGTTGTGTTGAGGGTCAAATATTGCATATCAGACCCCAGTTACTGACTGGATTTACGAACATGATACCGTTTAACGCCTTATTTTAATCGTGTTTGTGATGCAAGATACATTTGCAAGCGTGGACTGAAAAAAGATGCTAAAAGCCGAGATTTAATGCGCAGAAGTCACCAGAGCAAGGGACGGACTCCAGAGGACCAAGATCAACGAATTCACACGCCAGGGATCCGAGGAAATCAAGTCGTTCACGTTAAAAATGGCCCGAATTAGTCCAGAATGCAAGATCACAGGGTTACCGCCATCCGATTGACACGAGACTTCATACATGGGATGTGAACCATAAATTAACCGTACATATTAAATTTTAGCCATTGAAGATCTCTGGAAGTGGGCCAACGGACAGATCAGCCCATCAATCTTCAATTTGGGGCCCACCTGGTCTTTGGATATACCTCAACTTTGGTCTCAACCCCTTAAAAGGAGAGACAAAATGAATGGATGGATTGGATTTCTGCAGTGGACCCCACGTATATGGTGAGTGTACACCATGCGGTGCATCTCAACAGCCGCACCGGACCAGCCGAGCTGGTCAAGGTCGGTCTGACCGACTTCCTTTTTTTTTAAAAAAAAAAAAGATCGAAACGGCAATTGCCGTTTTTCACGACCGAACAGAGAGCGTCGGTCTCTGTTGTGGGCCCCACACATTGTCTTAAATGGAAATCCAAACCGTTCATCCATTTTCTAGGGTAACTACAACCCACGCCTAGGTGGCGTTATTTTGAATGATAGCAGATATAAATTTTTAACCGTCCAAACATCAGACGGACGGTGAGTTCAAAACTCTGTGGGCCACCACAAAGAGGATCCAAAATTCGGTATGTCTGACTGTTTTTTCAAGAATAATCTACTGAACGGTCTGGATCATCTAAAGAAACATCACAGAGGGCCCCACCAGCGTCACAGCAAACGAAGTCGATTCCCTGTTGCAGCGCCCGAAACCGACCGACTTCGGGTCGGTTGCGCGATCAAATCAGTGATCAGATGGATGATCTGATCCGTCCATCGTGTAGCCCATCCACAAATCCCCCAAGGGATATTGTCTCTTTGAAAAGAAAGCAAACCAGATGGGAGTTTTCGGTTGCTGATTTTCCAATGCGAAGTGCTGTCGCTGTCATCCGTGATATGTCCGTCTTCTGCTGCGAAACAGAAGGACCGACGCTCTCCTTCGTCCCTGGCAGCTATAAAGAGAAGACAGGGAGAGAGATCTCTGATGCACGGCATCTCTCATTCACGGTTAGAGACAGGGAGAGAGAAAGACAAGGAGAGAGAGTAGATTTTTGTTTTTATTTTTCTTTTATTTTTCCCTTTTGTTTATTTTGGATTTAGGCCGATCATGACCATGAACGGCTGAATCTCTTAGCTAGGGCTAAGAGGTGAAGCTTGTAGCGTGATGGGGAGGTTTTATGGCTTGGATTCATGTCCCTGAACTGATTTGATGTTAGTTTGATTTTATGGAATATTTGTAGTTTTTAATGGTTTATTGTGACTTAAATTACAATGGATCTGCGATAGCTTCAGGTATGTTCATTGCATTACAGGGATTGTGAATTTAGGAGGCCTTGTTGTTCGCCATTGTCTCCTGGGCATGGTTGGATGATATAACCCTTCCTAACATCCATACGTCTCTCAGATTAGCTGTAGATTGGTTTACTTCTGTTGTTTACTTTGTCTTATGGGCATGGTCTTGTGATGGAATCCATTCTCATTTACATCCGTCTGATCACTTGAAAACTAAATTAAATGAAGTTTAGATTGTGCTTAGTGATATATCTTCCAACTGGATGAAGATGGGACTCGAAGTCCAGTTGAGTTCGTGAATCAAGCGTAGATCTCCCTGATCTCTACAAGTGGATCCTCTGAATCCCTAGTTCTCTAGCTCTGAATTATACATATTTTAGTTCATTATTCCACTATTATTACTCATATTCACTCAATTTAGATTACATCTTATTCCAGTTCTAATTCTAGTTAGTTTCAGAATACGTACAGATTTCAGTCCCTGTGGATTCGACCTCGGTCTTACCGAGTTTATTACTACATCACAACCCTATACTTGGGGAGTGAACACTCGGCAAGGACGACCATAGAGAGCCTCATAGGGTGACATGCCGATGCTGGACTGAAAACTGTTATTGTACGCGAACTCTGCAAGTGCCAAGTGGTCGTCCCAGTTGCCTTGAAAGTCCAGGACACACGCTCTCAGCATATCTTCCAGGATCTAATTCACCCTCTCAGTCTGCCCGTCTGTCTGAGGATGGAACGCCGTACTGTACTTGAGTTCTATGCCCAATTCTTCCTGTAGCCTTTTCCAGAAGGCAGAAGTAAATCTGGAGTCTTGGTCTAATATAATCTCTCGCGGAACTCCATAGGAGCGCATGACTTCCCGGATGTATAATCTTGCTAAACTATTGGTGGAATCTGTCGTGCGAATTGGGAGGAAGCTGGCGGCCTTTGTCAATCGATCGACAATGACCCAGATCGAGTCGTGCTTCCTCTGCGTCCTCGGAAGACTAGATATGAAGTCCATAGAAATGTTGTCCCATTTCCATTCGGCTAAGGGTAGTGGTTGAAGAAGGCCAACAGGTCTGCGATGCTCGCCCTTGATTTTCTGGCACACCATGCATTTCGCCACAAAGTCGGCGATGTCCCTCTTCATATGTTCCACCAGTACTGTCTTTTAACATCGTTGTACATCTTGGTACTTCCTGGGTGTATGGTTAACTTGGAATGGTGGGCTTCCGTCATCACTTCCTTCCTCAATTCGGCGTTGTTTGGGACGCATACTCGTCCCTGGTACCGAAGACTGTCGTCGCTACCAACTCTCTAATCCGGCATCTCCTCGTTTTTACACCTTCCTTTCATCTTGACCAGCCATTCATCCTGGTCTTGAGTGGAGATCACATGACAAGCCAGAGTTGGCTCCACAGTCAGTAGAGCTATATGAAAGTATCTGGTTCGTCGAGAGTGAGCTGGATATCAAAGTCTTACACAAATCCATCATCTCTCATTCCTTGATCATCAGGGTGGCTACCAGCTCATGCTTCTTCTTCCGACTCAGAGCGTTGGCCACGGAGTTTGCCTTGCCAGGGTGGTATGAGATGTCGAAGTGAAAATCCTTAAGTGTCTCCATCCACCGACGCTAGCGCATATTCAAATCCTTCTGCGTGAATATGTATTTCAGGCTCTTGTGATCGCAGAATAACTAAAAATCTTCTCCGTATAAGTAATGCGTCCATATTTTCAAGGCAAATACCACCGCTGCCAATTTCAGGTCATGAGTTGGGTAGTTCTCTTCGTGTTTCTTCAATTGGCGAGAGGCGTAGGCGATCACTTTATCGTTCTGCATCAGAACACAGCCGAGACCCAACTTCGAGGCATCGCTGTATACCACGAACCTCTCCCCGTCTTGTGGAAGAGTGAGCAGCGGCGCAGAAGTTAGCCTCATCTTCAACTCCTGAAAGGCTGCCTCAGTGTTCTCATCCCATACGAATCGGGCGTTCTTCTTTGTTAATTGGGTGAGCGGACGAGCGATTCGGGAGAATTTCCTAATGAAACGTCAGTAGTACCTGGCCATTCATAGGAAACTCCGAACTTCTGTCACTGTAGTGGGCTGCTCCCATTTGGATATTGTCTCCACCTTAGCTGGATCAACCGCTATGCCCTCTGCCTTCACTACATGCCCCAAGAATTTCACTTCTTGCCCAAAACTCGCTTTGGACAACTTAGCATACAGTTGGTTGTCTTTTAGCGTGCTTAGAACTGTACGCAAATGCTCTTCATGCTCCTCCCAGCTTTTAGAGTAGACCAAGATATCATCGATGAATACGATTACGAATCAGTCCAAGTAAGCCATGAAAACTCGGTTCAACAAGTCCATGAAAACTGCCAGGTCATTTGTGAGACTGAAAGACATCACCAGGAACTCGTAGTGCCCATAACGAGTCCTAAAGGCTGTCTTTGGGATGTCCTCGTCTCTAATTCTCAACTGGTGGTATCCCAAACGCAGGTCTATCTTAGAAAAGTACTTAGCGTCCCTTAACTGATCAAATAGATCATCAATACATGGTAAGAGATATTGTTCTTGATCGTTACATCGTTCAGTCTTCTGTAGTCTATACAGAGACACATCGACCCGTCCTTCTTCTTGACAAAGAGGACCGGTGCTCCCCAAGGAGAAACACTGGGATGGATAAAGCCCTGAGCTAGCAACTCATCAATCTGACCCCTCAACTCCTCCATCTCACAAGGAGGCATGCGAAATGGAGGGAGTAATATAGGGGTAGTCCATGGCTTGAGGTTAATGCAGAAATCTATCACCCTTCTAGGAGGTAGCCCTGGTATTTCTTGAAACACTTCGGGGAAGTCTCGGACTACCGGTATTTGTTTGATGGTATCTTCCACTGACTCGGCTTCCTCTAGAGCTTACAGGCTCTCGAATTCTTGGCATCTACCCCTACCCTTCAAAGTGAAAGAGGCTTGCCCTGGGATGGATATAGTCACTGTTTTGTCACGACAATCCATGACCGCATGTACCAATGTAAGCCAGTCCATCCAAGGATGACATCAAATTGTCTGATAGGCATGACTATTAGGTCCACAGCAACCTTACGATTTGTGAGCGTGATGGGATATGCTCTACATAATTTATCGGTTTCCACAAATTTGCCCATAGGGGATGCTACAACTAAGGGAACATGCATCCTAGTGGGTGTTTAGTGCTAATCTAGATGCAATAGCAAAATCAACAAAGGATAGAGTTGTACCAGAATCGAAAAGAGTAAGTACAGGGGTACCGTTAATGTGTGTTGTGCCATGGATGGTCTGAAGAGGGTCCTGTTCAGCCTCTGTAGCAGCAACAACATATACTCTGGCTGGGGGAGCCCTCTGCTGGGTTGGGGGCCCCTGTCTGGGCTGATGAGGCCTGGGCGCTACCACTGAGTTCCGTTGAGTTTGGTTTGCTGGGAATGAGATACCCTGATCCCTCATTCGTTGGAAACAAGCCCTGGTAGTGTGGTTTGCCTTCCCACAATAACCGCAACCTCCACCAGGGGGCAGAGGCGTCGCTCGAGCGATCAGGCTAGGTCTTCCCGCAGGGACAGGCGGGGGGCAGAGGAAGTTGTCTCGGTCAGAATGGGACATCCCGAGCCGGCGGGCGGGAGCGGATGGTGCGTTCAAAGTCTTTTTTCACCCGCATTGCTTTATGGACCAACTTCAGGAAGTCCCCGAAATCCCAAGTGCATAGGCGGGATTATATCTCGGGCTTCAATCCTTCCTTGAACTTCTCCAGTTTGTATTCCTCGTCTTTGAGGGCCTTTGGAACGTATCGTGATAGCTCATCAAATTTCGCCTCATACTGGGCGACCATCATATTTCCCTGCTCCAATTTCAGAAATTGTGCGATCTTCGCGCTTCGACATGAGCGTGGAAAGTATTTCTCCAGGAACTTGGTCCTGAAGCCTGCCCAAGTCCATGCATACTCAACAGGCACCCCTCTCTGCACGTTGCTCCACCAATTCTCGGCCTCTCCCTCTAGCAGGTATATGGCTAAGGTGACTTTCTAAGAGTCGGTACACTCTAAAGGCACCATCATCTTAGCGATTTACCCCAGCCAGCGTTCGGCCGGAACCGGGTCGGGTGCCCTCCAAAAGTCGACGGACGGAGTCGCATGAATCGTTTGAACACATCAGAACCCCTGGTGTCCCTATCCCTGGATGCCGCCTTGCGGTCTCTCTCTCGAAGAGCCTCCATCACCAGTGTGTGCGTATCCTGCTACTACCTGAAAAACGTGTCTTGCTACTGTTGCATGGTAGCAGCCATCTGCACAAAGGCTGCGAAGGTCGTCGCCTCAGTTGGTGACTCCGCTTGTGCATCTACCGAGGGCGTACGCAGCTCAAAGTACTGTGAGGGCAGTCCTGACGGGATGTATTGGGGGGAAGGAGAATCCCCTATAGCTTCTGATCCTGCTTCGTTGTTTGCCTCGCCAGGGGGAAGACCGAGTGTATAGACAGGGCTATGTTCTCTCTGACGCTCTGTCAACGGTATAGGGTGAACGTCGACTGTGTGGTTTGTCGTGACCTTGTCACAGGCGGCATGGCTTCCTGTGAGGTTAAATTTTCGTGGTTCAGAATGGAAGTGAAAAGAACAGTCCCTAGCTAGCATGAAGCATTATAAGGAAATTTTTGGCAGTTTGTATGGCAGGGAAGTTCACCCTTAATTTAGCACTTTTCAAGGGGGCTAAGGTTTGTGTTTCTAAGTTTATTATTTTCTAGGGAACCTTAGGTAATTCATATGCTAAGTTCTTCCTAGCAAGTTGGGATCTCCACAGTTAAATATTCACCAATACTAACTTCTAAGGGACCTAAGTGTTCTTCTTTCTATGTTCATTCATCCTAGCTATACTTCTAAGGGAAGAGTTTCTAGGTTTTGCCTAGGTTATTTTCTTAAGGTCCGCATATTGTTCCCACAGCCAGGCTGTCTCATACTCCACTTTGATACCAACTTCTAACGCCTCGGTTTTCAGAACCCGAGTACACGACTCAGATTCCAAGAACCCAGGAGTTAGCTATTAACAACGATGATCATCTAATAAATCAAAGTACGATATAGCGGGAATGAAAATCATGCCATAGATAAAGCCTTAAAATAGGAATAATATTCGGGCACACCCAGCTGGGGGCCACTTACAAAACCTTAAGTTTCCCTAAAACCCAAAGGTGCTGAAATAAGATATATGACTAAACTACTGATTTAGCCCGTAGTAGGCTGCCGCCTCCTGTGCAGCTCCTCATCATATGGCTCCTCCTCGGCCGCCACCGCTTCCAGACCTGCCACGTCCTCGATGTCTCCCGTACCTGCGTCCACTGTACGGTTGAACATTGATGAATGAGTGGCCAACTCAGTGTGATCTCCCCTCAAGATTACACACCGCCACCCTAAACAAGGAATAACACAAAATATACAGATAATCCAAAACATAGTAGATGCAGTCTTATTAGATGCGTGGATGTATGAATGCAATCATCGCCCCGGGGATGCTCATCCGTGCGGACAGTGGGCCGTCACCCATGCAATCATCGAACCTGGGAAATGTCATCCAGTCGGAACAATACGTGCCATGTATGCATGATTAGCCAAGTTGTTATTAGTCAATTTACAACCAGCCGATTTAGATAACCTCAAAGGTCACTACGGGGAGCACATAGCCCAGCGTAGGCCAACGGCTCGGGCATAGTGTCCCATTCCCACCATCCCCGGCCCATGAGACTACCGTCTTAGGGTGTGTGTAGTACCCACTAACATGTGGCCAATCAGTTCAACATAAAGGGGGCCACCACCAATGCTGACTAGGAATGAAACATTGAAATTACCAAACGTGGCGACTAAACATAACGGCATGAATGGTACAAAGGCGAGTAAACAACGGTATTTAGAAAAGTTGTGAAGTTCATCCCGAGTCTAATAGATGGAGTCCCACATGGATGGTAAACCCTAGCGTCAAATACCACGACCAAAACCTCTATGTCAAGGGCCTACTAAGATCACAACTAGTCTTGTTACACCCAAAGCACGGACTCTCCTTTGATGGGAATTCCCATGGAGAGATTTCATCAATATGTGTGTCATAGCAACATGTGTCACAATAAGGAACAGTAACTGAAATCACATAAGATACATAACGTAAATGACTGAATGATTCATTTAGGCAGTTTAACGAAATAAATATTCTAAACAATAATAAGCATGAGGATTATCATGTTAAACAGGTAAATCAAGTGAATACAATTTATTTCCATACACGATTCATCATTAGTCTAATTAGCCATTTACACAACTAAAACTGCCATTTCTAGTCTAGTTAGGGATGGAAAGCTTAAGGGAGGAAGTCATCACAAGATAAGTTGTAGAATGCTCCTTGAGGCAAGTTTCCTAGAGAAGGTGGTGCACCTACGCCGCTTACGTAATTCCCTGCCACGCATTTACTTTCATGAGTCAAGGTACTACGAGTTTTGGGAGGTCCCATCCCGAAGTTGTTCGGGTTGTGGCCAAGGGTGATCAGACCCGATCAGCACCCACTAGCTACATTCAGTCGTCCAAAATCAGGCCATGGTGTAAATAAAACATTACACCTAGTCGGGACTACATCGCAGGAAAATGGCCAACTCATGGTGGGATCTACTGTACAGACCGCATGGATAGATGTCTATCCAGGTGGAACCCATGCATGTGGCTTGCCGACCTATGGACGACTCGCCACATAACATAAATATGTATATTACATACATAGTGTATAATGGATCGCATAATATATATGTATACATGGCATACATTATATTTGCATCACATGGCATACATGTGTTCATCCTAGGTATAACGCACGTATCATATAGTATCTGTATACTTCCTATGTGCTATGTATACACAACTTGAGCACTTGGTGGATCCTACGTAAGGGTGGCCCTCATACAATTTTTTATTGAATATACATACATTTTATCTATAGCAAAAGAAAGGGAGGGAAAGAAGGAAAAACGTCCAGGTCTGGTCGTTACTAGGGGATCGCCCAGGCAATGTCCCTGATGGACGGTTAGGGGAGCTCTCAACCTCAAGGTGGGTCCTGATGTGGGGTCTGCTGCTGAGGCAGGGTGTGGCCCACTTGCTGATGCAAGGTGCAGCCCACTAGCAGCTGGAGGGAGTCCACCGTTAGTAAGCCCATCGGCATTTCTGTGCAGGGCCCAATGCCAGGCAGAACAGTCCACTTGTGTTTTGTGCAGGCCCAACACAGGTGGCAGCCCACCCGAACACATTCCCAGACTCGCTGGGAGTTACTCCCATGCGGCGCCCGATTCCCTGCTCAGGGGTAGATCGGGCATTGATTTCAGCCAGGTGGAGGACTGAAACAGGCCTCGATTTCGATCTGATCGTGACCTGGTGGGGCCCGCTTTGAAGCTCCTACCAAGAGCTCAACTCAAGCCTCTCGTTTAATGTTGATTCTCAGCAAGACGTGGCCTGTTTGAGCCCTATTTCTGCTCAACTGCAACAGACCTCCACCATCTTCTCTAGGCCTGATCTAACTTGGACAGAGGCCTGAATAGGCCTGCAGCAATCTCATGAACTATGGCTAGCTTCAACCCAAATCTCAGTCATTGATTTGGCTAGACCTTAGCTTGAAATGGAGGCTCTGGTTGGGTCGGATTTCGGCCTGAAACAGGGCCATGGATTGGCTCACCTCCGATCCAAAATGGGGGACCCAGCATCGCTATTTGCTCAGACCGTTCCTCAGTCATTGGTCGGCTGATCAGGGTCTGGGACTAGGTCTTCTTCCAGCCTACCTCTGGCACGATTTGGGTCTGATCTTAGCCCTAAAGACAGCCATCAGTTGGTTGTTTCCAGCTTGCGGACCCAACCTACCATGCTATAGTATAAATAGTTGAAAGAAGAGAAAGGGAGGGGTGCTGGAAACCACCTGAGCTTCTTCTTCCTCTCAGAAATGGAGTCTCCCTGACCTGAACTGACCCAACTTGTCCCAGGTTCGGGTTGAACTGGAGCAGTGCCGGCGTATGGTGCTCACGACCACAGCCTTCACTCACCTTTGCTTTCCCTCTCTCTCTCTCTCTCTCTCTCTCTCTCTCTCTCTCTCTCTCTCTCTTCTCTCTTACTAGACTAGGTTGGTCTACACTGAGTCGTCTCAACCTGCCTAGGCCGGGTCAACGCAGTGCGGCACCGTCCTTGCCTTTTCACTCTCATCTCTCTGTTTTCCTTCCACAGTCACTTCCACTTCCTTCACTCATGGCGTCGATCCCAAGGCTACAGCGCCTGATTTATAGCTGAGGGAGAGAGGGCAAGAATGGTGAAGATTTTCCCAGCCATGGACGACTGTGATTTCGCCAGGCCCTGCCTTTCCCAGAGAGAAAACTTTCTCTCTCTCTCCCTTTCTTCACAGGCCCGTCTTGGCCGTTTCTGGCAATGGGAGAGGCGTGCTCGCCACAGGGATTTGGACGGATGGGATCACACGATCGGACCGATCGTGAGCCGTCCGTCCATCCCATCGTGTCCCCATCACGCGGATGCCTTCCACATGCAAGGTGCTGGATGTTGGTGGCCCATCTCCCTCATCCATTTACCCAGGATCAAACGGCTATAGGATTTCGCTAAGTAAATCCCCACAGGTTTTGATCGGCTCAGATGGCTTTGAAAATGGCCAGGGTGGCCCACTTGGAGGCCCAAAGATCCATCATTCAAATAGGGAAATGGCGGGAAAAACCACCATGTTGTGATTTTTCGAATGAAGGTCGGTCAAAGGTTGTTGGACCGACTTCGTGGTTTCAGCGCACGTCGCATACACGCATTCTTAGTGTACATGCACCGTGTAGGGGTCTGCAAGGACGTTAGCGTCCTAATCCATACCGTCCATTCGTACTAGGGGACCCTTAACAGGGATCCCAACCAACTTTGGACTAATGGCGAGGCCCAGGTGGTCGTTACACCCTCTTATGGGCTGTTTTTGGTCCATTTGACTTGATCTATCGAGTGGATGGGCCTAACGCTCGTTTTCAAAGGTTAATATGAGGTGTTGGTTGAGTTGAGGGCTTGGTTTATCTTAATTGATTGTTGAGTGTGGGTGGCAGGTGCGTTGCACCAGTTTTAATTGACAAATGATTTAAATTTGGAGTGCTCGAGTAGCCTCACCTTCCTGCTTGTCGTAGGTTGTGTTTTAGCTTCCGGAGGACCTGGATGGATGTCCTTAATTTCGATCAGGATCCCCATCCTACAGATGTAGTGTTCAAGCTAGTTGGTTAATCAGATATGGTGTGGATTAAAAGGGTAACACCCTAGTACCGATGGTACGGGGTGTTACAAGTTGTCACTCGTCCAGGGCTCGACCAGGTCACGGGACTCGGTTTTGCAACACGCTTGAGTTGAGCTAGTGCGGTGGACATCACTTCCTAACTTTCTTCTTTCCCTTCCTTCCTCTTTTTCCTACTCTCCATCCTTTCTTTCTTCCCATCTTCTCCTGTATTTTACTGTTGGGAGTCTAGCAGTAGGAATTAGCCAAACTCGGTCCGACTCGTCAGCGAGTCCCCATACACAGTGCAAACAGAGGTGCATCCGCGCCTTCTCTTCTCTCATTTTCTTCTTCATCTTCTATCCTTCTCTTCTTTGTCCTCCCCCTCCATTCTTCTTCTCAGCAAATGGATGGCCAGATCTGATTTTGGCCCGACTTTAGTTGGGACTGAGTTAGGTCGCTGCTGGAACTCCTTCCAGCGGCCGACTCCTTCTTTCTCTCTCTCTCTCTCTATCACTTTCCCCTTTCTTTCTTTAGGCTCCTTGAAAGACGCCCTAATGCATGACCATATATAGGCCTTCCGTTTCTGGAACCATCCGCCGCTAATCGAAGGGATTAGCGTGGAGTTAATCAAAGAACGTTGAGAAATCCTGGCTGAGGGTCTTTAGGCATTGTCTGATGGTTTGTGTGGGTCCGTCCGATCGCCACTGATGGACATTAGGTGGGGTGGGCTACACGATGAACGGTTTGGATGGACGAATGGGTCATCCATGCAAAAGGTGGGTCTTCATAGTCCGTTTAAGGAAGATGATGGACGGTAATGGCACTTCTTAACTGAGTGGCCAATCTATAGATCAAGGCCGTTTGGACGGTCCTGATATGACCCAATAGTGGTGTGGGGGTCACTTCACGGCGTAAGGAGAGCCATTGATTAAGACGACTTGCTGTAACCAAAAACTGAGGCGCCGCTTCAAGTTCTCGTCATTTTCTCGGCTGCTACGAAACGTATCTGCTTGCCCTACTTTGGACGTTCCAGATCAATCAAGTGGAGCTCCCAGAGAACGAGCGATGGCTGGGATGGGTTTTGCTATAAGGGGAAAGAATTTCTCCTCTTTCCGACGGGTAGGGGAGCTTCTTTTAGAAATGGTAGGGCTGACAGGGCCGTGGTTGCTTACGTGGATGTCATCCGACGATTCCCAATGGTTGGATCTGCCAAATGAGCGATGCACGTGTCCTAATCATCTCAGTCAGGGCATCACCTTTTGTAACGCAAGATCAGGCTCTGTCTGTGCCGTCGAAAAGGGCTTTCAATCTCAGATGAGAGTGTGGTCAGGGTCAGTGGCACATTGGCTATCTGATGAACGATTTGGATTTCACTTTGTATTCAGATGGTGACCACAAACATCGCCAAACAAACGGTCCGTTTGAACAGCGTCGGGCAGGAGGGAAATTTTTAAATTTCCAGTCCATTTGTGATTTTCATCGGGTCCACGCTGCTTTGACTGGATGACTTGGTCCCGCGCACTATGTAAGCACGCTACTGGTGTATGCACTCAGCTTAGATGTGGGGTCCACGTGATGATCTCTCCCGATCAACACCGTCCATTGATTTTAGAAGGTCCACTAATGGTCTTTGGTATGTTCTACGGCTTTGGTGGGTCATTCTAAGAGGGTTCTCATTGATAGGTGCAGAATATATCACATTTTGTAGTTGTTTTAGTTACTGCAAGACCCTAAAGGTAGGCCCCTGCGGTGATAAGTGTGATCTGGGCCACCCATTTGTCTTAGTAAGTCTTTTTATCTTTCTCTGGTTTACGATTAATCTGATCTACGTTTAGATGGCTGGTTTGATCGATTTATTGGTGACCGTTGGTATTGTTGATCCTATTGGCAGACTAGAGTTTGGGATTTTAAAGTGTGAGTTGTTACATGTGTGTTCTAAATTACATGCGTTCTCACGTATGTATAAAGCTATTTAGATTTCTATAGTAACACCCGAGTATAGAAAATACGGGGTGTTACAATCTACCCCCCTAAAGAAAATCTCGTCCTTGAGATTTGGTAATATGCGTCTTAATGAATAATCATGACAAGTAGTGAAATCGTATTGACTCATCTATGTTCCAATCATGCTACTACATCATTATATTTAAACAAACTATGTCAAGCTTTCCCACTGCAACTCTTATATCTATACTCTAGTCAAGTAATGTACACAAGTTCTAGAGATTTGAGATCTTTTTAACATCTACCGAAGGTAGGGATTTATTAAATGCCTAGTGACATCACAATTTCCTATAGTATTTATCAGGATTACAAGTTCATTTAGGCTCCCCATATCTAGTCTTAGGGTTCGATCTAAGGATGGAAATTTACCTAAAATCTCTAATTGTACATCTAGTTAATTCTAATTGTTGGAAATTCCATGGAACATTGTTCCTAATTAATGAAATGTTTTAGGAAATTTAAATTGAAATCTCTAGTGCGATTTCTTCTTAGGGAGCGTTCATGTCTGACCTATTGTACTATATGGTGGTATAGAATTTCCTACAATGCCTAAGTTCGCTTCACTTGATGAGTGTTGCAAAGATGTCATTTCTAACAACTTCAAATCCTAGATTCCTAAGAGTGTTCCCTAAATGTCAAGTTCAAGGGAATTAAATTTTTTTTTTTAATTATTTATTAATTTTTTTTTCAGACCTTAAATAGATCATAGTTGGAATTTGTTTTCCTTTAGTGCCTAGGTAGTTTCCAAATTCAGGTAACTATTCTAGAAATTTTCATGGAGTTCAAAGTTCTTGTCCCAATTTTCAAATGACTCCTAAAATTTTAAAGGAGGCCAAGATTTCAACTTTCTGTGGAATTTATCATAAATCTGAATGGCATTTCTAACAAATTTTGTAAGGGACCCTAGTGTTTGGTTTCTAAGTTCAAACAGGTAATAGTTTATAATGGGAATTTTAATTCAATTTCTATGTACAAACAATTAAACTTGAACTTTTCTACGGGGCCTTAAAGGTTTGTGTCTCTATGTTCACAATTTTCATAATTCCTAACTAATTTCCAATCAAGTTTGAATGGCTATCTTAATGATTTCAAGGGAACATAAGTGTGGGTCTTTATGTCCTCAAACTTTCTCCTAATCAAAAGGAGGTTTCCCTAAGTTCCAACATTATTTTCTAACATCTTAAGTTTAGACATTCAAGTTTCATATCAGTTTGTTTCCCAAAGGGTAGTGGTAAATCAAAATACAACTACACACATCAAGATAGAAAAGAGAAACACCTTTGGTACACTAGTGATGAATGATACACAAGTACTCAAAAATTGTAAACATGTCAAGTGCAACCTAGCACATGTATAGTGGTTCTTACTTTAGATGGTATATAAAATAGTAATTAGACAAAAAAAATCATCAACTAATTAGCTAAAATCAAGTGAATGATTCTCACTAAATGAAATTAATAGCTCTCGCTTAATAATTACAGTTTCATAAACCCAAGATTACGGTTGTTCAATCAATGATATTCTCAGTTTATCATGAGAAAAAAAATGTTATTACAGAATTCAAATTGCGTGGAAACATGGGACCAGTGAACCTATTCGAATTTAAAGTCAAATTCCCATAGGAGGGCTATCAGACTAGTAACGCCATTATGGACTGAAATGTTAGATAGTTAAAGGACAAGATGTTTACAGCTTGGTGTAGTTGAAATAAGGATGTGCACATGAGTGAGTATACATCTATGAAACCTAATATGTTTACGGGGTTCAGTACTGGGAACCTAAATTTGGTTTCTAAGTTCAAATAACTAAATCTAAAATTTTCAAAGGAGTTTAAAATTCTGCATCTCTATTTTCACAAATTTCCCTAACTTTAAGGGACTTCTAAATAAATTCAAATTGCTATCTTATCAATTCCCAAGGGAACTTAAGTTTGGATATCTACATTCTCCAACTTTCCTAATTCTAAGGAAGCTCCACATGCATCCAAGTGGTTAAATAATTTCAAATGGGGCCTAAGTTTTGTTTTCTACGTTCTCGAAATTTCCTTAAGTCTAGGGGAGATTTACCCAAGTTCCAACATCTAATTCCATTACCCTAACTTAAGCATTCAAGGTTGGTATAAGATTCTTTCCCATAGGCAAGGTTTGTCTAAACTCTCTCTCTGATACCATCTTGTAAGACCCTGGTTCTCAAAACCCGAGGATAGTCGCTCCTCATTGAGAACCCGAGTATTACGTTGTCAAATGGACTAACATACATCTAAATAACGGCAAATTCCATAACATGGAGTAAGGCAACATTGCATAAACTAAGGATATCAAGAGTAACAACAAGGAAGCTTTATACATGTAAATGGGAGCGGAATGAAATCCCACAATAGGGGGAATATTTTATTACAATTCAAACAAGATACAAAATCTGAAATATGAAAGCAATGTAAATCCTAAATTATCAATCGAGCTCCAATGGCTCAACTGCAATGGCATAGAGGCCCTCCTTGCCTAACTCCACCTCAGCAGTCCCTGGGATCCCATCATAGGTGTCTCCACTTGTCATCATACCTATATCTATTTGGTGCAACCGCACGATTGGGTGAGTGAAAACTCAGTGGGAATTTCCAGCAAGGATTCACTCATGCCATATCATTCCAAGATAGTTTAAGCCACACGTAATCAATCATATTGAGAGTAATATGAATTTAATTATAAATGGATGGATGTATGAATGTATGGCAAAGTCACAGATCTGGGGATGCACATCCAGCTGTCAAAATAAAGGGTCGCCCGCGGTAGTAGACTACCTGGAAAAGACCATACAGACCTCTCGCGGTAGATTAACTACCTAAAATAGGCCATTCAGATGAGTGCGCCCAAGGATATCTCCTGGAAAAGTACACGACGTATGCCCGAGGAGAGTCTAATCCCAGAAAAGCCTTATGTAAAGAAAGAGCGCCCAAAGTGGCACAAATGCACATGATCTATGAGTCCACTGAAGGGATAACACCTTCAGTAAATCGTACAGGATGTGACTTACATTGAGCATTCGGAAAAGCTCATATGTCATGCGTGGATGTTATGCACTATGATACTTAAGTACACTCCATGATATTAACAAAGTCACCTTCATAAATATAGCCAAGCTCATGGTCTTATCATAGGATGTCAGACAATCAAATGTAAGTTCAATATAATTCCAAATACCCTTTCTAGGACTAATGGGGCCCATGAATGTGACATATGGAATGTAGTTAGGGAACTCATTCGATATTCCTTATGGAAGGTAACATCATACATGATCTCGTTTAGAGTTTTGCAATACCATGATTCTTATCACCACTAGTAGTACTATACCCAAAGTCAAGCAATTTCTAAAATACTATGTAAAACATAAGACTAAGTCTAGATCTTATAGATATAGGATTTGTGAAATGGGAAATGAAGTATAGACTCATGTTCATCACAGAAAACAGGAATAGAAGAAATAGTTCACTGTACGTATTGTTCCAAAATTTAGAACACATCAGATTCAACTAAGAATGAATCTAGCATATGTGGAGTGTAATGGGCAATTTTACTATTTATAACATGATTGTGAATAAGATCTCTTTCTTCATGTTTAAGAGATAGGAATGTGAACTTTACACAATTATACAATGTTATCTAGTTCATATACGCAAACATTTAGAAGATGCTCCCCCTAACAACAAGACTCCCCCTTTCTCCTTGCAGCTGCTCCCCCTAACACCTGTATCACCAATCACAAGTAGATACACAATTTTCCTTTGGGGTATTTGAATTGTTCTCCCTCTTTTTGTCAATCATTGACAAAGGTAAAAGTAACAGTTTGATGTTGACTGAAGTTGAACCAAGCGGGAGAACCAATATTCAGATAGCATACATATATACCAGATAGATGTGTAAGAATCAAAGCAGTTGAATGAGCAAGCCTCTTATTTATAGAAACCATGTCTGCATCGGGAGATAAAATAAAGCAGTGATATAAGCAGATAGAATAAGCATGAAAAACGTCATATGCATTCCACATATCATAAACTAGATAAAACCGGGGGATCTTAAGACATAATCATGGCAGTAAATATGATCAGCCATACAAATATCCAAAATGTATATACTACCCCAGTTTGGCAGTAGTATAAGCATTTATCCCAAACCAAAATAACATTCAACCCATCCATGGGTACAAAAAAAAGGAATCCTCATTCAGAGGGTATCACATAAACTAGTCAAATTATGCAAGTTAGTAACTTATCACACGGACATAAATATGAGCGAAGGACATCCAAAAAGATATTTCTGTCTGAGGCGTTCCACGGAGACTCCAGATGTGTGATGAAGGAAAGAACGTACTACAGACAACGAAGGCCTTTACTTCGTCGGTAAGGAATCCAGAATTTGTTGTGTAGCATGTTGCAGAGTTACCAGCATATGTTTAATCTCCAAAAGACAGACTTCACAGTCATTCAGCCGTTTCATCGAGTAAGATTGTTTATCCCGAAGATCCTGTATAATGTCTCGCTCTATGACAGCCTGAATGATCTTAACAGAGATAGAGCTGTGCACAGGATTATCCTTGCCTGAGGATGGATTGATTCTTCCACCACAAAACACGTTGTCAATGATTTGCAGGTTACCAATGTCTTCGTAGTTGAACCAGGCACAAGGTTGCGGAGAATCATTTGTAGGAGGCAACCCAATTTTTCAAGAAAGCTGGGACATAAGACATGGAAACGGAAGGGTACTGATGTAGTCCTCTGTAGTCACACGAATCAGCTGTTGTAGAAGAAGAGTTGGTAGGCACACTGGAGTACCTTGGGGAGCATCATACAGAATATTGAGGATATACGGAGAAAGCTTGTTACCAGACACTTCACAAGGGTAGACCTTTGTACTGAAGATACTGTGAAGTATTTTATAGACAGGATCGAGGTGCTTAACGTGAAGAACGTTCTTTGCATTTCTGGGTATTGTAGCACCGTTACATAATGCTCGAGTGACTTCTCCCAAAACACCAAAACCATTCATATGCCGTTCCGATACGGGTATCCTGGTGACTTCTACGCCAACCAGACGACTTATCAGTCCAAGGGTGATGTGCTCAGTTCGATTTATGATAGCAACTGAAATGAGCGGAGGATTATTTTCAACATTGTAGATCAAGTTCAGAAACTGATGCACAAGATCATACTGAAATCCTCCCCCAAAATTCTCGATATTTCCCCATCCAATCTGTTTTAAGAGATTGATGATCCCAAAGGATTCAATACACTTCCTATGAACAGTTCTTTCTGCCATGATTTCTAGATCTGAAAATGAAAATGAGGCAGATGCATTTTTCTTACCTTTCTTGCTCTCAGTTGAGACATTTTGTAGAAGAGCTAAATCTTTGTCCTTAGACATCTTGGGATGAAGGAAGATTTGGATTCTGTAAGGAAAACCGTTCTGAGAGATGAAATGCCAAGTTGAAATAATCAAACAAAACTCTTTTTTTGTTCATCCATTATTTACTAAGCAGTAACCTTCGATATCATCGAACATAGGTTGGATGATATCGATATACCCTAATTTAGGTTTTCAATGAAGAGTTCTAGGGAAGACCAATCGTCCCGTCGTTTCAGCTACTCGAGAGGTCGTCGTTGATATCGACCTTTTATCGATTAATCGAGAATCCTCATGGCTTATCGACAGACATATCGAAGGTGAATAATTTTTCATTTTTCCACAGATCGACAGACTTTCGTGTATAGTATAGACTATCCTTGAATCAACCGTATACACAGCAAAATTCTGTACAAGTATTGTACAACCAAAAATTATAAACATCAAGATTTTTATGTACAAAAGATGAGGTGAGAGACCTCAGATATAATATTAAGAGTTCAGCAAAAATTGCATCATTTCAGCAAATATCCAGATCTTGATGCATGACCTGGACTTATTTTTCTATGCTCAATCTTTCTAGGCATAGGGATCATCCTTTCCTTTACCTTTGATGACATAGCAGTGGTTATTTGTGCGAAAACCCTTCATCACTGATCATCCTGAGAGGTCTAGGATTTTGCATTTTTCTTTGTTGAATGTAACCACATGCTCATTGTTACATATTTGAGAGATGCTTAGAAGATTGTGTGTTAATCCTTTTATGCAAAAAGCATTCTCATTTTTTAGGAAATTTATTCCTTTAATAATTCCATGTCCAATCACCATAGCGGTGCTTCCGTCTCCATGGGTGACTATCCCATCATTAAGATTTGAATAGTTATAAAGAAGGGATTTGTCACCCGTGACATGTCTTGAGCAACCGCTATCCAGGTACCACTTAGTATCATTGCCTGTTATATGATTAGAGTGAGTAATAAGACAAATTTTCTTTTCTTTTACTATCCATTTTGTGACAGGATTTTTTGTTGTGGCAGTTTTAGTTTTCTTATTTAACTCGGCCACTTGATTCAATAACTCCTTCATTCTGTCATTCATTCTAGGTGGTGATGGATGTATGTTTCTTCTATCCATATCCTTAGGTGGACTCCTGACATTTTGCATTTCTCTGGTTGATTTGAATTTACCAATATGTTTCTGACCAGAGCTACATTGAGTCCTCCTAGGAGACATGCATTCGAACTTATAATGACCAGAATCACCACATAAATGACAAACTGGAGTAGTTCTAGTGTTACTTCTTGAAGCAGCAGATTTTTCAGCCATTTGTGCTGCATTTCAGTTTTCGATTTAAATTTATCATATCCTAAGCCACTCTTGTCCTTTCCAGCTCTTCCCATACCTAAAATTTTTTCTAACTTCTCACCACTCTGGGAAAACTTATAGTTTAGCTTAGCAATTTTTCTAGATTCTTCTAAATCAAACAGGAGTGTATGATTTTCATTTTGAAGGAGCATGTTTTTGTCTTTTAATAGCTCAACGAAAGTGTGCCGACTTCGTCAGACGATCAACGACAACCCAGATGGCGTCATGACCGCACTAAGTCCTCGGTAAACCCATAATGAAATCTGTAGATACGTACTCCCATTTTCACATCGGGATGCTCAACGGCTGTAATAAACCAGGGGGTCTCTGATGATCGGCCTTGATACGCTGGCATGTGTCACACTCGGCCACAAAACTGGCAATCTGGCCCTTCATCCCCGCCCAGAAATACTGTCTCCTCATATCACGGTATATCTTTGTTGAACCAGGATGGATAGAAAATCGCGATCGATGTGCCTCGGTCATAACATCTCTGCGCAACTCTGGAATATCCGGGACACCTAATCGGCCTCTGAAGCGAAGTCCACCATCAGCACCCATCTGTCAATCTGTCTGACTCTCAGATGTTGTCTCTGCTCGGTAATCCTGTAACGACTCGTCTGCCTGTTAAGCCTCGATTACCCCTGCGACAAGAGAGGGTTGAATCGATAGGCTCGATAGCTGAACGATAGAAGACTGCAGATCAAAATCAAAGTTGTACTCTGCTATATCCTTGAGCATCCTCCACTCCTGAATCATCATGTGCGCCACCAGGCCTCGTGGCTGAAGGTTGAGGGCATCCGCCACCACATTCGACTTGCCTAAGTGGTACCGGAGGTCAAAATCATAGTTTTTCAGAAGTTTCATCCAACGCCTCTGCCTCATGTTCTGCTCGGACTGAGAGAATAGATACTTCAAGCTCTTATGGTCAAAGAAGAGGTCGAACCTGACCCCATAGAGATAGTGTCTCCACACCTTTAGTGCGAAGACGACTGCTGCCAGCTCCAGATCATGCGTGGGGTAGTTCAGCTCATGGACCTTGAGCTGACGAGACGCAAAGGCTACAGGTCTGCTGTGCTGCATCAGGACAGCACCTAAACCAATATGTGAGGCGTCGGTAAATATAACAAATCCATCACTCCCAGAGGGAAGAGTGAGGACAGGAGCGGACGTCAGACGGTCCTTCAGCTCCACGAATGTCTGCTCACATGTGTCAGTCTAAACAAAATTTGTGCCCTTCCGGGTCAACCTGGTCATCTGGGCCATGATATGAGAGAAGCCCTCTATGAAACGTCAATAGTATCCCGCTAAACAAAGGAAACTGCGGATCTCAGACGCAGTCGTGGGCTGGTTCCACTGACGCACTACCTCAACCTTCAAGGGGTCCACTGCGATACCTTTCCTCGTCACCACGTGACCGAGGAACTTCACTTCCTCCTGCCAGAACTCGCACTTCTCCAGCTTCGCATACAGTTGGTAGGCATGGAGGGTCTGCAATGCGATCTCCAGATGTTGAATATGATCCTCACGGGTCCTCGAATATATTAGAATGTCGTCGATGAAGACCACAACAAACTAATCAAGATACGGACGGAAGACCTCGTTCATCAACTGCATGAAGACCGCGGGTGCATTGGTCAGTCTAAAGGATATGACCTGAAACTCAAAATGACCGTAACACATCCGAAAAGCCGTCTTCGGGATGTTCTCCTCTCAGACACGAATCTAATGATAACCGGAACGCAGGTCAATCTTCGAAAAGAACTGTGCACCCTGCAGCTAATCAAATAAATCGTTTATCCTCGGGATTGGGTACTTGTTCTTAATCATTATTCGATTGAGCTCGCGGTAGTCCACGTATAGCCTCAACGAGTCATCCTTCTTCCTGAAGAAGAGTACCGGCGCTCCGCAAGGTGAACTGCTCGGATGAATAAACTCCCAACTCACGCAACTCCATAGGTGTCATACGGTATGGGGCCTTCGAGATAGGCACGGTACCGGGCACAAGGTCAATCTAAAACTCAATATGACGACGTGGCGGCAACCCTGAAATCTCCTGAAATACGTCAGGGAAATCACAAACAATTGGCAACTGCTCGATACAAGCGGCAACAGGCTCCTCAACGGTGCAAGACATCAAACATGACAACGACTCTCCTCTAGGCTTGGCGACGAACTGAAACTGTGGCAAGCCTAGTATGCAAAATGTGACTGTCCTCGCCGAACAGTCAAAGATGGCATGGTACTCGGCAAGCCAATCCATGCCCAAGATAACGTCGAAATCTAACATCGGCAACACAAATAAGTCAGCGGGTAAAAAGATATCACCGACCAGAACAGGGCAAGACGAACAAAAGTGGCCTAATACTGTAGTCTTTCCTAAGGGCGTCGATACGGTCAATCCCTCACTAGTAAACTCTGTCGATAATCCAGTCGATCGGCAAAAATCCTCAGACATGAATGAATGTGAAGCGCCGGAATCAAATAATACTCAGGCGATGCATGAAGAGACTGGAAGTATACCCTCAATGACTCCTCCGGAAGTCTGCGGTTCCTGCTGAGCCGCATAGAATCTAGCCTGAGCTGGCTAGGGAGGTGACTGTCCCCTCTGAGGTCCCTGGTGCTGTTGCTGCCTCTGCGGCGACCTGTACTGCTGTCTCTGTTGCTGCTGCTGGGGCCTCGGCAGCTGAGGTGGCTGCGGTCGTTGCTGATGGGGTCATTGCTATGCTGGAGTCTGCTGATGAGGTCACTGCTGTGCTGGAGGCTGCTGATGAGGTCGCTGCTATGCTAGAGGCTGCTGTGGCCCTCTCGACTGCTGCAGATGAGGGTGAGGGCACTCAGACAGACAATACCCTATCCCACCACATCCAAAACAAGCCCCTGTAAACGGCTGATGGGTTGGCACTGAAGGTGCTACTGGGGCTGCTGGGGCTCTAGCAGGTAGGTGGCTCCTGTACCTCTGTGGCTGTCGATGCTGCTGGGAACTACTGGAGGGGGTCTGCCTCTTCTGACCCCTCCACTGACCTCGATCGGACTGCGTGCCGGCCCACTTAGTCTCATAAATCTGAGCCCTCTGCACTACTACCTAAAAAGTCGGGAGCTCATGCCCAATGACATGGCCTCGAAGACCGTAACGTAAGTCGTTTTTAAAACGGCGGGCTTTCCGCCCCTCATCGTCAAACATATATGGCGCAAACCTCGATAGCGCCACGAAACGAGCCGCGTACTGCACCACGGTCATGTCTCCCTATACCAAAGTCTCGAACTCCAGTGCTCTCTGATGACGAATGTGGTAGGGGAAGTACTGCTCCTCGAAGTGGTCGATAAAGTCCTCCCATGTCCAGACACGATCAGGTCCTGCGACGTGGGTAACAGAGGTCCACCAGTGCTCTGCCTCTCCCTGGAGAAGAAATACAACCAACCGGACTCGCTGCTGGGTCGTGCATGACATAGTATCGAAGATCTTCTCCACATCGGAGCGCCATCTCTCAGCTGTTGTCGGATCTGCCTCGCCCTAGAAACGAGGAGGATCGAGCTGTCTGAACTCTCGAAGAAGGGCACTCGTGCACTCCTGCTCTGCCTGAGCTGGAGAAACAACTGGGCGCCTTCCCTGTTCCTGAAGCGCAGCAGTCACAGCCTGCAACATCTGCTGTAACTGCAAGGCACTCACAGGCACAGTCGGATCCGTACCGACATCAGGTGGAGGAACGTCATCCTCTGGTAGGGGAGCAGGGATCTCTGGCGGTGGAACGGGAGACACAGGTGGTAAAGTTAGAGCCTCAAGTGGTGGAGTGGGAGTCGAACGGGTCACTCTCCTGGGCGGCATGTCCTATAGGAAAGATAAGGCGTCAATCAATCTTGAGAATCGCACGTTAGGGAACTAACTCGGGAGGTTTTGCACTCGGAACCTAATTGTCCTAAACTCATAGCAAACATGTGATGTTGTTCTTGGTTATTCCCAAGTTATACTCTAATACCAACTTCTGTCATGCCCCGAACTTGGAAACGGGCTCACAAAATTCCCGATCGCCAAATCTGGCGCCGACAGCCTCCGTAGTACCCCATTCTTGGCTCTCGGCACCCATATACCAGGTTCCGATCCTGGGATGCTATAAAGAGGATTTCTAATAATCAATTTGATTCGTAATGAGCATAACCAAGCATAACCCTCAAACAATAACCACGAGAACACCATCAAAAAATCCACTATGATAAAAAAACTTTGAGTACAGTCCGTTTGAAGGGAAATACAAGATAATGATAATAGCAAAAACTCCAAAAGCTTGGCTACACGCTCCAACTGCGGCGAGACTACGGCTGCATCCTGACATCACCTGCACGTATCAATCATGCATAAGCTTATAGAAAGCTTAGAGGGTGGTGTAAGTGTGTGCGCAATATGAGCGTGGTCAGAATGCAAAGTCAGAGTAATGTGGAATCGTGCTGATGAGTACATGAATGCAACTAGCCGTACCAAGGCTATGCTGTGCAAGATATGAATGTTATCGGTCATGTCAAGACCATGCAATGTAAGATACAGCTCAAGCATGCCAATCCTCACCATATATCAGTACAGTTCTCATTCAGGATAATAACCGGAGTTTAGTACACTCCAAATGGCACTGCCGCTCTCCTAGCCGCACAGTCCAAGTGAGCGTAAGAAACCTCACTATCCGCTTGGCTAATAGTCTGCCAATACCTATCCGGCACGTCGATAGCGGATCCATTCACGAGCTGGTCAAACTCAGCCTAGTATTGCCCCTACCCTCGGGCGAGTAAGGCTACACCCCTTTCCAACCGACCATGACACAATGGGAGACGAGGCCTCCTAGTATTCGGCCATCGTACACTCATATATCCACTCGGTCTCGGCGTTAGAGTCATCCTCTGGTACCATCGGGTTTAAGGATTTTCACCCAGGGACATCTATGGCGCCCGTATGCTAGAACCAAACATTTTCGGTATCCAATCTAGCCACCCACGATGTGTCTGTGGAGGCTGTGGCCCTGATGTCGCTAGGACATACAATAATCATGATCACACAAATGTAAGTGCATGAGTCACCCTACGAAACATGCAACAATCCTGCGCGTACCGCGCGCTCATGTAGGGCAACTCCGTTTATCAAGGAGCCCATAAACAATCCGCCCAAAGGCATATGCTATGATCAGTCACTCCTCATACCAAGCATACATATGATGTGTATGATCATGAATCATGTATCTATACTAAACATGTTATATAGTGATGGGCTCTGAGCAAATCGAAGATGGGTCTAGACGGCCTACCCACTATAAGTATGGGCCTATCAATGGGCCTTGGGGAGAGTGACAATGTAGACCATTTAATCAACATCATTCATACAATGTGGACATCAAACCATCATTGCTCCCAAGGCATAGCCCACCATAAGAGTCAACACATAAACCATAGTGGAATCATGTTACAAAGGGCCTCATGTACATCCCATTGGGCCTTGACCCATGGACCTCCAATACATCAAATGGCCTCATGTACATGGGTCTCATATATATCAAAGTGGGCCTCAATAGGCAGGCCACAAATACATCAAGTTAGGCCTAGTCACATGGGCCTCATATATTTCAAAGTGGGCCTCAATATCGGGCCACAAACACATTAAGGTGGGCCTCAACAACGGGCCACCAATACATCAAGATAGGCCTCAACAATGGGCCTTAAAATGATCCTCAAAATGGTTGGATGGTTTGGATGCAACACATGCATTATGGTGGATCCCATGGAAAGAATGGATGGCATAGATGAAGTACATACCACGTGGTGGGGCCCACACTAATGGAAGGTGTGGATTACACTACATACATCAGTGGGTCCCATGTGGGGCCTACCATAACGTTTATTTTCCATCCAACCCATTAATAAGGTCACTCAGACCTGGGGGCCCCCAGTAATGTTTATTCGCATCCAATCTGTTCATAAGGTCACGTGGGTCAGGGCCCACCGTGATGTATATTTCCATCCAACTGGTTCATGAGGTCACACGGTCAGGGGGGAGACCACCATAATGTTTATTTGCCATGCAACCTGTTTATAAGGTAACACGTGACCTGGGGGCCCACTGTGATATGGTTCGCAAATCCAGTCCCACTACGCCAAAATCGCGGATTTGCGACGGACTAAATCCGTCGTAAAACCAAATAAACTACGGATTTCGTCCGTCGCTTGGTCCGTCGCTGTTTACTGGGTCGTTTTTCTTTTCCGACGGACAAAATCCGTCGTCTAATCTGCGACGGATAAGGTCCGTCGCATATTATCGACGGATAAGATCCGTCGCAAAAATAAAAAGGTCCGTCGCTGTAATTCGAAAAAACCGCCTGAATCGGTCGTCAATCAAAATATTAGTGACGGATAAAGTCCGTCGCTAATATAAGGAGACGACGGTCCTCAAATCCGTCGTGCATAGTTTTGTTCAGATATTAGCGACGGATTTAGTCCATCGCTAAAATATCTGCGAGTTTTAAATAAATGACAGTTGTTTGTTTTTTTTAAAAAAAAAAAAAAAATCTTACACCTGATAGTCATTCAAAAAAATAATTCACATGGGGATGAGCACCTGACAGTCATTCAAAAAACAATTCACATAGGGATGAGATTGAGAAAATAAAAAAGTACCTTTAAAAAAGGAAATCGGTTTCTCAAATGTGAAGGTTTCCCTCATTTGCAAAAGAGGGACTTAAGGAAACCAAAAACATGCCGGCAACCTTGCTAGGTGATCTTGTCTGAAATCCACAAACAAAAGAACATCTTAAACATTATTCCACACCTTTAATGTATTATTTTTCTAACAAAAGTAAAAATCTTGCCACACAAATTCATGGATAGGTCCAATGGTTTTAGCATACCAGTTCCGGGGTCAACTTCTCTGCTGCCTTTGCAGCTGCTAAAAAGCAAAAACACATTGTGCAATTAAGCAGATAGAAATAAAAGAGAATCTGATACAACTCAAGAGAGAAGCCTTACGTGACTAGAAGCTCTTGTTGAAACTACCAGTTACCTTGAAAAGCTGTTCAAAATGAGGCTTGCAGTACAGAACACCTTCCAGTGAAGAGTAATTGCTCAGCTGAAAAATAAAGCAGCAACATCAGATGGGAGCCACATTATACACCCACCCTTCCCACCTATTACTGTTAAGTATATTCTAGAATATCATATGGAAATGGAACCAATACAATGTCTTTTATACCAAAAGCACAACTATATCTGCAAATTTGTAATTTTATGTTCATTCATTTTTTATGGGTAAAAAGCTATACTGAAGGAGCTAAGAAGCATTACAGATGCAAAAATCATTCCAACACACAAAGATGCTCTCTCAACTCTGGAATCCATTTCTTGTTCAAAAGCAACTTCTTTAAAATATTGAAATCATTTGTGGCCCTTGTATTTTGGTATATATAATGGCCATTGAAAAGACTCAGACACTTCAATCAATATGTAACACCCAACACCTATGTCTGCACAATTTTCCCAAGTTGCATACATTGAACTGAGAAATATAAACACAGATTTGAACATAATTGGATATTGGCTTGTATTCAATCAACAGACCATTCCATGTAGAATCCTCATTGAGAGCAATTAAAAGACGAGTAATTGTACAAAGCAACAAATGCAACAGAGAAGAGCAAGGATACTGGTAAATTGACTCAAATGCTTGAACTTCCTTGCATTCATCAACATTAGGAAATGAAGGATGATGTGCAAGTGCATGGACCAAATATGTGAGAATATTTTCCGGATAAGAGGACAAGTTCACATCACGTTACATAGAAAGTTGTTGTGCCTTCAGTTGGTAACACATTTGAACAACCTCCATTAAGTTATGTTTGTCCTGTGGAATCAATATGACAAAGATAGAAAGACATTCGCCAGTATAAGAAACTTCAACCCCATTCATATAGGCTAGAAAAGGCACAGCATTCAGTGAAATGCAGTATAGAGAAACATCGCGAAGTGAGTGCTCTATAGAATAAATTATAAGAAATTCTTGCCTCTTTAAACTCAAGTGGATGGGATCCAGTTATGTTGAATAAGAAGCCACAAGCATACTTCGCATCTAGAAACCCTTCTTAATATATTGGTGTACTTTGCTGAGGAATAGCTTCCTAGCTTGTGGGTAGACATCCTGCATGCCAAGATAATATCAGCTGCTACTAGTGTGAAACATATTAAAATCTCTGGATAAGCAAACATCATCTGCTTTTAGACTACAAAAGGCAACAAAACAATCAACACATTTTATCTTCATTCTAAGAAGATGAATACAATGCCATAGTAAATAGCCATTTTGAACAAACTTTTGCATGAAAGAAAAGATCCAACCTGTGATAATCTTAAAGTCGAATAATAGACATCAATCGGTATTTTTTTATCCCAGTACTTTGACAGGCGCAAGACAGCTTTTGCTGAAGCAAGCCTTAGATGGGCCTTGTCTACGGTACTGCAAGATGAGAAAGTCCTCAGGTATAATTCTACTGTCAGCTACTTAAAACAAGAGATAATTCCTATAAATGTATTATAGGGTCCTTATTAAAGCAAGTCAATTTTTGGTGACATTTTTTATTTTCTTCTGCAACTTATTTTTCTTGGGTGCATTTGCATGCACTTCAAAATGGGTTAAAACTATGACTTTAGTAGCATAGAAACCATTTCCTGCCATCAACATTTTGAGGGATGTGCTAAACACACAGTTTCCCTTAAACGTGGATGCATAGATGATACTCTTTGCGCTCTGTGGTGCTCCAAGTGCAACACATCATGCCAAATATTCATAATGCTCTTGAATAGAACACCCGAAGTAAACTTCAAAAACCAGTAAATCACCTGATTTGCTCGTCTCCCTAGGCCCATAAGAAAATTATCTGGCATGGTATCTCAATGTAGAAAAGACTTGGCATGAACAAACTCAACTCGGTTGATCTAGCATAAAAACAATAAGGATCACAAGAAAACAGCCAAACCAAACAAACTGCCATATAAATAATACACCATGAATGGAAAATAGACAAAACCTTACCATTTGATCGGCAAGCATAAGAACAGACTTCAAAGACAGTTTCCTACTGAAGAAGTTGAAAAGGTCTTCCAAGCTTTAGACCCAACAAGTCCATCACTAGAACATTATAGTCACCTTCAACACCAAACCATCTAACATTTGGAATTCCAGCTGCCAAATTTTAAAAAAGAAAAGTTTACAAAATCACAATCAAAAGAAACAAGAAATTTCATTACTTCTTGTAGGATCCTGTACAACTTTGATTCATACAAGAATTGGGGATGCTTTGTCTTGACATTTTCCTAGAAAGAAACAAAGAAACACTGGTAAAAATAGGGAACACAAGCATCACTTTTGAGGCAATTCCTTATGTTCAGGGTAGGATAGATTACACTCAAGCAGAAACATGCATGAAAGGACAAATATTAATAAAACGTGGGTCATGAAAAGGAAAATGGAAAATGCACATACTTCAGGAGGTGTTAAAAGGCATAGATCAGCTTTCCACAAACTCAAATCACATTAAAAACAATCCATTGTAGTTGCAAGGTGAAATCCCAATTGCAAGTATTACCATTTTAGACATCTCACAACTCTAAGCCTTCTCCAACAAGAACCTAAAATGTACAAAGGCCCATAGAATAAAAAGTATATCATGTATAGCGTACAGCCCATTGCTGGTACACCTGAATATGCACCAACATGACACACATGCAAGACTCAAGTTGTCAATCAGGTGTCCCACAACTCCTAGAAGCCAAGGCCCAAGAATCAAAACAGTCCAGTCATCAGATGAGCCACAACGCATGAAATCAGTTCACAATTAAAAATGTGTTGACAAACGGTCCACATTATTATACCGTGTGCCCTACCTGATGACCAGGCTAGCGTGATTCTTGGGCTACGAAATCTCCAGACTAGTCCATGACTCCTGCCAATGGATGGCTGGGATTCAGCATGCATGTCATGTATTGAATATGCTTATGAAGGTTGGGCTATAGACATACGCAAGAGTAGCAATGCTATCACAAACTGAAGATGGTAAACTCCATCCAATCCAATATGTGTGTGATTATATTTTTAAGGTGCGGAAAGCAGCAGGAACCGGAGCTGTTGGTGCATTTTGTTACCAAACTTATCCCAGAAAAAACATAGCTCCGCTCAAATTTTGTAATCAAACTGCTTGCACCCAATTCAACACTTGGGTTCTTGATTCCAGTAGACAATGAAGAGCACAACCACTTCCCGAGCTCTTACACTTTCAGGAAGTGGAACTTTAAAGCTTCCAAAGCAAGCCCACTTGAACAATGAAATAGACAACTTAGCAATTACACAAAAACAAAAATCAAAATGTACATCCTCACAAGGTTAATAATGTTGAGATTGACTCCTCAGTCTTAATGGGTTAAGACATAGCATGTAAATGATAATGACAGTTATCAAACAAGAAGTATCACCTTTCTTCTGTCTGTTTTAGGCAAACGATTCTGGCCAACTAATTTCCAAAGTTCTGACTCAAAACTAGCTGTTGGCAAGTTTTTTAGGCTTTCAAGATCATCTAGAGACAACACATCTTCTAACTCCTTCCTGCATGCACACAAACAAATGGAGCTAGATCATCTTTTACCTGAATATATGTACAGAAAAGGAGGAAATCCAAACCTCAATTTCAGACAAGTAGGCTTCCCTTTCCTCGTGTTTAGATTTCAGAACATCAGACAACATACCTATATCCCTGAAATATGAATAAAGGCTGGACATGTGTGATTCTTGCTCAAAATTATTTGTGCCAAATAGCCACAGTTTCAAGGAAAATATAATCTTAAAGACCCAAAGAACCAATGTCATTATACAATAGATTGATTTGAACCAGCATGTGGCTCAGCAAGAGGCAAAAACCAGCACAATCAGATTATCAAAGCTGTCTAATCATAATGATTTTTGGCCAACCAACTAACCACAATGTGGTTCAGCATATCAACAATCTGATCACCATGCATGTTTTCCATTTCTTAGGTAGGCGATAAATTTTGAAGGATTTCGACATAGTTTACAACATTTCAAACTAACTAAAGCTATGGATAGCAACAGAGGTCTTCATCATCTTATAATGTTAAATGAAACACAAAGCATGAACACAGAAATGAGACGGATCCAAAACTCAACCAGAATTTCAGTCTGTAAAGAGCTAGAAACAGTTTAGCAAGATTTCCAAGGACTCAACTGAGTTTCTAAAACAAAAATCAACTAAATGGAAATGAAATCTGCAGATTCAACTGGAAATCATACGAACTGAAAAACAATTCAGGGGAGTGAAGATAAATTGACATAGATAAAAAATAAAAATAAATTTAAAAAAAAAAAAAAAAAAACCCAACCCCTTGTGCACAGTGATCATGACCATCAGTTTGGTGCTATACCATGTAGATGGGCCATACATACAAACAATCAAGGTGATTGGACTATGGTAACTATCATCCTATCAGGAGCCTGAAAATGAGATGGCTCATTCAAAACAGAGCAATCATCCACATTTCAACAAGTAAAATTCACAACAATGGCATGGTCAGAGTCGTTCAATCAATGCCATGTTTAGCTTTGTGGGGCCGTCCACATGGTGACCAAAAAGTCCACAGTCCTGCACACATGCACGAGCAAAGGGAATTCCATCCTTCTATTGAATGCAGAGGCATTCTGGTAATTCTCGTCACTCGGGCACTTACTTTTCGATGGTACTATTTAAGTGAAATAAGAGATGACATTCTCAAATGAGAAAAATGATTTAATTACTTTAAAAGAATTGAACAAGTAACTGTGTGAGATAAAAATCTCATGTTCAATTTTGTAGAGTGACAACAAGAATAACCTTTCTTTTTTTTTTCTAAGATATGGATTTTATCAATCAGGAATAATAATAAAAATTCTATCATTTGGATCCAGATGTGCTATGTTTGCTTTGTTCTTCTTTTTTGGACACATTTGATGTGGCACTAGCTAAAACCTTGTTCAAAGATGTTTTTACTAGTATTGACCCAAATTTGGATGCTCATTTGGAATTTTGGGTATTCAAAAAAACTTAGAGATCTAACTACAAGGAAGCAACTATGACTGCAATTTTAATTTATTTATGAAGACAAATTTATCAAAGACAAAATAAGTATGATAAAATATGAGTAAAAGTAGGTCCTTCCTATACAAATAGGGAAAATAAGAGAATATATGTTTCCTCTTCCTCTAGAATCCTTTACTTATGATCCCTTGATTAAAAAAGATAAATCTTTGTTTACAAAGAGATACTTACCAGAACAAATCAAATAACCAAAATATATCTAAAAGATACTAAGAGATGAACATCAATATAATCTTCAGCTGGAACACACAAGACTCTGCACTCCATTGGTATGGTGCTCTGTAAATACAAACAGAGTTGTATACTCTAACACTTCCAATACGGATTCTCTTTATCTGCAAGCTAATTTTGACTAGGTACTATTTTTTTCACCATATTTTGTCCCTTCTTCTTTACCTCATTTGGTTTAATAATGATATCTGGAGGCCATCCTGACATGTCCTTCACATGTTTAAAAGAAATCCTACCTAATTAATGGATTAGATTTCATATACATTTATTACACGCATAAATATATTACATGTGTGCAGCTTCCTAATTCATCCCATTTTCTCTTGAAATCCATTGCCTAATGTACATATCAAATAATGTTAATAAATGCTCTCATGCGGAGGAAGCTGCTTGAGGCTACTTCGCAAAAGGAGTACCCAGCTTGGGTGGGCCTCACTGTGGTGTTAAAGTGAAATCCACCCCAACCATCAGGTGAGTCACCCTTTCTTTGACCCAAGGCCAAAAAACCTGCCCATTTTATTTCAGTTGGGCCACATTTATTGGAAAATTTTTATCAGAAAATCTGACCCTCTACACTATTCCCTAAATGTGACCCACTTGAATCACATTTGAGCTTGAGTTTTTAGCCTTTTAAGCCAAATTTTTATCAGAAAATCACATTTGTTTTATCCACACCGTTCATCCATTTTCTGATATTACTTGAAGGCATGGCCCCAAAACCGAGGCTGATCCAAAGCTCAAGTGAACCCCACCAAAAGAAACAGTGGGAACAATGATGCTCGGTGTTGACATCTTCCTAGGGCCCACCATGATGTTTATTTTCCATCCAACCTATTCATAAAGTCATATAGACCTGGATGAAGAAGGGAAAATACAAATATCAGCTTGATCCAAAACTTCTGTGAAACCTGAGAAGTTTTTTAAGGTAGGCCTTCAATCTCCACTTTTTCTTGTGGTGTGGTCCACTTGAACGTTGGATCTGCCTCATTTTTGGGATTATACCCTGAAGTGATTTGAAAATATGTATGGACGGCTTGGATAAAACGTAAAAATCATGTTGGGACTGATTTTAAGTCCCTTGATCTAACTTTGGGTGATCTACTCGGTGGAAGTGGATTTCAAATTAATACCATAGCAGGCCCATCTGAATGACCAACCATTGTGACTTGAAATCACTCATCTCTGGTGGTATTCATCTATGTAATCGAGTGGTGCCGCAGCACGGACAACCACCCTCCTATTTTTACAGGCCCACCATGATGTATAAGTAAGATTCACTCCAATAATTATATGTGTAATCCCATTATGGGTCTGGAGCCAAAAAAAAAACCATGCTAACCTTTGATTGAATTCAGCCACAGCAATGGAAACATTGGGAGAGACGTCCACCCTTGTTCAAGGATGAATCTCCATCTGTCAGGCAGCTATGAACAGTTGTTGCATGTTGATGAGAGGTTGCTCAATGTCCAAGGAGGCTGTCAATCAGATGGTTATCTGCACAATCATAGAGCTACATGCTTATCATCCAAGATCTGGACAGTGATTAGGTCATGCAAAGGATAGAAACAGGGCTTGAACTGATTGTGAGATGAACGACATTCCGAGCATGACATGGACATCAATCAGACCGTATCCAGGCATGATACAAGAGATTTAGATCTGAACATTAAAGGAGTCCAAATCTAATCGCTAAAACGAGATTAAAAGAGAGTACTTACGGAGCAGAGGGGAAGAACCTAGATCGAAAGAGGGGCCGCTATCTGCCTTCCTTCCAAAAATGAGAGAGAGAGAGAGAGAGAGAGAGCTTCCTTCCGAAAATGAGAGAGAGAGAGAGAGAGGAGGTGAATTTGAGATAGGGTTAGAATCCCTCTTTGAAATTGGAATTTTTTTTCAGATCCGCACTAGTGTTTGTTTTACATCCTTTATATTATATAATAGATTACCAGCCATATAAATAAGGGCCCACCTAATAGTTGATTAAGATTATATAATATGGTAAAAGCTTAAATATTAACCATAAACAAGTGGAACCACTAGTTGGATGGTCTGGATAACCATACAACATTGCCTTAAGTGACATGAACGAGTCACCACTATTTTACATTATATCCAAAACTAACACCTTAAAACCTCTTTTGTAGCTAGTGAAGCTGCTGCTCGTGGTCGGTGTTATGTGGGCCCCACCATGATGTATGTGTAATTTATCCGCACCGTCTATTCATTTTTAAATATTATTTTGGGGCTTGATCTTTAAAATGAGGCAAATCTAAATTTCAAGTGGACCACATGGGAGAATAAGTAGTTTTGAATGTCCACCATTAAACCTCCCCAGGCCACTGCAATGTTTATTTGGGACACGAATCGCGTCCTACCCATCCAGGCAGGGCTATGTCCATACCGGTAATAATTTTTCTCATATCATTTTAATATATAATTCAAAAAATGAGGCAGGAACAAGGCTTAAGTGGACCACAAAGTGGGGATTTAACGTCCACCATTAAAAACTTATTGGGAGCTTGAGAAGTTTCAGATCAAGCTGATATTTGTGTTTTAACCTCATCAAGTCTGCATGACATTATTAATAGGTTGGATGGTAAAAAAATATCATGGTGGCTCGTAGAAAGGTTTCAACGGTGAGAGTCATTATCACTGCAGCTTACTTTGATGTGGTCCATTGGAGTTGTGGACTTGCTTCAGTTTTTGTCTCATACCTTAAAATGATATAAGAAAAGCGATGAACTGTGGCTAAAACACTTCAATCACTTTGGACCCCATAGAGCCCTGCCTGGACAGATTACTGTCCGAGTGGGGGTAGGACATACTCCGTGTCCGTTTATTTGACATCCAACGTGCTAATTAAGTCATACAAACATCGATGGAAGGGAAAAGAAAATAAAAAATAATTAAAAAAATTTAAAAAAATCAACTTGATTTAAAAATTGTACCTCCCAAAAAATTTTTAATGGTGGGTGTTCAATTACTACTTTTCATGTGATGTGGTCCACTTGAGATTTAGTTTTACCTGGATGTGGTTCACAGATCTAACCCATTCATTATGTGTGTCCCACTTGAATGACAGGTTAGACCAAGTTTCAGCGGCATCCAAAATTCATTACATGTGTCCCACTTGCACACACAGTAATGTTTATTTGTCATCCAACCTGTTCATAATATCAAAAAAATATAAATGAAGAGAACACAAACATCAGCTTGATCCAAAACTTCTATGGCCTCCAAGAATTTTTCAATGGTATAGGTTCAATCACACTATTTCCGGTGGTGTGGTCCACTTGAGCTTTGGATATGCTTCCTTTTCGTTCTTTAGACCTCAAATTATCTGTTAACATGGATGAACAGAGTGGATAAAATAAATAAATAATGGTAGACCCCACAGAGTTTACTCTGGTAAGATAATGAGCAACTCACCTAAATGTAGTGGAGATGGGTTTCCTTAAAACATTCATAATCATATATATTGGGCCTGCCTAAATGTGATTCACATATCTAACCCACTCATTATGTGTGTCCCACTTGGATGAGGGGTCAGACCAAGTTTTAGTCGCATCCAAAACTCATGTGGGCCCCACCAAGTGCTTTTATATTTTTTTACGATGTCTTCACATGGTTTTAAATGATATGGCCCACCTGAGTTTCGTATACGGATGATTTTTGAGATATCTCATAACCTAAAGGGGACACATCAAATGCACGGTGTTGATGTTCGACACACATCATGATGGGGCCCACAAAACTTATTAACATCAATTCTTATGTTCTCGCGAGGTCAATAAGTTGGGTCACAATTTTGACAATAATATTTAACCCATTTTATATGTCTAGTCCATTCACTCTATTTTATTGATCAATACCCTCAATTTGACTAGTTACTCGCCCCAATTAAGCTAGCTACATATGAGAAAGATATTGGGCATACAAGAATAAGCAACAATTTAAGTGAAATTTGATTTAAACATTTGAAGTTATTTACTCTTCAATCTGGATTAATTCTGACTGTCTAAAAACGGTTAAATGTTCAATTAATGGATGTGCCAAATAATTTATAAATTTTTTTTCACAGATAAATTTCAATTTCCATTTTAAAAATAACATTTTTTTAAAAATGTATATATATTTTTTTACTCTCACTTTTTCTTTGAAAACTTTTAACAAAATATCATTTTTATTATAAAATATTTCAAAAAAAAAAATTAAAATACAAATTTTAAATTTTTATTTTCAAAATCTCTAAAATATACAAATTTTATTTTTTCCCAAAAATTCCAAAATGCCGATTTTTATTCTTCAGAAGCATCATTTTGTTTCCAAGTTTTTAATTTTCTTTTTTAAAATGATATATATTTTTTCAAAATCTCAGTGTTTTCACAAATAACTTCTTCTTTTAATTTCAAATTTTGAACATTTTCAATTATTTTTCAAAATCACAAATTTTTTCAACTTCTTTATTTTTCATTTCAAAATATTTGTTTTTTTGATAAAGTATCGATTTTTTAATATCATTTTATTTTAAAATTTTCAATTCTTTTTAACTTCTTCATTTTTTTTAAAGCATTTTATTCGAACTTGTCAATTTTTATCGAACTTCTCAATTTTATTTTATTTTTCAAAATACAAACTCTTATTTTCTTTTTCAAAATATTTTCATTTTTCAACATTGTGAAAATTTTCACATTTTTAAAAATATTTTTCAGGATATTATTTTTTTCTCCAAATCAAAAGCTTTTTTTTTTCAAAAATTTCAAATTTATTTGATTTTTTTTTCCCACAAAATAGATTTTTATTAAATCACGATTTTTATTTTTTCAAAATCTCATTTTTTTCTCTAACATTGTTAAATTTTTTATTCTCAATATTCTTTTTCTTCTGATATTATAAATCATTTAAATATTAGTTTTAAATTTAAAAATAATAATAATTTCCATTTATTTGTTATAAAAACAATTTTTTTTTTTTAATTTGCATTCAATCAATTGTTAAAAGATAATTTTATATACAAATATGTATAATTAAACCACTGAAATTCTATTTAAAACAATTATTAGACTACAAAGAAACATATTTTTCCACCATATTCTTAAAAAAATGAAAGAAATTAATGTCAAGGGAAAAAGTGCTTTTACGACGGACCATGATCCGTCGCAAAAGCAACTGAAAATCGTCGCCTACTGGTGTTTTTGGCGGGAATTTGCAACCAGTTATATTCCGTCGCAAAATCAAAAGTTACGACGGATTTAGTCCGTCGCTAACTTACGACGGACTAATATCCGTCGTAGATCCGTCGTAAATCAGATTTTAGCGACGGATTTAGGTCCGTCGCGAAATTCGGCGACGTTTGAACTTCGGATTAATGAGAAAGGCGGGATTAGCGACGGACTTTTTCGGTTAGCGACGGATTAAATGCGTCGTTAAACTAAGCAATTTTTGCGACGGACGAAGTCCGTCGCAAAAATGCGTCGCAAATTGACCTTTTTGGCGTAGTGCCACCCATTAGGTGTCCCACTTGGCTGAGGTTCCAGACCAAGTTCCAACTGCATCCAAATTTCAGGTAGGCCCCACCAAGTGATTTTATACGTTTTAGGCATGTCTTCACATGATTTTAGATGGTATGGCCCACCTGAGTTCCATACATGGCTGATTTTTGGAATGTTCCATAATTTAAAGGGGACGCTTCAAATGCACAGTGTTGATGTTCGAAACACATCATGGTGGGGCCCACGGCCATGGCCGTGAGGGCCACCCAATCCACCCGCCCGCCAGGCTCAGGCGCTGCCTGCGTGCGTCTGCAGCAGCAGCACCGCTGCTTCATCATCTTCTTTTTTTTTTAAACCCGCTTTTTTGCAGTTTTTGGTAGGCGGGGCCCGCTGCAGACAAATCCAACCCAGTCACTCACTCCTACGACTCAAGACAAGCCAAATGAGTCTAATATGTGGTATGATCTGGCGAGTAGAAGAGATCAAAGTGTGTTTCAACGGCAAACACTACAATTTCCTATGATATGGCCCGCTTGATCATCAGATTGATCCCAAATTTTGGCTCAACGCTTAAAATGATATGAAGTAAAGGATGAACAGTTTGGATTAAGCACATATATCGAGGTGGGGCCTGCATGGGTGGCCCACCATTTCTTTTCCCCCTTTTTTTTTACTCATTAGTACACTCCTTGTCAGTGCACAAACTCCATGTTAGCCACTCCGTCCAGCGCCCAGGGACGCTGGACGGTATGAATAAGCACATGCATTGTGGTGGGTCCCACACGGACGTGACCCACTCATCAAGGTGGGTCCCACATGAACGTGACCCACCCGATATTTATGTTTTCCTTCCATCCGGGCCCGCTAATGGGCTGGATGGTGTAGATCCAACCCATTCGTCCGATGGGTCCCACATAAAATCACCCCTTCATCATCACCACCATTCAAAGAGAGAGAGAGAGAGACGGTGATAGAGAGGAGGGACCCTGCCACTATGGGCCCTCCATTGATACAACATATACATCAAGTGGGTCCCACAACAAGCGGACCCAAAAAAATCAGAATTTAACGGTGGATCACCCACCTCTTGTACTCCTTGCTCCCCTAGCCTCCTTAGCTCTTTGCCTTCGAGTTTGATGGAGGTAGATGATGGATGGATGGTTGAGATGAGAGATGGAAGTGGAGGAAGGTGGGCCACACTTGGCTTTGTGAGAGAGAGGGTTTGGACGTGTGAAGCTTGTTGCTTGGGAGAGGTTTGAGAAATGAGAGAGAAAATGAGGTGATGGGATGATGTATGATGGGTGGAGTGATATGTTGTAAGAAGGGATGGGTGGAGAGAGGTGAAGTGATGTGAGGGTTGACTTTGGGCTTGCTTGTGTAAGAGAAAGGTATGGGTTGTTGTACTTGGGTAGGTGTGACTTGACTTGTACTTAACATTGATTGATTGATTGATTAATGGGACATTTCGTAGAGATTCTCTCAAAATTCGCAACGCGCGGCGTTTCTTCGAATTAAACGTGGGCCTACATCTTCTACCCTGGGTATCGGATCAGTGCGCGAGTCGCGGCGTTGGAACTGTGATGACGGCGCGGTTGCTAAGGTACATGTTTCGGGTTGAGTCGACTTTGACATACAGGTCTCGGCTCAGGATCATGCGCAAACATCGGTAACGGGTCGAGGGTCGCCGGAATTTGACCGGTAGGATCGCGGAAGCATACGGAACGGCACGGACTAGGACACGGGTCTTACACTTTTTTCTGTTTGGGCATTCAGTAGATAGGTGTTCAAACTTCTGACAGGCATAACATTGTGGTTCTTTGGTCTTTTTACCAAATTTACCTACAAACTGTCTGTTGTCCATCCTTCTTCCTTTGTGGATGGCCATGATTTTTCTGAACCTTTGAGCCAACAAAGCCACTTCCTCATCTTCATCTTCTCTTTCACTTTCAATGTCCTCATTTGTTGTTTTCTTTGAGGTTTTGAGGATAGTAATTTTGGATTTTGGGGTTTGTTTGAAGTGTACTTCAAATGTTTGCAGGGAACCTACTAGTTCTTCTACTTTCATTTCATCTATGTTTCTACATTCTTCAATGGTTGTTACTTTAGGATTGAACCATTCTAGTAATGACCTTAGAATTTTCCTACATATTTTTGGTACCGAAACTTTCTCACCTAATCCACCCATGGAGTTACAAATGATATTTAGCTTTGTGAAAAACTCCATAAAGGTCTCATGCTCTTCCATTCTGAGACTTTCGAACCGTGAAGTCAGGAGTTGCAGTTTAGATCTCTTTACAATGCTTGTACTTTCATGGGTTGTTTCGAATAAATCCCATGCTTCTTTGGCTGTCCCACACATACTGATTTGATTGAAAATATCTTGGGACACAACTCAGTAGATAACATTCATAGCTTCAGCCTCAGCAGTTTGATTTTCCTTATCGAATGCAGTCCATTTTTCCTAGGATTTTGGTTTGGAAGTTCTATCATTTTCAAGTATTATCTATTCAGTAGGTGGCACATATCCTCTTTCAACAATATCCCAAACATCATGATCCAAAGATCTTAAAAGTAGTGCATTCTAGTCTTCCAGTATGCATAATTTGATCCATCAAATACTGGAGGTCTAGAGACCGATGAGCCCTCTCCTTTGGCCATATGCCCAACTTCAGTCAAGATCACTCTCTAGGCAGTGAAGCCCTTAAAGAGAGACCCGCTTTGATACCAATTGAAATTGTGGTGTAGACCACTTTAGTTGAAGTAGGAATATGTCAATATGTCCTAGAGGGGGGTGAATAGGACTTTTTAATAATTTTATAACGAATTAAAATCCTATCACTCTAATCCTAACAACAAGCATATATTAGGATTACTCAAGAGTAACTTTACTGGCTTCCAAGCCCGGTAGAGGATCCAATCACAAACTATTTGAGAGATGAACAATATGCAGACTAGTTTATGACAGATATGACTGTGAGTGTGTGTGAGGTGTGATCTCAGATAATCAGATATGAAAGTATTTAAGGAAATCATATGAGCACATGAAAGATAATAACAATCTCAAACACAGTCATTTTTATAGTGGTTTGACTACTTGTCTACTCCACTCCTGGTGACCGCACTCAACCTTTGAGTGTACCGGATTTCACTAAGGAGATTTCACACGGCTCACCCCAAACCCAAGGTTTTAAATTAGGTTCACCTTTAACCTTTACAACCTACACGTAGGCTGACTGTTTATACTCCCACGAACAAGGGTCAACACATAGCACCCGATTTTAGGCACACTGGCCAGGGATCCACATAAGGAACCTAAATGTTTATGCTCTCACGAGCAAGGGTCAACACAACGCACCCACTTTTAGGTACACTAGCTAAGAATCTTCTACAAGACCCTAATTGTTTATGCTCTCCATAGAGCAAGGGTCAACACAACGCACCCACTACGTACACTCCCGTCGAAGGCCTCCTAGAGGACTTGCAAGGGGTGAGAAACACCTTAGACCCATTCCTACAAATGAACGATCACAAGGGTCCTCTAGACTCTAATAACTTACAGATAAGAGGATGAGTCCCTTTTAGCTCGTTGTTGAGGATCTCCTCCTTTGTTGATGAAGAGTCTTCTGCTTCCTTGAACCGCAACTCAGAAGATGTACCAATGCATGGTGACGGGTTGGGTCAAGGTTGTAATGGAATCCTACTCTATTGAAGATTTTCCTATAAGGGAGATAGAGCGATTCCAATCATTCATACATTCAAGGCATCCCAGCTCAATGATTTGCTATTAAGATGGTAGTTGGAGGATCCTTAACTGCGGAAGTTCATTCCCCAATCCACTCTATTGAATTTCAATGATGAGGGTGGATTGGAGGATGAACTTCCATGAGAGAAAGGGCTTTGGGTATATGATCTAAGGTTAAATACTCAAAAGCACTCTCTTCTTTCTCTACCAACAACCAAAGACAATCTCTCTATATAGGCAAAAAGTTCCTAAGGATATAAAATGGTCGCATTTATGACAAAGTTCAATATCATCAAATGTATACTCTCGATTGCATCGACTGGTTGCTCGATGATACAAACTCAAATGTCATACGCTTTTAAAACCTTTTGCCAGTTGGTCAAGGGAATCGAGACAGGGTTTCGATATCATCAGATTTCGAACTCCGATAGTATCGACACGAGGTTCGATTCCTCGACATTTGAAAGTGAGAGAGACTTGCTTTGAAATATTTCAGGTCAACAGATATGATCGAGGTACACTCGATATCATCGGAATTTGAATACCGATGATATCGATGATAGTGTTGATGCATCAATAAATCCAAATGATTTTCTAATAAGCTTGCTGGACAGGTTATGTCCATTCTCGATGTCATCGATACAGTCTCGATATCATCGATATTTGAATATCGATTCTATCGAGTGACCCTCGATACAAGATAAGAACTACCTGAAAATATCTGCTGGAAAATGGTGTCCAAGACTGATATCATCGAAGGCCTTCCGATATCATCGATTTTTGAATTTTGAGGTGTAACACCCTGGTTCTCAAAACCCGAGGATAGTCGGTCCTCATCGAGAACCCGAGCATTACATTATAAAATGGACAACATGCATCTAATTAATAGCAATTCTCAAAATCATTAATATTGAGAGTAACAAAAGGAAGTTTAATACATGTAAATGGGAGCGAAATGAAATCCCACAACAAGCGGAAATATTTTTACAACTCAAACAAAACACATAATCTGGAATATAAAAGCGAGTAAACCCTAAAGTATCAATTAAGCTCCAACGGCTCAACAACATTCACATAGAGTTCTTCTTCGCCAAACTCCACCTTAGCCGTCCCTGGAATCCTGTCATTGGGGTCTCCACCTATTCATCATACTTGTTTCTATTTGGTGCAACCGCACGATTGGGTGAGTGAAAACTCAGTGGGAACTTCCCGCAAGGATTCATGCATATCATATCATTCCAAAACAGTTTAAATCAACACATTCAAATTACAAGGGGACTAATCATGAAATTATAAATGAATATATGGGTGTATGAATGCATGTACAAGTCACAGATCTGGGGATCCACATCCAGCTGTCAAAATAATGGGTCGCCCAAGGCGAACTAGTCACCCAAAAAAATACTCATAGGTATGCCCAATGAGAACCAGCCACCCAAAAAAGACCATGCAGACCACCCGTGGTAGATTATCTACCTGGAAAAAGCCATGTAAGTGAGTACACCCAAGGATATCTCCTGAAAAAATACACGAGGTACGCCCGAGGAGTGTCTAATCCCGAAAAAGCCTCATAGAAAGAATGACCACCCAAAGTGACCCAAATGCACAGATTCTGTGAGTTAAACTAAAGTATTGGAACTTTCAGTAAATCGAACAAAATGTGGCTTACATTGAGCACCCGGAAAAGCTCATATGTCATGCGTGAATGTCATGTACCATGATGCTCGTGCACATTCTATAAAATTAACAAGATAACTCCCACAAGCATGATCAAGACTTGTAGTCCTTAAAATGGATATCCAGCATTCAAATATGAACTCAATATAAATTCATTTACTTTCCCAAGGTCTAAAGGAGGGCCCACATATGATGTATCAGGTGTAATTAGATTTGAGACAAGTTCATTCAACATTTTATAAAATGTGACATTCTACGCTTAGTCTTCAATGTAACATGTAGAATGAGGTGGATTAAGACATCAAGATTCTTATCATTATCAAGCAGAGCTATGCCCATAATTTAGGCAATTATTAGAATAACTTAGAAGGTGCAAGATCATCTAGTTAATACATCTAAGTAATAGAAATTTATATTTTAACTCATGTTCAACACAACCAGATGGGAAGAGGAGAATCATATCATTTAGTTGTATTATTCTAAGATTTTAATAGATTCAAGTTATAGCGAATCTAACATATGTAAAGAATTTGTAGAGCAACTAACTATAAGATTTCCTATCATTTAATACAACTGGTAGAAATATACGGGTACATAAGTGATTTCAATGTGGCATAACGTGTGTAATACATGATTTAAAAACCATTCTACATGATTATAAATTTCAATTTAGGATTCAAGGAAACGAGAGTAACATTTACACCATCACAATGTCTTCATGCTAATAAATGTAAACTATCTTGGAATTCCATAAAATGAAGAAGCCATGTAGGATATCCCTCACCTTGGTTGAGTATTGTTTCTAATCCAGACGTTCTCACAAGACATATTCAAGAGTCTGATTCTCTAGTTTTGATGAGGTTCCAAGCTCCCCTGAGATGATCTGTAACACCAATTCAAAGAGGGTTTTAGTTTCTACCTAGTTAGGGGTTTGGATGAGTCAACTCGTCACTGAATTGAGAGGAGTTTCAAATATAAACAACATAGTTTGGGTTTATACTTGGATTGGGATCACTCTATGTTGCTGATGAGGTAGAATTCCCCCTTCAAGCGGTCAGTTAAAGACACCCCTAGATGAATCATTCTACGTGTCATCACTGAGTCAACTCAGTCTAGTCATTTAGGCATGTAAATAAATGAATAAGAGAGTCCATTGCAATATGTTTCTAGTTTATTCAACTCAGGAATATTGTGTTATCTCTAAGGCCTGTTTGGCTAATTTCAAAGTGGATTTCTGGAGGTAACACATCATTTAGCTCGGTTGGGTAAAGTCAACTCATTAACAAGTTAAGTTTAACTCATTGCAATGGTTGAGATCGAACTGAGATCCCTGATGGTGCGGTTATGGGGATGCAAACCGACCTCCCTCACTGATTTAGATCTAGGTTTTTACCCTGAAGTGTAGGCCTGAGTCATGCCAACTCATGACCGAGTTGGGAGTGGTACCTCAGCGATTGAGTGAGACCAGTTGCAGTGATTGACCAGGGACGCTGCTTGGATGCTGAGAAAGATCTGGATGTGGCGTGCTCAGCATCGGGTTCGTCGAAGCGCAGAACCACGTTGAATCAGCGCGCGTTACTGTGACTCGCCCGCAGCCCGACTCGAATTTAAATCGAGTTTCCTTGCACTGATTGCTAGTCCAACTAGCAACCTTTCCTCAAATGCATATGGAATCAGCTACAAGATCTTCCATGACCGCCACCACACCTCAGAACTCGGCAGAACAGATTCTTGTCGAGTTGGTTCGAGTGGAGAAACTCGACAGCAGCTCTCCGTCCTACTCTTCTTCTCCATTTTCTTTCTCTCTTCTCTCTCAATTTCCTACTGGATTGGGGCAACTACTGATAGGTATTGCATTGGCTTAATGAATTAGATGCATACCATGTAGGCTTCTTTCTGGATGGATTGGATTATAGATTAAAGCTCCCACCAGAACACGTGGTGGTGCAAAAGTGACGAAGAAAAAGACTGTCTTCAATGGCGGATCTTAACTCAACGAGTATTTCTTCAAAACAGAGTTTTTGGGTAGTTTGAATCATCGCACTGAAGCTTGTGGATGCAAGAACTCGGAGTTCCAAACAAGTTTTCTTGGTGGGTTCAAGAAAAGAAGGAATCGTCTGTGTTTTGAAAAAATCAGAAGGAAATGGCAGCGGTTGTGGTTTTTCCTTGGAACTAGGGTTTTCCTATGTATAAAAGTCTATGAATGGATGGCTAGGATCGATTGGAAGCTAGGGAGCGGTTGAGATTGTGCCAGCGCACTAGAGTCTACACGTACGTGAGATTTGTTCCTCCGCACTCCTTTGTGGTTGAAAGCGAAAACCCTAGAGTAGTTTAGGTCGTCGTGCGGCTGAGATTACTTCATTCTGATGGCTGGGATGGCAAGGAAAATCCACGCTAATTGCCAGCTCAGTGTCGCAACGCATTTCCTTTTTTGGAAACGAGTCTCGCGTACCACAGGCCTGATTTTGCTGGAGTTTGTGTCCACGCACGTGTATCCCAACGTGTGAAGCTTGTAGGGTTTTGGTCAGAAAATTCCTAGCTTCACGATGGATGGTTTGGATCATTGAAATGGATGGTCATGGTGGGCCAACTTCATCACAGACAAACTCCCTCCGTTCAGACTTTCGTCGGGCGAAAATTAAAAAGAAGAGATTTCTCCTTTTGTAAAATCTCGGGTCAACACGATTTGATCGTGTTGACACCGCCAGTGCGCAGCATGCGTATGTGCACGGTGTGCACATGCAGTTACAGTGGGACCCACCTTGATATATATGAATGAGATCTAGTCCATTCGTCAGTTTTGTCGGGTCCCGCTAGGGTACTAGATGAAGAGTGGGGTCGATTAGGTGATCAGGTGGGCCACACATGGTGATTCAAGATCTTCCAATGGTCGGATCTATCCACAACTTGACTCTCACTGAAGCATAAGGTTTCTGGACTTGTTTAAAAGGGTAATTAATGGTCGAATAATTTAATCGTGATAGTCAGTGCTCAATTTTAACATTTTGAGTGTTGTGGACTCGAAGAATGGTGTATTGATACTTTAGGTCCCGATGAACACTGAACTTGATGACATGACCGTCCAGCTTACAAATTAATGGATGGATGGTTAAATCCATAGATGAAGATTTTTTATTTGTCAGATTTATGCTAAAATGAAGATGAGCGGTTCCATAAATTAAATTATCGAGTAACACCCGAGTACAGAAAAGTACGAGGTGTTACACGAGGATATCAAGGAGTACATCAATATATCGAAGGTCTTTATGATTTTCTTTAGAAAACCCGGGACACAAAAGCTTTGCTGTCGATTATATCGAGTCAACTTCGATAAACTCGAGTTTCAAATATCGATGATATCGATAGGGGTATCGATACATCGATAATTCCGTCAAGATGAATATGTGGTTGTTGGACATCTTTGGTCCTCACTTCGGTGGTATCGATTGATCATCGAGGACATCAACAGTACTGCTCAATTATATCGAACAGTCTATCGATCAATCGACAGAGGTAGAAAACTTAGAGATTTTTTGATTTTTTGAAAAAGTTTTCTAACTCAAAAACCCTATGATATTCTAACAAATTTTAAGGGTTTTATTCAACTGGTGTTTTGGGGCATGGGATGTGAGGCTTAGATTTACCTGTGGCGAGTTAGAGCTCACATTTGATTAAGGCAGACGGTTGATTGATCTTCCAGTGGAGCTTTTCTGTCTTGCCGACTCAACACTCATGTTAATTGACAAACTAGGGCACTTTCACCACACACTCCAAACAAATAGACAGTGTGGGCAATGCATATCATCAAGGTGGGCCATCGAAAGGAGAGAGAGAGAGAGAGAGAGAGAGAGAGAGAGAGAGAGAGAGAGAGAGAGAGAGAAAATGGTGGAGATGGGAGGGACCCCGCCACTATGGGCCCATCTTTGATACAAGACATACATCAAGATGGTTCCCACCACAAGTGAGCCCTCAAATCATCAAAATCACACAAATCAAACAAAAAAAACACCCACCGTCGATCTCCTCTTCCTTCTTCCGCCAACACGATCTAAAGCTCCAAGGAGTATATTTTAACGGTTGAGATGGACTTTGGATGGTGGGATTGGGTGTAGGAAGGTGGGCCACACCAAGCTTTCTCCTCTCATGGAGCTTGGATGATTGCTTGCTTGGGAGAAATGAGAGAGATAAGAGAGATGAGAGAGATGCGAGATGTGAGTGATGGGTGAGTGAGTGATGGGAGTACTTGTGTAAGAGAGAGTTGACTTTGGGGATGGGTGTGAGTGATGGGATGTGTACTTGACATTTGATGTGATGGATTCTCTCAGGATTGCAACACGCGGTATTTTCCTCGAACTGAACGTGGGCCCACATCTGCTGGCCCAGGTATCGCCTCAGCTCGCGAGATGCGGCGTTGGAACCGCGGCGACGGCGCGGTCACAATGATACACTTCTCGAGCCGAGCCGAGCCGACTCATATAGACAAGATGCAACTCAGGGTCACGCGCAACTGTTATCCACGAGTCGCGGGTCGCCGGAATTCGATCGGGAGGAATACGGAAGCCTACGGAATGGTACGGTCTAGGATACGGGCCTTACACATATATAAATAACTTTGTTGTTGCGCTACCTAGCTTCTCAACAGAAGTTCTACTCCACATTTGTTTTATCTTCTTTTATTTAGTTAATTTTTTTCTAAACCTGATTAGATCAATAGAGAGTCTCCTAGGCTCATTTACTTCTTAATCTAAATATATAAGGGCATCACGTGAAGATGCCTCTCGTTGGCTCCTAAACTTACGTTGTAATCCACCAAACCTACCCCCCTCCCCACCCCCACCTGCAAAAGCAGTCGCACTCCCAACTGCGCTCCCACTCCCACTGCCCCTCCTTTATCACGTATTAATGCACTCACACCAAACATGCGATGACATTCTTCCTCTTCACAAGCAAGACGTAAGCTCTCTCTCCTAACTATAGTTAATTTCCAATTTGAATCTTCGTCAGAATCAATAATATCTTCATCACAAGCGCCTATATATTCGAGACCAAACACCTCCCGCGGACCGCATCCAAAATCTCATCTTTCTTATTTTATCTAGCAACACATCTACCATTCGATTCATCCAGACTGGCTTGCATTAAAATCATTCTCTCTTTTGGTACTCTAGTACATCCCGCATCTTGACCCTTTCGATGTGTCAAATGTTGTTTGAGATGAGTAATTCCACCAATTATTAACCTCACACAATAGTTACACTTCATTTGGTGCCTAGTACCACTAACCCCCTAACAATGTTGTCATCCAATATCCTCACTTTCTGGCCAGACCCAGACATTTCTATAGGTAGATTAGATATGACGTATGTCTATGTGAGATTATGAGTCTACTCGATTCTCTAAATTTATATACAGTTTTTACTTTTTATAAGAGAACGAATTAATTAATTTAAATCTCGAAAAGCTAATGTAAATAGATTAATAACAGAAAGTTCAAACTTCTGAATCTAATCAATAAAGATGATTTTGTATTCTAAACCCTAAGAAGCTCTAAAACTTATCCAAAATAAGAAAATATAAACATAAAGTCACTAATCCGTAAATAGAAAAAAATATATAAAATCACAACCAAAATGTAAGGCCCATATCCCGTCGAAGTCTTGCAATCCGCGACCTATAATCAATGTTTGAGCGCGATCCTAAGTCGTATCCCGTAAATTTAAGTCAGCTTAATCCGAAACTTGTACCATTGCAACCGCACCATCGCCGCGGTTCCAACGCCGCGTCTTGCATATCGATCTGATACCCTGGCAAGGAGATGTGGGCCCACGTTCAGTTTGAGGAAAATGTTGTGCGTTTGCAATCCCAAGAGAATCTCTACAACCCATCACATCAATCAATCAATCATCTCATGTCAAGTACAAGAGTAACCCATGCTTTCTTTCTCCACAAGTCAAGCAACCTACTTCAAAAGTCAACAAGTCTCTCACCTCACCCATCACTCACCTCACATCTATCACTCATCACTCTCTCTCCTTACAACCCTCTCTCTCCCTCATTTCTCAAACGTAAAATTCCAAGCAAAAGAGAGGTGCACTGCCATGGTTTTCCAAGAGAGAAAATGAGATGTGTGTGGCCCATTTCCCACCCTAAAAACCTTCATGCTAGCAATTCATTTCTCAGCTTCCACCATCAAAGTGAAGCACAAAGAGACCGGCGTTCCAACGGACCAAGAAGATCGAACGGTGGGTGCTTTATAGGCTAGATTTTTTATGTTTTGATGATGGGCCAAGTGAGGCCTACCGATTGATGGTATGGATCTCACTTTGGACCCTAGGTGTGGCCGATGGCCCACCTTGATGCTCATGATCATTCCATGATGGGGTCATTCTCCATGGGCCCCATCATGATGTTTATTTTCCTTGCACGAAAATGGGTAATCTAGACCTTTCATTTTAGTGGAGAAGGGATCTCCACCGTTGATTTTGATCGATGGGCCCATATAAAATGGGACCAACTTTAGATATGTTGTAAATCATGCAAGGGAGGGCCCATAGTGTCGGGGTCCCTCTATCACACGTGTCTCTCTCTCTCTCTCTCTCATGTGATGATGTAGTTGTGTGGCCCACCCGGATGGACCCCACCATGAGGCATGTATTTGATCCAAGCCATTTGTATGTGAGGTCCACTTTATATATGTGTTGTATCCACACCATCCATCATTTGGTGGCTCAACTGAGCAGGGCCCACCTTTTATGCGTGGTCCGTCTAAACCGTCCAGCATCCAGGGACGTTGGACGTTAAACGAATACACAAATTTTAGCTTGGTTCAAAGCCTTTGGGAAGGGTCACTTGTGTAGCCCCACCTTGATGTATGAAGTTAATCCACGCCGTCCATTCCATTCTCCAGCTCATTTTAGGCGTTGAGCCGAAAAATGAAGTTAATCCGATGTTCTGACGGACCATAGCACAGAAAATGGTGATTTTTACCGTTAAAAATTCGTTAAGGGCCACTTTAATTTTTTTACAAGCCAAAACATACCGCATATTGGGCTTGTTTGGTCTGTATTGAGCCATAGAATCTAATGGCTGGGTTGGATCCACCTGATGCGGACCCCACATGGGAAAAACCACAGAATATCTATTTTTCAAAAAAAAGGAAGCAAGACAGCAGGTGCTGCGGCTGCGCCAGAGGACGCTGCGCAGTGTCTTGCTGCGCTCCACTGGCGGACGGACAGGCAGGGATCCACGGTCCCAACCGTGGGCCCCACCATGATGGGTGTTTATCATCCACACCATTCATTTGGTGGGCCCCTTCTTGAAGTGGGCCTCCTTAAAAAATCAGCCCTATCTGGAACTCAGGTGGCCCACATCATAGGAAATAGTGGTGATTGAATGACTGCCATTGAACCCTTTTGGGGTATTGCAGAAGTTTTGGGTTAATATGAAATTTGTTTTTCCCTTTCATCCAGGTCCGTGTGACCTTATCAACGGTTGGATGTCAAATAAACGTTATGGTGGGCCCCATGTGGGACCCACCTCCATGTAGTGGACTGGCTGGTGTACAACAGCGGTATGACTGCTGTATTAGAGACCGCAAGTTCTGTGGGTCTGCAACCCACCTTGTTGCATGATTCATGTGGTCCAGCAGGTGGGACCCACGTGATTTATGTATTGTATCCTCACCGTCCAATCCAACAAAGGACGGTGGGACACCATTTGATATGTGTTTTATTCCAACCGACCATCATCTGGATGGTGGGACACCGCGTGATGTACGGTGGGGCTTACTTTGGTATATGTGTTTTATATCAGTTGTTCGTTACGTGGACACCATGATGCATGTGTTGCATCCAATCTATCCAACTATTTTGAAAGCTTATTTTAGGGCTTGAGACGAAAAAAAAAGGCAGATTAGGATTAGGTGGACCACACTATGGAAATCAGTGGGTTTGATCGTTTACCATTAAAACCCCTTTCAAGTCATTGTGACCTTATGATCAGCTTGGATGGGAAATAAATGTTATCGTGGGCCTTGGGAATTTTAATGGTGGAAATCATTATCACCACTTATCTTGGGTATGGCCCATTTGATATGCATGGGGCCCAATTGGTGTGACCCATTTGATATACATGAGGGCCCGTTGTGATGTATTCAAAGGCTCATGGGATATGGCCCATCGCAATGTATATAAGGCCCATTAATGCGGCCCATTTGATGTATCTGAGGCCCATGGGTCGAGGCCCAAAGAGATGTATATAGGTTCATTGCAATGTGTGATTTCATCGTGGTATATATAATAATGTTTATGGCGGGCCGTGCCTTGGGAACAATGATGGTTTGACGTCTACATTGTAAGAATAATGTTGGTTAAATGTCCGCATTATAACTCTCCCTAGGGCCCCATTGATAGGCCCGTACTTATTGTGTGTAGGCCGTCTAGGCCTATCTGCGTTGTAAGAATAGTTCATTACTTTATAACATGCTTAGTACAATTCCATGATTCATGCCCATACGCATCATATGTATGCTTGATATGAGGAATGTTTGATCATAGCACAAGCCGTTGGGCTGAGACATTATGGGACTCCTTATGAGACGGAGTACCCCACATGAGCGCGCCGTACGCGCGAGATTGATGCATGATTTGATGGTGTGACTCATGCATCTCGCATATGTGTGACTTAATCATTATACGCCCTAGCGACATCAGGGTCGTGGCTCCATAGGTACATCATGGATGGTCGTATTAGATATCAGAAATACTTGGTTCTAGCACTGTGGGCACTTAGGATATCCTTGGATGAAAATTCTAGAACCTTTTTGGTACCAGGAGTTGCTCTAACATCTAGACCGAATGGATACACGAGCGCCCGAGTGCGGAATACTAGTAGGCCGCGTCTCCCACTGTGTCATGGTCGGTTGGAAGGGGGTGTGACCTTATCCGCCTGAGTAAGGGGGCTATAAGCTAGGCTAAGTTTGACCAGCTCGTAAATGAGTCCACTATCGACGGGTCGGGTAGGTATTGGCAGACTACTGGTTAGGTGGATAGTAAGGTCTATTCCGCTTGCTAGGTTGTGCGGCTAGGGAGGCAGCAGTCAGTGTGGAGTGCACTAGACCCCGGTGATATCCCAGAGAGGAACTGTACTTGATGAGTACTGGCATGCTTATTTTGCATCCCGCATATGACATTTGGCTACATAGGCCTCGTATCGTATGGCCTTGGTATGACCAATAGCATTCATGCCTTACATCACATAGCTTTGGTACAGCTGATAGCATTCATAGATTTACCAGTATATCTTCGCGTTACTTTGATATTGTACACTTGGCGCTTGCCTTGCGCATACACTTACACCACCCTCTAAGCTTTTATAAGCTTAAGCACGACCGTTGCGTGTAGGTGACATTGGATTGTAGCAGCACTGAGGCAGGAGCGCACATCAGATTATTTTGGAGTTTTCAATCACCCTGTATTTCCCTTTTCGTATTGTACTTAAAGTTCCTGATATAGTGAATATGTGGTGTTGTTATTTGGCGACTTGGTTATGCTTGTGGTTATGCTTCATTACAAAAAAAAAAAAAATCATACTGAAAATCCTCCTTGTAGGATCCCAGGATTGAAATCTGGCAAGTGAGTGTCGGGTCGAGAATGGGGTACTATGGAGACTGTCGGCGTCGGATTCAGCGATCGGGAATTTTGTGAGCCCGTTTTTCGAGTTTGAGGCGTGACACATAATCTATTACATGGATATTAATATGTTCTTCTATGATTAACACATCATATTCTACCATTAAAACAACAATACATTGAATAAAAAATTATTTTTCAATTTTTTTTTAAATGGCCGAAAATAATGCGTAAATAGAAAAAAATATAAATATATATAAAATCACAACCATAATCTATTAAATGGACATTAATATATTCTATTATGATTAACACATCATATTCTACCATTAAAACAGCAATACATTTAATAAAAAATAATTTTTTAAATTTTTTTTAAAAAAGACCAAAAATAGTTCGTAAATAGAAAAAAACATAAAAAAATATAAAATCACAATCATAATATGTTAAATGGATATTAATATGTTCTACTATGATTAACACATCATATTCTACCATTAAAACAGCAATACATTGAATAAAAAATAATTTTTCAAATTTTAAAAAAATGGCCAAAAATAGTGCGTAAATAGAAAAAAATATCAAAATAAAAAATCAAATCACAACCACAATCTATTATATGGACATTAATATATTCTACTATGATTAACACATCATATTCTACCATTAAAACAACAATACATTGAATAACAAATGATTTTATGAATTTTTTTAAAAATGGCCAAAAATAGAAAAAATATTAAAAAATATAAAATCACAACCATAATATATTAAATGGACATTAATATGTTCTATTATGATTAACACATCATATTCTACCATTAAAATAGCAATACCTTAAATAAAAAGTATAAATACCTAGTTTTGAAGAATTTCTGAAAAATGGCCCACGGAGTTTCAAATCAAGAAAATCCTTAATATAACTTATTTTGATCCTTAATTTTAAGCTAAGGGTGGTTGGAATTTGCAATAGAATGGTTTAGGAAGAATTTGGAAGAGAAAATTATCAACAAATGTGAAAAATCGGAGCTTAAAAAATAAAAACAAAACTAGACATATTCTTACCATTACACCCTGACCGTTACTGGACAGTAACGGCAGTTACGGGGCTGTAATAGTCGTTACGGTTATAAAAAATGGAGGGGTGGCTGTTACGACCCCAAAACACGTAATAGTCTCGGTCATTACCGTTACATATCGGCCGATACGTAACCGATTCCGCATACCTTGGCGTTATGAGGTTTAATGTAAGCGTCTATATGATCTGATGGTATGCATAAGAAGGTTTAAAAAAATTATGTGTATGCTAATGATCACGAAATGACTCTTTTACATAATAAATTATGTATTTATTGGTGCATATAATTCAATACACACACATGTATGCTTAGATCTTGTTTATCTTTACCATAATTAAGCAATGAGAATAGTTAATTGTATTTTAAGAGGTTTAATCGACGGGCTTAGTGCCAAATATTGCCTAAAATGTATGCTCAAGCATGAATCATAAGTTTAATCTCATGATAGTTATTGTAACTTCAAATATCTCATTTATTCCTTTAAATTGGCACTATGGTAATTTTCCTCAATTCCTTCAGCATTTCTTTAATCTTATAATATTAACTTTTTCAACAAACAATCGATATCTCCCTTGCATTTTCAAGTGATTACTGGTATGACATTTGATCATTGTCCCTTTTTGTGTTTATTTTTTCCAAAGCCTCTTTTACTTCGAATATGCATTAAACCTTACTTGAATTTGTGATTCCTTCTTTCTTTAAGCTTTAGAGTGATTGTAAATGCTATCTTATCTAACTCCTAGGTTTGTCAAATTTTGTAATGCCAAAACCTCTTGGAATTTGTATCTTGTGTAGCTGTTACTGTAAGATCAACTTCATGTCATCCTTGCCTATATTCAAGTACAAGATCAAGAAGTTCAAATACAAGATCAAGAAGTTCAAATTCAAGTTCAAGAAGTTCAAGTATAAGATCAAGAGACTCAAGAACAACATCAAGAAGTTTAAGTACTAGATCAAGTCTTCAAGCTTCAACTACATCAAGAGAATAATATGTGATGATTCCATCTCACAAATAAGGTTTCTT
>JAJHSJ010000015.1:45299792-45672507 GCA_021015155.1 Magnolia officinalis
GAATTATTTCCTCCTTGATTATCTCTTAATAAAAATCTCTTCTTATATCTCATCATATTGTTGGATTCTTGATAAAAAGAAGGAAAAAACAGAAAAAATTGATGTGTGTATCTTTTCTCTATGTTCCTTACAAGGCTAATTGGTTGACCTGCCTCCAAAAAGGGTGTCTCATTAGCATCTGAATATTGGGAGTTCTTGTCCATCATAGTTTGATAACTCAAAAAATCCATGGTCTTCAAGACTCAATAGAACTTAACCTACTCTTTGGCTCAACTCTAGTTTGACCTTTCTGGTTTTTAAACTATGATTCCAATATTATAGTTTTTGTTTTATCTGTTTTATAGTCTGGATTATTTATTTATTTAATTATGATCAATTCTGAATTTTCTTTTCTTTTCTTTGGATGCTTTTCCAGTGCTTTTCTATGACTTCTTTCTTCTATCATTGTGGCATTTAACCGTGCTCATTTACTGTGGGTAATTGCAGCTGAGGAATTATAGGCTAATGGAACTAGTCATGTCTGTAAAAGAGGACAAAATTCCTGCATTCTGAGAAGAGTTAAATCCTTGGTAGCTGAATTAGAAGACTGAAGGTATATCACCTTTATGCATTGCAGTGTTTCTTCCTTTCAAAGCTGCAATTGCTGGCCCATGTTCTGGTGTCGATTTGCATTTGGTATATAGAAACATTAGATTTTTTTTAAGTGCCTCATTATCATCGATGACACTCTGCTAGAGTATCTATGTTTTTTCCAAATCATTGTCTTAGATTCATTTGAACTGTTTATGTTCTTACCACTACCATATAGACATGGCTCATATGCATAGCAATCACTATCTTTGGATTGCTGTTCTCTTAGATTTTGGATTGATTTCTTCTCTTTTGAGTCGTCTATTGAGAATTCATGTTCAAAATACACCGTAGTAGTGTCCAAGCATTTATTTTGAAAGAAATGTTAAGAAGTGGCGGCAATTCTCTGTCAAAAGCAGAATTAATGGAAGCTGTTTCAAGGTATCTTGGTCAAATGAATGTTTGTATTTCTTTTGTCTGAATATGCTTATTTCTGTTTTTAAATAATTAATTTGTTCCTTTCTTGTTCCCATCCTTTTTTTTTTTTTTTTTTTTTTTTTTTTGCAGGCTTGGGCTAAAGAGGACCTTCTCGAGGAACAAAATCAAGAGTTGGCCACCTAACGGTATGTATTTGTTTTATGAAGCTTAAGTTGTATGACGAAATGTATATCATTGCACACCATGTATATTTGTATGTATTTTACATCTACCTGGCCATTTTAATGAGATGCTTCCATCTGTAATTGTTTAAAATAAAAAGGAACCCATTGTTGGTTATATTTATTTCCAGCAGAAAATTCTGATGAACCTGCATTTTTTTTGGATGTTAGAAACACCGAATTGGGTTCTAATTGCCATTTGCTCGTGTGTTTGCAGAAGGGAGCATGATAACTTCAAAGCTGAAAGATCCCAACATCTTAAACAAACACATGACCTCAAAGAACATATTCAGGAAAAAGAGAGCCAGATTCTTGAATTGGAGGAGCAGGTATGCTCTGTTAAATATAAAAGATTATGCACATTTTTAGACATTTATTGCCCTTCATCGTGGTTATATGTTCTTGTGAGTTAAATGGTAAATGAATGACTGAGGAAGACATTTAACACGTACATATATAGCTAGTATAAGGTTTGTCGTGCTCTTGCTCTGGTGGTAGATTCTCAGGAGTTTCAACACCCGGGGCTGAGTATCCATAGGTGGTGAAATCCCACCATGGGGTGAGTGTTTGGGGGTGTGTAAAAAAAAAAAAAAAAAAAAAAAAAAAAGAAAAGAAAAGAAAAAAAAAAAAAGAAAGAAAAAAGACCCAAAATCATCACGTGCGAAAACAAGCATTTCTCACACACACTTAATAACACGTGGCATATACATGGGATGAGGCTATTCATGGATATGAAACTTACTACCATCGTACGATGCCCAAAATTCAATCAAGACCATTTACTGGGTGGGCCCATTGTTAGCAAAACTCCTGTTTAAACTCATATTTAAAAATAAAATTCTTATATAATTCACTAAACTTTTAAAACCATATGTTTTGAAAGATAGGCTCGAATCTTTGATATGTGTTCTACCCCATCACACCATTGAATCCAGACCCTTAAATATAAAAGATTGTATGTATTTGTGGGAATTTATTGTCCTTTACGTAGCTGCATGTTTTTGTGGGTTAAATACTAATAGTAGAACATTGGCTGATGTGCATGTGTGAGAAGACATTTAACACGTACTGATGTAGACATTTGTTCAGCAGGTGACTCTAGCTATCACCCAATACTTGCAAGAACAGGTCTATCCCAGCCCTTGACTTTTTTAAGTCACCATGTCTATGATATTTTGCAAGGAATTCTTGTTCAAAGGATAGTTTTATAATTAGCAAAAGCTGATTTACTTAAATATCATTGGTTCAGATCCGTTGAGAAATTATGGTTTTGTCATGGTCGAAGGTTTCTTGCAGCAATTTGTCTGGTTTCAGATGCTTTTGTACTTGAATTGAGCGAATTAGGGCTTTGAGTGTAAATTTTCGAGTAAGTTGGGAAATTCAAAAACGGTAACGTACCGAATCTTTAATGAGAATTTCCTGCTTCTTTGCTGAAATCATTTCTCTCAAACCAGTGCAGAGCTCTTAAATCTTGTTTGGAAATTGTATATCTTGATTTTAACAGTCAAGATTGATCGACTTTGATGCTTCTTCTTTCGGCCTAGAAGGTAGAATCTTGTAGTTTATCCTAGAATCCGGTTTCTTATTACACTAGATTGTCCTAAAGATGAAAATAGAGTTTCTTGAGATTGAAATAGTTGTTGCTTTTTTCTTTTTCTCATTCCTGCACCAGTTCTAAATTTAGTCCCATACTCTGCTAATTTGTTTGTGTGTGGAATATATGTAGATTTTCAGTTTCTCCTAGAGCTAAACTCAGGATCTTTGCAGTTTAGTTATTGTGTTTCTATTCATTTCAACCTGTGAACAGTTTTTTTTTTTTTTGGTAATTCCATTTCACACAGGCCTGCATATTCGAGGGTGTGTCTAGTAGTGCTTGCGCGTTGGTGTCACTTTGTGTCTTCTTAAGGCCCATTAACAATGATTTACTATCAGTGAAATGGCAACTGTTTTCCATTTTATTCTCCTCCAATAGCAACAGTTGTCAGTGATTAGGGCCTTTTGGCTAAAATTTATCTTTACCCCTGTATATACTTAATGAGATAGTTATGAAGCTGTTTGTTTGGGAGTCTTGGTGGCTCCATTGTCATTTAAATCCTTGCTTTGTGATAATTTCAGAGACAGGTTAGCTACAAACTGTTATTAATTGTTATAAATGATGACATGGAAACTCATTAGACTTCAAATGTGAACAGGAGCGTGGGCATCCGTTAAAAGGAATGAAGAGATTTTATTGGTATTTACTCAAGTACATTACAAGATTTCGAGCTTGTTTTTTGCTGCTGAAAATGAGTGCCTCCGACTGTACAAAACTCTTCCTATTGGTGGAACTGAGAGCTCTGTGCAATGATATTTTCGATGGCATACATCAGTTGAGCTCGTGCCTTCCCACAAATTTGAACTAGTTGGGCTTCTTCTGTTGCTTGAGTTTGTAGGGCCACTGCTTGAAGCCACCGTTTTATGTTGTAGCACTTGGAGGAGAGGAGAGGAGAGGAGAATCCATCGGTACAATTGGTCGTTCTGAAACAGAACCGCCACACCACAATAAAAATGTAACAGGCTTGTACAGGAATCAAAGCTTTAAACCTTTGAAAGATGGTTCAAAGGTTTTTGCAGTCTTAGAAGATGTAGCAGAAAATCTATAATTTTGATAAACATGGAAGCATAATTCATCTTCTGTTTCCCCTTTCCTCCTGTCTAGCTTGTGTGTTATTGTGATTACTGTCTTGTTTTATTTTTTAGGTTTCGATTGAATTACTGGCATGCTAGGGCCTTTCAAATCAATGCAAAGGTCTTACAGAAAAGCGCTGGTTATAGCATCTCCCGGCGCTCACAAGGAATTCTATCGGCGTTTACTAGCGCCAACAGAAAACTTACCAGCGCTTGCATTAGCGCCGCGATATGTTTTGCCGACATGCCCATATTTAGCAGTTAAGTAGGCTCTAAAAGTACCGCTAAAAGTCACACTTGTTGTAGTAACATATTAATTTCACCCATTCTCTTTAATCTTTTAATGTAAACACCCAAAAGTATTAACTCATGTAGTCTTTGTACATATCATTCTATCTTTTAAGTTTAAAAAAAAAGAAGTTTATATCTAACTTGTATTCTACTTTTAAAAGGTATTAGTTGTTTATCTCTTTTGAAAGTATGTGTTTCCCAAAGCTTGATGATATGCTATATCAAAATTAATGATAGCATGCCAAGTCTCTCTAATTTTTTTTTTTTTTTAATTATTATGTTTTTTTCAAAACCATCTCTTCCATGCATCCCTTCATATCGTTTGTTATCTTTTCTACACTTTCTCCATTTGATATTTCCTTACATTACTTCATCCATGCTCTCTAGTGTTGTTTTTTAATTCTATGTATGCATTAATGATATTGATTTTCTACTCTACTTACACAAGCTTTATTAATAAAAACCTATTATCATTCTCTTAATATATGCAATTTTATTATTTAAATATTTGTCTTCACCAACTTTATCACATTTTTAGTATCGTCCTTTCCCATTTCCAAGGTTTGTATCTACCAATGTATCTAGTTTTACCCCTTTCTACTTAATTTTGTGTATGCAAGCTATGTTAATTCTTATTCGTTTCATTGTATCCACTAATTCTATTTTCCTACTTGCTAACATTATCATATTTTATGTGGTAAGATAAATCTTATTCTTCTATATTAGTTTATTTGTCCGTATTCACACAAAATGATGTAGACCCTTATCTACTTCTCAATATAATCGGCCTTGTTGTGGTGTGTTTCTTTTAGAAAATACCCTAGCTAAGCCTTGTCCATTTATTGCTGTAACCGGGATCAGTGTAGCCAACCCTTACCCATTTGTTATTGTACCCAATGTTGCACTTGAGCATAAGCTTGAAATGTTAGACTGTCCAGTAATTCATGAGAAAAAAGTTTTGGTCAAAGTTTGAAACTAGTTGCCAACCTAGCATAATCCTCCTTATTTGATCTTGGGAGAGAACGAGAGGGCAAATGTCTCATTAGAGAAGTTGCATTAATAAATTTATAAACACGGCAGATGGAAATTTGAAAATAAACTATAAAAATAAGGGCCCTAATTTTGATGATTCCTAAATAAAGAAATTGCATTGTTTTGATTTTATTTAAAAAAAAAAAAAAATCAATTGTACAAATTCAAGAAACAAATGCTTAAAATAAGAAGTTAAGATAAATCAATTTGATTTTATTTATTTATTATTATAACAAGCCATCTAAAGTGAGCCTAACAATTTAAATGATTCGATTGAGTTATTGTGCTTGGGTATCAAATATCACAGTGCCATAATATCTTATAATTCCTCGCTATATATAATTAATATCACATAATCCACTAGTTAAGGAATCACTTGTGTAAGGACCATGTTTCCCTCCCTTGTGTAGGTATGTTAGAGGGTGTAATTTGGGCTAATGGATCACCATGTGAGGTGAATGAATTTTTGAAGAAGGGCTAAGCTACTTCGTTAATGTTGACCATTTAAGATATGGTGGTGATTCATCCTCTCACACTTGGCACCAACATAAAACTTGCAGACCATCCAAATCATGGGTCCATTGTGGATGGAGAATACATCTAAAACCATTATAATAAATCAATTTTAAATATCCATTTATATTCAAATCTTAAGGGAAAAATCAGCTGGTTAAAATGTATCCTCCTAATTTTTGCCTAAGGGAGTTAATTGATACTATGACTGTATATGACACTGGAAAAGCATGCACTTACAAAATATATGCTTCGCAGGAATTAATTTAAATATTTAAACTTGTGGAGCTAACTATCATTAAGTGAAGTCCTAAAATTAGATTTATTGAACAAACCTAACCTTTGATGCTTGGCATTTATTTGTTGAAATACAACCATTGGATGTTTTTCATTTTTAACCGTCCAATAAATAGCCATAAATAATAAAATAATTGTAATATTTGGTCATGATAAGCTTAGACACATTATTTGGTAAAATCCAAATCCTTGAGTAATTTTATGGTGAAAATCCTTAGATAAATTTTATTTAAACATCCAATAAATGTCAACCTACCTAATAATTATAATAATCAAATTAAATCATTATAACATTTGGTTCACTTAAGATTAAACTTCTAACCATCTGCACATCATTCATAGCGATGCTAGAGTCCCAAGGTTTTTTCAGGTCGGTGCATAATAGTACGCAAGTCTTCTCATTGTACTTCTTGTGTCCAAAAAATGCGGCCCATCCAAGACTTAGGTTAGCCAAGTTATAAGGTACATTTAAGAGAAGATCCCATGGTTGCACCCTAGATTTCTCACAAGGAGTTATCAAACAGGTGCTCACAAATTGTACTTGTGTTGGCATGTATTATTAACTCAAATAAAACTGATTAGATTGTGCAGCCAACTGTGACCAAATCAAAATCCTAAGATCCTCTATTTTTGGATACTTATTTTTGGAAAGGATTTTTTTGTTCTTGGTGGGGTTCAACATGATGTTACAATGAATCCATCCCATTCATCCGTTTTATGAGATCATTTTAGGATATTAAATGAGCCCGATTCAAGACTGAAATGGGCCACACAAGAGAAAATAACAGGGATTGAACAACCACCCCTGAAACATTACCATGGTCACAAAAATTTTATATCAGGCCAAGTTTTTTGCAATGCAAACAATTTGGATATCATATAAACATCAAAAGGGCGCCGATGAAGGTCTTAATGGTAGGCGTTTCTTTCCAGCGCATTGATGTCAAAGCCTTTGGCAGGAAATCGGCTTTTTGCCTATGTAGGGAGCAGATTAGGTGCAGCCGCACACCTTGATGTATGTATTCTATATCCACATCGACCATCATTTTAGGATACGAATCCGAAACTGAAGCAGATCCAATTCTCAGGTGAACCATGTCATAAGAAATTGTAATGATTGACAATTAATGGGTCACATAAGTTTTGATCAAGCTGATATTTATTTTTTCACTTCATCCAAGTTTATATAACCTTGTCAACAGGTTGGATGAAAAATAACCATTATGTAAATATTATTGTGGGACTAGGAAGTTTTTAATGGTAAAGCATTCAATCGCCACTGTTTCTGATAGTATGGTCCACCTGAGCTTTAGATCTACTTCATTTTTTGGGTTTCCTATGGTAAAATGATCTTCCAAAACAGATGGACGGCATGGATATAAGATATAAAAATCAAATTGAACCTCACTTATAACGACCATATTGGGTGAGGTAATTCGCTTCCGTCCGAGTAGGAAGTGGAATATGGCTGGTGTGCCACAAGCCACCATCCTTGGTAGTGTGTTACCATTAACAAGTTCCGTAGACCATTCCATGATGTAAGTGTTAAATCCACACCGTACATTCATTTGCCGAGATCATTTTAGGGCATTGAGATAGATTCAAATCTAAACTGGACCACAATATAGAAAGCAGTGGGGATTGAATGCTTATCATTGCGGACTTTTTTGGGCCCACAAAAATTTTGGATCAGGCTTATATTTGTTTTGCCCCTTCGTACAGATTTGTATGACATTATGAACAGGTTGGATGTAAAATCAACATCATGGTGGGCCTTAGGAGTGTTTTTGTGAATCTGCCTAAGGTTTTGGGTTAATGTTCTAAAACGATCTTTCCAAATGGAAAGATGGTATAGATACAACACATATATATTGGTGGGGCTCACAGAACTTGTTAACAGCATCATCCATGTTGCCTTTTTCTAAAGCCCTCGAACCAACCTAGTACCAGTACCATGCCCCCCCGCCCCCCCCCCCCCCCCCCCCCCCCCCCCCCCAAGTGACCATCAGTGCTATTACCTTCTAATAGTCAGAAAGTTGTCTTTCACTCTGTAACAGTTGCTTCAAAAGTCAATTCTAAAGGACACGTCGACTTTGTTATTTTAAGTATGAGCTCTCGTTGAGAGAGCGTTTAGTGTTGGTCCGTCATGCTAGAAGTCGCGGGTTCGAACCCCTCCCAGTAGAATATAAATCGAAGTTGTGGTCTCGTTGTACCCAAGATCCCGCTACTACGGAAGGAAGGAAATGGGAGCGAGACCACCCTAATGAAATGTTATGAAGGAGACCCCTCTCTTTAGCGAGGCCACCCGGGCTCGATAGACGGTTGAATAACGATTGGGCCGATCGATCCCACTATCCTTCCATCCCATGCCAGCGTGATGACCTCCCTTGCCTTTTACTGCCACACACACACACACGCATGCACGCGCGCGCACACACACACACATATATACACCTCATTAATTAGGTATTTATATTCAAAAAGGTTTTTAATAAGGTACCATTAATCCAAGTAATTATCATCAATTTACCTTTAGATTTTCTTAACTGAAGTTGGGTTCTGCTGTGCAAGAAAGGCATCACAACTTGGGTAGGTCCATATTAAAAACCTTCTGCTGTGCAAGAAGTTAGGTATTTATACCCAAGAAAGGCATCAGTTTAATAAGGTACCATTAATCCTAACTTCTGCTGTGCAAGAAGTTAGGTATTTATACCCAAGAAAGGCATCAGTTTAATAAGGTACCATTAATCCAAGTAATTATCATCAGTTTACCTTTAGATTTTCTTAACTGAAGTTGGGTTCTGCTGTGCAAGAAAGGCATCACAACTTGGGTAGGTCCTATCATGATGTGTATATGAAATTCACTTTGACTATCACGTGTGTCACCTCATGTTAAGCCTAGGTCCTGAAAATTAACCCCATCCATGATGCAAGTGGACCGCATGATTGAAAACATTGTACAAGGCAACGCCTACCCTCCACCTTGTTTCCTTTGGTATAACACACCTAAATCACCAATAGTTCTTATTTGGCCCCACATAGGGATGACTTAATGAAAAATAAGCTCCATTTAGTTATCTAGTTGGCCGGACCTTAGAAAATAGTTTTAACCATTGTAAATAGTAAAATACAAGTGAGGTCCACAATATAAGTGTTACTACCTGGGTTTTGGCGGTGGACATGGGATCGAGTGAAGGGACGAGGTGAAGGCGGAATGGATTTAGGTGTCTTCTTTGGTCGACCAATGGTGAGAGAAAAAACTATAAGATTGTTAAAGAGATCCAATCCCTGTTGTAAACAGCTGTTTGGAGATAAACTTCATGTCATTCATTCATTCATTTTTCGTTTTTGTAGACTCTAGTTACAACTGATTCAATTACACCCAACTTTTCCCACTACACGGATGTGGGGATGTCTTCCTTAAAACTAGGACTTAAACAAGGAAACTACCTAAGACTCATGCATGAAATAAGGAACTAATACAACCAACTACTGACCTCACTTGCAAACATGCCTAAAACCATGCCTAAATACATGCAAATAGAATGACACATACAACTGACCACTTCCGATTACTGGTTTGTAACATCCCCTCCTTTAAAAAGAGCCCTTGCCTTCAAGGGCTATCTCTGGAAACCTCATCTTCAATTCTTCAAGATTTTTCCACGTGGCATCTGCAGGAGATAAACCCACCCAATGCACCAATGCTTCTGTTTTCCCTCTTTTTGTGCGCTTGTCTAGTATTGCTTGAGGATTTGGAACCATTCGAGACTCTTCATCTACTTCAGGAAGTTGTTCGATCACCTGCTTAGCATCCCCAATCTTGGGTTTGAGCAATAAAACATGAAACACCGGATGTATCTTTGAATCTTTTGGCAAGTCAAGCTTGTAAGCAACGCAACTAATCTTCTCTATTATCTTGAATGACCCGTAATACTTGGGATCAAATTTCATATTTCACTTGAGAGCAAGGGAAGCTTGCCTGTAGGGTTGGAGTCTAAGATAGACCCAATCTCCTACAAAGTAATCTTTTTCTCTGTGGGACCCATCCTAAACCTGTTTCATACGAGACTGAGCTTTCTTCAAGGCCTCACGCAACTCCTTCAGTACCTTGTCCCTATGAAGCAGCTCATCTTCCACAGCTTGTACCTTTGCAGTGCCGAAAATATAAGATAATAAAGTTGGAGGGGTGCGTCCATACACTGCCTCGAATGGAGTCTTCTTGATTGCTGAATGCCAACTTGTATTATAGCAATACTCTACCCATATCAGCCATCGCATCCATTCTTTTGGTCTGGTTCCACTGAAACAACGGAGATACATCTCCATGGTGCGATTGGTTATCTCTGTCTACCCGTCAGTTTGCAGGTGGTAAGAGGAGCTAAAATTGAATTGGGTCCTATGCAGATGGAAAAGCTCCTTCCAAAACACACTTGTGAAAGTTGGGTCTCGGTCACAAACTATGGATTCAGGCATACCATGAAGCTTAAATATTTGATCAAATAAAACACGAGCAACTCCTACAGCCATATATGGATGCTTCAATGGAACAAAATGACTGTATTTAGATAGGCGATCTATTACCACAAAAATTATTGACTTGCCTTGGGAGGGTGGAAGTCCCTCCACGAAATCCATGCTAATGTGCGATCAAATTTGTGTAGGGATTGGAATAGGTTGGAGAAGTCTAGCCGGTTGTCTGTGCTTAGCCTTGTTCCGTGACAGACATCACACTTCTTGATAAATTCTTTGAGTTGTTGCTTAAGCCTGGTCCAGTAAAACACCGCCTTCAAACGCTGGAGTGTTTTGACTATCCTTCATATGTGTTATTATAAAACTGAGATAGTATATTCTGAAAGAGCGGGGAGTCATTTGCAAGGTAAATGCGATCTTTAAAAAAAAGCACACCTTCATGAAACATCCATGGGCCAATGGCATTATCTGCCAAGCATAGCTGGACTAATCGTTGGAGCTTGGGGTTAGATGCAACTTTTCTCTGATGGTTGAGATCCACCATGGAATGGGAGAAGAAGCAGCTGCAACCTCTCCTTCGTAGTTGCTTCGGGATAGCACATCAGCCACTACATTTTCTCCCCCTTGTTTGTACTCTATGGTGAAGTCAACCCCATCAGTTAATTGTAGAGCCATTTTTGTTGTACAAGGGTGGTGATCTTTTGCTCCCACAAGTACTTAAGGCTTCGCTGATCCGAACGGATAATAATAGTTCTTCCAAGCAAGTATGGCCTCCATTTTTGGACCACAGAGAGTAGTGCAAGCATCTCCTTGTCATAGGTTAACATGAGGAGATTCTTCCCACTAAGAGATCGGCTGAAAAATGCTATCGGTCTCTTGTCCTGCAGTAAGACAGTGCCAATTCCCGACTCAGATGCGTCGCATTCTACCACAAAGTTTTTAGAAAAATCAGGCAAGGCTAGAACCGGCGCCCTTGTCATTGCTTGTTTCAGGTTTTTGAAAGCTTCCTCAGTAGCTTGGGACCAGGGGAACCCATCTTTTTCTAGCATTTTTCTAAGAGGCCCAACTATTTTTCCGTAATCCTGAATGAACTTACGGTAATAACCAGTGAGGCCAAGGAAACCTCGAAGCGCTTTGGGTGTAATCGGCTTGGGCCAATTAGTCATAACCGCAACCTTCTCAGGATCTACCGCCACTCCTTGGCGAGTAATGATGTGGCCCAAATAAGCTACCTGTGTGTCACCAAAATGACACTTTTGCTTTTTTCACAAATAGCTTGTTAGTTCGTAAGATATCAAAGATAACCTTCAAATGTTGTAAATGGTAATCCCATGTCTTGCTATAGATCAGTATATCATCAAAGAAAACAAGGACGAACTTACGGAGATGATCGCGGAAGATGTCATTCATGAGGGCTTGAAAAGAGGAGGGCACATTTGTCAGGCCAAATGGCATGACTAGAAATTCATAATGTCCACTATGTGTTCGAAAGGCTGTTTTCTGGATGTCTTGGGGGTGGACTCGAATTTGATAATAGCCAAAGCGTAAGTCTAGCTTGGAGAAGAAGAGAGCACCATGCAATTCATCCAGCAGCTCGTCGATCACAGGAATTGAAAACTTGTCTTTTATGGTGACCTTGTTGAGAGCCCTATAGTCGATGCACATCCTCCATGACCGGTCATGTTTCTTAACCAGTAACACAAGCAAAGAATAAAGACTCGTGCTAGGCCGTATGACTCCTGATCTCAGCAGATCGCTCACCAATTTTTCAATCTCTATCTTCTGAAAATGAGGGTACCGATACGGGCGTTGTAACATCTCAAAAAAGTCCGTACAAAGACCCAAGTACCACCTCAAGCAGAAATCACTCAGGACCAAATCCTTTAGAAATTAGACGAAATTAACTAAGTGCTAAACTAGATTAGTTGTGAAATTCGCTTGAACCACTTTAAATATGAACTGCAAGACCTAAAACTTGTAGAATCCTTAATGCTACATTACCATACAACCTAGGATCAATCTCAAAACCTAGTTGCTCTCGGGAGCACCTTGAAACTTCGTATCGGACCTGGACCGCGCGTCAAAAGTCTGATTAACGTGAAACTAAACGATTATGACTGCCTTGCTGGGCTTGACAACCATCTCGAAAATCAAGTCCTGATTGTGTCCAGAAACATACAACTTGAGCCCGGAACATAGTGTGTGAGAAACGTGAATATCTTTAGAAATAAAGTTCAAACTTAAGTAAACTGAGTCGTGTCACTTGCGGGCCAAATATAAGGATTCAGACCGTTAGAATCTGACCCAATTACACCCTCGGATCAGGAAAATTTTTTAACACATATCAGTGTACTTGTGGCCCTGATCGAATGTCGGTGACTGTTGAACTGAAACTAGTCTGCCATGGTCGATCTGTAAATCCGATCGGACTGAAAACTTAACTCGACCTAGATCCAATGTCAGGGAACTTAAGTCTGACCGCACACAGAAAAGGGGGCTCCAGAAGTGATCCGTTGGATCGGAACAGCCGATCTTTGGACATAACCTAAGTATACCATGGCCCTAGGGCCATTCCCATCAGTTCTAGGCCTATATAAGGGCCTTAAACCCTCTCTCTCATATTCCATACAAATTTTAAACCCTAAGAAAGAGAGGAGAGGAAAAGGAAAGGAAAGAGAAAGAAGAGAGAGAGGAGAGTTGGAGATTTATCCTGGGATTTGATCCCGTTACTCCACCCACCTAACCACCCCATCTGTATCACAAATCTGGTGTTTTCGACAACGTACTTGGATAAGAAAACCTAACCTTAATCTGTTTTAGGGTTTTAGATAGTGTAAGTTATGAAATATCTAACCTAATTCATGTTATAGGTTGTCAATCCGCCGTTGACAAAGACTAAGTGTTTAAAATGAATCCGTTATGCGTTTACCGGCGTAAGGTGCGGACTATAAACGTATAGGTTATGGTTTTCAAGGCTTTCAATGTCGGTTAATGATTTTTACTGACGTGGGTCTATTTCACATGCCAAATGCGATGTTCATGTTTCATGATGTATATTTTTGTTTCATGTTTCTATACTATGTATTTGTTTAGTGTATTCCATGTATTTGTAGAAGGATCGTATACGTATGGAATTTGAAAGTGTGTTTGCCATGATTAATTGTCGTGTGTTTATACTAGTTGTATATGTAACAACTCCTTGACGAAAGTATTTTCCCCAATACATGTTATGGCCAACATCGTGTATGTTAAAAAGTGTAGTCTAAGTGTTCGTAAAAATGTCTGAATGAGTAAGTACTTGCCATCAGGTACTTTCTATGGGTGTTGAGATAAAAATTCTCAACTACCTTCTCTATGTGTATAAATCTGTCCATGTAACCTATACCATATGTTTGCTTTACTTATGAAATGCGCATGTGTGAATTCCCGTGTACGTTGTACTTCATAACATGCTCAAATGGTTGTAGGATTGGAATTATGTGTTTATTACTACTTTGACTATTTCATATGAATACTTGTTGTAATTGGATGTGTTTTGGACTACGGTATAGTCCAGGCAATCGGTAACAGATCCTGAATAGGTGGCTGATCTTGTTTCACCACATGGGATGTGCCCGACGAATTCGAGCCGTACTTCGGTTGTTGGCAGTGGTTAGGCCACGCGGAGTGCTCACGCACTTCATGTCAATCAGCTCGACGTGTGCTCGTGCTAGTCGAGTTCGTCAAGTAACCCGATTGGCCCGATGTATGTTCACCATGTTTGGACACTACTGCTTGAACCTAGGGTACCAAACTCACCATTGAAAACCCCGTTAACCTTGGTACCTCGATCCGCTAAGACTCATGAGCCAGGCATGGTGGTATGGGACTGTAACACCCCGTACTTTTTAGTACTCGGGTGTTACCATGTACTCTGAATTAAATATAAATTACAAAATCTGTAATACCTGAAAATAAAATATGCTAGAAAGGGTTATAATGAATAATATATTCCAAACAATTTAACAACTTATATGAAATTAAAATATAACACATGTAACCCTACAAATAAATGTACAAATGATATATATACATTAATCTTTGCTTGCTAACATTCGTACAATGTACATGATAATAACCTGTGATATTATAAAATATATAAGTGATACTAATACTAATAATAATGATAATAATAACATTATTAAGAGTAGTGTAACGTGATATTTAGTGTTATAGAAATCATAACAGGCCATATTTCCATAATCTGACTATTGAGTCTTAGCTTAAATAGTCCCTTAGACCCTTTTAACCGTTGACGTCCAATTTCGGGAGGATTCGACCCTTAGATCAACTAGAATCCTCAAGTAGGACCCTAAATCTAAGAGTATGGCCCGCCAAAGCTTTAGATCAGCCTGGTCTTTGGTCAAAAACATTCATTTGAGCCTCCCAGGCAAATGGACGGCGTGGATTTATCAACACCATCTTTGTGGGCCCCACCTTTGATGAGTGTGCATGTGAGATGCATGCACTCACGGTCCACGGGACCGTGGAAGCTCGGTCAGCGGGGCTGACCCGACATTTTCCTAAGAAGGAAATTTCCTTATTCTCTTTTCTGTTTCCACTTGCAATGGTCTGAAACAAACCGTTTTTGTTTGGTTAAGATGGGGTCCACATCCGATACCCTATTACACGATCTGATCCTCCCATCTGGTAGAGGGGCCACCGGAGATCCAAACCTAACAAGGTCACATGCTGATGGAACTGTTCATGCACACGGCACTAACAGTAAGAAGGCGGGAGTGAGGCAGATGTGTGCTTTCAGCCCTCCCAAAACCTTTCCGTTGTGATTAAGATGGGCCACTTATGACCAATCCAAACCGTCCACCTTATGGAGCCCTCAAACGTGATCAAAACCATGCCACCCATGTCGATTCAGGTGCACATGTGTGTGCTCAAACTCAAGCCAAACAGTGCCGCCTGCGGCTGTTTTTCTGGAAATAGGAACCTGTGTTTGCTACCAGCTGGCACGATCCGCGTGCATCTCTCTCCCTCCAATCCCAGCCCTTCACCAAAGCAGATCTCAGCCATCCATTTCAAATCACGTGAGCTAAGGCTTCTCATGAATAAACCGACACTAGGATCCGATTTTCGCCCACTGTTTCTATAAGCGGTTTGGAGCAGCTAAAATCCCGACCGACGGATCTCAATCCAATGGCCTAGGAAGAGTTAGGGTAAGCATAAAAAGGGCTGGATCAAGCAACAACAGCTTGACCTCCATTCTTGCAGCCGTCCATGAAAAAAATTGCCGTTTCCGTTCTATCTCAGAACCCACCGAGAAAAGCTCATCTGAGCTTCATTTCTTCTATTCTCCAAGCTTCCTAGGGTCCATTAGAGCAGTCCACAACAGGTAGAATGAGGAAAGACCCGCCGGATTTTGATCCGCCATTAGAGCTGTGTCGTCTTCCCCGTCCGACTTGCACCATTACAGGCGCTGTCAGGTAGCGGCTTCCAAATCTGAAACCAGCAGAGGTGTAAAGAAAATAGAAGAAGAAAGAAAAGTGAGATGAAGGGAGAGAGAGAGTTAGAGGAGAAGCAGCGGCTGCTGCCGTCTTAGGTGCGGCCGGTTGCAAAACGCCATTGATGGCTGTCGTCTCCCTCAACGGTTTTCTTCATTCAACGCTGCTGTTGGTGCCACTGGACTGAGTCCAGGATCATCTCAGCTGTCTACAGAGAGGGAGAGTGAAGAAAGGAGGAAGATAGGAAGAAGTAGAAGTAAGATGAGATGGGGTGGTGTGACTATTGCACCTACCACCATGGCCGGCTCGTCCAGGCCGAGTCGACAGGGCCCACTGCCACTGATGGGTCTATAACGAACAAAGGAGAAGAAAGAAGCAGGAAGAGGGAAGAAGGAAGGAGGGAGGAGATTTGTGAGAGAGGCGAGTTGGGCTATCTCGGTTGAGTCAAGCTGAGTTGGCAAGTTTTGTTGGGTGTTCCCAACAGCTGGGAAGAAGGAAGAAAAGAGAAAAGAAAGAAGAAGGAAAAGAGTGGAAAAAGAAAAGAAAGGAGAAGGAGGAATGAGGGAGTTCAGGTCAACTCGGTTTGAAACCGAGTCAACTCACTGAGTCAGGGATGACCGAATCCCATGCCATTCGGGGGCCTTGCTCGGTCAGCGGATCATCTACATTGGGGCTCCCAATCCAGATCATAATGCTAGGCACCGTCATCAGGTAACCTTTTCAACCGAGTCCAAATCGACTGAGTCGACTCGATGAATCAATGCTTTCTTTCTAGACTAGACATGCCTCATTTTATTAATGTCACTGTTGCACTCTTATTATTAGGATTGCTAATATTATATATGATTAGCCATTGATGGATAATTTATGCCAGAACTAGTTATAATAAATGGAATTAAAATTAGTGAATAGTGTAATTTACTTACCATTCTTAAATATTATCATAATATTAATTATCATCATGATGATTACTATTAACATGTTACAATAATATTAGTTGTTGTAAATGAAACTACCATTAGCGATATTGGCACGGTGTCCATCACTTAAACATATTATCTTTAATAATAGGTTATACTATTTTATTACAATTTTAATACTAATTATTACTAGGGTCACTAATAATAGTTGTATCATTAAAGTTAAATTGTAACTAACCATATTACAATTATATTGTATTTAAGTTGCACATACATCATAAGTTCTACTCCTATAATTAAACCCTAGGATGTAAACCCTAAAGATAACTAAAACCCTAAAAGATAACCCTAGGTAGTATGAAGAACTTGGATCTAACGGTACAAGTTCATGAATTGTGTTAGGATTCAATTCTAAAGGCGCAAGCACTTTGCGACACTAGTAGGTGATTCCAAGTATAAGGTGATGATTCTTCCCCTTGAGCTTTCTATCTTCTCATTAGCTTAAGTTATAGTTTTTATTTAAATTCATAATTGATATCTCTCTTTATAATCACATGTGTTAGTTGGTGGAAATTAAATTACTGTCTTACATGCTTTATGATTATCCTGTATAATTGTTCATGCTTGTGGATTATTTGTGGATTGCTTACGGAACTTAAACTGGTACATTAGTGGGAAATTCCCACGTATGAATGTACACCCATACTTGGGATGTAACTTGACTCTTTGTAATCGTAATGGACCTTCGACTCGGTGGTTTTTGAGTGGTGGTCTAGATGGATCATTGATGTGGGCCTACCATTCAGGGTTGTTGTGTCCAATGATTTTTAAGGATGGTCTTTATCGTATGATTTTGATATTCGCCCTATGTGGCATATTTTGATACTCGCCCTACGTGGTTTTATTTGAAATTTTTCCTACATGGGTTCGATGTTTTATACCGTGCAACCATGCGATGGTAAGCCCCACATACTGTAATATGATTGGCCACTAGTCGATGGGTTTCCATTAAACATCCTAAGGTGGTAGCCTCATGAGCCAGGGATGGTGGAATGGGACACTATACCTGAGCTGTCGGCCTACGCTGGGCTCTGAGCTCCCCGTAGTGACCTTTGAGCTTATTAAACCTGCTGAGTGTAATTGGATTAATAATGGACTAGCTAATCATGCATACATCACACAGACCAGCATCTATTGCTATTGTACGTGGGTTACGTATTATTTCCGACTGGTAGATATTTCTCAGGTTCGATGATTCCGACTGGTTGATGTTTCCCAGGTTTGATGATTGCATGGGCGGCGGCCCTGTCCGCACGGATGAGCATCCCCGGGACGTGAACGCATTCCATACATCCATGCACATAATAAGATCTGTATCATGTACTGTTTTGTATGTTTTGTTTCATAACTATGCTTACCTAATGTGGCGGTGTGTAATCTTGAGGGGAATTCACACTGAGTTGGCCACTCATCCATCAAAAATATAACCGTACAGGTAGCACAGGTGGCTTAAGTGATTTTCAGGTTTAGGCTGATGAGGAGCCGGGTCCAAGTGTGAGGGTTGCATGACTGTAATTACCTGGAGGAGTTGTGCGATCTTACAACTTATATTTATGTGCTTTCTGCTTTTCTTCACGTATTTAGATCATGTAATCCTTGTATTTACTATTTTTGGAGGCATTGGTTTGTATAAGTCATTATGGGCAGCTTCTTATATATTTGAATGATAATGAAATTTTCCTTTATGTCGATTTGTTCACACTACGCTCATCTGCTTACTCTGATAAAAGAAAAATATATATATTTGACCATCCCTTTAAGGTTAACACTCGGGTTTTTGGGAAACGGGTCGTGTACTCGGGTCCTGAAAATTCGGGTTGTTACAGGGACACTGTAGTCGAGCTGTCGGACTACGCCGGGGCGACGAGCCTCCCCGTAGTGTCCAGTGAGCAACCCAGATGCGTGAGTCGAATATGGTGGTATGGGACACTGTATTCAAGCTGTCGGCCTACAATGATCAGGTGATGAGCCCTTTGTAGTGACCTCAAGCATACTCTGAGATTGCGTTGAGGCGACGAGCCTTTCCGTAACAACTAGAGTATAAACTAGGCCTACACTTATCAGGTGATGAGCTCTTTGTAGTGACCTAGAACCGCAACATCGTATGATATTTACTAGGACTGACGACCCTAAAATGTATCATTATTTGGAAAATGATACAAGGGAGGTACATTAGTTTCCCAATCTTGCTGTATGAAAAGGACTAATAAGAACTTGGTAATCACGCTCATGCACCGCACTGCATGTGTCGTTTGACATTGAGTAGAGAGCACTGAGGAAGTGACTGACATGCGCGACCGTTAGATGAAGATCACAGAGAGAGTGCAGGTGAGGGCATACATCATTTATACATACCATTCCTGCATTAATCAGAGTACTTAGGGGTGTTTGATTGTATTGTTTTATCATTACTTTTTGACTGAATTGATAACATGTTAACCTTTGCTTTATGGTTCCACTGAGTTATTCACTCACTCCCACGTTACGGGACAATGTTGTACACACCAACCAGACCCTGTCTTAGTTGCAGGTGGAGGCGATGCTTACGAGGAGGAGCCGGACTATGAGGATGACGAGGAGGCATTCTCTTTCATGTAGTTTTCAGGCGGGTTCATGTGAGTCGTGGCCTGATCGACGGGGACTTCTGGGATGTTGACTAGATGCCCTTACACTTGCTATTTTGTCTTTTTGAAATACACATGTATATTCATTTTTGGTCCATTTTGGGAAGTATACATGTATGTATTTAACCTAGTAACATGTTCACACTCTGGAGACTTATAACAGTTTATATACTTTATATATCTATCACAGTTCTTTCGCTTGCATAATTTAACTGTCTCTGGAGTATGATATGCTGTTTTGGTGTAATCCCACTCATGTTTAATGCACTAACACAGATAACATTTAATCATCATTATTTATGTTGCATAAGTGATGCGTTGAAACTCGGGAGTGGAGCTTATGCTTGACCCCCGATTTTCACAGCGTTACAAGTTGGTATCAAAGTATGATTTGGATTAAACTGGACCTGGGTTATGGTCACACGACGTCCATTAATGCAGGAATGGTATGTATAAATGATATATGCCCTCGCCTGCACTCCCTCTGCGATCCTCATCTAACGGTCGCGCATGTCAGTCACTTCCTCAGTGCTCTCTACTCAACGCCAAACGGCACATGCAGTGCGGTACATGAGCGTGATTACCAAGTTCTTATTAGTCCTTTTTATACAGCAGGATTGAGAAACTAAGGTACCTCGCTTATATCATTTCCCAAACAATGATCCATTATAAGGTCATCAGTCCTAGTAAATATCATACGATGTTGCGGTTTTAGGTCACTACAAAGGGCTTGTCACCTGATAAGTGTAGGTCTAGTTTATACTCTAGTTGCTACGGAAAGGCTCGTCGCCTCAACGCAGTCTCAGAGTATGCTTGAGGTCACTACAAAGGGCTCGTCACCTGATCAGTGTAGGCCGACAGCTCAAATACAGTGTCCCATACCACCATATTCGGCTTACGAGTTTGGGTTGCTCACTGGACACTACGGGGAGGCTCGTCGCCCCAGCGTAGACCGACAGGTCGACCACGGTGTCCCATACCACCATGCCTAGCTCATGAGTCTTAGAGGATCGATGTACCAAGGTTAACGGGATTTCCAATGGTGAGTTTGGTACCCTAGGTTCAAGCAATAGCGTCCAAACATGGTGAACATACATCGAGCCAATCGGGTTACTTGACGAGCTCGACTAGCATGAGGGCATATCGAGCTGATTGACATGAAGTGCGTGAGCACTCCGAGTGGCCTAACCACTGCCAACAACCGAAGTATGGCTCAAATTCGTCGAGCACGTCTCATGTAGCGAAACAAGATTAGCCACCTATTCAGGATCTGTTACCGATTGCCTAGACTATACCGTAATCCCAAACACATCCAATTCCAACAAGTATTCATATGAAATAGTCAAAGCAGTAATAAACACATAATTTCAATCCTACAACCATTTGATCATGTTATGAAGTACAACATACACAAGAATTCACACATGTGCATTTCATAAGTAAAGCAGACAATATGGTATAGGTTACATGGACAGATTTATACACATAGAGAAGGTAGTTGAGAATTTTTATCTCAACACCCATCTAAAGTACCTGATGGCAAGTACTTGCTCATTCAGACATTTTTACGAACACTTAGACTACACTTTTTAACATACACGACGTATGTTAGCTATAACATGTATTGGGGCAAATCCTTTCGTCAAGGAGTTGTTACACATACAACTAGTATAAACACACAACAATTAATCATGGCAAACACACTTTCAAATTCCATACGTATACGATCCTTTCTACAAATACATGCAATACACTAAACTCAACATAGTTCATATATATCTGAAACGCGAAACAAACATCGCATTTGACATGTGAAATAGCACCCACGTCAGAAATAAATCATTAACTGACATTGAAAGCCTTGAAAACCATAACCTATACGTTTATAGTCCGCACCTTACGCCGGTAAACGTGTAATGGATTCGTTTTAGACACTTAGTCTTTGTCAACGGCGGATTGACAACCTATAACATGAATTTGGTTAGTTATTTCATAACTTACACTATCTGAAACCCTAAAACAGATTAGGGTTAGGTTTTCTTACCCAAGTACATTGTCGGAAACGCCGGATTTGTGATACAGATGGGGTGGCTAAGTGCGTGAAGCAACGGGATCAAATTCCAAAATGAATCTCCAACTCTCTCTCTCTCTCTTTCTTTCTCTCTCTTTCCTTTCCTTTTTCTCTCCTCTCTTTCTTAGGGTTTAAAATTCGTATGGAATATGAGAGAGAGGATTTAAGGCCCTTATATAGGCCCAGAACTGATGGGAATGGCCCCACGGCCATGGTATACTTAGGTTATGTCCAAAGATCGGTTGTTCCGATCCAACGGAGCACTTCTGGAGCCCTTTTTTCTGCGTGCGGTCGGACTTAAGCTCCCTGGCATTGGATCTAGGTCGAGTTAAGTTTCAGTCCGATCGGATTTACAGATCGACCGTGGCAGATCAGTTTCAGTTCAACGTTCACCGACATTCGATCAGGGCCACAAGTACACTGACATGTGTTGGAAATTTCCCTTGATCCGAGGGTGTAATTGGGTCAGATTCTGACTGTCTGAATCCTAATATTTGGCCCACAAGTGACACAACTCAGTTTACTTAAGTTTGGACTTTATTTCTAAAGATATTCACGTTTCTCACACACTATGTTCCAGGCTCAAGTTGTGTGGTTTTGGACACAGTCAGGACTTGATTTCTGAGATGGTTGTCAAGCCCAGTAAGGCGGTCATAATCGTTTAGTTTCACGTTAATCGGACTTTTGACGCACGGTCCAGGTCCGATACGAAGTTTCAAGGTGCTCCCGAGAGCAAATGGGTTTTGAGATTGATCCTAGGTTATAAGGTTATGTAGCGTTAATGATTCTACAAGTTTTGGGTCTTGCGGTTCATATTTAAAGTGGTTCAAGAGAATTTCACAGCTAATCTAGTTTAGCACTTAGTTAATTTCGTCTAATTTCTAAAGGATTTGGTCCTGAGTGATTTCTGCCTGAGGTGGTACTCAGGTCTTTGTGCGGATTTTTCCGAGACGTTACAATCTATCCTCTTGAAAGAAAATTTTTGTCCTTGAAATTAGTACCTTTTCGTACTCCTCGAGAATCTGAGGATAGTTCTTATGGACCTCGGCTTCGGTTTCCCAAGTAGCCTCTTCTTCTGTGTGATGCGTCCACAATACCTTCACAAGTGGAATAACTTTGCTACGCAATACCTGCTCCTTCCTGTTTAGGATACGTGTCGGTCGTAGTATATATGTAGCATCCTCACTCAACTACCCCTGCTCCCACTTGATAATGTGGGAAGGATTAGGAACGTATTTCTTCAGCATAGATACATGAAATATGTTATGCACGCCTACGAGTGGTGTGGGCAAAGTAAGGCGGTACGCCACTACCCCCACTCGATCCAATATCTGGAATGAGTCAATGAATCTCGGCGTGAGTTTCCCCTTCTTTCCAAATCAAAGGACTCCCTTCATCGGGGAAACTTTCAGGAATACATGGTCCCCGACCTCGAACTCTAGCGGTCGCCGCCTCGTATCAGCGTAGCTCTTCTGTCTGCTCTGTGCTGTCAGAAGCCGACGCCTGATAATGTCGATCTTCTCTGAAGTCACCTAAACTAACTCTGGGCCAATCAGGCTCTTCTCGTCAACCTCTGCCCAGTAGCGCGGTGCCCTACACGGACGCCCATACAGTGCCTCGTAAGGAGCCATGTCAATACTCACCTGGAAGCTGTTGTTATAGGCGAACTCGGCATAAGAAAGACAGTCATCCCAACTGTCCTTGAAATCCAACAACAGGCTCGTAACATATCTTCCAATATCTGGTTTACCCGTTCTGTCTGCCCGTCAGTCTGTGGGTGGAACGCGGTACTGAACTTCAATTTCGCATCCATTGCTTCCTGGATATGAGTCCAGAAGATAGATGTGAATCGTGTATCTTGGTCTGACACGATCTCTAGGGGAACTCCATGCAGGTGTACAATCTCCTTGATATACAACCTGGCCAACTCGTCTACTGAGTTCGAAACTCTGATAGGGAGGAAATGGGCCGATTTCATCAACTGGTCTACGATCACCCAAATGGAATCATGACCCTTCCTCATCTTCAGTAGACCAGAGATGAAATCCATAGAGATGAAGTCCCACTTCCATTCTGCTATGGGCATGGGCTGAAGCAGTCCAGGTGGTCGGTGATGTTCGACCTTGACCTACTGGCACGTGAGACAGTGTGATACATACTCTGCTATATGGGCCTTCATGTTGTCCCACCAGTACGACCTTTTCATGTCGCGATACATCTTCGTACTGCCATGATGCATTGCCATCCTTGAATTGTGAGCTTCTACTCGAAGTCTCGCATAAACTCTACCATACCCCATTCTACCATCATCAGTGGAGCCGCAAACTCTATGGTCTTCTTGCGGCTCAACGTGTCAGGCACAAGGTTAGCCTTGTCCGGATGGTAGGATACCTCGAACTTAAAGTCCTTCAAGGTTTCCATCCACCGCCGCTGCCTCATATTCAGGTCTCGCTGAGTGAATATGTATCTGAGGCTCTTGTGGTTGCAAAAGAGCTCGAACTCCTTTCCGTAGAGGTAATGTCTCCAGAGCTTCAGTGTGAAGATGACGGCTGCCAACTCTAGGTCATGAGTTCTCCTCGTGTTTCCTCAACTGTCTCGAGGCGTAAGCAATCACCCTGTCCTTCTACATAAGGACACAACCCAGACCAACGCGAGACGCGTCGTTGTATATAGTATACTTAACCCCTTGCTCTGACAATACTAGCATAAGGGCAGACGTTAGCTTGTCCTTCAGCTCCTGAAAAGCTGTTTTCGCCTTCTCATTGCAGGCGAACTTCAGATCCTTCCGTGTCAACTGAGATAGCAGTCTGGCAATCTTAGAGAAGTCCCTAATAAAATGACGGTAGTACCCTGTCAGACCAAGAAAATTCCTCACCTTAGTGACCGAACCAGGCTGCTCCCAGTCCTGAACTGCGGCTACCTTGGCAAGGTCCACAGTTATTCCTTCCTTCCAATGAACTAATTTGCCGCAGAGGTAACGCGTGCGGCGATCTCTTTCTCACTCGTATTTGAGAGACTTATCGCTAGCGTGCACCTCCCCACGCGGAACTCCCATGAGCTGGGAGACCAAATTAACATCAATCGTTCTTCCCGTCTTCCAAATGGAATCTTGAACTGCAGAGGCTCCAATAATGGGTCCCATATATGCGTATAGAAGGCTCGAACCGTGTTCTCACACGCGTGAGACTTGTCCTCGAATATGGGACCCCACCCGTTGTCCGCCAGGTGGTCCATTATCGGGTACGTTCCAAATAGCCTATCGTCCACATGAGCTTTAAGCACAACTCTATAGCCACCAAATCAGCCATGCTCGAAGCCCACCGGTAGAACTTGCTCAAGTGGGAGTTGGGGATCGAGCTCCCGCTTCGACCTTCGCTCTTGGTTGTCGATTGTGATAGGTTTGACGCCTGCCTTCTTCCTCGGACGGGTAAGGCAGCTAGGCCCGGCTTCCTCCATAGGAGCTCTCTTCTTCCCCATGAGGGAAAGAAGTGTGGAAATGGAGAAAATTGCCGTAACAAGCTTGAAAAGAGCCATTTGAGCAAGATAAGATGGGAGGATTGAAGGGGGTCGTGGGACTTGAGGTTTTAGAGACACAAGAAGAGTTTGTGCACTAAAACGAACTTAAATAGAGAAATGGGAGGTGGTGTTGAAAGAAATCGTGGGAGGTGGGTTTGTAGTGAAGAAGATGAAGAATATGTGAGGATAGAGGAGAGATTTGAGGGAGAATGGTGAAATTTTGAGAGGTTTGGAAAGCTTGGAGGGAGGGGAATAGAGGAAAAGAAACAAATGAAGAGAAAAAAAGGGCCCCACCCAATTTTGTAGGCCCCATAGCCCTTTATAAGCGTCGGTCCGACGTAGCCCGACAGGCCCGCGGGCGGTGCACCGTGGTTGGCGCGGCGCCGCTGCGGTCCGCTGGACCTGGGTGTGGTGCCGCCGCAGTCCGTTGGACCCGGCGCGATGCCGCCACGGTTGGGCGGTGGCCACCCCCTCCCGGGGTGCCATATGTGAGCGGGGACCTCCATGGGTCCCACCGTCTTGCGCGATTTAGGCCCACGACGTGTATATTCACTCCTTTAGTATGGTTTGAGCGTGGGATTTACCGAGTTGTGTCCATACTCGTCAATTGATGGACTAGAGGGAGATTTGGATCATTTTACGCGGTTAAAGGTGCTTGTGGGGTGCACTACGATGATCAGTTTTGGTCGAACCCAACGACCGACAAACCGGAGATCCTATACTCATTTCTATGCTTTATCGTATCCTCCTAAGTCAAAGTACTTAGGGATGTTTGATTGTATTGTTTTATCATTACTGTTTAACTGAATTGATAACATGTTAACCTTTGCTTTATAGTTCCACTGAGTTGATCACTCACTCCCACGTTATGGGACGGTGTTGTACACACCAACCAGACCCTGTCTTAGTTGCAGGTGGAGGCGATGCCTACGAGGCGGAGCCGAACTATGAGGATGACGAGGAGGCATTCTCTTTCATGCAGTTTTCAGGCGGATTCATGTGAGTCATGGCCTGATCGACAGGGACTTCTGGGATGTTGACTAGATGCCCTTACACTTGCTATTTTATCATTTTAAAACACACATGTATATTTATTTTTGGTCCATTTTGAGAAGTATACATGTATGTATTTAACTTGGTAACATGTTCACACTCTGAAGACTTATAACAGTTTACATACTTTATATATCTATCATAGTTCTTCCACTTGCGTAATTTAACTGTCTTTGGAGTATGATATGCTGTTTTGGTGTAATCTCACTCATGTTTAATGCACTAACACGGACAACATTTAATCATCATTATTTATGTTGTATAAGTGATGCGTTGAAACTTGGGAGTGGAGCTTATGCTCGACCCCCAATTTTCAGGGCGTTACAGGCGTATGTTGACAGGTTCGGCCCCAGCAAGGAGTGGGATGTGATGATCATGCTGGCGGTGTGGTGGGAGACCGACTGGTTCAGAGAAGACATCTGTATAATCATCCAATATTGCAATGAGGGTGCCGTCGATTGCCTTGGCTTGTGGACTAGCTATTGCATTAAGCAGTAAGACCACTCCTGGGTGCCCCTGCTTTAATACTCATTCCAGGCAAAAGTTTTCTACGAGCTTGTCTTGTGGAGATGCTAAACCCTGCAATGAGATTTCTTTTCCCAAAACTGTGAAACGCATTTGAAGGTTGGCAAAATCCCAGATTATGGGACCCAAAGTCCTGAGCCATTGGGTACCCAAGACAATCTCATATCCATTTAAGGGTAACAGGTAGAAGTCTAATAAAAGTGGGGTACCTTGGATATGGATTGAGACCTGGTTACACCAACCTGGGTTGATCAACCGTTCCCCACTTGCTACGGCCATCTCAAATGGCCTCCCTTCCAACGCTTGGAGCCCAACTTTAGTAGACAGAGAGCTACTAATAAAATTGTGTGTGCTCCCTGAATCCACCAAAATCTTCACTGGTGTTGAAAACAACGTACCTTTCAATCTCATAGTTTGGAGAGTATGAGCTCCAGAAATTGCATTAAAAGAGATCTCGGGCGTGCTCTCACTGGCTCCTTCGACCTCTTATGACCATTCTCCTCCATCGTCTTCATCCTTCTCGGGCCAGCAAGCTTCAATGACGAATAGGCGTTTGCATTGATGGCCAAGGGAGTATTTTTCATTGCAGCGGAAGTGAAGGCCCTTATCTCTCATTTCTTTGACTTCTTCCGGTGTCATGCGCTTGACTGGAGAAGCCTATGGGGTGCGTGTTAGAGCTAAGGCTTGTTTGAATTTGGAGTTTTCCAGCACCGGTGGTCGGCGGATGGCCTAGTTTCGGGCTTCAAATAAGCGAGCAAGGCCAATCGCTGCTTCCAGTGTGGCGGGATTTTTCACCCTCACATCGGCTTGCAAGTTGTTACAGAGCCCCCACTGATGAAGCAACTAACCTGCTGTATTGGGTGACTTGACCCGCCCGTGAGAGGAGGCATTCAAACTGTGTCTGGTACTCTTTAACACTCCCAAACTGCTTCAATTTAATCAAGTCAGCAAAGAAATCTTGAAATTTTGTAGGACCGTACCTTGCATGTACTCCTTGTTTGAATTCCTCCTAATTCAAGGTCCCATGAGTCTGCTTATGAAGTTGCAGTCACATTTGTGCATCCCCTTCCATGTGGAAGGAAGCAAGTGTCACCTTCTCTTCCTCTAAGGTGCGTTGAAATTCAAAAAACTGCTCCACCCGACAGAGCCAACTTGTAGGATCTTCACTGCCGTTGAATCGTAGGAAGTTGAGCTTGGCTAGTTTCCGAGCACCGGAATTAATGAAGGTTCTCGTATTGGTTGAGCTGTTGTAGGCCCCCCCATTGTTGCGAGATTGAGAAGCTTCTCCCCATTCTCGCGGATTGGCTTGGGGTTCCCACCTCGACGACCAAGTTGCGAAGGTAGGTCATCTTTTCAATGATCTTCTCTTGGCTGGCAACAAGTGTGCTGACCTCCTTCTCTAGACTCTCCATTCGATGCTCCATTAGCCCCGTCTCTGATATCATAATGTTACTACCTAGGTTTTGGCGGTGGACGTGGGATCGAGTGAAGGGACGAGGTGAAGGCAGAATGAATTTAGGTGTCTTCTTTGGTCGACCAATGGTGAGAGAAAAAACTATAGGATTGTTAAAGGGATCCAATCCCTACTGCAGACAGCTGTTTGGAGATAAACTTCATGTCCTTCATTCATTCATTTTCCGTTTTTGTAGACTCTAGTTACAACTGATTCAATTACATCCAACTTTTCCCACTACATACCCAACTTTTCCCACTACACGAATGTGGGGATGTCTTCCCTAAAACTAGGACTTAAACAAGGAAACTACCTAAAGACTCATGCATGAAATAAGGAACTAATACAACCAACTACTGACCTCACTTGCAAACATACCTAAAACCATGCCTAAATACATGCAAACAGAATGACACATACAACTGACCACTTCCGATTACTGGTTTGTAACAATAAGTCTGATTGATTTTTGAACGAAGAAATCATCAGGGTGATTCTAACCTATTAGATGAGTTGGATATTGTGCACATAAAAGGATGGAATGTATCTTTTAGATGGACTGTAATTTGTGATCTAAGAAGTAAGGCGTGCAGCCTTCTCTTTTTCCTAAGAAATTTATGGATAGTTGAGAAATGGCACGTGGCCATTGGTTTTTTTTTTTTTTTTTTTTTAAGGGGCCCATTATAATGTATATATGTGAAATCCACTCGGGTCATTAGATCTATAATTCTACTTTTGGCTCGGGATTAAAAATATTGGAGGTGGACGTGTGATTTAAGGTGGGCTATACAAAAGGAAATAGTTGGGAGAGCAATGCTCACTCTTGATTTTTCCAGGCTCACCATGATTATTATATAAAATCCACTCAAACCATTAAATTTCAAACCAAAATTTAGGCCTAGGACCCAAAAATCAGACGTATCCATGATTTATGTGGGCTACACATTGCCTTATCCATTGTTTCCAATTGTGCGACCCACCTGAACAATAGATGTGGCTGATATTTGAGTCCTGGGCCTATCATGGAATAACACACCTGGTGGTGGGAGTGGATTTCATATAAACATTACAGTGGGATTCACCCAAGCTGCCAACCTTTTGCTCGCATGGTAGAACGTCCCAACTTCCATTAAAAAAACCTAAGGGAAGGCAGTCCTGTGATAAAACTTGAATTAATGAGGTATTTTATAGAAAACCCTTTTGAAAAATGCATAGGATGTAAATACCTACTTAATGAGGTAATAATTTATAAAATTCTTAGTCATAAACCATAACTGCTACTTTTTTATTTTATTTTTTATATAAACCAGCCTACCCGTACTCTCTGAGAAATCCACCCGTCCATTCCTTATTCCACCTCCTGTTAGGGGTAGGCCTAAAAATAAGATAGATCCAAAATTAAAGTGGGCCACGAAAAAGGAAACAATGAAAATTGACGAGCCACCGCTGAAACCTTTCTGAGGTCCACCGTGCTTATTATATGCCATCCAAACTGGTCATAAGGTTATTCCCACTCTAATGAACTAAAAAACGAATATTATCGTAATCCAAAACAATTGTGTGTGTTATGATTGGCCCATGTATGTCTCAACCATGGGTGTTCGATATCAACTGTTTCAACTGGTGTGACCCACTTGAGTTTTGGATCTGCTTCATTTCTTTGTGCCTTTATAAAATCATTTGGAAAAATTGGTGAACGGGGTGGATTTTCCAAAAACATCACAACAGGACCAACAAATGTTCCGGGAAAGAGGGTTAAATAGGCTATACTTAAAGCCTATGGCCCACTTTGGTTTTGTATCTGCCTCATTTTTGGCCTACCCTCCAAGATGAGCGGGCTAATTAAAATGATGGACTGCTTTGATTTCTTAAAAACATCACGATGGGCCCCATGAATTTCTCAGTGGCCATGTGAGAGAGAGGCCGTTTCAAGGGTGTGCATTCAATACCAAGTGTTTCAGGCTACTTGAGTGTCCTGTGGGAGAGAGGCTGTTTCAAGGGAGTGCCGTTTGGCTACTTGGGTTTTAGATATTCCTCATTTTTTGGCTCATTCCTAAAATAATATGGCAAAACTGGTGGACGGTGGTTGACGAGTATCATGGTGGGGTCATGAGTCTTTCAAACCGTAAGTTTCAATACCCACTGTTTACCTACGTGAGTATGATTGCATGCATGCATCCGTTTAGGCATTGCCTGATGCGTGGCATGAGTCTTGTGGGGCTCACATGAGTCTTCGGCTCATTTTAGGACATGAGCTAATAAGGCAGATCCAAAGTTCAAGACTACCAGAAAAAAAGTGGGGATAATGACGCCAACGTTAAACCTACCCAGGCCCCACAGTGGTTTTTATAAATCTACTTCGTATTTTGGGTCTACTCTTTAGTTTAGGTGCCTAAAAATGGTGGATGGGTTGGATGTCTCAAAAACATCATTGGGGCCGCATGGCTTTTTCAGCCAGAGAGTACAATGGTCCACATTCAATATGGACCATTTCCTACCGTCTGGCCCACTTGAGTATTGGATCTACTTGATTTTTGTACCCACCCTGTAAACTTATGTGGCCAAAATGGTGGATGGAATGGATTTCTCAAGAACATTATGATGGGCATGCTGACTTTTTCACAGGAGACTTGAATGATGAGTGGTGATGGAAGGTAATACACATTCGACACCATGCCTTGAGACTAATACTGAAGTGGCAGGCCCCGTAATGATGGATGTGCTACGTGTCCACACCGTCCATCCATTTCGGCAGTTCATTTTAGGCCACGAGCAAAAAAATAAGGCATATCCAAATCTCAAGTGGACTCGCGAGGATTGAATGACACCATTAAAAACTTCCTAGGGCCCACCGTAAGGCCTAGTTTGGCACCATGGATTCATAATATTTGGACTGAAAATCCTATGGATTCAGAATACATTGGATTGAGAATATTCTAATCTTGTTTACACTTGGACTCATAATTCCTATCATCCAAAAATATATATGCATTTAAATGATGTAGTATATTTACAAGAGTTTGACTTTAATTACTAAATCAATTTTAATATTACTAATTAGTGTACATACGTGATGTTTGACACAATGATTATAATAAGCCCATTGGAACATATACTTTTGCAAAAGTTGATAAAATCCCAAGCCTTGAGATGGGCCACAAGCATAGAATTATAACCGAGCAACTAACCAATGTTTTTTAACTACCGATTTACATGGCTAATGTTTGAATTACTCAAATCATTCTATTGATGTACTTTTTGAGATGCATTTGATAATCTTATTGTTTTGGGATATCATGACCAGTGGAACAACTGTACAATAGATTAGTAGCCCAGTGACACATGTTATACATGCAACTCTCGTACTTTCAAAATAAGCAAAAAGGGAGAGAATTCATAATCCAAACAAAAAGAGAGATGGCAAAATTCAACAAAAGTGAGGAACAACCATCTCCTGAATTTGGAATATATTTCAATCCACACTGCAAGCGACCCTAGAGTTGGAAAACCCTCCAAACCCCTCTAATTAGAGCTGTACACGAGCAAAGTTAGCTTGGTAACTCGCTCGACTCGACTCGGCTCAAAATGAGTTCGAGCTGAGCATGAGCTGACTTTTGGAGCTCGAAATGAGTTCTCATTTCGAGCCGAGCACAAGCTTGACCCTACTCGACTCGGCTCAACTCGAATAGTACTTGAAATTGACTCGATTCGGTACAGAGACTAGGGTATATATACCCTTGTAATTTCTAAAACAAAAAACCCTAACCATGTTGCCCATCCCAGCGCCTGTTTAAAAAAAAAAAAAAAAAAAAACCCTAACCCTTCAATGGGCAGCTGTCTTTGGTAAAATTACAGGAAAGGACAGAGATGTTGATAATGATGATGGCTGCTGGAGTTTTATAAGGGGCCTAAGGTAGATGGAGTGGAGGCGATGAAACCCAACGAGGGCGAGAACGACGGAACCCACCACTGGGGTCCAGATGCACGAATCCCGTCTCGTCCGCCATTTCTTCTTCCTCCTTTCTCTTCTTCTTCTTCAGATCCTAAACAGTCGATGGATTTTCATCGAGCGGTCGCTTCATCTCCTCGATTGGGAACGAATAAGGATCTCTGAAAGAGGTTTTTCTTTTTCCCTCTTCCCCCTCCTCTTTCTCCCAAAATCTACCTTTTAATCTCCGAAACAGGCTCAAAAACTCTGCTCGAACTCGGCTCGAAATTTTGCTTGAACTCGGCTCAAACTTGGACAAGCCGAGCACAAGCTGCTGTTCCGAGCTCGAAGGCCAAGCCGAGCCGAGCACGAGCTGGGACTCGAGCGGTCCGAGCCGAGCACGAGCTGGGCATTACTCGGCTCGACTCGACTCGTGTACACCTCTACCTCTAATCCACGGTGCCGAATGATCCCCAATGTTTATTTGCCATCCAATGTGTTGATTAGGTCCCATAGTCATAGTTGAAGGGAAAAAAAACACAGATATTAGCTTGATCTAAAAGTGTTTGCTGCCTTCAAGAAGTTTTCAACGGTGGGCATTTAATCCCCAGTGTTTCTTATGGTGCATGTGGTCTACTTGAGTTTTGAATCCAACTCATTTTAGGGCTCCGACCAAATGGATGGATGGTGTCGATAAAACATATACTACAGAGTGGGGCCCGTAGAGCTTTCCAATACCAACAACACAGAGTGCCGGCCACTGGGATGAAGTGAAAACTACAAAATTAGCCTCTAAAGAAACTCCTGTGAGTCTTGCTATTTTTTCAATGGAATGGGTTTATTGCCACATTTGTTTGTTGTGTGGGCTTCTCATCCATTGGATTTGTCTAGCTTTTGGCTTTACATTCTTACTATAGACATGACTGAATTGATGGACAAAGTAGATCTCATAAGGGCATAAAAGTAGGGCCTTTGAAAAGTAGGGGGCAAATATGTCATTCCTGACATTAACGGCTATTTGTTTTTTGAAACCGCTAGCCAAAGTCAAAATAAAAAGGTATTTATGAAAAGGAAGTTGATTTTTAAAAAAAAAAAAAAAAAAAAAAACTTTCAAAGGGCAGACCGTCTAAAGTTTATAACTTAAACCTAAAATGGTTATATGAAAAAAAAAAATCAAGAAAATAAAATTGCGTGACTTTTTATTATTAACTGTATAATAAATATCCACCGATTCAATAATTAGATAACCTTGGATGGTTTAATTTTCCAGGTTAATTTGTAAGTAATTTCTTAATATATGTGTATCATCCATCTGGCCCTATTAAAGCATCTTATGTTTCTCCCTTTCAAGTTCTCAAGCATACAGACGTTTTATGTGACATATGTACGGAGTTCATGCGACATAAAGCTCATGTGTGGGCCACGACGTTGTCCCATTAGTGATAGATCCAAGACTAAGGATGCTACCGAATGTTAGCTTTTCTTCTCTGCTTCTTTCGTGCAAACATCGGTGATTTGTTTTTCTTCTCCCATATTCTTGGACTGTTGGCTCTTTGGAAATTATCCTCAAAGAAATTAGATTAAGTGAGCCACACTACAAAAACAGAATAGAAAATGAATGCCAGCCATTGAAACCTGATTGGGTTTGCAAGAGTTGTAGATCAGATTTGTGTTTTCCACTCATCCTCACCTTATAAAGAGGTTGATGGCATACGAACATGATCAGCTAAGGCCCAGGATGATTTTAATTGTGGGTGCTTCCATCTACACCGTTTCTGATGCTGTGGCCCACTTAGGTCTTGGTTCAGCCTCATTTTAGGCTCTTATCGTTAAGATAATCTGGAGATACTTACGGACGAACTGGATTATGGTGGCCCCACAGATGTTCGTGTTGCAGGGAATTCGCGTGCATGGCACATCCACTGGTGAGACCGGGCGTGGATTGAGTACTACCCCCACCTGTACCGGCGGATGGACCTGTCAGGGTCTTTGTGAGGCCCCCGTGGTGTATGTTTTTTTATCCACGCCGTCCATCCCTCTTGATAGATCATTTTCGGAATGAACCCAAAATGGAGGCAGATTGAAGGTTCAAGTGGACCACACCACAGGAAGCGGCAGGGTTTGAATTCCGACCGTTGAAAAGTTCCTAGGGCCCACCGTGATGTTTATTGGCCATTTAACCTGTTCATAAGGTTATGTGCACCTGTATCAAGAAAAAAAAAAAAAACATAAATATCATCTTCATCCAAAACTTCTGTGTCCTGAAGAAATTTTCAACGGTGAGCTTTTAATCTTCACTGCTTCCTGTGTGGTCCACTTGTGCACTTGTGCCTTCAATCTGATACTTTTTCTGAATAATAATTTAAAATAATCTTTCCAAATGAATGGACGGAGTAGATAAGACATACATCATGGTCTCCCCCACGGAACCCCGATAAGACCGTCCGTCTCAAGTTCGGTCGTGGTGCGTAGTACCCAATACGGAAGCGGATTGCGTCCGACCGCGGTCGGGCCTAGCAACATTCGACCAGATCTGCGTTGGACCACCGTAATGTATTTGTTTATTCACGCCGTCATACTTTTTCCTCCGGCGGTGAACGGGCAGGAGGTTTGAGTGGCCACCGTGATGTATGGGTCTTATCCACACCGTTCATCCATTTTTTCGTATCATTTTCGGATATAAGATAAAAAATGAGGCATATCCTAAGATCAAATGGACCACACCATAGGAAGCAGCGGTGATAATGATTTTCACTGTTGATTTTTTTTAGGGCCTACCGTGATGTTTTTTTCCATCCAACTTATTCGTAAAGTTACGTATACCTGGATGAAGATAAAACACAAATATCAGCATCATCTAAAACTTCTGTGGTCCCCAAAAAGTTTTCTACGGTAAAGGTTTAATCCCCATGTTGTGGTACATTTAACGTTAGATCTACCTAATTTTTGGTCATACACCCTAAAATGATATGAAAAACTGGATGAACGGTGTGGATAAGACCATACATCAGGGTGGCCACTCAAAGCTCCTGCCCGTTCCGGGACAGGCGGCCAGGACGGACGGAAGCGGATTGGCTACTCCCCCTGCCACCAGTCAATGGCTGATGGTCGGCGCGCTGTGGGCTTCATCATAATGTAAGTGTTTCATCCATGCCGTCCATCTATTTTTAAAGATAATTTTATGATATGAAAAAAAAATTGAGATATATCCTAATCTCAAGTGGACCACATTACACGAAACAGTGTTGAATGAGCGTCGACCATTAAAAGCCTTCTTAAAAGTTTTGGATTAAGCTGATCTTTGTTTTTTCCCTTAATATGGGCCTGTATGACCTAATCAACACATTGGATGTCAAATAAACAGTACAATAGGTCTTATGAGGATTTTAATGGTGGATATCCAATAACTATTGTTTTCATGTGATGGGGTCCACCTGAGATTTATATCCCTATAATTTTTGGTTTAAAGCCATAAAATAATCTGTAAAAATGGATGAACGGAATGGATGAAACAGATACATAATGGTGGGCCACAGTGCACCGACCACCGGCCACGGGGCCGGTGGCAGGGGGAGTAGCCAATCCGTTTCCAGGACGGACGCCGATTTCCTGCGAAAATCCTTACGCAGGGAGTTCCTGCGCTCGGATCCTGGGTGGGTCCACTGTAATGTTTACGAGAAATCCATCTCATGCATCCGTTTTTTGAACCCATTTTTGGACCATAGTTAAAAAACGAGACGGATCCAATATTCAAGTGGGCCGAAAACGTGAGGATTTAATGTCGACATTTGAAATATTAGTGGGCTAAAGAAGTTTTGAATCAGGGTAATATTTGTTTTTTCGGTTCATTCCATTACGAATAACGTTATAAACGGTACAGCTGGCATGTAAATATCACTGTGGACCTATAGTGGTTTTCCTACTCACCTTTTCCTTTGGTGCGGCCCACTTGAGTCTTGAGTTCTTCTCACTTTTGGTCTCAAGTCCTGAACTGATCTCACAAAATGGATGGACGTAATGGATTTCTCACAAACATCACGGTGGGCTCCACCTACGTTTAAACTTAGTGGGAAGGCTTAGGCAGGAAATCCGCGTCGGGCTAGACGTAATCCGTCCCAAAAAATGAGGCAGATCCGACGCTCTATTGCACCGTATATCTGACTCTTGCATTTTATTTGACTTTCATTTAATGCTTTGTATATTAATACAGTCAATTTTACTATTTGGTGTGATCTACTTATAGCGTTTAATCTACCTTATTTTTTTGCCCATACCTTAAACATAATATGAGGAAAGGATGGACGGAGTGGATAAACAGATACATCATGGTGGGCCCCACACAGATCTGGTCGGACTTTGCTACGTCCGACCGGCGACGGACGCAATCCACTTCCCCCGAAAATGCTCAGTATCTGACACGCGCTGCAGCACGCACGCATACGTGTAATACGAATTCCGACTTCTGTGTCACTTCCCGCGAAATCTAATATCACCTTTCCAAACTGCTTTCCTCACCTGAGAGAAAACAGGGCGAGAGAGAGAGATGGTAGAGAAGAGAAGCAGCAGCTGCAAGAAAACCCCCAACAGCAGCGGAAGGAAGAAGAAGAAGCTCTCTCAAGAAGATCTCTCCTCTATCATCTCCCTAGTCGCTTCCGCCACAACCCTCTCTCGCTCTTTCCTCTTCCACAACGACCTCCTTCTCCACCCTTCCCAAACCCTAACCCTAGAATCCTCCATCAACACCACTGCTCTTTCCCTCTCCAAGCTCCACTCCTCCCTCTCTCTCCCTTCTCCTCCTCTCCAAATCCTAACAACAGATCACCCTTCCCCCTGGGCCCATCGCTTCCTCTCTGATCCCTCTACCCATCTCCTCTTCCTCGATTCCTTCCGCATTTCCAAACCCTCATTCGATCGTCTCCTCCAAATCCTCACCCCTTCCCTCGTTCGATCATCGCTTTCCGTCCCTCCCAATTTCAAGCTCGCCGCTGCCCTCTTCCGCCTCGCCCATGCCGCTCCCTTCAAGTCCGTCGGCCGCTGGTTCGGGATCGACTCCGCTGCTGCCTGCCGCTCTTTCTACGAGGTCTGCAAGGCTGTTAACGACACTCTCTCTAACCTCCTCCAGTCCGACCGGCAGCGGATCCTCGACGGGTTTGGTGCGGTCTCGCTCCCCAACTGCTGCGGTGTCCTCGGGTTCAGCCGGTTTTTTATTGATGGTGGGTTGGGGAACGACGGGACAGTGATTGTCCAGGGGTTGGTTGACTCCGACGGGGCGGTTCCTTGATGTTTCTGCTGGTTGGCCTGGCTCGATGCGCCCTGACACGATCTTGCGCCAGTCGAATCTGTTCTCGCGGGTCGAGGAATCGAAGGAGATGCTGAATGGCCCTACTTTCGAGCTTGCAGGCGGTAATTCAATCCGGCAGTATGTGTTGGGGGATTCCTGCTGCCCTCTCCTGCCTTGGCTTCTAACGCCTTATAGACAAACAGGTCTGAATGAAAACGATTCTCGTCGGGTTTTCAATTCCGTTCATGGTCGGGGGATGGCGTTAGTCAATAACGCATTTGGGAGAGTTTTGGCTCGGTGGCGGCTTCTTTCGGCGAGGTGGAAGCAGGACAGTGTCGAGTTCTTTCCATTCATTATCATCTCGGGGTGTCTTCTGCACAATTTTCTTATCAAATATGGCGAGCCCACAACGGATGAGATTGGGGATTATTTGAGGGAGCAGAGGTTTCTGGAACATGAAGAGGGGGAGAATGAGGGTGGCAAAAGTGTTCGAGATGTGCTCGCATCACATTTGAGTTTGGTAAGCCACAGGGAATAATTGGTGGTGAGTGATAGTTGCTGAAGCAGTCCTTTTGTCCATAGTATCTATTTTGTAGGCTAAGTAGTGCCCATGCTAGTTCTCACGCTATGTTTTCTTGGATTCTAATCTTTCGCATTTAGGAAGCTAGTGTTTCTTGGTTGTACTAGTAGGGAATTGCACAATGTGCAGGTGCAGGTGCAGCAAGATGTGAACATGTGTAGAAATTTTGTGCAAGAGATCCAAGTGGCCCCACTGTATATGTACCGTGACCAATAATCCAATATTAGCTGCACTTGTGCACAAGAGCAGTGCTATCATTTCGTTTATCTATACTAATATAACCCATTGATTGCAATATTTATTATATCGTCTGATATATCGGCTAATATTATTGGTATTGCAGGTCAGCGATACGAAACCCTGCCAGAGTATCTAAAATCTTTGATATCACACCATGTATCGATGGATATCGCAAAATATTGCAGATATCGTGACAGATCGCTCAATATCGTTACCGTTCCCTTTGTAGTTTTCTTATGCATCGACGTTGATACTGTCAGGGAAACCGGGCTGGCTTCACAAAAATCCCAAAATACTCAAATTTTCACATTTTTCCTTCATTCTTCTCTCTTTTAACCGCCTCTAGGGTGGATTTTGGTCTATCCTTTTGGTTCTTTTGGGAGAAAAACAGGGTTTTCAACCTGGAATAAAGATAAAGCAGATTTGGGGCCGGTTTTGATTCGGTGAGTATTTTTGCATTTTGATCCCCTTTTTTTCTTTTTGTTTTACTCATGCCAAATTAGTGCCAAAAGGGTGGAAATGTTTGATTCTTCATGTTTTGCCTGGAAAATAAAGGATTTGAACCTTCGATTTCAAGATTTGAGGGTAGGTGGCCAGATTTGATGGAAATTGGGGAAAAATTGAAAATTTCCAATTTCTCCTAAATTGGTTGCAATCTTTTAGTCCAAACACGAAATCAAACATGTATGAAGCATGATCTACTGATTCATGTAGTTTAGGAGAATTTTCGATTTTTTTTTATTTTAAAAAAATTAAAAATAGTTAAAAAATATTATTAAAAAATAAATAAATTCCAATTCTATCAGTAGTCAATTGAGCCCAATTCAGAGTATGTAGGAGTGTTTGATGAAATCATCATCACGTACAGTCTAATTTCGGGATTTTGGGGTGGGTGGTCTAATTTGAGGAATATGGGGGAAATTCAAAATTTTCACAATTTCTCCCAAATTGGTTGCAATCTCACTACTGTCCAAATACGAAGTTAAACATCTATGAGGCTCGATTTACTGGTTCATGTAATTTTAGAGATTTTTCAATATATATATATATATATCTGAAATTTCTTTTCTATTAGCAATTGATTGTGTTTTTAGAGCATTTAAGGGTGGTTGATGTTTTTTTTTTTTTTTTTTTTTTTTGAAAATATAATTTAAAAATAATTAATAATTGTTAAAAGTTATGGATCATGAGCCACGACCAAATACATCATTCTAGGTATATTTTTAAATTTCTACTTCTTTTGCTTTTGAATGTATTAATTGTGTTTCATAAATGTCTTCTTACATTAATAAATTTTATGAATTCACTTTGAACATAGTTGCATCAATTTAGTCAAACTGTGTATATCTTAGGACCCTATTTAAAGGAAACCTATTATAAGCACTTTTTAAAAAATTTTTTTTTTTTTTTTTTTAATGATGTTATGATTTAAAAGTGCGTTAATATCTTTTTCAACAAATCTCTTTAAGTTTCATTGAAAAATTTGACCAATTTCCTAAAATTTCCCCAAAAAGTGCGATAAATTCCTTGATTTGACCGATATATCGCATGCGATAACCGATACATATTCATATCTCAAGGGTACGATACCTAATGCAATACTGATACCGTAAGCACTGGTATAACTTGAGTAGCGGGGGGCCGCCCACACAATTAATTCTATAACAGTGCATAACTTTGAATATTCAAAGGGCATAGGAAGATATTTAAAGAAAGACAGGTCTTTTGGTAAATTATGAGTGTGACTGCCTAGCAGTGTATGGTTCAAATTTAACTCACTGGCTCAGCTTTTACCACATTCTTAACCTCCAATTGATCCCTCCTCGAGTTCTCTCCCATTTTGCATGTACACTAAAATATCATACTTATATAGGAATTGTGTCCATTCAAAGGTGTAACCTGCTCTTAGATATGCAGGCCTGGAATTAGGTACGCTCACTCATATGGGTGTCACTGATCTCAAATGCATATTACATCGGCATGTGCACCATTAATGGTTGGCAGACCTTCATGTGAGTAGTCCACTGAATCGCTAAAACAATATTTTGGATCATTAGAACAATATTTTATGTATCCCATGGGGGTTATACTCACATGTATCTTTGCTGGATTAGGAAAAATTATTAAAACAAAAAATTTGAAAATTGAGGAAAAAAATGAAATAGCTAAGGGCGGGCCGTCAAGTGGGCAATCTCGTACAAATGTTCACTAGCTTACATATACTCAAGATTGATATGAGTTTGCATTCTACAGGTTTATTAGTGTAAGTTGTTGGAAGTAGGTCATTGATTTCTTAAGTGTAGTCCTTTTTTTTTGGCTCTCTTCTAAGGTATGGATTTATTAGGGTGGGTGTTTGGATGCATAAAAATAGTGAATTAATAAATTTGGAAGTTCATTGATTGGTGGCTTCATGAAATTTTAAATTAATGATTTAGCAAATTTCTTGTTTAATTTTCTTCGTCAAATTAATGATTTTCTAGATCTATTATTTGGTTGGCTTATTAAATCTCTATTTTAGAAGGGAGTTCCATTAATTTCTCAAGACCTTTAGAATCACTAGAGATTAGAAGCTCCAAACCATCCAGTCAATGTGATGGTCCAAATAATACATGACATGAAAAAAGTTCAATCATGGACGTGAGCCATGCATCATATGTCCCATGTTTGATTGCCCACCCAAATCAAAAGTCACTTTGATTGGATGATCCTAATCAGCTATTCAATAGCTATGAACATGGATGGTTTGTATTGATTTATACTAGGAAAGGTCCAACATTGATTTTGCTTGCCCATGATGTGGGGCCCACCTCTGATTGCCCTCTAGAAAGCCACTTTAATATATTTATCCTAACTATCCAACTATAATGGATAGGAAATGGATGGGCCATATTTATTAAAAGAGGTCCTACTAGTAGTCTAGACCGTTCATCAAGCGGGCCCCACTTTTTGTGGCCAATCTTCCTAAAAATCACATTGATTGGATGACACTAACCATTTGATGAACGACTAGGAAATGGATGAACCATTATACCAAAGAAACATCTAACCATTGTCTATAATGTATTCATGTTGGCTCACCTTCAGATCATACATCCCTCGTCTGCACGATTAGGATCGTCCATCATATGGGCCTGCCCACCATTGATTGCTCATCCCCCTTAAAAGTTACTTGGGTGGAGAGTGAAAGGGTCGTTGATTTGGACCATCATGATATGGGGTCCACCTTTGATTGGTCATCCCTCTCAAACATCACTTTGGTTGAATGATCATTGCCATCAGATCAATGGTTACAAAACCGAAGTTTTGTGGAGTGCAGGAAACCCTTCTCAAGATTAACCATAGCTCGTGATATACCAAGTTACCAACATTATGCATTGGATAACTTTATCTTCTATTTTTGATTGCCAGTTCATGATTTATTCCCATTATGCTAATGGGGCAATTAGTGAATTTAGCAATTAAAGTTAACCAAACACATTAATTATATAATTCATGAAATTAGCCATTAAAAATTTAGTGTCCATCCAAACACCCCCTAACTAATTGAGTGGATAAAGATGTATATCATGACTTTAGAGGGGCTTCATGTTTGGAGAATTTGAGGTATTGCACAAGCTATCACTAATACGTGAGGAGCCTTTTATGAAAGTGATGCAGATTTAATGACCACACAATTTTTAGAATATGAGTTTTTGTATATTGCTTCTCCATGCTTTGGAGTATCAAACATTGAGTAAGAAGGCAAAGCTGTAACAGGTTAGTAGGAGATGGAGGCAAAATAATAGAGAGCGAAATCGAGAGAACTATATTACAAAAGGTAGTAATTTAGCTTGCCAATAGAACCGTATAGGTAGATGACCTTTGCATCTAGTATAAACCTGCAATGGTGATTCCTAATTCCTAAGATACTCTGGTTTTCAATCCCACTAGTATCTGGGATGAATACCAAAGTACCAATGTTTAAACCATATGTGGAGATGACCTTTCCAATTGGTATAAACATGTTATGGTGAATCCTGATGCCTAAGAGACTGGTTTTCAATACTAGAAAATCCTGTTAGTACATAGGATGAGGTCCCTTGGTATACGTTTTTGCTGATGATGCGGTGCTGGTCGAGGAGTCTAGAGAGGGGGTTAATGCTATGTAGGAGGTTTGGAGTAAGCATTAGAATCCAGATGCTGAAAAAATTAGCACAATCAAGATGAGAGTATCTGGAATGCAACTTTAGAAGGAATAGTCATAGATGTGAGGCTTTAATTAAATTAATGTCAAGGAGATTCATTGAATTGATTTATTCTGTAATCTTATTAATAAATGATGGAGAGATTGAGGTGGATGTTTCCAATAGAATTGAAGTTGGGTGGACGAAGTGGTAACACACCTCTGGAGTGTCATTTGATCACCCATGCCCATGTAACTTTAAGAGAATTTTATAACAGACCTCTATGTTTTATGGGCAGAGTATTGGGCAATTAAAAGGCAAACATGGAAAGCAGGATGAATGGTGTGGAGATGTGGAAGTTGAGATGGATGCATGGGAAGATTAGGGAGGATATAATTAAGCATGAGAAGAAACCACGTAGTAGTATTCCCTATTGGAGATACAGTGATCAAATGCTGGTTGAGATGGCTTGCCCATGTGCTAAGAGATTGGAGACGAGGGAACTTTGATTGGGTTGAAGGGCCTGAAAGGAGGACAAGAAGAAGACCAAAGGGACTTGGATAGGGGCTGTGAAGACTTTTCACTTATTGGAGATAGGGTGAGATTATTTTTTTGGCAAAACAATATCAGTGAAGGACCTCAAATAGTCGGGACCAGGCTTATGACAATGACAATGGCGTGAGTAAAGAAAAATTACTTCTCAGCAGTGCTATAGTTAACTCTAGGATATTGGACAAGAAGATTAGCTGTTGATATGTTCATGGGAATGGTTTTTAAAGCACTTATCTCTATGGTGAAAGGGTGTTCATGAAAAGACGTTAGAGCAGCTCAAGACATCATATATAATGAACCAGCTCAAGCCCCTGACTCCCAGGGAAGCCATCCATTGCTTTGTTTTATTATTATTATTATTATATATATTTTTTTATTTTTAAATAAAATTAATGTGTTGCATGCAGCAGAAAGATGCTGGTTGAAGGTGCCATGATGGTTCAATGCAAACAGAATATGGGTGAAACTCCTGTAGAGTGTCGGCAGTGTTTGGCATTTTGGGTGCAGCTGTGGAAGTCTATTTCTGTTATTTTCAGGAACGCCTCATTTCTGCAGGGTTATAACTTTGATAGATCTATTGTATGAATGGAAGAATATCAATGCCTTTATCTCACCTTCAATTTTGGGGAAGGAACTCGGTAGTTATTTAAAGATCCTCAGAACCTAGGACAGAGGAGCTTTATCTGCGACAAACCTCATCCTTCATGGTTGGCATCACTTTCTCTTTGCATGATAGTGATTCTTGTTCCACATGTCGTTAATGGATCTTTAAATAGTAATGTTTTGAAAGAGAATTCCTTGATAGGGTGCGTTAAGATTTGAATGGTTGGATTCAATATGACTGAATGTGTTCATGTGTCTGAATGGTTGGATTCAACATGACTCGGCTGGCAGAAGAATCCTGGTATTTCACCCAAGGAGGCATTCTTCTGTTTCGAATTCTTTGGATACTTGATACTCCTGCATAGAAGAATCCATGTATTTAGTACTCAATTTGTTTGCTGAGCCCACATGCGTGTGCAAGGCATCTTGTCTACCTGCCATGGCATGTGCCAGTGGCATGCCGGCGTGAGATCCAAGCCATCAGGTGGGTTCCGTTATGTAGATTCTGTCCACAAAAAGTCAGGTGGGTATTCCATCAGATAGGCCATCAATTTTAGAAATACTCAAACGGCTTAGAAAACCTGGCCGTGTTTTTCCCATCTCTCCATTTATTGTGACAAGCCTGGTTTTTGGGCTAGGGCATCTAGATGGTGGGACCCACCTTTTGCAACATCTTCAATTCATGCCCGTGTGCGGTGCTGGCCCATGTCTTGTCATGTATCTGGGCTGCCTTATGCACCTTCATGGGGCTTAGCAAACTTCAGTATGCAATTAATCAGTCTTAACTCAGGTTTTTTTTAGTATAGAGACCTGCTTAAGGCAAAGACCGCCAATTCTGCACATCTTTACCTGTAAGGGAGCCATCTCGATGTCAATTTTTTTTACACACCCCACACACTCACTCACCACCAACATTACATGGGCACTCAATCCCTGGTCTCTATCTTGAAACAGAGTTTGTCTACCACCGAGCCATGGAGCCGGATCTGCCATCTCGATGTCTTCCCAACAAAGTTTGACTAAGAAAAAACAAGGTGAATGAGTCACAATCCTACAACGCGACTATCAATCCTCATTAATAGCGATCGAACCTCTTTCTCCTTATTAATAGCGATCGATCCTCTCTCCTTACTAATAGCATACGTCCCACTGTATGTGATCAGTTCTTTTCCCTTCTTATATATTTCTTTCTATAGTCTGGGCCCTTACTCTCTTTGTTATTCTCCACGCTGCTATATAGGAAAAGAAAAGAAGGAAAATATGAACCCTTGCTTTGTTTCCTTAGCTGTAACTGGATGTGCTTAGGCAAGCTCTGTAAGGGAAGAAATGTTAAGGATTTCCATGGATCCATTTCAGGAAAAGTAAAGAGCATAAACAGAGGAAGACCTTACTCAATTTTAGCTTATAGTTTCTTTCTTTTCCGGGTATGATATTTTAGCATTTTTAGGTCCAAAGTGATTGGGATCAGTTGTTTCTTATTTTCTTTTGTTTCAGCACATAGTATTATCTAATTATTATTTTCTGTAATTGCCACTTTCATGATTTATGCCCCCTTTTATCAATTGGGCAATTAATAAATTTATAGTGCTAACCAAGTGCACAAATTAAAAATTGCTAAATTCACGGATGGCTATTAAAGATTTTATCAGTTTCATGAATTGGGTGTACATCCAAACACCCACAGTATTTTCTTCTTTACCTTTTCTGTTCTTGCTCCTGTCATGTGTTGCCGTACTGGGTGTCTTGTGTAGAAGTCTGGGATCAGGGATGGAAATTCCAGAATAGAAAATATAATTGCAAGTTGACGGGCATGTCGGATGTCCTGGAGACCCTCTACTTGGTGTACTTTGGGAGGTTTTCATGACTAGCTCTCGTGTAAAGCAGCTCCTGTCAATGTGCATGTGCAGCTCGTGTCAATGTGCATGTATGTGCAAGCTTATTCATCTCCTGGACGATCCGATCAATGCGAAATTCACTACTGATTTGGGTGCCGTTAGATAAAACTTATTTGCAGCCCATTTGACAAATCTAGATTATGAAGTGCTTAAATTAATTTTCACTGAAAATATGGGTCTTTGTTTTTTTTTTTTTTTTCAGCTCCCCTCCCTGCACTTGATGCTAAAGGCTGAATGCTGAAAGTGGTGGTGCATTAAAATTCTTTTTTTAAATTTTTAAATTTTTAAATTTTTTTAATTTTTAATTTTGATTAAAATATTCCTAAAATTATTTCAAATTTACAATTTAGTGATTTTTGTTTTCAGAGCTTAGTTTTTCAGTTTACCAAACGGCACCTTACATTGAGGAGAACTTCAGAATGACATGAGAAGGGTTAAAAGAAAAAGATAAAAAATAAAAGACCGACTAAAGGAAGAAGAACAAAAGGCATTGGTTGTGGAATGAAACAAGGGATGATACAGTAAATAGCCCTACGGAACCCTAATAAGGTAAGAGTTCTAGTGAGACAACTATAACCAGCGGCCTAAAAACACCTGAAAAAGGAAAATGAAAAGAAAATTAAGAAATGCTTTTAACGCATGTTTGGATGCCTGTAAGTTGGGTAAGTAGGAAGTGAGTGTAATACCCGGCCTAAGTCGGAATAGTGTTCTGAGGCGCTCACGTGTGAACTGACACAGGACCGTATGATTCGAACGCACGTGTGGACTTATTTCTGATAAATTAATCCTGATTAAGCCACTAATACGATTGGATCCAATTATGTTCGGGCCGAACACGGGCTGTAGAGCCAGACGACCAAATTATACTTGGTGTCTGCCCGTGCGAGCCGTGCACTGCCTAAGGAAGAACCAAAAATTTTGAAACTCTGGGGGGCCATAGGCCTCACTGGGCTTGTGGTCCATCGCAGGTGTTAGGATCGGACGGTGCCTAGAAATGGACGAATTGTGCAATCCAGTCGGCGCTTGGAAAATGCAAGTCGCCGGGCCTAAAGAATGAAAATATGAAATTTAAAATCTATTGGCCTCGTTTCTTGAGTCAGTGAATCTGGGCATTCCAGCCGTCAGATCTCTTCTAAATTTACACCGGAAGCTAGAAATATTTTCCTGCCCTTGCCCACAAAATCTGACCATTGATCGAAAACCGGTAACCGTTAATCGCGAACCGGACCGTTGCGACAAAACCCCGCATCCATTTGCCGTCAAACTTTACCCGGCTCTTCATCTGGCCATGGGACACCTTATCTGTGAATTAGATGGGCCAAAGGCCCATTAGATTGGCCCCAATAGCCAGAAATGGGCCCCATAGGGCCATTGAAGGCACTTTATGAAACTCAGGACCAAATGATTTAATTCTAGGGTATTTAATGTCAAACCCTCTCTCATTTGCTGAGATTCCAGCAGCTAAAATTCGAGAGAGAGAGAGAGAGAGAGAGAGAGAGAGAGAGAGAGAGAGAGAGAGAGAGAGAGAGAGAGAGAGAGAGAGAGAGGTGGTGCTTAGGGATTGAAATTCCCCGCACCTACGTCCCTATATTACCGGGAATTTCAACCCGATCGCCGTAGAACCAATCTACGTCCGATCTAAGGTGAGATTCGAACTCAAACCTACATTTCCTTATCAACCAGCCACATGCATGCACCTTACTGCAATTTTCATGCAACGCAAGGCCCTAGTGCGTCGAGTTTGCGGACCCGGCGATGTTAGGTCGATTGCGAAGGCCTCCGGTTAACAATAGGTGCGGACCATTACCTTTAGATGACCGATTTTCGTGCCTAGCATAGTTTTAAGTAAATGTGCATGATGTCTTGTCTTTACATGTTGCTGAATTTTGGATTGATTGATTTGATTGTGAATTTAGAATTTTCCCCAAATGTGGAAAAGGGTTTAGGTCTGAACATCCCCAAATGTATGAAATGCTATTTGCATGTTAAATTAGAGCATATGCACTCAATTTCCCCGAACATTGCTGAATTGATTAGTCGAACTTGGTTACATGTGAAACCTGCTAGGCATAGGAAGAGTGCATTGTTGTTAATTTGCTAAATTTCTGCATTAATTGCTCCAAATTTCTGATATTGCTGAATCACATGCTTCATACTGGCATATGTGAAATTAAATTGATGTGAATGGGTGTATGGCTGTCCAACTTGTAAAAATCGTTGGAATGTGCGAACATGATTCTCGTAGCTTGGTGGTGGTTAGCGTATTGTTGTTCATGTACTTGGAATGCTGGATTTTGTTGTCATTGTGTAATTATTCTTGAAATTGCTGAATTTATGCTGTCTGCCTATGAAATTGCCCTCTCATGGATTGGCCGATCAACCGAAATTATTTGGGAAACCCTTCGTTGGTTCAGCCCACGGGTAAATCTGGCCTGACCAGTTGAGCTGTAAATTGTCGGCCGTAGTTGGACTACACGAGACACCGTTTTCAAGCCGTTCAGTTTATTTTATGGCGCAGCTAGTGGGGGCATATTGGCCCACAATCGGCCATCCTTACATGTTAACTATGGTTGCACACCCCAGTATGAACCGGAGATACCCTGAGACCTTTGCGTTCACTATTAATTATAAATTTTGGCCCACAAGACTCATGAGCAGGGGACAGTGGTATGGGACACTGTGCCCGTGCTGTCGACCTACGCTGGGGTGACGAGCTTTCCCATAGTGACCAATGAGCACTAAGACTCGTGAGCCGGGGACGGTGGTATGGGACACTGTGCTCATACTGTCGGCCTACGCTGGGGTGACGACCTCCCTATATTGACCGCGAGCAGGACTTGGAAGTCCCAATCAATTTTTCGTATGTGCTTAAAGCTATGGGATTGACGAACCCATGAGGGCTAAGGATCGCGAGAGCCATATGGCCACGGCCTTGAGCGGCGCAAACAGATTAGGGCATTGTTTTTTATAAGGGTATTCCGGTTTTCCCAACCTGCTGGATGAATGAACCTAATTAACCAACTCGTCTAACATTCTCATAACATTGCATACTTATTATGGTGACTTGGTAGTTGAGGTCGCAACTGAGGGAGTATTGGTTATTGCGATCGTTAGACGTCTTCGCTCGAGGGAGAGTTGGTGGTGAGGGCATGTATCATTTCATTAAACCATGCATTTCATTAACTAAGAGTACTTAGGATTTTATGATAAATGTTGTTTACTAAATCTATTCTATGTATGATGATTGTGCGATCTATTGCTAATGGTACCACTGAGTTAGCTACTAACTCCCACTCTGGGATGGTGTTCTAAAACACCAACTAGAATCTAGCATAGATGCAGGAACACTGGAGCGGGACGCTTTGGAAGATGCCGGTGTGGACGACGAAGTGGAGCAGGCGTACTTCCAAACTTTTGGCGGACCCTACTAGCTCGATGGATGACCGTGGGTTTGGGCCAGGGCCTAACCCTTTTCAGAGAGAGATGAGAGGATGGGACTAGGTCCCTAATAGATATTTCATTTTGGATTATGAGATTTGTACTGAATATTTACTGTGGTAGTTACACTTGAGCTTTTAAATGATTTAATACTTAAATTTCTGAATGATTTGTTGCTTTATGTTTGATTTAATCCTCCATTGATCATAAGATACATATATTCACATGCATATGAGGCCCGTTAGGGTACACGTGGCACTCGAAAATTCAGGAGCCGAGTTCCTACTCGGCCCTTGAATTTCGGGGCGCTACAACTTAGTATCAGAGCATGGTTTGGATTAAACCGGGCTTAGGGTGATGGGTCTATCGCGATGCACTTTGGAATCAGGAGGGAGCGATTAAACTTAGAGACAGTATTAGGATCCTGAGATTATGTGATTTGGCAAGTTCGAACCCTGTGCGCTAGCCTAGGACTTGTGAGTAGAAATACCTTGGCTATATGAGTGATCCAAATCACTTATAATCGGGAGTTAATGAATTATGTTGACCCAATTTTAATATTTCGGGACCAGACTGTCCGAGTAATTCATGAGATTTCAACGATTTAGAATACAAAGTTGACATTCCGACCTAACATAGGATCCACTTAATTTCCAGTCCAATTGGGATGGAAAGTCTCTGCATCAATTTAAAGGACTCCAAGCCCGCCTGAGTCATCGTTTAAGGAGTTTTCAAGCCCAAAATGGACCTTAACAATGTGATAGAACGATCCTTGGACCATGATGAACGGACTCGACCAATTGGGGGCCTAACAAACACATTCAGGGGGACCCAGGGGGTCCCGCAGACTGCGAAGGAGGACTGAGGGGGGCTGGCTACCGCCGATTGGCCGGTGCACCGCCAGAAACACCAGAGGGCGGCAACGCACTGTCGTTGGCTCCAGAGGACGGCAACGGCTCATCGCCGATTTGACGGCCATGAGGGGTCCCTCCCACGTGTGGGGGCCTCTCTATTCGCTCCTCTCCCCCTTTTTAAGGTTAAAAGCCCCATCCCAAGCTATTTTCCACACTCCAACCCTCTCTTAAACCCTTTTTTCCTTTCAAATTCTCATTTCCAAGATCCAAGATTTATCTTCTTCCTTGCATGCCCAATCTCTTTACACCCTAATCATCCTAAGCATTCCTTGTACTCTTCTAATCTCAGTCATTTGAGCACAAAAACCCTTCCTCTAGGGTCCTACAACTCACATTCTCTCAAATCCCTCACTTCCTCTAAGCATTTTCACTCAATAACCTTCTTTGAAATGGTGACATCCATCTTCTCCATCTCCATGCTTCTATCCCTTATGGGGAAGAAGCGAGCGGTCTCCGATGAAGTCGGACCGAGCTAAGAGAGAAGATCCAAGAAGAAGCTTGATGCCGGTGCGGGCCCAAGCACTGAGAGGAGGTCGAAACGAGATCTCGATCCCCAAATCCCACCGGAAAGAGCACTACCATCGGGCCGAGTACGGTAGGTTTAGACACTGCAAGATCGTATTTAAGGCCCACGTAGGCGAGAAGCTGTTCGATGAACATCCACTGCTGGACCACCTTCTCGAGAATGGTTGGGGTCCAATGTCCAAAGGGAAGTCTCATGCTAGTGAGGACCTTGTACGGACCTTTTATGCGGGCATGAGGAACCCATCCCTCGACCCTCTTGAATTCTTCATTCCTCTAGGCAGACAGGAGGCTTAAGTCAACGTGGATATAATTACACGCATCCTTGGGGTAGAGCGCGGAGTTGTTCATGCCAACGAGAATAACTTTATAGAAAGGCGGGAAAGGGACCGCCGCACGCGCCACTTGTGCGGCCGTCTGGTCGAGTGGAGGCGAGAAAACAACCTCAAGCCGACGGATATGCCGCCAACTCCACCACATATGCACGTATAACATGTATCCGAGGTCGAGCAACTGTACGGAGTGTACCGGGTTTATGGTAGACTTCCTCTACCGAGTGGGACAGGGAGAGAATATTTGCTTGCCTACCCTCGTACTAACTCAGATCTTGAAGGTGACTCAATCCATTCTGGAGAACCAGTCTCTCCCATTCGGACGACTGATCTGCAAGATTGCCTAAAATTATGGGTACAGGCAGCATGTCGAGCGCCTCGTCTCAATCAGAATGATTGATGAGAACACCCTCAACAATATGAAGATAGGCCCTAGACAGCGTATGGCCCGACTAGAGGAGTTCGGGGAGGAGATAGAAGAGGAGAGTGAGGAAGAAGAGGAGAGCAAAGCTGAAGAGGAAGAAGAAGAAGGTGAAGCCCAGGACACTAATTGGGAGCCTCCCACCACTCGTAGCGGTGGCCAGAGTCAGGATGCGCTTGACTCCCGCCTAGCTAAGATTGAGGAAAATTAGGAGAATATGAGGAAGAAGTTGAAGAAGATGTCCCACACGTTGAAGAAACTCCTGTGCCTGCATGTCGGATAAGGGAGCGCCTCCACCTTCGCCGGAGTCAGAGGATTAGGAATATAGTGATGTAGTAATTTTTCTTTTTTTTTTTTGCAATAGCCTTGGATAGACTTAGTTTGGTTGTCTTAGGATGTTGATTTTTGAAGTTTTCCTTGTTGATCGGTAACCATGCATTTTTTGTCATTGTACATGTAATGCCCTAACATATATAACACTGACAATTTTTCTTAATGAAATGCATGAAGTTGTCTATAATTGAGTAATATGTTAGAATGTTTGGAAAGTTGATAACACGTGTGATGTTGCTCTCAATCTGTGTACGTGTTATATGTTGCATCCATGGATTTAAAGTTACTAAACGCTATGGGGTTTCCTTCCAGGACAATGAGACCCCAAGACGATAGTCGCCAAGTCCTTCTAGCCTTGGGAGGAAGAGATGCGTGGGGGCGAACCGCCCCTAATGAGTAACAAGGTTGCCAAAGCGGAGCCAATCAGCCCGACGTTCGAAATGACATACCGGATTAACTCCTAGAGGTGCCATCAACTTAAGGCGAGACCTCTTCGTACCAGGCCGCCTCAGTTATGGGCACCATGGAGCAGGTGCTGCACGTCATGCTGCAGCAGCAATAGTCGTTGCACACCTTAGTGGGAGCCATGGCCCATCATATGAATATGCCCTCGCATGATTGAGCCGGGACGACAACCGCTCCATATAACACCTTTGCCGGCACACACTGACCTGAGGAAGCCGAAAGTTGGCTAAATCGGGTCATCAAGGCGATTCGACCCCTCCACTGCTCTGAAGCGGAACAGGTGGAGTTGATCTCCTATCTGTTCGAGAAGGAGGCCGATGTGTGGTGGGATAGCATGTTGAGAACCGTTCCTGCCAATTTCATATAAACCTGGGAGGATTTTGAGACGCGCTTCTTCTAGAAGTACTTCCCCCGTACTTACTGGATTTAAAAGGAAAATGAATTTTTGCGCCTCCAACAAGGGGGGATGTCGGTGGCTGAATATGTGAATCGGTTCACTGAGTTATCTCGCTACGTCCCCAAGATTGTTGCCGATGAAGAAACCCGGATGAGGCGCTTCGCCGAGGGATTAAGGGCCGATATTCGCACCAAAATGTGCAGTGCGAACATACGAACCTATGCCGAGTTGGTGGAAATGTTCTTGCGATCGGAGCAGGATGAAGAACGAGTTTCCCGAGCACGCCTCCAAGTTGAGTCACGAGGAAGGTCAGGGGGACAGTCATCCTCCTCCTTAGGAGGAAGAGTGCAACCAAGTCCGCCTCCTCAGCATGCACCTCCTCCACTCGCATACGCTTGACCCGATCATGTTTGCGGGTATTGTACAAAGGTGGGGCATTCGAAGGCATATTGTGTAACATCCCGAATTTTTGCCAACCTGGAATTAGACGTCCTTAGGCAATTGTCGCTCCTAACGCCTTATTAACTTGTCAAAACTCATTCCCTAAGTCAAAAATCGCTTTTTAACCCTTTTCCTTCACAAATCTCACCTTTCACCACCTTTTTCATTAAATTTTTCTAAGTACTTTCACCCTGGACACTATCTTAAAGTTTAGGTGATGAAGAACAATACTTAAACTAAACATTGCTACAAAGGACTAAGTACCACCTCAGACCGAAATCACCCAGGACTAAATCCTTTAGAAATTAGGCGAGAATTAGCTAGTGTTAAACTAGAGTGCCAGTGAAATTAGCACCAATCGGTTTAAATACGATTGGCAAGACCCAAAACTTGTAGAATCATTGACGCAAGGTTACCCTAAAATCTAGGATCAATCTCATTAGCCGGCTGCTCTCGGGAGTCTCTCGAAACTCCATATCAGATCTGGACCGTACGTCGGAAGTCCGTTTAACACGAAGTTAAGGAATTAGGACTGCCTTGCTGGGCTTGAAAATCATCTCGGAAATCAAATCCAGATAGTGTCCCAGTGTATAATTCGCTTGAGTCCGGAGCGAGGAGTGTGAAAACACTTGATTTTCTTTACAAATAAATATCTCAAATAGTAATCTGGCACCTCTCGCTTGCGGATCAGTTTTAAGCAACCAGACCGTCAGAATCAGACCAAATTACACCCTCGGATCAGGAGAAATTTCATACACATATCCATGTACTCGGAATCTCCGATCGAGATCCGCTGACCGTTGAACTGATACTGGTTTTCCATTTGCGATTTGGAATCCCGACTGAAACGAAAACTTAACTAAACGTAGATCCAGTGTTAGTGAGCTTAAGTACGACCTTTGGCTCAAGGAGGCCCGCCAGAAGTCCTCCGTTGAGCTGGAACAGGTCCGCTTTGGTTATAACCTAAGTATACTTTGACGTGGAGTCTATTTCGGTGAGTTTTTAGGCTATATAAGGACCTTAAACCCTCTCTCATTGCAGCCATACGAATTTGAGGAAAGCCCTAGGAAAAGAGAGAGAAAAGAGAGAGAAAGGTGAGAGAAGTGGGAGAATCTCCCAACTGCTATTCCCTGCCACTACACAAGCTGCACCACCCCACTCTCATCGCTTTCGTGGTGATTCCGACTTCGTTTCTAGGTAAGGAACCCTAACCCTAATCTGTTTTGGGGTTGTATAGGTTGTAGGTTATGAAATAGCTAACCTATTTCGTTCTATAGGTTACCAAACTACCGTATACGAAAGCTTAGCAGACCTATTAGATTCGTTACGATTCTACGATAAAAGGTGCGGACTTTAGGTGTATAGGTTATGGTTTTCAATGCTTTCAATGTCAGATAATGATAGATTCATGATCTGCATGCAATTGCACATGTACAAAGTGTTGTCTGTTTTCCGTTTCGATTAAAGATGAAGAATATTGAATTTTACATACTCTAGGTATTCGTAGAAAGTACCGTATTCGTATAAATTTTGGAAATGTGTTTGTCATGATTATTTGTTGTATTAATATATTATATAAGGATAAAATACTTGTTTGGCAAAAGGGTTCGTCCTAATACATGTCTTTGCTAATATACACTATGTATGTTAAAAGAGTGTATTCTAAGTGTTTGTGAAAATGACTGAATGAGTATAGAATCCTCATTTGTGCTCACCATGACTAATTGTCATGGATATATGATTATTGTATTGGCGATGTCCCTTTGACGAAAGGATTTGCCCTAATTCATGCCACGGCCAATATACACTACTTATATTAAAATGTGTGGCCCACGTGTTTATGCAAATGACTGAATGAATATGGGACTTGGATTCCTGCTTGCCATGACTATCCGCCGTGGGTGTATGCGTATTATGATTGGGGTAACTCCCTAGTGAAAGGATTTGGCCTAATACCTATGTGATCAACATATGTCATGTATGTTGATGTATGTAGTCTAAAGTGTTTGTTGAAATGTCTGAATGAGTAGTAGTTAGTAAATTGTAATGTATAAGGGTGTTGGGATATGATTCTCAACTCCTTTAACTATGTGTATGATTTCCTTGGATAGCTATGTGATTAAGAATTTAATATGTACAAACTCATGCTTGTGTTGTGCTTCATAACATGCTCAAATGATTGTATGATTTTATCTATGTGATGCATATGTTTAAATTCATGTTTACGTTGTATGATCTGTCATGGGTGATGGGGGAGTGGAGCAACGAGTGCGTGCAACAGCCCTGGCAGCCCTAAACGGATAATATCAGACTTTGATTGTATGATTTGAAATCTTAATCCATTACTGCTTTAACTGTTTTGTAATTGATTGTGTTTGGGGCTATGATTATAGTCTAGGCAATCGGTAATGGGATTGAATTCGTGGCTGAGATTCATTTGCCACGTGTGATGTATTCGACGAACCAGAGTCGTACTTCGGTTGGCGATAGTGGTTGGCCACACGAAGTGCTTTTGCGCTTCATATCGTTCAACTTGTTATGCGCTCGAGCTAGCCGAGCTCGTCAAGCAACCCGATCTGTCTTATGTATGTTCACCATGTTTGGACGCCTACGCTTGAACCTAGGGTACCAAACTTACCAGTGAAATCCCCTTTAACCATGGTACCTCGATCCGCTAAGACTCATGAACCGGGCATGGTGGTATGGGACACCGTGGTCGAGCTGTTAGCCTACGCAGGGGCCACGTGCCTCCCCGTAGTGATCATTGAGCAATCATTGAGCAACTAGACTCGTGAGCAAATACGGTGGTATGGGACACTGTATTCGAGCTGTCGACACCTACGGCGAGAGCCGAATACAGTGAGACCTGTATTCGTGCTGACAGGTGACGAGCCCTTCGTAGTGTCTTTGAGTATACTCTAAAGTCTGTGGTTGGCGATGAGCCCTTCACAGCAACTAGAGCATGATTGAGCCAAGTACGGTGAGACCTGTATTCGAGCTGACGACCAGCAATTGAGCCAACTACGGTGAGAACTGTATTCGAGCTAACGGCTAGTAATTGAGCCGCATACGGTGAGATCTGTATCCGTGCTGACGGGTGACGAGCCCTTTGCGATGCCTCTCGAACCATAATATCGTATGAGATTATCTAGGTTTGACGGCCCTAGAATGGATCATGTTTGGAAATGATACAAGGGAGGTACGTTAGTTTTCTAATCCTGCTGTTTGAAATGGACTAATAATAACTCGATAATCATGCTCATCATCGCATTGTATGTGCTTGGAAGATGTGGAGCACTGAGGGATGCAAGCATGCCGCGAACGTAAGATGGTGTCGCATGAGGGTGGTTTGGCAAGGGCATACATCATGACTGCATTCATACTTGCATTAATAAGAGTATTTAGAATTGTTTGAATGTACTGCTTATCATTACTGCTTGACTGAGTTGATAACGTGTTAACCTATGCGTTATTATTCCACTGAGTTGATCACTCACTCCCACGTTACGGGACGGTGTTCCGAACACCCACCAGACTTTGTCTGATTGCAGATGGCGACGCTATTCCTGAGGCGGAGCCGAACCTTTGCATTGACTATGATGCTTGCTCGTATTGGTTATTTTCTGGCGGCTTCACGTGAGCCGTGTCTTGATCGATGGGATTACAGGGATGTTGACTAGATGACACTACACATTTGGTATAATTTGAATTGTACTTGTAATTCATTAACCTGGTAACCTTATCACACTCTGGAGACTTACCATAGTTTTTATATTTTATATATCTATCACAGTCTTCCGCTTGCAATTTAACTGTCTCCGGAGTATGATATGCTGTTTTGGCTTAATCTCACTCATGTTCAATGCACTAATACAGACAACATTCAATCATCATTCATTTTGTTGCATAAGTGATGCGTTGGAAATCGCGAGTTGAGTTTATGCTCGACCCCCGATTTTCAGGGCATTACAAGATGGTATTAGAGCATGATTTGGATTAAACCAGACCTGGGTTATAGTCACACGACGCACTCTGACGCACTCTGACTTAGGAGGGAGCGACGGAACGTAGAAACAGTCTTAGGCATCCCTGTTCCGTCCAACGGCTAGTTCACTGAAAATGAATGCCGAAATCAAGTTTGTATTCAACCATGGTTGCACGGGTCGACCTTAAAACATTCCTTGGCCGTCTATTGATGAGTCTAGATCACAATCCACCTCATCCCAACCGTTGAAAATCGGTAGAGTACGGGATAAACGTGATGAGGATAACTACTCTGAATCCTCGGAGCTTATATGGACTCCTCACAGAGACTTCTCGAATCTACGAGAAAAGAAAGCAGAAAATAGAAATTAATTCTAATAAATTCGAAATTGATTAATGAATGACAAAAAAAAAACACAGGTTCACAACCCTTTAAATAGGGATATCAAGTAATGGGAAAGAAATCAGAAACAAACTACAACTAAAACTCCTAGAATTCGCGACTTACTATAAGGTCGTGATGTCTACTAGTGCGCAAGGTATTCGGCCGAAAATAGTAAGTGTCCTATTTGGCTTCACCAAACCGTTCTCCTAATTATTCTAAGCACTTTTCACGTTGGGCGCAACTCCTAAAGCCCAACGGATGAAGAGTAATCAAACTAAAACTACTATTTATAGTAAAGACGAAATTGAAATAGGGAAACGACCATCGATCGAAGGTTTTTTCACAATTTCGGGCTGCGCAACCTAGCATAGCAGGGTTGGTTGACTTCGTTAGCTCGTTCTACCCCAAAATCATATATTTTTCGTCAGATAACTCATTCCAGATTGCAAGATACGTCCGATTTGACCCGAAACGACTCGAAACGGAGTCGGGGGCCACACACATCATTTCGGGGGGAACCACGGTGGACCCAGGGTGCATTTGGCACCTTGGGAGGGTGGGGAACACCACCAAGCTGCGGTGGCGCGGTGCCGGGCAAGGTGGACCTCGGTCACCGCGGTCGACTGCGGTCAGGTTGGGCCGGGGTGGTCGGGCCGGTTCTGGTCTTGGTCGGCCCGACCCCTAGGCACGTGTGGTGCGTGCGAAATTGTGGGGGGACCCTTATTTCACGTCGTTTTGCCCCCTCTCTCTCAAACGCCCCTCCAAGCCCCATTTTCTCTTTACGGTTGCTGTTTTCCCTCTCAAACCTTCCCTCTAATCACTCATTTCATCATTTCCTGCCCAACTCATCCTCCTCCAATGTTTACAACATAACCTACCCCCTACCCTCTCCATTCTCTCTCATTTGAGCACTTACATGCCCCTTTTGGAGCTTAAATTCGGGTAAGCTCTCAACCCATCCCATCTATTCATTTTCCTCCTTCAATCCTTGTCAGTTGGGGCCTTTGCAATCTCTGTTGAGGCTCAAGTTCGTGGGGAACCAGAGAAATCAGCCCCTTTTCTCCCCTTTTCTTCACTTTTCCATAGCCTTCACAACCTCCAAAGGATGGGACATCTGGGGCCCGTTCGATCAACTACATTAAGTGAGATTAGGCGGATGAAATTGTAAAAGTAATAATAAATATATGTGTAAGGTTTGGTCCCTAGATTGAGTGTATCCCATGGTTTCCGATACTATGTTTGGAGTGTATGCAATTAAACGTAAAGTCTGAGTTGTCCTTCCAAATAACACTTAGAAATTCATTATCCTGGGATTTGGAAATCCCATCTCACACTTTTCCAACACAAGGCTCATTTTCCAAAGCCTATACCAACAATTTTTATCCCACCCACCCTCCTACTAAACATGCCATTCCCAATCCCGAAGTGGGATTAGCAATACAGTCCCATCAAATACAACTTAAGACCACTGGCCAAATAGTGTTGAAGTGATAAAGTCCCTTGATATACATTAACCCACCACACTCTGACAGCTTAAGCTTTTAGAGTAAATGGTGGTTTGGCAAATAGGCCCTTGGAGTTTTGGACCTAGAGTGGTGCTCCTAGATTTTGACAGGCCTGACCGTGTAGGAAATCCAATAAATTTATAATGTGAACCTTAGGACCCTCTTAGTTAGGATGAGCACATGTGGGATGCTCGAGCGTCAAGTACAGACAACTCAGTTCCAATTAGACAACTTTGACCCTAAACGATAAAACAATTTCTTATATTAGAAAGGGTATGAACTCATCTAGTGTATAAGCATAGACTTTGGACTACACCTATGGATTTCCACTACTCCTAAATTAAGACTAGACTACCGGTTACATTAGAGAATGTCAGAGACCGATAGATGTAGCTAGGTCAAATCAATACACCTCTTTGATCTAGGTGGCGCAGTGAAAGAGTGGTGGACCCTTGCCCCACTGGCCTAGGATCGAAACTGTGCTCATTAAATACGCACATTATAGAAGCCCTAGCAAGTTCTATTATGAGAAACCGTTTTAAGATGATCTAGTAAGATTTGATTCACCATTTCCTTGGCCATAGATAATAACAAGGACTCTCTTAGACTAAGACCTAAAGGGCAACCTGAGAAATAGGACATTTGAACCTTTCTGTGATGGGCATTCCCTAAGTTTTTAGAGTGATCGGTCTACGGAGTTACTGAAATATAAACTGCGAAGCATTCGCGGCTTGACCCAATTCTCAATCATGGGCGACTACCAATAGACTCTCTGCTGACGAGCAGACGACCAGGATCCACCAGGATTCGGAAGGGATACGATGAGCTTTCTACCCTGGCCCGGTAGATGATCGATGTATCGGGATTAAGCCCACTATAACCGTCTCTCCGTGTTGGTCAAACAATGAAAACAACTATCTTACTCTAAAAATTGGGGATTGTCGTCGAGACTCCAAATAGGCAAAGAAATAAATTGTAGCAAACCATCAGGGTATGAGAAATGGATAAAGAAATAAGTTTTAAGGGGGGTAGACTAAAATGAACCAGGCTAGTATATACCCTACCACGCGTAGAAACTCAAAATTAATAAAACTTAGGCAAAAGAAATAATTAAATCTTTACTTATTACTCTTAGCCAATTTCGGGGACAAAATTTTGTTTTAAGGGGGGTAGATTGTAACATCCCAGATTTTTGCCAACTTGGAATTAGATGTCCTTAGGCAATGGGTCGCTCCTAACGCCTTATTAACTTGTCAAAACTCATTCCCTAAGTCAAAAATCACTTTTTAACCCTTTCCCTTCACAAATCTCACCTTTCACCACCTTGTTCTTTAAATTTTTCTAAGTACTTTCACCCTAGACACTATCTTAAAGTTTAGGTGATGAAGAACAATACTTAAACTAAACATTGCTACAAAGGACTAAGTACCACCTCAGACCGAAATCACCCAGGACTAAATCCTTTAGAAATTAGGCGAGAATTAGCTAGTGTTAAACTAGAGTGCCTGTGAAATTAGCACCAATTGCTTTAAATACGATCTGCAAGACTCAAAACTTGTAGAATCATTGACGCTAGGTTACCCTAAAATTTAGGATCAATCTCATTACCCGGCTGCTCTCGGGAGCCTCTCGAAACTCCGTATTAGATCTGGACCGCACGTCGGAAGTCCGTTTAACACGAAGTTAAGGAATTAGGACCGCCTTGCTGGGCTTGACAACCATCTCGGAAATCAAATCCAGATAGTGTCCCAGTGTAATTCGCTTGAGTCTGGAGCGAGGAGTGTGAAAACACTTGATTTTCTTTACAAATAAATATCTCAAATAGTAATCTGGCACCTCTCGCTTGCGGATCAGTTTTAAGTAACCAGACCGTCAGAATCAGACCAAATTACACTCTCGGATCAGGAGAAATTTCATACACATATCCATGTACTCGGAATCTCCGATCGAGATCCATTGACCGTTGAACTGATACTGGTCTGCCATTTGCGATCTGGAATCCCGACTGAAACGAAAACCTAACTAAACGTAGATCCAATGTTAGTGAGCTTAAGTCCGACCTTTGGCTCAAGGAGACCCACCAGAAGTCCTCCGTTGAGCTGGAACAGGTCCGCTTTGGTTATAACCTAAGTATACTTTGACCTGGAGTCTATTTCGTTGAGTTTTTAGGCTATATAAAGACCTTAAACCCTCTCTCATTGCAGCCATACGAATTTGAGAAAAGCCCTAGGAAAAGAGAGAGAAAAGAGAGGGAAAGAGTGAGAGAAGTGGGAGAATCTCCCAACTGCTATTCCCTGCCACTACACAAGCTACACAAGATGAATATTAACCTATGCGTTATTATTCCACTGAGTTGATCACTCACTCCCACGTTACGGGACGGTATTTCGAACACCCACCAGACTCTGTCTGATTGTAGATGGCGACGCTACTCCTGAGGCGGAGCTGGACCTTTGCATTGACTATGATGCTTGCTCGTATTGGTTGTTTTCTGGCGGCTTCACGTGAGCCGTGTCTTGATCGACGGGATTACAGGGATGTTGACTAGATGACACTACACATTTGGTATAATTTGAATTGTACTTGTAATTCATTAACCTGGTAACCTTATCACACTCTGGAGACTTACCATAGTTTTTATATTTTATATATCTATCACAGTCTTCCGCTTGCAATTTAACTGTCTCTGGAGTATGATATGTTGTTTTGGCTTAATCTCACTCATGTTCAATACACTAATACAGACAACATTCAATCATCATTCGTTTTGTTACATAAGTGATGCGTTGAAACTCGGGAGTTGAGTTTATGCTAGACCCCTGATTTTCAGGGCATTACATATTGCTTCTTGAAGATGAGGGATCATGGCTAAACGCCCCCTCAACGTACGAGTCGACCGCCCCAACAAGAGTTACCAGCTCCCCCTCAGTGAGCCCCGGGCCATCTCAACAATTTCATTGGTTGCCTGCGCCTCAAATTATGCCGTCGCCTCGGCCTACACATCAGCCCAACAAACCGTAGCAAGCTAGGGTACATGCCCTAACCGCTAAAGGTGTGGACGCGGCCACAACCGCACCCTCAACATTTGAAGTCACCACTCATATTCAAGGTATCCCTGTTTTTCTTCTCGTAGACACTGGGTCCACAACATAACTCATATCGTATACGACTGCCAAGAATCTGAGGTTACTAACTACTCTCATGTCGGGAGTAAGGATCATTGTAAGGCCCTTATCTTAGTCCATACCGTTCCTTAGACCCTCGCAATCCTCCTTGTCAAATTTCGACAACCCGCGACTTGTAGTCAGTATTTGCTCGCAACCTTGAGTCGCACCCTGTCAACCCGAGTCAATTCGACCCAAGACTTATACCCTTGCGACCGCGCCGTCGCCACTGTTTCAACGCCGCGTCTTGCCCGCCAATGTGATACCTAGGCTAGGAGTTGTGGGCCCGCGTATATTTTGAGGAAACGTCGTGCATTACAAATCCTGGGAGAATCTCTACCTAAACATCACATCAATCAATCAAGTACAACCTATCCTTCTCTTACCAACAATGCATGGTAACCCATACCTCTCCCATTCCCAAAGTCAACCAAGCCCATACCTCTCATGTCACTTCCTTTACAACACCCATTTCTCCCATCTCCCTTACAATAAAAATCCTATTCTCTTTCATTCTCTACTCATTCTAAGAGGGAGGACCGTCCAAGCTCTACGGAGAGCAAGGAGGCAAGCGTGGCCCACTTCCTACCCCAAGATCTCACCATCTAACCTGTAAGACCTGTATCCTAGACCGTACCGTTCCATAGGCATCCGTGGTCCTCCCGGTCGAATTCCGATGACTCGCGACACCTAGATAGCAGTTGCGCGCAACCCTGAGTTGTATCCGTATTCCAGAGTCGGCTCGACCCGAGACTTGTACCCTAGCTACTGCACCGTCGCCGCGATTCCGATGCCGCGTCTCGCGCACCGAGGCAATACCCCGGTCAGGAGATGTTGGCCAGGGTTCAGTTCGAGGAAAACGCCGCGCAAATGCAAAACCTAAGAGAATATCTAATTAAATCAATCCCTTCAATCACATCACTAGTCAAAGTACAACACCTATCCCCAAATACAACCACCCTCTCCAAAGTCAACTTTCTCTTACAACCAAGTACACCCATAACTCACTCATCTCTCTCTTACAACCTCTCTCTCTCATCTCCCTCTCTCTCTCATTCTCCAAGCAACCCAACGTCCAAGCTTTCATGAGAGAAGCTAGAGGTGCCCACCTTCCTACCTCTCATCTCCACCATCCAAAGTCCATCTCAACCATTGGAATTGTTCCCTTAGAGCTCCAAAACCTATAGGCAGAAGAAGGAAGATGAGATCTAACGGTGGGTATTCATCATCTCGTTCTTTGATTTGAGGGTCCACTTGTAGTGGGACCCAAGTGATGTATGTGTTGTATCAATGAGGGGCCCATAGTGGCGGGGTCCCTCTCATTTCCACCGATCTCTTTCTCTTTTCCTCTATCTCTCTCTCTCTCTCTCTCTCTCTGTCTTTCTATTTTGGTATTGGAATGTGGCCCACCTTGCTGCTGGATTTTTGGCAGTCCCTGGATGAAGGTGGAAACACAAACATTAGCTGGACGTGGGACCCACTGATGTAGGTGCTGCACCCACATCGTCCAACAGGTGGACGTGGCTCCACCGTGACGTAGGTACCTTGATCCTCATCGTCCACTGTCTGGACGGTGGGACCCAACCTGCTGCATGGACATCAGCAGCCCTGATGGTCTGATCATGAGGTATGTGTTATAATCCAGACCGTCCACTCATTGGGACTCCACCTTGATGTATGGATCTGATCCACACCGTCCATGTGTATGGGACGGTGGGCCTTGTTGTATGTGGGCCACACTGTGATGTATATGTTTACATCCAGTCTATCCAACGTGGACCCACCTTTACTGTGTATATATGAAATCGTTCGTCTGCTAGGTCCCATGCAGTAGGCAGCTGCTGCTGCCCTGGACGCCAGCGAGCTCCGTGGGCCACCATGATGAATGTGTTTCATTCTATCATCTGTCCAAACGCTGAGACCCACCTTTCATCCGCACTGTCCATCCCAAATGAGGCAGATCTATCAGGTGGACCACACTGACAGTGGAGGATTGAACGTCCACCATTGAAATCCTTTTACATCACAAAAGTTCTTGATCAATATAATAATAATGATAATATATATATATATATATATAATATTATGATGGGCCCCACATGGGACCCACCTTTGAAGGAAGCTGAATGGACGGTGTACCTACAACAGCTATATAACTGTTGTATTGCCGTCGGCTAACCACGTGGACCCCATTATGTGGTACGAGTTATATCCCAACGGCACATCCATTTGCTAGTGGGGCCCACCTTATATATTGTATCCATGCCCTCTATCTTCCATGTACGGCCCTACCTTGATGTATGTTTTGTATTCCACGCCGTCCATTTGGACGGGCCGTGGGGACCCCACCTTGTATGTATGTTTTGTATATCCAAGCCGCCCACCTGTCTATGCACCCATCAGGTCTAACATGCAGCTGGGCTGACCGTCCAAAGTGGCCCACCTGTAGTGCAATTTACACCCATGTTGTCCATATTCATCTGGTGGGGCCCATTTGGGAGGTGCAGGCCCACCTTCTATAAGGCTCATTATGATGTACATTGGGCCTTTGCGTGAGGCATATGCGATATGGCCATGAGTGTTAGGCCCATGTGATGTGGCCCATAGTGATGAGTATTAGGCCCGTTTGAGTGGCCCATAGTGATGTGTACTAGGCCCATGTGAGTGGCCCATAATGTTATGTATTGGCCCCATGTGAGCGGCCTATAGTGATGTGTATTAGGCCCATGTGAGCGGCCCATAGTGTTGTGTATTAGGCCCATGTGATGTGGCCCATAGTGATGTGTACTAGGCCTATGTGAGCGGCCCATAGTGATGTGTACTAGGCCCATGTGAGCGGCCCATAGTGTTGTGTATTAGGCCCATGTGATGTAGCCCATAGTGATGTGTAGTAGGCCCATGTGAGCAACCCATAGTGATGTGTATTAGGCCCATGTGAGCGGCCCATAGTGATGTGTATTAGGCCCATGTGAATGGCCTATAGTGTTGTGTATTAGGCCCATGTGATGTGGCCCATAGTGATGTGTACTAGGCCCATGTGAGCGGCCCATTGTGTTGTATATTAGGCCCATGTGATGCGGCCCATAGTGATGTGTACTAGGCTTATGTGAGCGGCCCATAGTGTTGTGTATTAGGCCCATGTGATGCGGCCCATAGTGATGTTTAGTAGGCCCATGTGAGCAGCCCATAGTAATGTGTATTAGGCCCATGTGAACGGCCCATAATGTTGTGTATTAGGCCCATGTGATGCGGCCCATAGTGATGTGTATTAGGCCCATGTGATGTGGCCCGATGTGTGGTATATGAGGCTCATATGACGAGGCTCGATGTGATGTATAAGGCCTATGCGATGCGACCTGCTTGATGTATGAGACCCTTGTGTAAGGCCCATTGAGATTTGTACGTGGCCCATTATGATTGTACGTGACCCATTATGCTTGTATGTGGCCCATTGTGATCGTAGGTGACCCATTGAGATTGTATGGGGCCGTTGTGATGTAATTGTGGCCATTGATGAGGCTCGATGTGATGTATTTATGGTCCAGTGTGATGTATATTAGGTCCTTGTGGAGGCCATGGGCCCACTATATGTTTGGCTCTATGTGGGCCACTCCTTGGGAGCAATGTTGGTTAAATGTCCACATTGATCGGTAATGATGGTTAAATGTCCTCATTATAACATTCCCTTAGGCCCTTTTATAAGCCGATTATCGATGCTGGTTATCGATACCGATTATGAGTATGTGACAACAGAGCATCCTGATACATGCCCATATGCATCATCTGCATGTTTGTTATAAGATGTGGTTAACCATTGTATATGTCATTGGGCAGATTGTTATGAGACTCCCTGATAGGCAGAGATTGTCTCACATGAGCGCATGGTATGCGCAGGATTGATGCATGACTGGATTGTATGACTCATGCATCTTGCATTTTTTGTTGTGATTACTGTACGCCCTAACGACATCAGGGCTGTAGCCTCTACAGGCATATCGTGGATGGCCAGATGGGACACCAGAAATTTGTTACTAGCATTGGGCCGCCATAGATGGCCTTGGGTGAAAATCCCTAAACTTTCTTGGTACTAGAGGATGCTCTAACGTTTAGACCGAGTAGATTACATGAGCACCCGAGTGCTGAATACCAGTAGGTCGCGTCTCCTACTGTGTCGTGGTCAGTTTGAAGGGGGTGTAGCCTTATCTGCCTGATTCGTAGTGAGCAAAACTAGGCTGAGTTTGACCAACTCATAAATGGGTCCACTATCGACGTGCCGGGTAGGTATTGGCTGACTACTAGCTAGGTAGATAGTGAGGTCTCTTCCACTCACTTGGTTGTGCGCGATGGGGCGACAATCTGCTTAGGAGTGTACTAGACCCCGGTGATGATCCCAAAGATGTATAGTACTGATACGTGGACTTATTGACAGGAGTTGCATACTCATTCATTCATTCACTATCCACTCTGGCTGGTGGTGCACAACTAATTGTTGTGTACCTTCACAATGACAATGATTTCGGTTGGGGCGCGCGACTAACTTGAGGTTAAGGGTTTACCACATTGAGTCTGACTATCCAAATTTATGTATGGGACTGGTTTGGATGGAAGTCCCTTGTGATGGACCCCATAGATACTATCATTCCGACTTCACTCCAACTTAGTCATTTCATTCGCACCGCATATTGCATTGCATTCGCAACATTTAGCATTTTGGATTACTATGTTTCTGCATTTATATGGCTTAGATGACGTTGATGGTATTCGTGGCTCATCAGGATTTGCATATTATATTACATCCTTTGCATCTGATATTTGACTCATTATGATCTGCATTATGTACTCTTATATTGTATGACTCATGGACTGGTCAGTATTTTCGCTTACTCTGATATCGTATGATTCATGATCTTGCCAACATTTCCGATATTGTATGATTATGGCATTGTATTGAATACTTGACACTTATCTTGTGCACACACTTTCACCACCCTTTAAGCTTTCTATAAGATTATGCACGATAAATGCGTGCAGGTGGTGTTAGGTCGCAGCAGCGTTAAGCTTAGAGCGTGCAACAGTCTTTTTTAGCTTTGATTTTGACATATGTATTTCCTTTTCAGCATTGTATTCAAATGTTTATATTAGTGGATATGTGGTGATGATGTTGTTCTTGTGATTTGGGTATACTTGTGCTTATACTTATTATGAGTTAAATGTACGTTGGAAAATCCTCCTTGTAGGATCCTAAGATCGGAATCTGGGGTATGGACGCTGGGAGCCGGGAATGGGGTACTACGGAGGTTGTCGGCACCGGATTTGACGATCGGGAATTTGTGAGCCGATTTTCGGGTTTGAGGCGTGACACAACCCTTCAATTCTCATCATCCTCTATCAAAGAGGAAGCTTAGGAGCTCGGGAGATCAAGGAGCCTAGAAGAAGTGAAAATCGGTGGGTGCTTGTCTAGGATTAGATCATTCCTTTCTTTCTTTGATCTTTAATTTTCATTTGCATGGGACCCATCTTGATGTATGTTGTAGATCCTAGAGGGGCCCATAGTGGCGGGGTCCCTCCATCATGCCGTTCTTTCTCCCTCTCGCTCCCTCCTCATTTCATTTTTTTTTGGTGATGATGTATGATGGCCCACCTAATGTGTACAACACATCCAGACCATCAATGGACCCATTGTAATGTATGTATTTTATCCATGCCAGCCCTCCATGGGGCCCACCTTGCTGGACTGTCCAGCGGACTGGCTTGTTGCCTATCCGTCTAAACAGGCCTGCACGAAGGAAAGAACAAATATCAGCTGATCTAAGGCCGGTGGGTCTCACACGTGTGGACCCACTTGATGCGTGCGTTATATCCATGCCATCCATCACGGTGGAGCCCACCTTGATATGTGTTTTGTATCCAAACTGTCTATCAAACGGACGTCTAGGGGCTGGACAATAAATAATAATAATAATAATAATAATAAATAAATAAATAATATTATATTATGGTGGGCCCCACATGGGACCCACCTGCTATAAGCTGATTGGCTAGAGGACCTCACACCAGTTATTTAGCTGTTGTAAGTGACATCAGTAAGTTCTGGGTCCCACACGAGGTATGTGTGATTTATCCACACCGTCCATCCAACTCCTAGGCCATGGGCCTGAGAATGAGACAGATTCAAATATCAGGTGGAGCACACCACCGTCCATTGCTTGGACATGGGGTCCACATGGTGTACGTGTTTCATTCACACGGTCCACCACATGGACCCACCTAAACGTGTGTGATTATCCACATCGTCCAAGAATGTGGCGGATTCAAATCTCTGGTGGGCCACGTACGTGGACCCACCCATGATGTATATGTTATATCTATACCGTCCATAGTCTGGACGGTGGACACCCACCCGCTGACAGACCGTAAAGATTAGTGGGACCCACATGACATATGTGTTGTATACACACCATCCATCCTAGTGGCCCACATGATGCATCTGTTTTATCCGTACCGTCCAAGGGCCCCACATAATGTAAGGGTTTTATTCTAACCATCCGTCAATGGCCCCACATATGTACGTGTTATATATCATTGTCTGTCCATGACCCACCATGGTGTACGTGTTATATTCACCACCGTCCGCACGTGAGGACGGTGGGACCACTTGATGTATCTGTTCTGTCCACACCGTCCACTTGGGACAACGGGCTATGTGGTATGTGTTGTAACCTACCATAATGTTCGTGTTTCATCCACACCGTCGTCCGTTTGCTGTACGTGCAGGGTCCATCTGTTGTATACGCAGGGCCCACCTGTTGTAGGTGTAGGACCCACCATGATGTTTATTATTATCTGGACCATCCATCGGTTGGACACCCGGTTGGCCCAAGTGATGGGGTCCATTGTGATCTATATGAGGCCCATGGAATGTAACAACCTGAAATTTCATGGCCAGAGTTCATACTCGTGCCCAAGAAAATAGGGTGTTAATAATGTATAAACTTGGATGCACTTGAAAATAACACCTTATTTTTTTTCGTTTGGTTTACATCCGGATACATTCATGAAGGTAACATTTACAAGAATAAAATCAACTGTATTGATTATATTTCATCAGAGTAAAAAGAATAATCAACGACCTTCCCAATGGAAGCTTATTACATTTATCGAGTTCGCAACGGAAGAATAAAACTAAATCCTAAGTTGTCTTCTCGTTTTTTCAACATAATCTTCCTTATAGAGAATGTTCATAGGGTCTTTAATCTGTGCGTCACCTGCATCAACTGTACGGTTGGGAGAGTGTCAATGCCCTACTCATAGTGATGGTTATCCTTTAAGATTAACAGTAATTCATAAGATTTATAAAAGCGATGTAAATGTTCTGATATGTCAAGTACTCCACATTATAAGGGTATCAATGCTCAATCAATTATATGAGATGCATGCCTAGCAAAGTATATGTGGTGTATCACACTTAGCGATCACCACAATGTAGAATATGATTAGAGTTATCTGACTCGCCCCGCATCCTATACTACGGAGATTCGCCGGCATGTCCCACATTTAACATTGTTTTACGCAGTTGTCCCAAGACGAACACCACACATGACCAGGTGAATCTCGCAACCCGGATTGGAGCGACTAAAGAGATAACCAACCCCCAAAAATCGGAAAAGGAACGACTAAGCGACATCCAGTTCCCCAAGAAAAATCAGATTGGAGCGACTAAGCGACCTCCAACCCCCAAAATCGAAAAAAGGAGCGACTAAGCGACACCTAATTCCCCAAACTGATGTGTCACTTATATAGAACGATTTACACACACCAACTGTTGCACTCTCACCCGAGAAACATGAAATCACATGTCACCCCAAGGCCATTACTGAAAACGAATTATATCCATGACATTTAATCGATCGTTAAAGGAGGGATTCCCAACATAGTACTTGCATCAAGAAAATATAAACTGAATTATGAAGAATATAATCTGAATCATGAAGGTTTTGGAATAGCAAGACACATGCCTAAGCCTCAAAGATAGACAACACGAGGCCAACATAATAAAAAGAAGAGTGACAATGGTCAACTTTGAAAAGGCCGAGCTATATGTCCTAGAGGGGGGGTGAATAGGACTATGCCAAATTAAAAAATAACAGCGAAATTTAAATAAATTAAATACATATAGCAATAGACAATTCCACAATGCTGAATTTAAAGACAACCTTAAATGAACGAGTATTGAGAGGTTGATACAGATGTTGTTCTAAGGACAACCTTACACCATAAAAACCAAGGGTTTATGGCAGGACAACCTTACACCATAAAAATCAAGGGTTTATGGCAGGACAACCTTACTAGAACGGTTTGTATATCAAAAACTCAAACTGATAAGAGGAATAAAGAAATAAATAGCAAGGAAAGAAATCTAAACTATTACAACATTCTCCACACTTGCATAAAAGAAATTATAACATTCTCCACAATGTAAAAAGGAAATTACAATCATCCACAAAAAGAAATAAGCAATCAATCCACAAGACCAGAAATTATAGTGGTTCGCTTGTGTGTACACCAACTGTTTAGAAAAACAGCCACACAACTACTCCACTCCTAATATCCTCACATAGTGGATATTAGCGTTCACTATGAAAATAGGTTTTTCTAGGTTCACATAAAACCCTCACAATTGTGTCTTTCAAGTGGGCTTACATAATTCAAAAAACCCACACTCTGAGTTTTCTGGATCACCTCAAACAAACCAAAACAGAGATTTTTCTGGCACAATCTCAATGAAACCAAAATACAGAAATTTACAATAATGTAAAATACCTGGATATTCTCTTTTTGATGCAGCCCTGAAGAACCAAATTGGAGTAGAAGTTCAACGTAGAAGTTCAATGTCCAAACTCACTTATGAAATGGTTGTAGGTTCTAAATTGATTTTAGATTTAAAGCACCCTGGGCTAGCTTGATTTGATTTTGATTCCAAGAAATAGGAATACTTCAATCCCTCTTTCAAATAAAATTGGAATGCGGAAATTTAAAATCAAATGCAAAGAAAGCTAATAAAAAAGAATATTAAATGAGCACAATATAGCTTAAAAAGATCACTAACTTATCTCTCAGAGTGGCGTATTGATTTAACTTGAATTCAATATGAAACTCTGAAATTCATGCTCTATTTATAAGTGAAGAAATCACCACGACTGGTCCTGAGGACACCACAACTGGTCGTAGGACCAACAGATTTTTGAAATTTTGATTGCGATAAGATAAAGTCGTTCCACGACTGGTCATAGGCCTTTCACGACCGGTCGAGAGACCTCCATGACTGGTCGTGACCTGTCTACGACTGGTCATATGGAACCAGATTTAGTTGCTGGACTTTGAGTCGAGACTGCAAGACTGGTCGAGAATGAGTCGAGCACTGTTCACACGACCGGTCGAGCTGTCTCCAAGACTGGTCGAGGCCTAACAAAAAATTTTAAAATTTTGTAACAAACTTAGGATTGGTCGAGGAATTCCTTGGACTAGTCAGGACAATGCTAGGACTAGTCGAACAGAGTCCAAGACTAGTCGAGAAACAGTCTATTCACTTATAAAATGATCTAATTGAATTATGTATTCAAAATGACCTACCCTATGGTCAATCTAGGGTCATTCATACCTTATACATGATGTATGAACATTGAAAGTTCTTTTCCTTCAGTTGATAGTTGATCTTTGAAGTTCATGAAGCTTGTGATCATTACATATGATGAAGCTTGAACTTGAAACTTCTGAAGCTTAAAATTGACTAACGTTGAAACTTGAACTTGAGTATCAAAATCTAGGAACGTTGTCTTGACTTTGTACGAAGCTTTGAAAATCTTGGACTCTTGAAGCTTGAAAGCTTGAATTCACAATTGATGTTGTACATGAACATGAACAAGTAATCTTACCTTTGAAGCTTTGGAACTAAAGAGACCCTTGTCCTTGAGAGATGCACAGACTTCATTATGTAGATGAGCTACACAAGACACAGATTCCAAGAGAGGTTTTGGCACTACAAAATTTGACAATTATAGGAGCTAGAAACCATAACACTTACAATCTCCCCCTTTGTCAAATTCGTGACAAAACACACTCCATACAAACATAAGCATTATATGCACAAAGAATCATGCACCAGTTATCAATTTGCATCAATTCCACCAACAATCAATTCCACCAATAATACTCCCCCTTAACTCCCCTTCACCAAAATAGAATCATTCACAAGCAATTTATCCATAATCCACAATCCATATATAATCCACATGCCATATACCAATATACCACAATCACCATATATTAAGCATGCCAAAATTCTCCCCCCTTTTGTCATAATATGATAAAGGAACGAATCAAGAAATAGAAGTGGAATTAGACAAAGAAGGAAGAATAAGAAGAGTATTGAGGAATAAATGATCAAGATAGTCAACATATTAAATCCAAAAGCAAGTCATGTTCAAACATAATTAACCAAGTTCAACCAAGTATAACCAAGTGAAACCAAGTTAAGTCAAGTATAACCTCACAAGACAAAAGAAATCCACGTATCATTAAAGTAATTACAAACTAAGATTAAAAAATACTAATCAGATCCTAAAGAGGGAGCAAGAATAGATGGACCAATTTGATGGAAACCCTTATTAATGCGCCTCATATATTTACGCATATAAACAAATTGATAATCCTGGGTTACACGAATCTGAGCCACCTGTTCCTTAAGAGTATTCAACCTCTCAGCGAAATTAGAAGGCTGATAATCAGGGTCAGCCTCAGAATCTGATTCGATCTCATAAAAAATATCATCCATGTTAATGTTATCTGGAGGTAAATCACCAACTTCTTCTTCATTTGCGGCATCATTTCCACCAGCACCTACATTGACTTGGCCTGCGGCTAACCTCAAATTCATCTTGTTTATATTTAAATTGTTGAAAATAAGGTGTTGAATAGGAGCCTCTCCAACAGGCATAACCACTAACATATGGGTGGCCAACACAGTCATAAGATATGCAAAAGGGATATCACTGTGTCCAGGATGGAGACGAAATTGTATGATGGAATGGCAGATTAAAGAAGGAAGACATACAGATGTACCGGAGATGATGGAATGCAGAATCTGAACTATGAAAGAGGTGAGTTTGGTTTTGTTACCAGAACATGGATAAAGATTTGAAATAAATATCCTGTGAAGGACCCTGTATCTGGGTAACAAATACCTTTTTTTTTTTTTTTTTTTTTTTTTTTTATAGGTGTCGATCTAGATGTTGAAGGACCACGTGAACTTTTCTTTTTTACCTCTACCTTCCATTTGCAATTAGGAAATCAAGGAATCAAAAGGTTACAAAAGAAGTAGAGTGGATTTTCTCAAAATCAGATTTTGGAGAAGAAAACCCCAAAAACCTCAATGAAACAAGAAATAAATCACTCCAAAGATGAAAAAGAAGTGATATGAACTTGAATCTATAAGATAAATGGAAATAAAACACTAACCTTGAAGAACTATGGAGATGGGTTCGACCAGTTGAGCTAGGACCCGTTGGAGAAGAAACCCAAATGAAGAAAAAAGAGTTTTTCCCCCAAATAAACATCAAACCCGTGTTATACGACTGGTCGAGTATGTACTCGACTGGTCGTGCACAACAAAAAATAAGCATTTTTCTTAAAATTTGCAATTTTAAGCAAATAAAATAACAAATGTATACAATATAATACAGAAATGTATGAATAATCAATTCAAATTGCACATACCAAGATCAAATTTCAAGTTAGAAAACCTTCTTTTGTCGAGCGGTTTTGTGAAAATGTCAGCAAGTTGAGTCTCGGTCGGAATGTATTCTAAAATAATTGTCTTTTTTTCCACTAATTCACGAATGTAGTGATATCTAATGTTAATGTGCTTAGTTCGTGAATGCTGGATTGAATTTTTAGATATATTAATTGCACTGAAATTATCACAATATAAAACCGTAGAATCCTGTGCAATTCCGTAATCGCTTAACATTCTTTTCATCCATACAAGCTGAGTGCATGCATTACCCGCTGCAATGTATTCAGCCTCAGTGGTAGAGAGCGATATGGAACTTTGTTTCTTACTTTGCCAAGAAACTAAACAGTTCCCAACATAGAAATAACCACCACTGGTTGATTTTCTATCATCAACGTTACCAGCCCAATCAACATCAGTGTAACCAGCTAATTGAACACTAGTATCATGTGGATACCAAAGACCCAAATTAGCTAAACTTGCGACATATCGCATAATCCGCTTAACAACAGTTAAATGTGACTCTTTAGAGTCAGATTGATATCTAGCGCCAATCCCTACGCTAAATGCAATATCAGGTCGACTTGCAGTTAAATACAACAAATACCTATCATATTGTGATACAATTTAGGATCCACTTTCTTACCTATAGAGTCCTTTGAGAGTTTTAGAGTCGTACTCATAGGAATATCAAAATTTTTCTCATTCTCTAATCCAAACTTTTTAACTAAGTTCAGAGCATATTTGGTTTGAGAAATAAAGAAACCATCAGGTTGCTGTTTAACTTGCAACCCAAGAAAATAATTTAATTCTCCAACCATGCTCATTTCGAACTTAGATTTCATAAGATCTGCAAACTCAATAGTCATGTTAGCACAGGTAGATCTATAAATAATATCATCAACATAAATTTGTACTATTGAAATGTGATCATTATGTTTCTTTACAAACAGAGTCTTATCAACACTTCCCATTATAAAGTTATGACTTAGTAAAAGCTTGTTTTAAACTGTACAGAGCCTTTTTTTAGGCGATAGACATGATCAACATTCTTAGAATCTTCAAAACTTATTGGTTGTTCAACATACACTTCTTCATGCAAATCACCATTTAAAAAAGCACTCTTTACATCCATTTGATAAATTTTGAACTTTCTAAAGCAAGCAATGGATATAAATAGTCTGATTGATTCAAGACGAGCTACTAGGGCAAAGGTTTCATCATAATCGATGCCTTCAATTTGAGTGTACTCTTGTACAGCCAGTCTACCCTTGTTTCGAATTATATTACCAAGTTCATCAGACTTATTTTTGAAAATCCACTTAGTTTCAATAATATGTTTATCTTTTGGTCTAAGAACTAAGTACTAAACATCATTTCTAACAAATTGATTAAGCTCTTCTTGCATCGCAACTATCTAGTTTTCGTCAGTAAGAGCTTCTTTTACGTTAGCCGGTTCTATCTGAGATTTAAAACACACATAGTTACACACATTTTCTAGTTGTCTCCGAGTGTGTACACCAGTGAGAGGGTTTTCAAGAATTTGATTAGTTGGATGGTCTTTAACAGTCTTCAGTTCAGAGTTATTTTGACATGATGAAGAATCTGGTTTATCAATTAGAAGTACTTCATCATTATCTGAACTTGAGATAGGTGTATTCAAGTGATCGTCAATAACCACATTAATTGATTCTTGAATTACACCGGTCCTCTTATTAAGAACCCGATATGCTCGACTATTTAGAGAATACCCTAAAAATATCCCTTCATCACTTTTGGTGTCAAACTTACCCAGATTTTCTTGGTCACGTAAAATGTAACACTTGCTGCCAAAACTCGAAAGTATTTGATAGTAGGCTTCTTATCAAACCACATTTCATAAGCCGTTTTACCGTTTGATTTTCTAGTATAAACACAGTTAATTATATAACATGCAGTATTTACGGCTTTGGCCCAAATATTTTTAGGGAGCTTCATAGTGTTTAAAATTATATTTGCCATTTCTTGAAGCACTCTATTTTTTCTTTCTACTACACCATTTTGTTGTGGTGTTTTGGGTGCAGAGAATTCATGTGATATTCCCTGATCATTGCAAAACTTCTCAAAACCGCTATTATCAAATTCTGATCCATGATCGCTACGGATCTTACAGACTTGAGTCTCTTTTTCAGTTTGGATACGTCTAAGTACCCTTTTAACTTCATCGAGAGTTTCTGATCTGTCTCTTAAGAAGACTACCCAAGTATATCTGGTAAAGTCATAAACAACTACCAGTATGTACTTTTTGCCACTTGACTCTCCATTCTAGTTGGTCCAATAAGATCCATATGGAGGAGTTCAAGCGGTTTAGATGTGGCATTGGAGTCCACTTTTTTGTGAGAACTCCTAGTTTGCTTACCAATCTGGCATTCGCCATATATTTTATCTATTTTTTATATTTTAGGTAGGCCTCTTACTAACTCTCTCTTTGCTCAATCTATACAAGTTACGGTAGTGTACATGTCCAAGGAGTTTATGCCATAACTCGGTCTCATTGGTATGGACCTTGTAACATGATAAATTAGATGAGTTAGAGTCACTTACAATAGAGCAGTTTTCAGAAGTTCTGCGACCAGTTAATATTACAGAACCGTTTTTTATTTAAAATTTCACACCCTAGGTTTGAAAATTTTACACTATGATTTTTATCGCATATTTGAGAAATGCTTAATAAGTTGTGTTTTAAACCTTCTACATATAAAACATTCTCAAATAAAGGGAGGTTAGAAAGTTGAACCGTACCTTAGCCAATAATCCTGCAGTTGCTACCATCACCAAATGTGACTGAACCACCAGTCATGTCTTTAAGATTGGTGAACAGACCTTTGTCACCAGTCATGTGCCTGGAGCATCCATTGTTTAGGTACCACTTTGAATGGCTTGAAGCTTTGAAAGCCATGTGGGCAACCAAGCAAGTAACCTTATGAACCCATTTCATTACAGTTTTGGGTTTAGGAGTATAGTTGGTCTTCTTGTGTTTGTAGTTGATATAACACCGACCCTTTGAGTTAGATTTTAAGAGCTCCTTAAGTAAATCAACAATTTTCTCAGCTAAAGGATTACGATTCTAATTTTTATAGTTGATATGGTTGCTTTTAGGTTTTAAGGATTGAAAAGTTTTAGTATTTTAAAAAAAAAATTTGATTTAGACTTTTCCCTTTTGAGTTTGAAGACTCTCCTTTCACAAACTTAGGAGGAGTATTCTTATGTTTGGGAGGAGTATTTTTGTTGTAGCCTAAACCGGATCGGTCGGCACATTTTTTGGATCCGGATAATAGTTTTTCTAACTTAGGATCACCTTGGGCATACCTCCATGTATCCTTTAAACTCAAAAGTGAAGAGACTTCAAGTTTTAGTTTTTCATTTTCAGATTTTAGATTTTCAATAAGGGAGGTTTTGAAATCTAAATAACATTTAGTTTTTTCAAAACAATCTGAAATGTGGGATTTTTCTAAAACAAGAGTATCAAAAATTCTTTAAGTTTCAAAAACTTTTCTTTCTGAAGTTTTAGTTTTACCGCAATTTTACAACTTTCCTTGTATAGGACATTATAAGAATCTTGAAGATCTTCTTCATTTTCATGATCACTATTCAAATTTTCTTCACTAGTTGAATCATCATTATCTGAAAAAGTGAACTTGGCTAGAGTCATAAGGGCTTTGACTTAATTACCCGACTCGGTTTCAGAATCTTCTGATTCGAAGAGGCTTCAGTGCCAGAAGATTCATCCCAAGTAGCCAACATACCTTTCTTTTTAGGTTTATCCTTTTTAAGACACTTGTTCGCTAAATGCTCATATTCATGGCAGTTGTAACATTGACTATCTTTTAAAGATTTTCAAGTTTTAATTTAGATATTTTCTTATCATTAGATTTTTGAAAATCAACCCTCTTTTTACTTTTAAAAATCTTATAAAATTTTTTGCTAAAAGGGACATATCATCTTCAGAATTTTCTAAATCAGAATTACTATTTTCTTGAGAAATACATTTAGAAGATTTAAGGGTGATGGATTTACCTTTAGGAGCTTTAAAGTTTAACTCATAGGTCTGTAGTGACCCAACTAATTCTTCTACCCTCATATTGTCCGTATCACAAAGTTCCTGGATCGAAATCACCTTTGAATTGAACCGTTCAGCTAATGAGCATAGTATCTTTGCACAGACTTTACTTTCTGGGATTTTATCACCGAGACCCCACATAGAGTTAACAATGTCATTTAATCTAGTATAAAAGTCCATGAAAGTTTCACTTTCCTCCATATGTATTTCCTCAAATTTGGTTGTGAGGATTTGGACTTTAGATTTCTTGACAATTGATGTTCCCTCGTGTGTCATTTCTAAAATATCTCAGGCTTGCTTTGCAGTATCACATGATATAATTCTTTTGAATTCATCCGGTGATAGTGCGTAAGTTATTACATTTAGTGATTTTGCATTGGCACTACTCTCACTTTTCTGAAGTGTGGTCCAAGAGAAGTAAGGTGTAACTCTCATAGTTTTGGATCCATCGATGCCAGTTACTTCAGTCGTAGGAGGGGTCCAATCAGTAACTGTGGCTTGCCACACGCTCTCATCCATGAATTTTAAGAAAATTCTCATCCTGGCTTTCCAATAGGTGTAATTGGAGCTATTAAATGGTGGAGGCCTAGTGAGTGATAGGCTATCAAAATTTGACATCTTACAAAGCTCAGATCGATTAGCTCAGGAAATTCATCCAAAAAGTAATAACAATAAAAACGAGCTATTAGGCTTTGATACCACTTGAAAAGGCCGAGTTATATGTCCTTGGAGGGGGGGGGGGTGAATAGGACTATGCCAAATTAAAAAAATAACAGCGGAATTTAAATAAATTAAATACAGATAGCAATTGACAATTCCACAATGTTGAATTTAAATTAAACACAACCTCAAATGAATGAGTATTGAGAGGTTGATACAGATGTTGTTCTAAGGACAAACTTACACCATAAAAACCAAGGGTTTATGGCAGGATAACCTTAATAGAACGGTTTGTGTATCAAAAACTCAAACCGATATAGAGGAATAAAGAAATAAATAGCAAGGAAAGAAATCTAAGCTATTACAACATTCTCCACACTTGCATAAAAGAAATTATAACATTCTCCACAATGTAAAAAGGGAAATTACAATCATCCACAAAAGAAATAAATAATCAATCCACAAGACCAGAAATTATAGTGGTTCGCTTATGTGTACACCAACTGTTTAAAAAAATAGCCACACAACTACTCCACTCCTAATATCCTCACACAGTGGATATTAGCGTTCACTATGAAAATAGGTTTTTCCAGGTTCACCTAAAACCCTCAAAATTGTGTCTTTTAAGTGGGCTTACACAATTCAAAAACCCCACACTCTGAGTTTTTTAGATCACCTCAGACAAATCGAAACAGAGAGATTTTTCTGGCACAATCTCAATGAAACCAAAATACAGAAATTTACAATAATGTAAAATACCTGGATATTCTCTTTTTGATGCAGCCCTGAAGAACCAAATCGGAGTAGAAGTTCAACGTAGAAGTTCAATGTTCAAACTCACTTATGAAATGGTTGTAGGTTCTAAATTGATTTTAGATTTAAATCACCTTGGGCTAGCTTGATTTGATTTTGATTCTAAGAAATGGGAATACTTCAATCCCTCTTTCAAATAAAATTGGAATGCGGAAATTCAAAATCAAATGCAAAGAAAGCTAATAAAAGAGAATATTAAATGAGCACAATATAGCTTAAAATGATCACTAACTTATCTTGTAGAGTGGCGTATTGATTTAGCTTGAATTCAATATGAAACTCTGAAATTCGTGCTCTATTTATAAGTGAAGAAATCACGTTCATGACTGATCTTGAGGACACTACGACTGGTCTTGAGGACACCACGACTGGTCGTAGGACTAACAAATTTTTAAAATTTTGAGCGCGGTAAGATAAAGCCGATCCACGACTGGTCGTAGGCCCTTCATGACCGGTCGAGGGACCTCCACGACTGGTCGTGTGGAACCAGATTTAGTTGCTGGACTTTAAGTCGAGGCTGCAGGACTAGTCGAGAACGAGTCGAGCATTGTTCACACGATCGTTGAGCAGTCTCTAAGACTGGTCGGGGCTTAACACAAAATTCTAAAAATTTGTAACAAACTTAGGACTGGTCAAGGAATTTCTTGGACTGATCGAGCTAGTGCTAGGACTAGTCGAACAGAATCCAAGACTAGTCGAGAAATAGTCTATTCACTTATAAAATGATCTAATTGAATTATGTATTCAAAATGACCTACCCTATGGTCAATCCAGGGTCATTCATACCTTATACATGATGTATGAATGTTGAAACTTCTTTTCCTTCAGTTGATAGTTGATCTTTGAAGTTCACGAAGCTTGTGATCATTACACATGATGAAGCTTGAACTTGAAACTTCCGAAGCTTGAAATTGACTAACGTTGAAGCTTGAACTTGAGTATCAAAATCTAGGAATGTTGTCTTGACTTTGTACGAAGCTTTGAAAATCTTGAACTCTTGAAGCTAGAAAGCCTGAATTCATAATTGATCTTGTACATGAACATGAACAAGTAATCTTGCCTTTAAAGCTTTTGAACTAAAGAGACCCTTGTCCTTGAGAAATGCATAGACTTCATTATGTAGATGAGCTACACAAGACACAGATTCCAAGAGAGGTTTTGGCACTAAAAAATTTGACAATTATAGGAGCTAGAAACCATAACACTTACAAACTCAACAAAAGAAGAGTAGCAATGGTTAACTCAATAGATAGTTAGTGGCAAGGGCCAACTCAATAACAAGAAGAGTGGCAAAGGCGAGCTCAAATAAAGAGACGAGTGGTAGGGCCATCTCAATAAATTTGATAAGGTAGGGCAATGCTTGTATCCATGGCCTCACATAAATTCAGAGGAATCACTTGTATTTGGCATCATGCCATAATCCCAAAGGGCCAATAGTTGTAAGGATATTAACCAAATCAATTGATAGGATAATTCCCAGAAATATATAAACATGAAAGGTGGAATAATTCACATCATTAAAGACATGAAAATGTAGAAAAATTCATATTGTAAAAGGTACGAAAGAGGCCAATAATTGATGGTGAAACATATAATAGCATGGAAGATTCAAAATGATATGTAAAAGGAATACATGTAAAGGCAAGATCAAATTCATGAAGGCACGTATAAAAGAAGGATGAATTTTGTTGATGCAGATTTTTGATACACCTCCTTCTTCATCCGTCACCTGCACAAGGAAGACGTAAAAGGGGACCCTGGCTAAGGTCGGGGAACCTCTGATGCTTAAGTCAGTAACTGGGTTGAGAAGAAGGTTTTTTTTAGAGGTTATTTCTGCGTACCTTTCACCTTGGAGGTCTCCTGTATTTATAGGAATGGGAGGCCCCCAGCGTACAGGGATTCTTCTCCTGGTCTCCTGGAGATTTGATTTTGATATGCTTTTGGACTTTATCCGATCCCGAGATCTTCGGGACCGGAAATCCTTCCACTGGATTCTCAGGACAATGTTTTTGTTTACACCGTCTCTTCCTTGCTCGGCTCGGCCTTAGCTGACCCTAATAATATGAGCCTCGACTGGCTGCAAAGATAGGGCTATTTGGCCTTCTGTCGGATGAGACGAAATCAGTTTTGGACTGATGTCCTTCTTTAATCCGATAGCCGACCTAGTAATCGACCTTATGTGGTTCGGTTTTACGGTCGAACAGGGGGCTTCTAGCATTTGGACCTTGATCGGTCCCTTTAGACATTGTTGCCTCATCAGCTGAGTCAACTTCATGTGTCTTATGTATTTCACCTATGGCTTTTGACTCTTTAAGCGTCGGTCAAGATTTATTTCCTACCAATCTGAGCTAAGTCTCTCATTTAGGCTCCATCTTCTCTTGATCTGACCTGTTACCTCGGACCTTCGGGCAGTGTCAGTAAAGTTGGTCCATTCCATAGCCGAGTCTCCGGACTTGGAGTATTTTTTCCCAACAGTAAGCCCCCTTACTCCTAGTGTCAGCCTGGTCAACATTAAGGAGTAATGAGTTTTTGAGTCAGTTTGCACTGGGGACCGAAGTTATGATGGAGCATTTAATGCCTCTTGTATCATCCTCAATGGGCGTAGGTTCGATGCTCGAGGTTGCATGAGCGAACAGCCGTCAAAACATTTAGTCCGCTTATAAGCATCGAATGCGTGACGAGGGAATTACTTGCGTCAATCGGCGTGCGCCACGTGTCGGGCGAGGGAGTCGAAACAGGCATTGATTCGACTCCTCCTTAAATTCCTATGCCACGTGGCAAAGCTATAAAAGGAGGAGCGGGACTAATTTCCTCATTTTCGCTCGTCCGTCTTCTTCCTGCCCTCTTTCTTCTTTCTTTCTTTTTCCCCTTCTTGCGTTCACTGTCCTCACGTTTCGCCATTTTCTCCATTGTTTCTATTTTCCTTTCCCTTTGCTGTCCACTGTCAGTATACTTTTCGCCTCTCCTGTGAGTTTCCTTCCCTTCCTCTCCTTTCCTTTTCTGTTTTAATGGATTCTTCAAATCCCCGGGAGGGATTTTTTGGTGATGAGGACGAAACGAGACATTTACGGGATGTCTCGGAATCACCCACATTGCTGACGGAGATGGCGATTAGCGCTAATGAAGCTTTCTAATTCTCTGAACGAGTGTCCGCGACTTCAGCAGAACGCCCTGCTCAAGCAGGTCCTTCTGGTCTGATTACTGCCCCTGGCAGGCCTACCCCTTATTTTCCTGGGGATGACCTAGAAGAAGAGGAAGAGGAGTTTGAGGAGCTCGCTAAATCGGTTCCTCTTAGAAGGTCGGCTAGACCCGTTGAATCAGCAGAGAAGTGGGAGATGTTGCCGAGGGAGGAGAAGTCGGAGACTATCAGAGGGGTCCGGTTCCTTCGGTTTTAACTGAAGCGGATTTGGACAGAATCCGAGTTGGGTATCATGTCCCCGACTCAGTTATTATTCGTCTCCCCCTCCCGAGTGAATTGCCCAACCATCCTCCTGGGATGGTCGCGATCTTCCAAGTCGCCATGTAATGTGGCTTGCACCTGCCCCTTCAACCCGTTGCTCGGGCTTTTCTTTCCCGGCTTCGAATGGCTCCCAGGCAAATAGTTTTGAGTGGATGGAGGAACTTATTCGGGTGTTCAGTGTTATGGGCTGAGGCAGAACAACCCCCACTGACCATGGATGAGTTCCTATATCTCTACCAAGTACGTCCAAACCCTCAGCAGCCCGGTTGGTACTTTTTGAGCGCTTGGTGGAATAAGGGCGGCTCTTTGATAATCGACCCTCCTACCTCTAACAAGCACTGGAGAGAGGTGGTTCTGGGTGTGCAGTCACTGGGAGACTACCGAGTCTAGGCTTTTTGAACTTCGCGTTCCTCGGGCATTTTCTGAAGCAGGTGACTCGGCATGTCCTTTCTGTGTCTTTTATTGCTACGATTCTTCTGAGTCTGACTCAACACGTCTTGCAAATCTTCCCAAGAAAAGGCCGTAGTTAGGGGCCAACGCTATAGCTTGGATCAGGGAACTAAAGGCGCTAAGTCCGGAAGATCAGTCTTGGAAGAATCTTCTTCAGCCAAAGCGTCTTCTTCTCTTGGGATTAGATTCTGCCATGACAGGTATCCTCTATTTGCTCTGACGCACTTCTTTTAACTATTTACTTAATCATGTCCTTCTTCTGATGCAGATATGGCTGAGGCTTGGCCCCTTCTTAAGCCTGCTTCCAAGATGAAGGCTCCTCCGAGGTCGGTGCTTCTATCAGAGCCTCGACCTTCGAAGAAGGCAAAGACGACTCCAAAAGCTAAGGAGCCATCTGCCCCTGCCGCTTCTGCCTTGGTTGTCCCGACTGTGGTCGTGCTCTCTGACCTTGAAGAGAGGCCGGAGGATATGGAGGTGGTTCCTGCCGAGGCCCAGGTAGCTCCTGAGCCAGGATCGACTTCCAAGCAGGTCCCTGGACAGAGGGAGGATCAGAGAGGGGAGGCTTCAAGGGGGGAGATGACTCATCAGGAGCCTTCACCCTTCGAGAAAATCATGTCGGGGATGGTCCCTTGGGCCATCTCTCATGGGATCGAAAGGGACTTTGCTACTCTCTACAATGCTCCCTCGACGTAAACTCTTGGTCACGAGGCGAAGATACTCCTTGAGGTAATGTTTGCAATCTCCTTCTTAGTCTAGGTGATTCGGTTTAACTTTTACATTCTCCTTTTGCAGTTGGCCCCTTATTTGGTTAAGGCCTGCTCAGATCTGACCACAGCTTAGAAGCAGACAGCCGAGGCAGAGGCAAAAGTTGAGGCTGCTTTAACTCAGGCTGGTGTTTTGTCGGGTGATTTGGGACTCCCTAGGAAGGACGCCAATGACACCAAGGCTGAATGTGCTCGCATGGCTTTGCTACTAACAGAGGCTCAAAAAGAGACTCGGTGAATCCATCAGGCTCATGCCTATTGCGCGGATAAGTTGGCTCGGACTAAGGCTGAGGCCGAGGCGACTCTTTAAAGGACCATGGACGAGGCCAGGGAGGCGAAGGAGGCCAAGGATCGGGCCGTTGAGGCCTTTATCGAATCCCAAGAGTTTGAGGAAGAGAGGGATTGCTTGTATCAGAGTGGGTACACAGCTTGTATTCATCTGATGAAGCGGTCTTTTCTCGACCTTGATCTTTCGGGATTTGATGAAGGTGCCTCTGGATCCGAAGGGCCGGAAGCTGAGGCCGCCGAGTCTGCTGATGTTGTGGCTGGGGTCAAGGTCGAGGCAGCTCCTGGGGTTGCTGAGATTGCTCCAAGTGATGGTAGCCGAGTCTAAACTACTTAGCTCCTGGTGAACCTTAGAGCTAGATTTTCGGTACCATCATCAGCTCTATTTTTGGCACTCACACCAGCTCTTCAAGCAGACCGAGCTCCGGGGCAGGCTCGAGAGTATCTTCAGCTGAGGATGTTTTGGTACCATCATCAGCTTCATTTTGGCACTCACACCAGCTCTTTAAGCAGACGAAGCTCCAGGGCAGACTCGAGAGTATCTTCAGCCGAGGAAGAAGCTCATCTATTACGACCAACCTTTTCTTTTGTTTCTAAGACCTTTACTCTATCAATGTAATGTTGAAGCAAGATGTAACTCAATGTGACGAACGCACTGATAAATGAATATACTCACTTTTCTTCACCTTGACTCAGTTTACATGCTTGTCATTTTTTTTAGCGCTCTGCTAGGCCGACCTAGGGATAGTAGATCTTTAGATGCTCGACATTCCACAGATGAGGTAGCAACTGTCCAGTTAGGTCTTCCAATATGTACGTTCCTGGTCGGATGGTGCTTGAAACGATATAGGGTCCTTCCCAATTGGGTCTTAATGTGCCTGCACCAACTTCCTTTGTATTTAAGAACATTTTTTGGAGAACCATGTCCCAGACTCGAAATTGCCTGACCTTAACTCGGGTATTTTAGAACCGAGCTACTTGTTGTTGCTGAGCCATCATTCGTAACCGAAAATTTTCTCTTTGTTCATTCACAAGATCGAGTCCGAGGGCTAAGAGTTCTCCGTTATCTTCTTCATTGAATGAACTAACTCGGGCCGAAGGCAACCCGATCTCGACTGGGGTGACAACTTCTGAGCCATAAGAAAGGGAGAAGGGAGTCTCTCCTGTAGCGGTTTGAGCCGTGGTTCGGTATGCCCACAATATCTTTGGGAGTTCTTCAGCCCAAGCTCCCTTGGCTCGGTCGAGCTTGGTTCGGAGATGCTGTTTGATGATCTTATTGACCACCTCAACCTGTCCGTTCGTCTGAGGATGGTGGGGCGATGAGTACACATTTCTAATTCCGAGATTGTCACACATCTCTCGAAAGCTCTTATTGTCGAGCTGCTTCCCATTGTCAGTAATAATAGTCCGAGGTATACCGAACTGATAGACAATGTTTTTCCATACAAAATTCGTAATCTTTTGTTCGGTTATCTTCGCCAATGGCTCTGCCTCGGCCCACTTTGTAAAATAATCTACTGCCACGACAGCGAACTTAGTTTGACCTTTCCCCATAGGAAGTGGTCCGATTATGTTAATCCCCCATTGTGCAAAGGGCCAAGGACCGGACATGGGAGTCAGTTCTTAAGGAGGTTGTCTCGGGATGGCCGCAAATTGTTGGTATTTATCGCATCTCTAGACGAGCTTACGAGCGTCATGCTGGATAGTCGGCCAGTAATATCCCTGACGTAAGACCTTGTGTGCGAGTGATCATCCTCCTAAATGATTTCTACAGATCCCTTCGTGGATTTCCCACAACACGTAATCGCTTCACCGGAATTCGGGCATCGTAAGAGGGGAGCATAGTAGCCTTTCTTGTAAAGCACCCCGTTGAGCTTGGTAAAATGGGAAGCTCGGATCTTGAGACGCCAGGCCTCAGCACGATCGTCGGGCGACTCTCCCTTGTCGAGGTATCGGACAATCAGTTCGAGCCAAGAAGGTTCCAAATCAATTGTATGTACGGTCGAGTTAAGTGGTTCATTGATACTCGGCTTAGCGACATACTCGATTGGAACGGACCTAGGTATGTCGTCTTCGTCGGCAGAGGCGAGTTTCGCTAATAGATCGGCTTTGGCATTTTTTGTTCGAGGGATCTGAGTGATGACACAAAGCTGAAGCTGCAAATTAGTTCCTTAGCTTTCTATATATACGCTTTCAATTGTTCTTTTCGTGTTTGATACACGCTGGTGACTTGATTAACGACTAGCTATGAATCACTGAAAACGTTGAGGTGCGTGACATCTAAACTAGCCGTGAGTCGGAGGCCGAGCAATAAAGCTTCATGCTCTGCTGTATTGTTCGAGGCTTAAAATCTGAGTCTTAAGGCATACTGTATGTAAGTTTGATCGGGAGTTTCCAGCACTACTCCTGCCCCGCTTGCCTTAGAGTTGGAGGAGCCATCGACATACAGCTTCCAAGGGATTGGGTCGGGCGCTGACTCGGTGGAAGCGGTTGTCGATTGCTCGGTAACATGCTATATTGTTGAATCGGCTTTTGGTGTCACCTCAGCAATGAAGTCAGCCATGGCTTGCCCTTTGATCACTGCTCTTTGTTTATACTGAATGTCGAATTCGCTGAGTTCAATCGCCCACTTTGTAAGTCGGCCGGATGCTTTCAGTTTTTGTTGAATTTGACACAGCGGGAGATCGGTCATGACGATAATAGTATGAGCTTGAAAATATGGCCGAATTCGTCGTGAGGAGACTACCAAAATTAGGGCCACTTTTTCCACGAGAGGATATCTTGTCTCTGTCAGTAGCAGTGCTTTGCTGACATAGTAGACCGGTAGTTATTTTCCTTCGTGCTCCCGCATCAGGGCCGAGCTAACCGCTGCCTCAGATACTGCAAGATACAACAGTAGGGCTTCTCCCGATTCGAGTTTTGATAAGAGAGGTGGAGATCCAAGATAAGATTTCAATTGCTGGAACGCTGCTTCGCACTCTTCCGTCCAATCCACCGTTTGTCGTCCCTTCAATTGTCTGAAGAACGAGAGACATTTATCGGTGGCTCGGGAGAGGAAACGGTTGAGTGCCGCTACTCGTCCAGTCAATCTTTGTATGTCTTTTATGATTTTCAGAGACTCCATGTCGAGCAATGCCTTAATTTTTTCCAGGTTCGTCTCGATTCCTCGCTGACTGACTAGGAATCCAAGGAACTTTCCAGAGCTTACACCAAAGGCACACTTACTCGGGTTTAATTTCATTTGGAACTTGCGCGAGATCAGGAACATTTCTTCTAGGTCGGCTATATGGTCGGCCGCGTGTACACTTTTGACGAACATGTCGTCAATGTATACTTCCATGGTTCGGCTGATCAACCGAGCAAAGATTTTGTTCACTAATTTTTGATAAGTTGCTCCAACATTTTTCAAACCAAATGGCATCACTCAGTAACAATAAAGACCTTTATCGGTGACAAAGGTGGTCTTAGATTTATCAGACTGATGCAGTACAATTTGATTATACCCTAAATAAGTGTCCATAAAACTAAGAAGTTCATGCCCCGCAGTGCTATCCACCAACTGATCGATCCTCGGAAGAGGAAAGCTATCCTTTGGGCAGGCTCTATTTAGGTCAGTATAATCAATACAAAAACGCCACTTTCCATTAGCTTTCTTCACAAGTATGACATTGGCTACCCATTCTGGGTAATATATCTCTTATATGAATTTGCCCTTGAGGAGCTTGCTGACCTCTTCTTCAATGATAGCGTACCTTTCAGGACCTAGTGGACGTCGCTTCTGTCGGATCGACCTGTAGGTCGGATCGATATTGAGTTGGTGAGTGATTACTGATGGATCGATTCTCGGCATGTCTTCATGGCTCCATGCAAACACATCAGTGTATCGTCGGAGCAGGGCTATCGGATTGTCTTTCAAAGGAGACTGTAGAGACGAGCCAATCTGTACCATTTTGAATTCATCTGTTTCGACCAAAGGTACTGAGACAAGGTCTTCCACCGGTTGTCCTCGTTCGTGAGTTCTGACACGAGGATCCAGTGACTCAATCATAGATACCTTGGCTGGAGCTTTTACGGCGGTCGCGTAGCAACGTCTTGCGTCTTGCTGATCTTCTTTAACGACTCCTACTCCTGACTCAGTCGGGAATTTCATGGAGAGGTGATATATGGATACAACGGCCTGAAGAAGACTGAGAGAGGGTTGGCCGAGTATAGCATTGTAAACAGATGATTGATCGACTATCAGAAAGCCGACCATCACTGTTGTCTGATGTGGAAGGTTTCCAGCAGTAAGTGGCAGCGAAATGACTCATTCTGGGAGTATCTGTCCTCCTGAGAATCCGATCAATGTGGTACGAACCGACCGCAATGCCAATCGTTCAACACAAATTTTGTCGAACGCCTGGGCGAATAGCATGTCGGCAGATGATCCTGTGTCGACGAGTATGTGGAACACCCTTCGATTCGCAATGGTGAGAGTAATGACTAATGCTTCATCATGGGGATGGTGAATGCCTCGAGCGTATTCATCGGTAAATGAGATAATATTTTTCTCTTTTCTTTTCTTTTGGAGGTCGAGCTATGATTAGGATTTCGGACTCGGGTCGACTGATGCTTCTGGCGTGATTTTTACGAGCATTGTTCGAATCGCCCCCGCCTTGGAGACCACCGATGATAGTTTGAATTTCCTCCGTGGGTCGGTTGTCACCCGAACGTTCTTCAGTTGTCCCGGTTCTTTCGATGTGCTCTGAGTCAGCCATCTCGGATGAGTATTTCAATCTCTTCCTTTAGATGAAAACAGTCACTCGTACTATGGGCATGATTGCGATGGTAGTGCCAATATTTATCTTTATTTCGGCGGTTTGGATTACTTCGAAGCTTATTCGGCCAACTGACAAATCTTTCACCCTTGATTTCCATCAACACTTGCTCATGAGGCTTGTTGAGTGGGGTATAGGTAGAAAACTTTCGATCGGGCCATTTCCCCGACTTTCGTTCATCGTGCATTCGGTCATCCTTACGCTTCTTTGCTCCGATCGAGTCAACTTCCTTTTTGGCTGACTCTTTAGCTGGGGCTTTTGCATTTTGAGCGGCCTCACGCAAATTCCTTGTTTCCTTGGCGTCCGTGTACTTATCCGACCGAGTCATGAATTCAGCTAAGGTCTCAGGCAGATTCTTATACAGGGATGCCAGAAACGGCTTGTCCCTAACACCCTACATGATAAAATTGAGTGTTGTTTCTTCCAAATGCTTCCAGACTTGGAGCGACTCAAAATTGAAGCGTTTGATATAGTCTTTCAGCAGTTTTCCCTTCTTCTGAACTATGTTGTTCAGATGCGCAGGGGGCTTTAATTTCTTCTTCCCACCAATGAAATTGGTGAGGAAGGCATCATTGAGTTCTGCGAACTTGCTGATGGACTTTGGTTTTAGCTGCTTGAACCAAAGTCGGGCTACGTCGGCTAAGGTGAGGGAGAAAGCTTGGCACGTTACTGCATCCGAAGCATCATGCAGTTCCATATACGTTCAGAAGCATTCGATGTGCTCTGTTGGGTAGGTTTTGCCTGTGAAAGGCGTAATCTGCGGGAGGCGAAACCTTTTCGGCAACCGAGCTTGCATTACTTCCTCAATGAATGGAGATGCTTTTATTTCGGTCCTGGTTAAGTGTGTATCCCGACTGTGCTTCATGTCCGCCATTTCTTCTAGCACCTCTTTTTTAAAGTCCTGAAGGTCAGCTTTCTAAGGTTCGTTGCTTTCTGCCACACCTTCAACCGGAGGCCGGCTGCGCCTTCTCCGATCTATCTCGTGTCAGAGATCAGTGGGAGGTAGCACGACAATCGCGGAATGAGCAGGCGTTAGCTCGGGGGTCCATGGGGATGAGTCGACTGTGCTAGTGACTGCGGGGCAGTGGGCTGAGGGTTGACAATTTGTTGCGAAACGTTCATAGCCTGTCCTTGTTGAAGCTGTTGAGTTTGTTGACGATGCATCTGCTCCAACATTTGTTTCATAACATTTATGTCAGCTCTGAGCTCCTGGATCTCCCATTCCAACCGTCCATTTTCTCGATTCCGTTGGGTATTCCTAGTTACAGCAGATGTTGCCGGACGAGCCGCGGAACCTTGTTGATCGTCAGGTTGCTTTTGAGCTCCCTGTGCCCCATCTGGACCTGATGGTCCAGTGTTATCAGCCTCATTTGGTTTGCTAGGACTAGTTTTTCTTGTTCTCGCCATTAATGCTCGCTTGGAACTTTTAGATAGAGCCTGAAAAATGACTTTTTGTATCGTTTCCCACAGATGGCGCCAAACTGTTGATGCAGATTTTTGATACACCTCCTTCTTTGTCCGTCACCTGCACAAGGAAGACGTAAAAGGGGACCCTGGCTAAGGTCGGGGAACCTCCAATGCTTAAGTCAGTAACTGGGTTAAGAAGAAGGTTTTTTTTTAGAGGTAATTTCTGCGTACCTTTCACCTTGGAGGTCTCCTGTATTTATAGGAATGGGAGGCCCCCGGCGTACAGAGATTCTTCTCCTGATCTCCCGGAGATTTGATTTTGATATGCTTTTGGACTTTATCCGATCCCGAGATCTTCGAAACCGGAGATCCTTCCACTGGATTCTCGGGACAACGTTTTTATTTACACCGTCTCTTCCTTGCTCGGCTCGGCCCTAGCTGACCCTAATAATATGAGTCTCGGCTGGCTGCAAAGGTAGGGCTATTTGGCCTTCTATCGGATGAGACAGAATCGGTTTTAGACTGATGTCCTTCCTTAATCCAATAGCTGACCTGGTAATCGACCTTACGTGGATCGGTTTTACGGTCGGACAGGGGGCTTCTAGCATTTGGACCTTGATCGGTCCCTTTAGACATTACTGCCTTGTCAGCCGAGTCAACTTCATGTGTCTTATATATTTCGCCTATGGCTTTTGACTCTTTAAGCGTCGGTCAGGATTTATTTCCTACCAATCCGTGCTAAGTCTCTCCTTTAGGCTCCGTCTTCTCTTGATTGGACCTGTTACCTCAGACCTTCGGGCAGTGTCAGTAGAGTTGGTCCATTCCATAGCCGAGTCTCCGGACTTAGAGTAATTTTCCCAACAAATTTAACGGCTAAAATTATTGTAAGCTCGAAGGATAAAACCCTCACCTCTTATTGAGGAGTCGTCCTTTTTCTCTAATTTACCTGGTTTGGATACCTTAAGTTAGTTTTCAAATAGTTTGGAGATAGTCTCGGTTCATAATTTACTCTAGAAACTAGCCTTACACCTTTGTTATAGTTTAATCTTTTGTGAGAAAGGATCTAAGTAATTTTAACAACGAGATTAAAGAGGAGAACGAACTGGGAAGGTTTGTGTATGAACCGTTGATAGGGTGGCGTGGCTTCCTTCCTTTTCTTTATTCTTGTTTGGAGATGGGTCGGACTTTATTCTTCCTTTTCTCTCTCCTTCATTCTTTCCTCCGTGGGACGACTACAGACCTGGGCGAACCAGCTCCCTTTGCTCCTTCTCAAGCTTTTCTTCTATTCTGTTTTCTTTCTTGTAGTCGGACAGGCTTTTTATAGACGTTCAAACCCGAAAGTTCCCTTGTGTGAATTTTTTTATGCAACAAGGGATTTGCAGGAACTCCTTACGCAGCAGTAGATTGCGTATAGGGATGAAACAGAGCTGCGGTTATATTCCCTCCGACAGTTGCTAGTTGTATTTTCTTGCAATCAAAAGCGTTGAGAACGTTTCTCCATCGAGGGGGGGGGGGGGGGGGGGGGGTCAGTTGGACAACCCAGATTTAGTGGCCGACCCTCTATGGCCTCTGGATCTCCACTCCCATCATGGTGTTGACGTATGCGAACGTGGTTCGCGTTTGCGACTTCCGAAGATGCGTTTTGCGCAAGAGGACTGACGAGAAATCAACAACCTTCGATTTTTTCCTTCTTTTCGTCATCTAGGGTGGGATCGGAATCCCTGCCCTTTGATTTTGAACGGTCCAGATTGGTATGGATCGTCGGCGGTTTGTCGTGGAGTGGTGGAAGGCTTTCTTTTACTTCCGTGTGTCATCGGAACGCTGTTACGGCGAGCGGATGTTTTGCATTTCCTTGGTTTTGCTACGTGCGATAGGTGGGGTCCACTATGCTGTGTTAGAAGATCCACTCCGTCCATAGGTTTTGTGGGGTCATGTTAGGCATCGGCCTAAAAGATGAAGTAATTCCAAGTCTCTTATGGGCCACACATTCAGGAAGTGTGTGGGTGAAACACCGTTCAAGCCTCCTGTTACGTAACGAGATGCACGTAAAGCCTGATTTTTTTAATCCTTTTTGTGTGGAGTCATCTTGTGATCACCTTACGGGAAATCCACTCCGTTCACCATCTTTGTCCCACTATATTAGGATACAGGGTAAAATATGAGACAATTTTCTTTATCAGGTAGACCACACCGCCTCACCAACTATCAGTAAACATTCACCATAGTTGAAACCTTTTTCATACGACTTGGTTAAACAAAACATCGCCCTCCATGGTATTAATTATATTTACAAAATTGCCATCAAATTCCCAACCAACTTTTAATGTTTGTTTTGTTGGAATGCACCGTCCAATTACTTTGAAATTGTGTAGGTATTCCCTATTTTTCGTGCTTTTCTCATGGGTCAAGTTTGGGCACCGATCTCTCAGGGATGACCAAGATGCTTCTTTAGTGACTAACACACTCTGTAATTTGAAATAACATTTGTACACCTCTGATTGATAAGTTACCGGGTGGTTTGGACCTAGACCCTAAGATCTTCATGATGATCGGTTTACCATGATGTCCGCGTGGCCCGTTTGGCGGATCTAAACATGACGGATAGTCAGATGACTTGCTAAAAATAAGGGGACTTGATGGTTAGCACTCTGACCATGTATGTAGGTGGATGTACAGTCAGTTTCGTAAATGGATAGACATAAAGTGGGTTTCTGGAGTGATTAGGAGTAGGACACGTATACTGTTAGATTCGAGTGATTGTTCACATGTGTAAGTTCCTCGGATTGTAATTCTAATAGTGGGTTAAGCATATTCATGTGGGATGAACAAGATGAACGGGTCGGAATCTCGTTCTGATAAGTGTACAGATGGATGTAGAGGTCAAGCTAGTGGCTATTTTACTATGATCTAATGACTGAAATTTGACGTGTATGGTTAATTTATGATAATTAAGCCTAATATAAAATTTCACATGAAATGGATCATGAGAACCATGTGATATAGAACTTAGGGGTCTAGGTTAATGGCATTTTCGTAATTACTGTTGATCTAAGAGTTTTGTGAAACTTAATGGTTCTACATGGTTGTATGTACCTTTAAAACAATTCTTACAAAAGGACTTACATCTAAATCATTACGGATGAAGAGTTATTGACCAAATTTACTTAAGGGAGGGTACTTATATTAAACCACATGATCAACGGTCGGATGACCTAATTTATGGATAAAAATCATTTTTAACGGTAATATTTGCGTTGGAAAATAGATATAGGTTTAGGATAGTTAGATTGGCATCGTACACATGTATGTATCAAGTTAAACTTCATGGTAACACTCGAGAACTTTCAATACTCGGGTATTGAAAAGTTCGGGGTGTTACAATCTACCCTCCTTAAACAAAATTTCACCCCCGAAATTTAGTACTTCCATTATCTGAATCAATTTTCATGCATCTAAGGATTCCCTACTTCCTGTGTTCAAGGTGAATAGATGGTTGCAGTGGGTTTGCGCCCGATACCCAGATCCTTTGCCTCCATTGTACGAAGGATCTCCCGGTATCAATTCGTAATCCTATTGAATCTTGATCCTTTGCTTGATTGGGGCATATGGTTCATTTTGAGATTTTCAAAGACTTGAGTTTAAGTCAACTTGTGTAAATTTCGGTAAACATGGTTCCATCAACCCATAATTTTGATTGTTCTAAACTATTGGGAATATCACGAAATCTTTCATTCTCGTAAGGGATAATCTAACGTGGCCCTTTTACGCTTTCACTGCGTACTCTGTTCACCTGATATATTACCCGAGATTTCTTTTATCATCCTTGCTAATTCAATTTGCTTAAATTTTCCATGTATTACTCAGAATGTAGATATGTCTTAGTGTGTGTATCATTGGTTACATGAAATTGGGGCACTACATGGGATGTGACCCAATATGATGTATATGAGGCCTTTAAATGAGGCCCAATGTGATGTATTTGTGACCCATCTGGAGAGGCCTAATGAGATGTATATATGGCCCATTTGATGAGGCTCATTATGATATATGAGAGACCCAATGTAATGTACAAGAGGCCCATGTGATGAGGCGCGATACGATGTATATGTGGCCCATATGATGAGGCCCAATATGATGTATATTAGGCCCTTGAGTGAGGCCATGAGCCCCACTATATGTTTGGATCTATGTGGGCCACTCCTTGGGAGAAATGTTGGTTAAATGTCCACATTGATGGGCAATGATGGTTAAATGTCCACATTGTGATCTTCCCTTAGGCCTTTGTTAGGCCCATTCTCATCCTCCTCTAAGTGGGTTGACCCTGGTCATTGGGCCCCATTGATAATTGTAGGATCCATCTATTCTTATTGGGCTAACTTAAAATGTTGGGCCCCCATTGATTGCTAGTAGGGTTGTTTTTAATCTTGGAGTCCATCTAGGACTTATTTGGGCCCTCCTAGGGCATCTAGTGGGCCATATGATAGTATGGTGAAGGAAGCCCATTCCGGATCCTTAGGATTATAGGTAAGCCACTTAGGCCCAACCTTGATATAAGGAGAGTTCATCATCACCGTAGACGGAAGGATCTGTGCTATTAAATTCGGTACATCGACAGTTGAGGATTGACCCTCATGTTATAGATCTGTTGTCCATTTATGGACCCCGCCTTGTGTATAGGTCGATTATTGATGCCGACTATGAGTATGTGCTAGTATAACATCATGATACAAACCATTGAGATGGTATGAGGCCCATTATGATTGCATTACGCTCATTCTCATTTCCCCTTAGTGGGTTAACCCAAATTGATGGGCCCCTATTATTATTAGTATGATCCATCTTGCTTTATTGGGCTATCCCAAATCTTTAGGTCCCCATTGATGCTAGTAGAAGTACCCAAACCTGGAAGCTAACTCTTAGGCCCATGAGTAGGCCATCTAGACCCATCCTTGTTACGAGGAGGATGCATCATCACTTCTGGTCATAGGTAGAAAAATTTGTGGTATTAGATTTGGTGTATCCGCTGTTGAGGACCGATCCTCATGTTATCGATTAGATCTGCTGTCCTTTTATAGACCTCACTATATATATGCCAATTATTGATTACGACTATGTTAGTATATGCACTGAGTATGTGTTAGTATAACATTATGATTGTATATGGTCATTGCAAGGTTAATTGTTATATGAGGCCCATTGTGACCATGTGAGGCTCGTTGTGATTGTATAAGGCCCATTGTGATTATATGAGGCTCATTGTGATTGTATGAGGCTCGTTGTGATTGTATGAGACTCATTATGATGGTACAAGGCCTGTTGTGATTGTATGCAGCCCATTGTGATTGTATGAGGCCCATTGTGATTGTATGAGATTCATTGTAATGGTACGAGGCCCGTTATGATTGTATGAGGCTCATTATGATTGTATAAGGCTCATTATGATTGTATGAGGCCCAATTGTGATATAAGAGGCCCATCATATGTGTGAGGACCATTATATGCGTGAGGCCCATTGTATGTGTGAGACCCACCATGTGTAGGTGATTATCGGACACCACCCATTCACCTTTACTGGCCATGGGCCGTCTTATATCGGCCCACTATGATGTATGTGATTATAATCATGCTTGGTACACTTCATGACACATGCCCATACGCATCATCTGCATGCTTGTTATGAGGAGTGATTGAGCATAGCATGTGCCATTGGGCTGATTATTTATGTGACTCCCTGAGAGACAGAGTTGCCTCACATGAGTGCGCAGTACGAGCAGGTTTGATGCATTACTGGATGGTATGGCTCATGCGTCTCGTATTTTGTGATATGACCATCGTATGCCCTAGCGACATCAGGGTCGTGGCCTCCATAAGCATGTTGTGGATGGCCAGATGGGACACTGAAAATGTTTGGTTCTAGCATATGGGTGTGATAGATGTCCCTAGGTGAAAATTTTTAAACTCTTGAGGCCAGGGGACACCCCAACGTCTAGACCGAGTGATATATATATGAGCGCATGAGGGCCGTATACCAGTAGGCCGCGTCTCCTACTATGTCGTGGTCGATTGGGAGGGGGTGTGGCCTTACCCGCCTGAGGGAGCAGGCAATGTTAGGTTGAGTATGACCAACTTATAAATAGGTCCGCTATCGACGAGCCGGGCTGATATTGGTAGGCGGATAGTGAGGTCTCTTCCACTTACCCAGTTGTACGCTTGATGGGGCGGCAAGCTAGCGTAGACTGTATTAGACCCCGTTGATGATCTCAGAGATGTACGGTACTGATATGTGGGCTTATTGAGTAGGAGTTGCATACTTAGCATTTTACTCATTCATTCATTCATTCACTATCCACTCGGGCTGGTGGTGCGCAACTAATTTGTTATGTTATGTGTACCTTTACAATGGCCAGGGTTTCGGTTGAGGCAGGCGACCAACCTGAGATAAGGAGTTTACCATATTGAGTCTAGCTATCCAAATTTAAGTACGGGACTGGTTTGGATAGAAGTCCCTTATGATGGACCCCACAGCTTGCGATACTACATACTATCATCCAGACTTCACACTCTAGTTTGGTCATTTCTTTCGCACCGCATATTGCATTGCATCCTTAGCACATAGCATTTGATTTACTATGCTTCTGTATTACATAGCCTGAATAAGGTTGATGATATTATGGGCTCGCCAGGATCTACATATTGCATTACATCCACGACATTTAGTATTTGAGTTGCTATGTTTTTGCATTTATATGGCCTAGATGAGGCTGATGGTATTCGTAACTCTTCATAATTGCATATTGTATTGCATCCTCGGTATTTGATATTTGGCTCATTATGACCTGCATTGCATAGTCATTCTGCATTGCATACTTTGATATTGAATGACTTATAGCCTTGCCAGTATTCCGCTTACATTGATATTTGTGTGCTTGACACTTATCTTGCACACACACGTACATTACCCTCTAAGCTTTCTATAAGCTTATGTACGATAGATGCGTGCAGGTGACGGTATGACGCAGTTGAGCTGAGGCAGGAGCGTGCAGCAGAGCTTATGGAGATTTTGACATTTATCTTGTATTTTTCCTTCATGTATTGTACTCAAGTTTTTGATATTAGTGGATATTTGATGATGATGTTGCCTTTGTGATTTGGGTACACTTGTGGTTATGCTCGTCCACAAAGAAATTCATGTTGAAGATCCTCCTTGTAGGATCCCACGATTGGAATCTAGCGTATGGGCTCTTGAAGCTAAGAATGGGGTACTACAGAGGCTTTTAGCACCGGATTCGGCGATCGGGAATTTTGTGAGCTCGATTTCCGAGTTTGGGGTGTGACAATCATAGCGGCAGTCGGAACCTTCACTGAAGCTACATCCATTTGCCGAGGTTGCCCAATTGATCTGGGAGATAAAAGAATACGCGTGGACCTTATAGTCACAAGTGTCTTCCATTATGATGTGATTTTGGGTATGAACTGGCTCTCCGCAATGGTAGCCGAGATCAATTGTGAGGACCGGACAGTGACAATTTATGAAGATGGTAGCTCTCCTTTTACATTTCTGGTTCAGGTTAGCTATCCACAACGAGTCTTATGCTATGCATCGCTAGAAGAAGACAATGAAGAGCTCTCATTGACATGCACGCCTGTCGTTAGAGACTACATTGATGTGTTCAAGCACATACCATGACTCCCTCCCCAGCAAGAGATTGATTTCACCATATATTTGGTGTCGGGCACCACGCCCATTTCCCTTTCGACCTACCGAATGCCTCCATGCGAAATGGAGGAGCTTCAGACCCAGTTCGATGATTTGCTGGACTCGGGTTTCATTCGACCCAGTGTCTCACCTTAGGGAGCCCTAGTCGTGTTTGTGAGAAAGAAGGATGGCTCCTTATGGCTGTGCATCGATTATCAACGGTTAAATCAGGTCACTGTAAGAAATAAATACCCATTGCCTCGGATTGATGACCTATTCGATGAACTGAGAGGTGCTCAGTACTTCTCGAAGATCGACTTGCAATCCTGGTATCATCAATTACGGGTTAGAGAAGAAGATATACCAAAACGGCATTTAGAACCAGCTTTGGGCACTATGAGTTCCTAGTCATGCCCTTCGGACTCACGAATGCGCCAGCTGTGTTCATGGATCTGATGAACAGAGTTTTCAGACCTTTCCTGTACCAATTTGTCATTGTGTTCACAGATGACATTTTAATATACTCTAAAAGTCGGAAGGAGCATGAGGAACACTTGCGAGTGATTTTGGAAATGCTCAAGAGGAACAAGTTATTCGCTCAATTCCGAAAATGTGACTTCTGGAAAGAGGAGGTAAAGTTCTTGGGCCACATGGTGTCTAAGGAAGGCATCTCCGTGGAGCTAGCGAAAATAGCGGCGATACAAGACTGGAAGCAACCGAGCTTGGTAACGAAAGTCAGAAGTTTCTTGGGATTAGCAGGATACTACCGCCGGTTTATTAAGGATTTTTCAAAAATGTCCAAACCTTTATACCAGCTCAACAGAAAGGACCTCAAGTTCACCTGGAATGAAGAAACGGAAGCGGCCTTCCTAGAATTTAAAGAGAGATTGACCTCGGCTCTAGTGCTCATTCTGCCTGAGCAAGGAGTCAAGTACACTATCTACACGGATGCGTCCCGTGTCAGATTGGGTTGCATCCTTATGTAGAAGGATAAAGTCATTGCCTATGCCTCACGACAATTGAGGAAGCATGAAGAGAATTACCCTGCCCACGACCTCGAATTGGCGGCGGTCATCTTCGCCTTGAAGCTATGGAGACGCTACCTCTACGGGGAGGAGTTTGAACTCTTTTGCGATCACAAGAGCCTCAAATACATCTTCACCCAAAGGGACTTGAATATGAGGCAACGCCGCTCGATGGAGACGTTAAAGGACTTTAAGTTCGATGGCTCCTACCATCCTGGTAAGGCCAATCTAGTGGCAGACGCATTGAGCAGGAAGAAGACGCTGGAATTTGCCGCTCCATTAATGGTGGAAGAGTGGGGTATGGTGGGGTTTATACGGGACTTCGAGTTGAAGTTGATAATTGAAGAACCATATGAAGTCGTTGCACATGTTCATGTTCAGCCGATGATTAACAGTCAAGTCATCGAGGCCCAAAGCGGCGATAACTTGTTAAGAAAGATGAGAGAACTTGCAGAAGTTCGGAGCAACTCCGAATGAAGAATCGGCTTTGATGGAGGTCTACGATTTCGAGGCCGCCTTTGTGTCCCGAACCATCCTAAATTGAAAGAAGAACTACTAGCTGAGGCCCACAATTCTAAACTAGCAATGCACCCCAGAAGTACCAAGATGTACCGGGACCCCAAGCGAAATTATTGGTGGGACAACATGAAAAGAGAGATAGCCGACTATGTCTCTCGATGTCTCACATGTCAACAAGTCAAGGTCGAACATTGTCGACCGCCAAGTCTTTTGTGGCCAATGCCTCTTGCTGAATGGAAATGAGACTTCATCTCCATGGACTTCATTTCGGGTTTGCCCAGGACAAGGAAAGGACGTGACTCGATTTGGGTGATTGTGGACCGATTGACAAAATCGACTCATTTTCTCCCAATTCGAGCCCTTACTCTATTGACGATTTAGCCAGATTGTACATTAAGGAAATAGATCGGCTCCATGGCGTTCCTTTAGAGATTGTATCGGATTGGGATACCCGATTCACTTCAATGTTTTAGACCCGAATACAACAGGCGATGGGAGTAAGGTTAAAGTTTAGCACTGCTTTCCATCCTCAGACCGATGGCCAGACAGAACGAGTCAATCAGATATTATAAGACATGTTGAGAGCGTGTGTGCTAGATTTATTAGGTAGTTGGGATGAATGCCTTCCTTATGCCAAGTTTGCCTACAACAATAACTTCCAAGCTAGCATCGACATGGCGCCTTATGAGGCTTTATATGGGCGCCCGTGTCAAGCTCCTCATTGTTGGGCTGACATTGGTGAGAAAAGTTTATTGGGGCCTGAATTGGTGTGGACAATCAATGAAAAGATTGAAATCATTATGCGTCGTCTCTTAACGGCCCAGAGTCGACAGAAGAGTTACGCGGATACAAGACGAAGGGACCTACAATTTGAAGCAGGGGACCATGTGTTTCTAAGGATTTCACCAATGAAAGGGGTCCTATGCTTTGGTAAGAAAGGGAAACTCGCCCCGCAATATATTGGGCCTTTCTAAATCCTCGACCACATCGGGCCGGTTACATATCACTTAGCATTGCCCACTCCACTGCAGGAGTACACAACATGTTTCATGTCTCCATGCTTAAAAAGTATGTTCCTGACCCCTCACATGTCATCCGATGGGATCACATGGAACTCAAGGACAACACCACATATATCCTTAAGCCCACTTAGATTTTGGATAAGGAGCAGGTGTTGTGAAACAAAGTGATCCTGTTGGTTCAGGTATTATGGGCACATTATGGGTGTAAGACCCGTATCCTAGACCGCATCACCCATGACGGATCATACAACGTAAACATGAATTTAAACATATGCACTACATAAATAAAATCATAAAATCAGTTGAGCATGTTATGAAGCACAACACAAGCATGAGTTTGTACATATTCAATTCTTAATCACACAACTATCCAAGGAAATCATACACATAGTTAAAGGAGTTGAGAATCACATCTCAACACCCTTATACATTACAATTTACTAACTACTCCTCATTCAGACATTTCAACAAACACTTTAAAAGACATACATCAACATACATGACATATGTTGATCACATAGGCATTAGGCCAAATCCTTTCACTAGGGAGTTGCCCCAATCATAACACGTGCACACCCACGATGGATAGTCATGGAAATTTGGAATCCAAGTTCCATATTCATTTGAACATTTTCACAAACACTTGGGCTACACATTTCAACATATATAGCGTATAGTGGCCGTGGCATGATTTAGGGCAAATCCTTTCATCAAAGGGGTATCGCCAATACAACAATCATATATCCATGACAATTAGTCATGGCGAGCACGAATGAGAATTCTATACTCATACAGGCATTTTCACAAACACTTAGAATACACTATTTCAACATACATAGTGTATAGTAGCAAAACATGTATTAGGGCAAGCCCTTTCGCCAAACAAGTATTTATCTATATATATTCATACAGCAAATAATCATGGCAAACACATTTCCAAAATTTATACATATACAGTACTTTCTACAATTACCTAGAGTATGTAAAATTTCATATTCTTCATCTTTAATCGAAACAGAAAACAGACAGCACTTTATACATATGCAATTGCATGCAAATCATGAATCTATCATTATCTGACATTGAAAGCATTGAAAACCATAACCTATACATCTAAAGTCCGCACCTTTTGTCGTAGAATCGTAACGAATCCAATAGGTTTGTTAAGCTTTCGTATACGGCAGTTTGGTAACCTATAGAACGAAATAGCTTAGCTATTTCATAACCTACAACCTATACAACCCCAAAACAGATTAGGGTTAGGATTTCTTACCTAGAAACGAAGTCGGATTCACGGGAAAAACGACAAGAACGGAGTGATGGAGCTTGTGTAGTGGCAGGGGATAGTGGCAGGGAGTTTCTCCTACTTCTCACACTCTTTCTCTCTTTTCTCTCTTCTCTCTCTAGGGTTTCTCTCAAATTCGTATGGCTGTGAGAGAGAGGGTTCTAAGGTCCTTATATAGCCTAAAAACTCTCTAAAACAGACTTGTGGTCAAGGTATACTTAGGTTATAACCAAAGCGACACTGTTTCGGCTCAACGGAGGACTTCGGGCGGGTCTCCTTGAGCCAAAGGTCGGACTTAAGTTCACCAACCTTGGATCTAGGTGGAGTTAAGTTTTTGTTTCAGTGGGATTCCCAGATTACGCGTGGCGGATCAGTTTCAGTTCAACGATCAGCGGATTTCGATCAAAAATTTCAAGTACATGGATATGTGTATGAAATTTCTCCTGATCCGAGGGTGTAATTTGGTCTGATTCTGATGGTCTGGTTGCTTAAAACTGATCCGCAAGCGAGAGGTGCCAGATTAGTATTTGAGATATTTATTTGTAAAGAAAATCAAGTGTTTTCACACTCCTCGCTCCGGACTCAAGCGAATTACATTGGGACACTATCTGGATTTGATTTCCGAGATGGTTGTCAAGCCCAGCAAGGCGGTCCTAATTCCTTAACTTCGTGTTCATCGAACTTCCGACGTGCGGTCCAGATCTGATACGGAGTTTCGTGATGCTCCCGAGAGCAGATGGGTAATGAGATTGATCCTAGATTTTAGGGTACCCTAGCGTCAATGATTCTACAAGTTTTGGGTCTTGCAGATCGTATTCAAAGTGATTGGTGCTAATTTCACAGGTACTCTAGTTTCGCACTGGCTAATCCTCGCCTAATTTCTAAAGGATTTAGTCTTGAGTAATTTCTATCTGAGGTGGTACCTGGGCCTTTGTAGTTTGTATATAAAGTGATCCAAGTTATACTACTTAGCTAGTTTAAGATAGTGTTTAGGGTGAAAGTACTTAGAAAAATTTAAAGAACAAGGTGGTGAAAGGTGGGATTTGTGAAAGAAATGGGTTCACAAGCGATTTTAGCCTTTGGGACTGAGTTTTGACAAGTTAATAAGGTGTTAGGATCGACCCATTGCCTAAGGACGTCTAATCCTAGGTTGGCAAAAATCTGGAATGTTACAGAAAAGGCAAGTGCATTTGAATTGCTAAAATGAAAGCATTACATTCTATCCGGTCTTGAACTATCCAAACAAGGACAATTTAAGAATTTTTATGCACCAAGGAGCACACTGTATCTATGCCTGGCCACATAAAAACCCTTAAATGGGTAACTGATTGTCTTAATCTATATACAATCACATCAAAATTTGCAATCTAAATGAACATAATTCAAAATACAACTCATTTCTAAATGTAGAATCAAAGTAAAAGAACTGGTAACCTGAGTTGTTTTCCTGCAACTGGCCTCACCAGATACCAGGACCACCTGTTCTCCATACATAAACAGATAAACAAAACTCAGAGCATGACATTGAATAACATTGAATCCTCCTTTCACCAGTAGTAACAAAAAGAAAATGCTCAATACAAGTGTAACAGGTTTATCTTCCTTTCTTTTTATTAAGCATGGTGATGGGGATATTCTTTTCTAACAGATGGGTGTAATCTCTCATGGATGGTGTAGCCATACATGAAAGTAGACATGATTACGGGAAACAACATTTAGTCCCTGCGTTTTAACATTTGAATTATATTTTGACACCTATTTTTAACATTTGAATAATATTTTGACACCTATCTTCAATCATCAAAATACCAAATTTTGACACCTATTTAGCCCAATTGCAAATGCGTTTTAACATTCCCACCCACCATAATTGGATGGTGGGATACATATGTACATTACTCTTGGTGTACACAATGTGCATAGTATTGATGGTTCAAATAACATCAACTCCACCTTTTATTGGTCAAGACCCTAGCAAATTCCAGCTTGACAAGCAGCCTAAATCTAATGAGGTATGTTTGTCAGAACAAACATTTAAGTGGTTCTTTTCTTCAAGTGTTCTACTTTATTTTAGTTCCTTCTTATTTTATCTTGGATGCACTTGTCTTTAGAGAGCTATAACTATGTTGTCATCACCATCACTCATCATCATTTTTATTGTGGGAAAGGAAAACATCACCTTTTTACCTAAAAATGGAATGACTTGCATAGGGTTCATTATAGTTTCATTTGCAAATTTTAGTGTTTGTTTGTGTGTGTGTGCGTGTGTGTGCGTGTGCGTAAATTTTTAGGTTGAAGAAGTTTTGTTTCAAGATATGGGGATGCTCCCATATTCTAGTTATCTTTGGACTTTTTCTTTTCTTTTTTAAGAAATGGACCGAGTAGTTGTAATTTCTTCTGCTAGTAGTTAGTGTTTATTCAAATCAATTGAACTTCCTTTTCTCATTTCCTGTAAGGACCCCAGTCAGGTCTCCAATATCAGAGTGAATTGGTGTCAGTTGTTTGCACTTAAAAAGAATATTGGGAACAGTAATTAAGATTATTGCTATAATTTCCGTCATCTTGGACATGCTCTACCTCAGAACCAAAGCTGCCCCTGCTTGAATCAAATCCACATTTGGAAGTTAAAATTGGTTATCGTGATTTTTTTTATATTTGGTGCTGGTTCGGAGCCTGCATATGGTGATACAATATGATGGAATATTTTTCTTTTTGCATAGCTTGGCACAACTTTGCTTCTTTATTTGCTGATTCTGGTTACCCAATCCTTCCTCTGATGATCAGGTGACACCAGATTACATAGGGGATGAAATGCCAAATGCTTCCAGTATCGGGGTTATTGAAACCCCATATCATGCACCGGTCTTATATATATATATATATATATAACCACAACCAAAAATTTTGTTACATCCAAATAGCCCCTAAGAGTGAAAAAAATATGGCCAAGACTTTGAAAATCTCATAACATATTCAAGAAATTAAATAAAAACATTGTGTGTTTATCATGATATTTATCCGAAAATAGTATTTTTTTTAATTTTTTTTTAAACATGGTGTTGAGAGAGAAAAGGCAAGTGCAAAAAAAAAAAAAACAAATAAAAAAAATAAAAAATAGGGGGTTTCCAATCATGGGGGTTCTGAATCCAGGGGGTTTCCAATCATGGGGGTTCCGAATCTAGGGGGTTTCCAATCACGACGCTGGGAGAGAGAGATTGAGAGCGAACCACCACTATCAATCGATTGAGAGAGATTGAGAGAACCACCACTATCAATCGATTGAGAGAGAGAGATTGAGAGAGAGAGATTGAGAGAGAGAAAGAGAGCATTACCTGATGTTCGTGAGGAGATCGACAGGAAGAGAGAGGTGGGAGAGATCTCTAGGGCCGGCGCTGGGAGAGGGACAGACGGAGAGTGGATGAGAGGGAGAGAGAAAAGAGGTCTCCTCGTTTTAGGGGACGTGGATTTCCTGTTAAAGCCTTTCGCAAGAAGTTCCTGCGCAAGGATGTTGGGTGGGGCCCACCACCATGTTTGTGGGAAATCTACTCCGTTAATCCGTTTATAGAGCTCATTTTAGAAAAAGATACCAAAAACGAAGTGGATCCAAAACTCAAGTGGGCCACACGAGATGAAACAATGGGGATTCAGTGAGAACCGTTGAAACATTCTTACGGCCATAAAAAGCTTTGTTTCAGGCTTTTTTTTTTTTTTTTTCTTTTGTATTTTCACTTCATCCCAGTGTTAATGACCTTATAAACTGTTTGGATGGCATATAAACACCAAGGTGGAGCCCAAAAGGTTTCAACCGTAGGTATTTGTTTCCCCACTGTTTCCTCTCGTGTGACCCACTTGATTTTTGGATCCAACTCATTTTTGGTCTCTTGTCCTAAAATGATCTCTAAAAATGGATTAACATAGTAGATTTCCCAAAAACATGGTGTTGGGCCCCACCCATCATCCTTGCGCAGGAACTTCACGCCAAGGGCTTTAGCAAGAAATCCGCGTCCCGTTGTTCAAAGTGGCGACCAGCCAATGGCTGGTGGTCGGTGCTCTGTGGGCCCCAAGATGACGTACCTATTTCATCCACGCTGTCCATCTATTTTTCCAGATAATTTTATGGTATAAGACCAAAAATGAGGTATATCCCAATCTCAAATGGACCACATTACAGGAAACAATGTTGAATGAGCGTGGACCATTAAAAGCCTTTTGGGGGCCATAAAAGTTTTGGATCAAGCTGATCTTTGGTTTTTCCCTTCATCTGGTCCTGTATGACCTAATCAACAAATTGGATGTCAAATAAACAGTATAGTGGGCCTTAAGATGGATTTTAATGGTGGATATCCAATTGCCATTGTTTTCATGTGGTGGAGTCCACCTGAGATTTATGTCCCGCTAATTTTTGGTATAAAACTGTAAAATAATCTGAAAAAATGGATGAATGGAATAGATGAAACATGTACACAATAGTGGGGTCCACAGAGCACCGACCACCAGCCACGGGGCTGGTGACAGGGGGAGTAGCCAATCGGTTTCCAGCCAAATGAAGGGAGATGAATAGTTACCTGACGTCAGCAAGTTCTGTGGGTCCCATCGTGAGGTATGTATTATATCCAAATTGTCCATCCAACTGGCGAGCTCGTCGTAAGGCTAGAGACAAAAAAAAAAAAGAAGAAGACAGATTTAACCATTAAGTGGACCACACTGAAAAAAGCAGTGGGGGATTGAACTTCTACCATTGAAACCCTTTTGGGGGCCATAAAAGTTTTGGATCAAGCTGATCTTGGTTTTTTCCCTTCATCAGGGCCTGTATGATCTAATCAACAGATTGAATGTCAAATAAACAGTACTGTGGGCCTTAAGAGTATTTTAATGGTGGATATCCAATCAATATTGTTTTCATATGATGTGGTCCACCTTAGGTTTATATCCCTATCATTTTTTTGATCAAGCCCTAAAATGATTGGTAAAAATGGATGAACATAATGGATGAAATACATACATCATGGTGGGGCCCACAGCATCGAATACTTGCCAACGAGCGGGTGGCAGGGGAGTAGCCAATCCGTTCCCATCCATGCTGGTATTTGTGGTGCAGTATCTTTGGATATGATTCATTTTTTGAATAATTCTCTGAAATGATCTCGAAAAATGGATGAACGGTGTGGGTTGATCCCAAATTTTTGGTAAATCCAAAACTCAAGTGGACCATGCCACACGAAACAATGTGGAATAATGATTTCCACCATTGATACCTTCCTTGGGCCCATAGTAACGCTTATATGCCATCCAACCTATTCATAATATCAAATATATATGAATGAAGAGAAAACACAAACATCAGCTTGATCCAAAACTTCAATGGCCTCCAAGAATTTTTCAATGGTAGAGGTTCAATCACACTATTTCCTGTGGTGTGGTCCACTTGAGCTTTGGATATGCTTCCTTTTTGTTCATTAGACCTCAAATTATCTGTTAACATCGATAAACGAAGTGGATAAAATAAATAAATAACGGTGGACCCCATAAAGTTTACTCTGGTAAGGGTAATGACTAACTCACCTAAATGTAGAGGGGTTTCCTTAAAACATTCATAATCATATATTGGGCTTGCCTTAATGTGATTCACATATCCAACCCACTCATTATGTGTGTCCCACTTGGATGAGGGGTCAGGCCAAGTTTTAGCCGCATCCAAAACTCATGTGGGCCCCACCAAGTGCTTTTATATTTTTTAAGATGTCTTGACATGGTTTTAGATGGTATGGCCCACTTGAGTTTCGTTTACGGATGATTTTTGAGATATCTCATAACCTAAAGGAAATACATTAAATGCACGGTGTTGATGTTCGACACACATCATGATGGGGCCCACAAAACTTATTAACATCAATTCTTAAGTTCTCGCGAAGTCAATAAGTTGTGTCACAATGTTGACAATAATATTTTGCCCATTTTATATGTGTAGTCCATTCTCTCTATTTTTCTGATCAATACCCTCAATTTGACTAGTTACTCGCCCCAATCAAGCTAGCTACATATGAGACAGATATTGGGCATACAAGATTGATCAACAATTTGAGTGAAATTTGATTTAAACATATGAAGTTATTTACTCTTCAATCTGGACTAATTCGATTGTCCAAAAATGGTTAAATGTTCAATTAGTGGATATGCCTAATAATTTATTAAAAATAAAATAAAATTTCACAGATAAATTTCAATTTCCATTTAAAAATAACATTTTTTTCAAAATGTATATTTTTTTTACTCTTAATTTTTCTTTGAAAACTTTTAACAAAATATCATTTTTATTATAAAATATTTCAAAAAATAAATTAAAATATAAATTCTGAATTTTTATTTTCAAAATATCTAAAAATTTCACAAATTTTAATTTTTTTTTTCCCAAAAATTCCAAAATGCGGATTTTTTTCTTCAAAAGCATCATGTTGTTTTCAACTTTTCATTTTTTTAAAAACAATTATATATATATTTTCAAAATCTTAGTGTTTTTATAAACAACTTTTTTCTTTTAATTTCGAATTTTGAACATTTTTAATTATTTTTCAAAATCACAAAAATTTTCAACTTAATTATTTTTCGTTTTTGTTTTTCGATTAAGTATCGATTTTTTAATATTGTTTTATTTTAAAATTTTCAATTCTTTTTCACTTCTCAATTTTTTTAAAAGCATTTTATTCGAACTTGTCGATTTTTATTGAACTTCTCAATTTTATTTTATTTTTCAAATTTCAAACTCTCATTTTCTTTTTTAAAATATTTTCATTTTTCAACATCGTGAAAATTTTCACATTTTTTAAAATATTTTTAATTTTCTTTTTCAGGATATTATTTTTTTTCTCAAAATCAAATGCTTTTTTTTTTTTTTTTCAAATTTATCAACTTTATTCAATATTCTTTTTTGTTCACACAAAATAGATTTTTATTAAATCACGATTTTTCTTTTTTCAAAATCTATTTTTTTTCTCAATCATTGTTAAAAATTTTAAACTTCTCAATATTCTTTTTCATGTGATATTACAAATCATTTAAATATTAGTTTTAAATTAAAAAATAAAAATAAAAATTCCACTCATTTGATATAAAAAAAAAATAAATTTTCTTTTTGCATTTAATCAATTGTTAAAAAATATTCTTAGATACAAATGTGTATAATTAAACCACTAAAATTCTATTAAAAAATAATTATTAGACTACAAAAAAACCTAACCACCATATTCTTAAAAAAAAAAAATGAAAAAAATTAATGTTAAGGCAAAAGTCCTTTTACGACAGACCATGATCCGTCGCAAAAGCAACTGAAAAGTGTCGCCATTTGGTATTTTTGGCAGGAATTTGCTACTGATATTTTTGATTTTGCGACGGATTTAGTCCGGCCACCTGACGATGGACAAAAATCCGTCGTAAATACGTCGTAAATCAGATTTTAGCAACGGATTTTGCTCCGTCGCGAAATTCTGCGACGTTCGGACCGGATTTTCGAGCTTAGCAATGGACCTTTTCCGTTAGTGACGGATTAAATCCGTCGTTAAACCAAGAGATTAAGTCCGTCGCAAATTCGCAATTTTGGTGGTGTCCATGTCGACCCTGCATTACAACTTTGCACGATTTCAGTGGTACCGAAGTTGGTTCTGTGGCACCGAAATCATACATGCATCTGAAATTATATGTGCAGAGTACTTAAGTGGCAAAATGTGCCACCGAACTTACTACCAAAATTGGCTTCGGTGGCATCGAATTAAGCTTAGGTGATACCGAATTAAGCTATTTTCTTGCTAGACTATTTTGTACGGTTTTAATGGCACCGAAATTGTCTTAGGTGGCACCAAAATTGACTATTTTTTTGCTGCTTAACTTGTACTTTTGTCAATCTTTTCTTCATCCTTTGTACTTGGTTTCCTTGGATCTTTGGCATGAAAATTCTCTGTTCTTGGTCTCCTAAGATCCCTCCTTTACCTTGCTGATTCTTGAGCACTAAATCCATGCTTTTAGCATTCTTTTCAATCCAAGCTCTCAGATTCACCTTGTAGCACAAACATGCATAAAATCTAACATTAAACATTATCATGTTCATAAAACCAAGATATAAATGGGGGATAATATGCAATATTTGACCCTCAACAGGGTTCCTTTGCGGTAGTAGGAATCGAAAGTGTATCATCTCAGCCCTGATGTATCGAAGGAGCTTGGGACCTCATTTGAGATCGGGTCATTAGAGATGAGAAATTCTGACGTGCCGACTAAAGTGAAGGTGATGCAGTAGGAGATATAACTCTATCCTCAATGTTCTTTATTGTCTCTCGAGTGGGAGAATACAAAGAAGATATCGATGCTTGAGGAATTTATGATGTGTCTGCAGCACCATTTTCAGTAGGTTGCCCTCTAGGTGACCTTAAAAGGTCCAAAGGAGTCTCATGGCTATCCACCCTTCAAGGGTATTAGCCGCTTTCACCTGACGAATAGCTTTAGTGGAGGAACCCAGACAGGAGAATCAATAGGAAAACAACAACGGATGAGTAAGAATTGATGTGCCCACTGTTGTAACGTCCAAACCAAATGGACGGTTAAGATATTCCAACAACCTCTGTAATTTTCACATGTTTGAAACAGCCACACGTTATGAATATTTCCACAATTTCCACGTGTAGTGGCTGGTGGAATTCCATCCATTTGAAACTGATAAAATAAATGTAGTAAATGAGGGCATATTAGGTATTTCACATAAGTAGTAGTGACTATATAAGAAGGTGTTGTACTACACGTCCAATATAGAGCAAAGCAAAGTGAAAAAGAAAAATAAAGCTTGAAAGTTTTTTCAATACAGAGTTTTTCTGTGTTTTTTTTTATTCCCTTCTTGTACAAGTGTGTGAGGTGTTTTGAATCATCTTCTAACGCTTTGTAAAGCCAACAAACTGGTATTAAAGCAAGACGATCCTGTGGGACCAGGTATCATTTGAAGGTTCAGATCGTGTGATCAAGGTGTTGCCACTGCTATGTCAAGAAAAAGGCGTTGTTGATCCGTAGTGTGAAAAAGTGATGGCGTCCTCGATCCAGCCACAGATTCCAAAGTTATCTAAGGATAACTATGAAAACTGATGCATCCAGATGAAAGCACTATTTGGGTCGTAAGATCTATGGGAGATTGTTACCGATGGGTATGTAGAACCCACAACGGAAGAAGAAGCTCTCTACACCGTTGATCAAAGGGCGGTCCTCAAAGATCAAAGAAAGAAGGACAAGAAGGCTTTGTTTCTTGTCTATCAAGGGTTGGATGAGTCCACCTTTGAACGGATCACTGAAGCGACAACATGCAAGCAAGCATGGGAGATTCTTAGCACAATCTTCAAAGGAGTTGATCGTGTGAAGAAGGTTCATCTCCAAACTTTTAGAGCCGAATTCGAGACCTCACACATGAAGGAAGGTGAGACCATTTCTGTTTTTTTTCAAGGTTACTTGTTATTGTTAACAACTTGAAAAGAAATGGTGAAAAGATCGAAGATATACGGGTTGTTGAAAAAGTACTTCGATCCCTCACAACCAAATTTGAGCATGTGATTATTGCCATAGAAGAATCAAAGGACTTAAAAAATCTATCCATTGAAGAATTGATAGGCTCGTTGCAAGTGCATGAGCAACGAATGCAGAAAAATAACGCATCGACGTTGGAACATGCCATAGAGTCTAAGCTGACTCTAAATGACCAAAGTAGTTGTCATACAAATCATGGAGGTCGCGGCACTAACACTAATGCAAGAGGAAGGGCACGTGGATATCATCTGAACCATCCACAAAATCAACAGAAATTTACCAATTTTCGTGGAAGAGGGAATGGTAGAGGCCGATCCGTATGTGGTCGTGGAAATATGAGAAATATTCAGTGCCGGAATTGCAACAAATTTGGCCATTATGCCTCGGATTGTTGGAGTAAGCCAGCGGATCATGATGAATGATCCAACTATGCTGAAGCATCGAGTCATGATCAGGAAGACTCTACAGTGCTCCTTGCATAAGAGAAAGGTTGTGATCGACCAGATGTATGGTATCTCGACACAGGTGCGAGCAATCACATGTGCGGGAACAAAAGCCTATTTGAAGAACTCACAGAAGGAGTTCATGGTGATGTGACATTCGGCGAGTTGTCAAAGACACAGGTGAAAGGTAAAGGTAAAATCAAAATCTTTCAGAAGAATGGTGTTCCAAACTACATCTCTAATGTGTACTACGTGCCCAACATGAAAAGTAATATACTGAGTCTCGGAAAACTCCTCGAAAAAGGGTATGTTATACACATGGAGAATTCTTCCCTTTTCGTAAGAGATATGCATGGACATTTGATTATGAAGTCCAGATGGGGAAGAATCGTATGTTTCCGCTCCATATAAACACAATGCTCGAGAAGTGCTTTTATGGAAAAGCAAAGAATGATTCCTGGACATGGCATCTTTGCTTTGGCCATTTAAATTTCAGTGGCCTGAAACTTCTATCGTCATCAAGTATGGTGCATGGCTTGCCTACCATTAAAGCTCCAGAACAAGTGTATGAGGCGTGCACACTTGGAAAAAGCAAAGGAACTCCTTTCCGAGTGGATTATCCCGAAGAGCAAGAGAACCATTGCAGTTGGTTCACACTGACATCTGTGGACCATTGGAGCCAATCTCTCATGGAGGTAATAAATATTTTATTACCTTCATTGACGATTTCAGTAGAAAATTATGGGTGTATATAATCAAAGAGAAGTCTGCTGCTTTTACTATTTTAAAAAAATTTTAAGGCCCTTGTTGAAAAAGAAAGTGGTCTTAAAATCAAAACCCTTAAATCTGATAGAGGTGGAGAGTACACCTCAAATGCCTTTCGAGAGTATTGTAGGGATCAAGGAATCAAGCAACAACACACTGCAGCCTACACGCCACAGCAGAATGGCATTGCGGAATGAAAGAACCGCACCATCCTCGACATGACAAGAACCATGCTCAAAGAGAAAGGCCTGCCAAAGAGCTTCTGGGCAGAGGCAGTTGCATGTACTGCCTACTTGCTCAATCGGTGTCCAACCAAGAGCGTAAGAAACATGACACCACTGGAGGCATGGAGTGGTTACAAACCGAGCGTGGCGCACCTAAGGATCTTTGGGTGTGTCGCCTATGCTCAAGTTCTAGAAGCGAGAAGGAAAAAGCTTGATGATCGTGGCGAGAAGTGCATCTTCATCGGCTACAGTGAAGTATCGAAGGCATACAAGCTCTACAACCCACTAACTAACAAGGTGGTGGTAAGTAGAGATTTTGTATTTTGCGAGGAAGAAGCCTGAAAATGGAACGAGGAAGATTTAGCCAAAGAAAATCAAGTCGAGGTTGAAGAACATGAAGAAGAGAAGCATGAGAACCAGGAGCAGACACCTACAACACCCTCTTCCGCCGAAACGTCTGCACGCAGAAGTCCAGCGATACATTCCATATCCTCTGGAAGTATTCTATCAAATCAAAATTCAGCCAGCACGTCATCATCCAGTTCTCCTTCACCCTTGGCTCCTATTAAAATGAGAAGCCTCAACGATATATATGCCGAAACTGAGGAAGTAAATTTGTTCTGCTTGTATGCGGACCACAAGCCTCTTACATTTGAGGATGCTGTAGAAGAAGAATGCTGAAGGACGACTATGGAAGAGGAGATCCATGCCATTGAGAAGAACAATACATGGGATCTGACTTTACTTCCTCAAGGTCAAAGAACTATTAGCCTCAAATGGGTGTATAAGATCAAGCGAAATGTTGATGGTGAAATAGATCGCTACAAGGCAAGGCTCGTAGCAAAGGGTTATAAACAGAAATACAGGGTGGATTATGAAGAAGTATTCGCTCCTGTTGCTCACCTTGACACTGTGAGGATGATTATCTCCCTTGCAGTCCATCACAGTTGGATGATCTACCAACTAGATGTGAAATCTGAATTCCTGAATGGAAATCTGGAAGAAGAGGTCTATGTTGACCAGCCTAAAGGTTTTGTTGTTCAAGGGGAGGAACACAAAGTGTATCGACTGAAGAAAGCCCTTTATGGGTTGAAGCAGGCTCCTCGTGCCTGGAATGTACGCATCGACAACTATCTTCAAGAGAACGGCTTCGCTCAATGTCCATATGAGCATGCAATCTACATTAAGAAAAATGCTCATGGCGACATCCTCATAGCATGCCTATATGTTGATGATCTGTTGTTCACAGGAAACAGTCAGGCGATGTTTGAAGAATTCAAGCATGCTATGTTCAATGAATTCGAGATGACTGATGGTGGATTGATGTCCTTCTTCTTGGGCATCGAAGTAAAACAACAAGTCGGCGGCATTTATATATCACAGAAAAAATATGCCAAGGAGTTGCTTAAAAAGTTCAAGATGGCAGACTGTAATGCCGTGAACACGCCTGTAGCAACGGGCTTGAAGCTGACAAAAGAAGGAGAAGGAAGGAGCGTGGACTCGACTCTGTTCAAGAGTCTAATTGGAAGCCTAAGGTATCTCACAATCACATGACCGGATATCGTCTATAGTGTTGGACTTCTAAGTAGGTACATGGAAGCACCAAAAGAATCACACTAGCTAGCCGCAAAAAGAATCCTCAGGTATGTCAAAGGAACAATGGAATTCGGTCTTTTCTATCTATACGATGATGAAGCGATGCTGTATGAATACTCAGACAGTGATTGGGGAGGTGACCAAGATGAAAGAAAGAGCACCACTGGCTATATATTCTATCTTGGATCGAATGCTTTCACATGGAACTCAAAGAAGCAAAGTGTTGTTGCTTTGTCCACATGTGAAGCAGAGTACGTGGCAATATCATCCACGGTTTGTGAAGCGATTTGGTTGAGAAACTTTCTAAAAGAGCTGAAGCATCCGCAGGAAGAATCCACAGTCATATATGTGGATAACAAGTCGGCAATCGAGCTAGCCAAAAATCCGGTGCAGCATGGAAGGAGCAAGCACATCGATACTCGATATCATTTTCTCAGAGATAAAGTGAAGTAGAAAGTAGTGAAATTGGAGTACTGTCATACCACTGAACAGGTCGCAGACATATTCACCAAGGCATTACCGACTAATACATTCAGACGACTAAGGTCAATGCTTGGAATGAAGCCTATTTTGGTTTGAAGGGGAGTGTTGTAACGTCCAAACCAAATGGACTGTTAAGATATTCCAGGAACCTCTGCAATTTTCACGTGTTTAAAACAGCCACTCGTTATGGATATTTCCACAATTTCCACGTGTTGTGGCTGGTGGAATTCCATCCGTTTGAAACTGGTAAAATAAATGTAGTAAATGAGGGCATATTAGGTATTTCACATAAGTAGTACTGACTATATAAGAAGGTGTTGTACTGCACGTCCAATATAGAGCAAAGCAAAGTGAAAAAGAAAAATAAAGCTTGAAAGTTTTTTCAATACGGAGAGTTTTTCTGTGTTTTTTTTTATTCCCTTCTTGTACAAGTGTGTGAGGTGTTTTGAATCATCTTCTAAGGCTTTGTAAAGCCAACACCCACCACCTCATCCAACAATAAGAGGAGTGAATGCGTCGATTGTAGCCGGGGATGATAAAATGATATTTGATGCATACGGCCAGTAAATGTTTCCAGATCAACACCCAATTGTATGGGCCCACACCGTAACTACTCATAATGCGCACAGCCCCACTGTCTTTTGGGACTTCCTGGTCATAACCAAATTGACAAGTGAACTTGCTCGGATAATAAGGCTCTCGCTAAAACTCATTCCCTTCTCTCAGGGGAAGGTTGCTTGATCGAATGGAAATGAAAAATGCCCAGTCACTTGAAGAAAGAGAGTCATCGTCTATCATATCTCTATCCTCGGCATATTTCAGAAATGAGAACTGATGGAAATCAATAACGTCCTTCGTTTCGATTTTGTTAACCACCCAATCATAAGTCTTCTTGATCATTGCCCGTTTTTTATAATGCCAAAGAGGGAGATGTTCCGGGTTGACATAAGCCTTCTCTGATTCATCATACGTCCATGGAAAGTATACACCCAGCTAGCCTGAAAAATAATGCCACGGAGTATAAGCTGATGATGCTCCAATTGCTGGACTTTTGCAATGTGTGGCTACGTCGCCGAAAGCCCTATAGAGAGAGAGCAGAGGACTGGTGGAGCTAGGGAGTATTTGTGGCTTTCTACCATTGCCTCGACATCTACAAATAAGTAGGCCAGACTGCATCCGCCCACTTTGAGCTCAGGAGTACAATCAGCCCGAGCCACTACTCTAGGAAAGCTGCTAGCTTACCATAAGAGTTGTATTCAGTGCTGCCCCTAAGCTTTTGGCATAAATTTTGCATATCTTGGGACTGGATGTTCTTGAGGCTGTGAAAGGAATACAAAATATTATAGATTCATTAGCAGAAGAAATGTTATATAGATATGATAAGGACAACGAAGAAGGAAATCAAGAAATATACCGCAATCCCCTGGTGAAGTGGGCGAGCCATTGAAAATGGGGTATTTTTCGAATATCAAGAAACTTGTCCATCTCTCTGAATAGTTCTATGGTCGTTTCTGAGACCAGTGGTTGTCTTTAAGAGGGAGATAAATGTGTAAATTCTTCATTGGTCGGCACGAATTCATCAAAGAAGCGATCAGTGATGGGGAGTCCCACTATTCTGTGTAAGTCCCATAAAGTGATACTGACTTCACCCACAGTAGATTAAAGAGGTATTTGTTTTCTTATTTACAGCTGAAAATAGAAGTAAATAAACAATCATTATTTTCCATAAGAAATACACTGTAACCGCCCATACACAGTAAGCTTTAATTTGACTTGACACTAATACTAAGAAAAAATTTCAAAATTTTGCATAGCCCACCATGATATATGTGTTTGATCCAAGCCGTCCATTCATTGTAACAACTCATTTTAAGGCATAAACTAAAAATTGAGGCAAATCCAAAGTGCAAGTGTACCACAACACAAGAAACACGGGGATTAAACACACACCATTGAAAACATCTTGTGGGCCATAGGAGGGTTTTGTATCCAGTTGATTTTTGTGTTTTTTCTTCATCCGTGTCTGTGTGATCATATGAACAGGTTGGATCACAGATACAAATCAGTGTGGGACCCACGGATGGCTTCACATTTCAACGATAGATGTTAATATCCCCTTGTTTGTTGCGGTGTGGTCCAATTGAGCTTATAATCTACCTATTTTTTTTTTTTTTAACATAAGCGCTAAAATGATTTCATAAATTAGATAGATGGCATGGATCAATCATATACATTATGGTGAGATCCAAAAATTTCACTCAATCATTCTCGCCATTTTTTTTTTTAATAAGTAAATTCTGAAAATCAAGGCGTAATTACCTTTTATATTTCATCTCTTCCAAACAATAGAAATAGGTTACAATTACCTATTTACCACCATTTACAATGGTAAACAAGAAAACAAATAGGCCCTAAAGGAATTAGTTGTCGGGCACCAATACTTGAGAAAGCCCTTTAGAATCATCGTATCTTTGCAAAAGTATTCTGAAGTGACCTCAATTGCATTATAGAGGCCGATCTCGATTAACACTGCAACGTACTTTTTCAATATCACCTTCGCCTAGTTAGAATAGTAGGTGTGTGAAGATATAAAGCCTCAGGTGTAGAATTCTTCGTTACTCAATAAGGAATTTCGGTCATGAAAACGTTGTTGCACTGTCTCATAGAAGTGCGAGGGATACAAAGTATGTGGGTTATAATAGGGAATAAGGAATCACATGGGGGAGATATCACCTATCTTCTGCCTCGACCCTCTCTCGAATAGAATACCCTCGAGAATCTGTGGCTCTTTCATGGTCCAGTTCGCCGTATACTTCAAGTTTGAAATGATACGGCATCAGTTTATATAGTCAGGCGAGACCCGTTTAGTTTGCGCAGACCCGATAACGCAATGACTTTGCGTGTCACCGCGTAATGAGTTGAGAAAAGATTTTTTGTGGAAAAATGAGTTGATCCTCCATTCATTTTGAAGCAAAATTAACAGATGATCAAGGGGCATCTGTTGGAGCACAAAAATCAGAAAGAAAGAAAAGAAATCAAGATAGAGAAAAGAGGAGAAATTCACATTTGCGTAGAACAGAAGTGTCGCACGCCAAATAGATGTGTTGTGTGGGTAAGATAGTGGCCCATTGTGCGGCGCACAATAAGTCTCTTGCACACTCGCGCAATGATATATGATTTTGCATAAATAGGGTTCACACATGTGGTTACGTATAAATACCCTCTTACGTCCTTCATTTGATTCATTCACAAGTGCGGACTTTCAGAGGATTTCATAGAAATTCAAGATTTCTCCTTCTCCGACATCTTCCAAGTATTCCGCGAAGAAGAGGAGGAAGAAGAAGAAAGCAAAAGAAAACCCTCGTTGCGCCAACACGCGCAACATGAATCCATTGCGCGGCACGCAACAAGGCTGTTGCGCGCGCAATGAATGATTATCATATATGTGTTTTTTGTCGGATCTTCGCGAAGGCAGTGATCTTTAAGAGAATTTGATTCTCTTTCAAGATTATCATCCCAAACGAATCAGAAGAGGAATAGATGATTTTGAAAGATTCTCAAATCTGCGTAATCCTTTTTCATAAAGACAAATATGTCGTAAGTCGGAATACCGTCGAAATTATTATATGAACCATTCCCACTAAATATTATTATTATATATATTGGACATACTTTGTATTGGAATCAAGGAATATACGAGGATGTAAATGAATTTTAGAATAAATAAAGGTATCCGATGATAGTTGTTCTTTCATATTCCTTTGTTATTATTAGATAAGATATCACAACTGCAATACATTCGTTTCTTGTCAAAACACATATGACAACCTGGATCTAAATCTTTAACACGTGATAACCTAGACCCTTAACACAGATAATTTAGACCATTAACACATGGCAACCACTTCAACCAGGGCAATACTTATCTCATACATTTTCTTTCACATGACAACCAGAACCATCCTTATCTACCTTAAATCCCTTTCAACAATCACTTTTCTCCATGACAACAACAACCACGGCCATCCCTATCTATCCACAACCAAAAGTGGCTTCCATCTCTAAGAAAATGTTATTCTACAAAAAATAAAATAAAAAAATAATTTAAAATATATTCCATATATCAGTGGTTTCTATCTCTAAGAAAGGTAGTCGTCGAAGCAAAAAACAACACTTTTGTAGGGCCTTAAAAGTTATTGGCGGTGTCCATACATCGAATAAGTTGATGACAGTGAACGTACGCCAAAAAATGCAATAAAAAATGGTGGTAGTTTCGTGGAAGACATATAAAAAGAAAGAAGAAGCTTAAGGAATATAATATATAATATATATATATATATATATATATATATATATATATATATATATATAAAGCCTCCCTACCGAGTTCTAAAGGTGAGATATTTTCATCTACTAATTCTCCAAAAAGTAATTATAAGGCCAACTATAAAATATATTTCTGAGAATAAATTTTAAGAAAATTTCGCAATACAAGGATACAAGTACGGTCAAAATTCCCCTTTAAAAAACCCCGAATTACCGTGTTGTCATTCCCTGATATCGTAGATGAGAGGGGTGCAGATTGGGTACTAAGTCCACCGAGGCCTGGCCAGAGACGGACTGTCCTGCAAAGGTCTCTGCAATGCCACTGTGATGAATTTTTTATCCGCGCTGTTCATCTATTTTGATGGACGCTGTTGATCTATTTTGATGGATCATGTTTTACAGAATGAGCTCAAAAAGTAGGCGGATGGAAGGCTCAAGTGGACCACACCACAGCAAGCATTGGGGATTGAAATCCTTCCGTTGAAAACTTTCTTATGGCCTACTGAGATGTTTAATTGGCATCTAACCTGTTCATAAGGTCACATTACTAAGGAAAAAATAAATATCAACATAATCCAAAACTTCCATGCATGCCCCGGGAAATTTTTAACGGTATGCTTTCAATCCCCATTGGATCAACCTCCTTTTTTAGATCAGACGTTAAAATGACCTTTCAAAATAGCTGGACGGCATGGATAAAACATATACATCACTGTGGGCCCCACAGAGCACCTGACAGGACCATCTCTAGGTAGGTCTCAATCCGCGTTCAGATAACAGTGGGTGCACATCCTGCAAATTACACCAAACAAGTGATCTGAACCGTCCAATCTGCCACCATCAGTTGAATGGCTAAATATAAACTCGTAAGCTATTGAGCATCAAATCAGCGATGCGTTTGCGCTAAACTGGCGTTCGCAACGGCACACAACTTCTGTGGTCGGGATTGCCTTATCTGTGGTAGTCAACGCACACCGAAGTCTACCGTGCTTCTGGATGGCTAAAAAATTCCATTACATGTGCTGGAGAGATTGAAAACGCCGTATTGACAGATAACGTACCAATCTGACAAACATGTACCAAATCCTTTCCATCCATCAAGTGGACCACATCATCAAAAAGATCTGGTCCAGACTTCTACTAGGTCACATGTACGAGGAAGATGAAAAGTCCTGATACCAAGATCAACGGTCCATAACCATCTAAACAGGTGTATCACAGGCCATCAGTTGATCTTCTTTATTATTTCCTACCATGGAATACTAACGGCATCACTCACCGAAGGAGTACGCCGGATTCATGACAAATGTTCTAATTTGGCACGTGTGATGCGAGTGGTCTCTCTAATATCTACTGGCGCGAATCGCCACACTGCGTCTTGGTCTCCACCCCTTGCAAGCGGAATGCGTGCTACCCACGCCCAGGCGGACTCGGTCCAGGCAGGGGCTCTGTGGGCCCTACGTTGATGTATGGGTTTTATCTACGCCGTTCATATATATATATATATATATATATATATATATATATATATATATATATTATTTCATATCGTTTTAGTATATCAACCCAAAAATGAGCCATGGCTCAAGTGTACCATACGGTGTGGATTAAACGCCACTGTCAAAAATGTTTTTGAGGCCACATAAGTTTCGGATCAAGCTCACATTTGTGTTTTCCCTTAGCCTAGTTTTGTTTGACCTTATGAATAGATTGGATGGCAAATAAACATCATGGTGGGCCCTAAGAAGGTTTCATTGGTGGGCATTAATATCACCACTGCTTCCTGTGATGTGGTCCACTCAATCGTTAAATCTCCTGATTTTTGGTCTCATAACCTAAAATGACCTGAAAAAATAGATGTACAGCATGGATGAAACATATACATCATAGTGTGTCCCACAGAGCCCTTTTGTCCGTCCGTCCAGTCGGGGCCGCTTCCCTAACCTTTGCGTACTGTCTCCTTGTTTCACTCTTGACTTCATACAAAACCCAAGAACCAATCAACGGTGAGACCACGAAAACGGGACAGAATTTGCGGGACCCACCGTTCACACCCATCCACACCAAAAAAAAAAAAAAAAAACCATTTCTATACTTTTCGTAATACAGTTGTATGATCTTGTACTATTTTACGGACGTGGATTGCGTCCTACCCATGCCCGGACAGATTACCGTCCGGGCAGGGTTCTATGGCGCCATCGTGATTTAAGTTTTTATCCACGCCGTTCAACGATATTTTCATATCATTTTAAGATATAAACCAAAAAATGAAGTAGATACAAGGTTAAGTGGACCACAAAGTAGGGATTGAACGTCCACCATTAAAAACTTCTCAGGAGCTGGAGAAGTTTCGAATCGAGCTTATATTTGTGTTTTCACTTTATCCACGTCTACATGACCTTATGAATAGGTTGGATGGTTAAAAAAACATCACTTTGGCCCTAAGAAAGGTTTCAACGGTGGGTGTCATTATCAGTGCAGCTTCCTTTGGTGTGGTCCCCTGAAGCTGTGGACCTGGTTCAATTTTAGTGTAACACATTAAAATGATCTGAGAAAATTGGTGAATGGAGTGGATAAAATACTTACAACACGGTGGGCCCCACAGATCCCTGCCCGGACGGATTACCGTCTGGGCGGGGGTAGGACGCAATCTACTTCCTTTATTTTATTACCAATTAACAAAAACGAGTACAGTTTATCAATAATAAGGGTGTACATATTAATTCCTGAATTCACAAATACCCCGAAACGGGCGGAGTCTCTTTTCACTAAAAAAAAAAAAACAGAAAATATTCGTATTTTTTTCTCTGTTCTTCAGGCATCTCAAGAGCAGTTAAACCCCAAGATCTAGGGTTTCTGCTCCGTTCAAAAAAAAAAAAAAAATCAAAAAGCAAAAAAAAAAAAAAAACCAGAAATTCTCTTCAACCTCCAAATCTGTAAGTTCCCTTCCATTCTTGTATTGTTTGTCTTTCAGATCTGCAAAAACCCATATTTTTTTTACACCCATTTTTACCCTTCAAAATTCAAAAAGAAAAGAGGAAAAAAACCCATGAAATCTCTTCAATATATAAGTATGTAAGCTTCCTTCCACTCTTGTATTGTTTTCTATTAGATTTCAAGAAAACCCCTCTTTTTTTTTTTTTTTTTCGTTTTTGACCCTTCAAATTTTCAAAAAGAAAGGGAAAGAAAACCCCAAATTTCTTCAATCTCCAAATCTGTAAGCTTCTCTTCACTTTTTTTATTTTTTATTTATTTTTATTTTTATTTTTGTGTTTTTTACCGTTTCAAAGAAAATGGACAGCAATTACTCAGCAATTCCTAGAAATTCTTACATAGAATTGCAAATGCATGATGAAAGCGCTGACTTCGACCAATCCCTCAAAAACCCAGAATACCCAACCAATCTTTCCCTCAATTCGTTCCCGATTTTCAAAGGAAAGGACAATCCTGCTGTCCATCTTGAGCCTCTCGACGATGAGGATGGCACCGATGAGTTCCCCCTCATTGTTGATCATGCCGGGAATGGGTCAGGCATCCCGGGTGCTGTCTTCAATCTCACCACGTCGATCATTGGCGCTGGGCTTATGGCCCTCCCTGCCACCACGAAGGTCCTCGGCCTTGTGCTTGGATTCACCCTGATAATTCTCATGGGAATTCTCTCGGAAATCAGTGTCGAATTGCTCATCAGGTTCTCCGTCCTTCGGAAGGCATCCTCCTATGGGGAAATTGTCCAATTCGCCTTGGGGCGGCCGGCTAGGATCATATCAGAGATCTGTATAATTATCAATAACGCAGGCGTCTTGGTCGTCTATTTGATAATTGTCGGTGACGTCATGTCAGGTTCACCCGGTCACAATGGCGTTATGGAACAATGGCTAGGACATGGGTTCTGGGATGATCGGCGGGTTGTGATTTTCATCATCTTGGTCATTTTCCTGGCGCCCCTTTGCTCACTGGAGAGGATTGATTCACTGAGCTTGACTTCAGCCGCCTCTGTGGCTCTCGCGGTTGTTTTTGTGGTTGTTACTTGCGTGATTGCGATGATTAAGATCATCGAAGGACAAGCAGAAACTCCAAGGTGGGGCCCGGATATTGGGTCAAAGAAAGCGATTTTGGATCTCCTTGTTGTCATTCCAATAATGACAAATGCATACGTGTGCCATTTTAATGTCCAGCCAATCTATAATGAGCTTGAAGGCAGATCCCCTCAGAAGATGAATCAGGTTGGCAGGATCACCACAGTTTTGTGTGTTGTGGTCTATGCTGCAACAGCTATATCAGGTTATCTGTTGTTTGGGGAACAGACTGAGTCAGATATACTGATCAATTTCGACAGGGACAACGGAATCCCTTTCAGTTCAGTTTTGAATTACATTGTCCGAGTCGGGTATGTTCTTCATTTAGTACTTGTTTTTCCTGTTATCCATTTCTCTCTGAGGCAAACGGTAGATGCATTGGCATTCAAGGGTTCGGCTCCGCTCACGGAGAGTCGAAAGCGGTCGTTGACATTGACAGTAGTCCTGTTAGCTCTTATTTACCTTGCATCCACAATGATACCCAACATTTGGGTGGCTTTCAAGTTTACAGGTGCAACGACGGCTGTCTCATTGGGTTTCATATTCCCATCTCTCATTGCACTGAAGCTGAATCAGCAAGGAGAGAATTTGGAACACAGTGTCAAGATCTTGTCATGGGTGATGTTGGTGTTGGCAGTGTTGGTCAGCATAATTGGAGTTACCGGGAATATTTATAGCATCAATAGTCAATCTGAATAATTCTCTCTCGTTATCGGTCTAATGGATCGATACAGAAGATCGCAAGGTCTGATGTTTTGTAAATTAGAGCGAGTCGGGAACATCATGCTCCATGCTTTGTGTTTGTTTGAAGAAGCTATTTGAGCTTTCCTTGTATGATTGGATTGTTGAACTTGAAAATGCTAATGGAGGTTTTCAGGGGAGAAAGAATGATGTGCTGTTTTGTAAGAGGGTTTCTCTGTGCTGTTTTGTAAGAGGGTTTCTCAATGAAGGTAATTGCCTCGAACACCTTTATTTGCATGGATAGGTGGGCCATCAACATGGATCTGTATAACATTGTTTCAATGTTGCGCAGATGTTAGATGAAAGAGAGATCGTTTTTGGTATTTGAAGATTTTATTTTTATTTTTATTTTTATTTTTTATTATTATTAAATACATTTAACAAAGAAGAAGAAGAAGAAGATTTAATTTTTATTTTTTAACACAGGTTCATTAGAATAATTACAGCTAGAGCTGAAAAGAAGCGCTTTTGTAAGGTGTTTGAGGCAATTACCTTCATTGAATTGTAAGTTAGAGCAGCAGTTGAGTTGAGATTTATCATTTTCACAAATATGTACTGATGTAATTGTACAACGCCACAATTGCTCTACTGATATTGAAGCAATTCATGCCATTCTTTGCAGGTATTGTTTTCCTATTGGGTTTTGTTTCTTTGCATTGGAGATGTTGTGTAAAACATTTGCTATGGTACTGTCATCATGTGTTGCAAATAAACCAATAGATTAGGTGTGTTTGCAGGCACAATTGAACTAAATTGCAATTAGTATAAAGATTTGGGAATAATTTCCTTAGCATTCATATAGAGGGTTTGGCTCCATATTGCAATTATATTTCAAGTTGGACTCCAAAAAAATAAATATATGCATCGAACTACAGTTTGAAGCTACTTCCTCACATGAAAAATACTGTGGCATAATTAGTTTGTCCTTCCCTCTTGATTGAACTGAATGTTCGCAGTATTTGATCATCCAAACACAACCTTAGTTTATTTGTAAACATGCCTTGAAATTTTTATGCCAAGAAGGCATTTATTACCCATGGCATTAGTTTATATTTGAGAACTTTTATACTGCTCAACTTCTTTTGGCTTGAAATCGAAACATTGGTTTAGATGCATTAGGTGTCATTTCAGGCTGAAATGTTTTCCAGATTGTATGACACTTCTTACTGGCCTGCAGCATTGCATGTTCTGCTACGATTAATGGCAATGCTTTTTTTCTTTTTGTGTTATATGAATTTTTATCATGTGCAGAATGATAATGTTTTGTGATTTTTGAAGTTTTTCTTCTCTTTAAGGATGATGTTGAACCCACAACCTTTAAATGGCTGAATCTATGGTTTAAAGCTGAATCTATGGGAACCCATTAAGGCATCCTCCAACCGAGACATGAGAAATCCTTGTGTCATGGGTTCTCAAGGCATCTGAGGTGTTCTTGGTGGATTGTCCAATTCATTTCACTTTCTCAGCTCCAATACGACATGGTTCTTGAAGATCTGGAGCACAGCTTAGTGCTTGCATGGATCTGAAAATTTCATTTTGTAGGTTAATGAGATAGTTCTTGGTGACCACTGATTGCATTTCTTGAATCTTCTGTGATTCTTGATCCAACTAAACAGAAGGCTGATCAACTGATCAGTGTTTAGCTTTGACACCAATGTTAGAATATTTTTTCTTCCAAGACAATGCTTGACCATTGATAACACTTGGGGTGTGTCATAACAGTTATGTATGGGCCAATATGTAACGGTAACCATTGAGACTGTTATGCAATATGGGTCCAAAATGGGGCATCCATTAAAAAAACATTTCACTTATTATTATTATTATTATTTTCAATCTCAAAACATTCTTAAAGCATTCCTATACTAATTTCGACCACCCTTGACTTATTACTTCAGATTAAAACACTTTGATTGAGCAATTTGAGCAAATCAAAGCTCTGTAGGCCATTTTTGGGAAATTTTAAAAAAGGAAGGTTTCTGTGTTTTTCCTTACTGAAAATGAATATGAAGGCGAGCGTAATGGTTGAAAAAAGGCTCCTTTTTCCCCGCCTTTTAAATCGGTTTTCTCCCCATTCTTTTTCACTTTTTTTTTTTTTTTTTTTTTTTTTTTTTTTTTGTTGTCATTCTCAAAATGTTCCTATAAGCATTACTATACTAATTTTGACCACCCTTGACTTATTATTTCAAATTAAAACACTTCAATCAAGTGATTTGAGTGAACCGAAGCTCCATGGGCTATTTTATGGAAAATTCAATATGCCTTAAAAAAAAAAAAAAAAAAAATCTTATTGGGAATGAATTGAATGATGATTCAATCATGATGTTACTTTATTAGTTTTTAAATATTGCTGTTTTTATTTAAAAATATATTTTTTAACTGATGTTGGGTATGAATGCTTTCATTTGATATATCACAAGCAGAAAACATACAATGTCCTTATTTGGGATTATTTGCATGATTTTTCTATTTTTCTATTTTTTAATTTCGGTGATTCCTGCTATTTATGAAAAATAACAATTTTTTTATTTTTTATTTTAAATTTTAACTGATGTCGGGTATGAAATGCTTCCTTCTTATGTATTACAAGCAGGTGAACATAACCATGCCTTTATTTGGGATTATTGACATGATTTCCAACTTTTTTTAAAATTTCGGTTGATTTACTGATGTTGGGTATGAAATGTTACCACCCAATGTATTACAAATAGATGAACATGACCATATCTTTATTTAGGGTTATTGACATGATTTTCTTTTTTAATTATTTATTGCAGTTCATTTTCTGTAATTGATTAAAAATAGTAAAAACTTTGTTTATTTTTTAACGATGTTTGGTAAAAATTTTGATATATTACAAATTACCAAAGTAGACGCTGTCATTTAGGGTAATTATTTTTCTCGCTGGCGGGAAACTTTGTCGACGGAAGAGGATTTTTAGGGTATGGACGGATGAAAATACCCCTCGAGCCGCTCGAGTTTAGGTAAGAAGCAGGTGAAAAAGGAGGGTTATTTTCGTCCAAAATAGGTTGTCGGGTCTACTTTGGTTATCCATGTTTGTGGTCTGTCGAGGCTGGTAAGGTAAGTAAAAGGTGGTGTCTACAGTAACAATTACCCTTTCCTTTATAAAAAAGAAATTTTTTTAAAAAAAATTTGTCTGATTTTTGTTATATATAAAATCCAGTGTACTGATGTTGGGTATGAAATGCTTCCATCTAATGTATTACATTAGATGAACATAACCATGTCTTTATTTTGGATTATTGACATGCTTTCCTTTTTTCTAACTTCAGTTGATTTTCTACTATTTATGAAAAATAGCCAAAAATTAATTATTATTATTATTTATTATACTGAAGCTGGGCATGAATACAAAATACTTCCATTTGATGTATTAGTATTACAAGTAGATAAACATAACCATGTCTTTATTTGGGATAATTGACATGATTTCCATTTTGTTCAACTGATTTTCTGTTATTAATATAAAAATAACAATTTTTTTTTTTTTTAAATTTTTAAATTTTAATTTATTATTATTGTTGTTGTTTTTGTTTTAAATTGATGTTGGGCATATGAAATACTTACATTTGATGTATTAAAGTAGATGAACGGAATTGTCTCTTTATTTTGGACTTTGATATAAATTTATTTATTTATTTCCATTTTTGTAATTTTGGTTGATTTTATGCTATTTATGAAAATTAGCAAATAAATTATTATTATTTATTGGTGGCGGGGTATGAAATGCTTCCATTTGATGTATTACAAACAGATGAACATGACCATGTCTTTTTTTATGATTATTGGGATGATTTCATTTTTTTTCTAATTTGGAATGATTTTTTACTATTTATGATTACTGATGTTAGGTATGAAATGCTTCCATTTGGTGTATTACAAGTACATGAACATAACCATGTCTTGATTTGGGATTATTGAAATTAATTTTAATTTTAATTTTTTATATTTATTGCTAAATTTCAAATGAATAATGATTAGATGTTTATATTTTGTAATTTTAAGTGAGTGAGGAACTTTATAATTAATTCGATCTCAATTAAGGTTTACTTGATTACTTTAGACTTTAGTTGAGTATTTTAGACTACCATTTGGACGTATACTTGATATGTCAAACCTTCATTTTAGATTTTATTTTGAACTTTAATAATAACTAGTAAAACAATGGCTGGCTAACAAAGAAGATTGGATGACAATATTGCCAAGAGGTGGGTGATAGTAAGCATCAAGTGAAGTGCAACTATATATATATATATATAATATATATATATTATATATATATATATTATATATATATATATATATATATTATATTTACTGGTTGTTTAAATCAATTAATGCAGGGGCATTTTCATATTGGGCTTGAGTGAGGTCGTCTGTGGGATGCAGGGGCACACTAGGTGGGCGGAGCCGACGGGCGTGGTCTTGTGTTCGAGACTCCTCACTAGGGGTGATTAATGTGCATTTCATATCGGGCTTGAGTGAGGTAGCCTGTGGGATGCGGGGACACACTTGGGGTGGGCGGCTTGTGTGAGGCAGTACCCATGTGATTTGGGGCTCACAAGGGGGGTTCGACCAAGGTCCTAACCCATGAGATGTGGGACCTGGGCTATAAGATAAAGAGATTAATTTGTCATGCTCTAACAATTCGAGCTTTTAGAGAAGTGGTTAATTGTCCTACATCAAATTGGTATCAGAGCGGAAAGTCTCGGGTTCGAGACTTCTCACTGGGGGTGATTAATGCAGGGGCATTCTCACACCGTCTCACCGGGCTTGAGTGAGGTAGCCTATGTGTGTGGAAAAAGGTACAATGAGGTCGACCTCATGGGAAGCTTCCCATGAGGTGGAGTTGTGTGGGGCTCACCATGATGTGTATTGCACATCCAACCCTATCAGTCATATGCATCCTTCCATGGTGGGCCACGGGCCTAAAAATCATGGCCCCACTAAGTACTTTTAGATGTTTTAAGTAGGATTTCACATAGTTTCAGATGGTATGGCCCACTTGAGTTCCTGATATGTCTGGGTTTTTTTTTTTTTTTTTTTTTTTTTTTTTTTTTTTTTTTTTTTTTTTTTTTTTTTTTTTTTTTTTGATATCCCCTAACCGAGAGGGGACCCACCAAATGCACGGTGTGGATGCCGGATAGACATGATTGTGGAACTTTGATGTCAGCCGAAGGATCTGACGTATAGTGTAGATGACGTGCGAGTTTAAGAGTGAGTTTCGGTCACGCACAACTCTCGGTGAGAGATGCTCTCTCAATCACACACCTCATAAAGCCGATTCCTAAAGCCTTTTGGAGGAAGTTATTATGTTGGGATGCTAGGTGAAGTCCACCCCGTCCATTCATTTTGCGAGATCATTTTAGTACATTAGACTAAAATTAGAGTGGATTCAAAACTCTAGTATGCTGCACGAGAGGAAACAATGGGGATTCAGTAACTGTCGTTGAAACATCCATTCGGCAACAAAAGCTACTTATTAGGCTAAGTTTTTGTAATTTTATTTCATCCCATTAGGAATGACCTCACAAATGGTTTGGATGGCATATAAAAATCAATGTGGAGCTCTGGTAAAGTTTTAATGGTAGTAAGGTCTTTCTCCAATTTTTAGTCTTATATGGCCCACTCAAGTTTTGAATCTACCCCATTTTTTGCTCATGTCTTAAGATGATCTTGTAAAACAAATGAATGGGGTAAATTTCTCACAAATATCACGGTGGGCCTAGATAACATCCCAGCACACCTACTCCTTGTGACAGGTTTATACGGGAAACTCGCCGAGGCTCTCTCCATGTTATTGGACACCGACATTGGTAGCAAGGTGGGTACTAACTGTGCTTTGTGTCCCCCATCATGTTGTATGTATCCTATCCACTCCTTCCATCCATTTTCTATACTATTTTATGGCATGAGCCCCCAAAATGAGTAAGATCTAAATCTCATACGGACCATATCATAGGAAAGAGTTGAACACATACCATTAAAAACTTCTCGGGTCCACAAAAGTTTTGGATTAAGATGATATTTTCATTTTCTCTCCATCCAAGTGTATGTGACTTAATCAACAGGTTGGATGACAAATAAACATTATGGTGAGCCTTAGGAAGTTTTTTATGGTGTGCATTCAATCACCACTATTTTCTTTTGATGTGGTCCACTCGGGATTTGGATATCCCTCATTTTCGGACTAGTAATGGATAATAATCTGAAAAAACAAAAAAAAAAAAAAAACTAGATGGATGGCTTCCATAAAAAACACACACACATGTATATCATAACGGAGGAGCACTCTCAGTAGGCAATCGCTACATACGCGGTCAGTACGCGCAATCCGCTACTAGATTCTCGGAGATTGCGTCCTACGTCTTATCTACACGGTCCATCCATTTTTAAGTATCATTTTAGGTGGTAAGCCCAAAAATGAGCGATCCAAGGCTCAAGTAGATCACACCACAGGAAGCAGCGGTGATGATGATTCTCACTAATGAAATTTTTCTAGGGCTCACCGTGACGTTTATTTGCCATCCAACTTATTCATAAATTTATACAGACCTGGATGGAGAGAAAACACAAATATCAGCTCCCTTCGAAACTTCTGTGGCCCCAAGAAGTTTTCAGCGGTAAGAGTTTAATACCCATTGTGTAGTCCACTTGAGCCGTATCTGTCTCATTTTTGGGTTTATGCCCTAAAATGATAGGAAATAATGAATAGACGGTGTGGATAAGAACTACATATTACGGTGGCCAGTCGAAGTTGCTGCCCTTTCCCAACCGGAGACCGGCGAGGGTAGGACGCAGTACACGTCCAATCTGGTTGCGTAGCTGTTTGGCTAGTGACGCCGCCACTAGCTAGGTGGCTAGTGGTTGGTGCTATGCGGGGCCCAGCATGATTTCTGTGTTTTATCCACACCATTCATCCATTTTCACATATTATTTTAATAATGAATCCCACAAATGAGGCAGATCAAAATCTCAGGTGGACCACACTATGGGAAAACATTAGTGATTGAACATTTACCATTAAAAACTTTTTATGGCCCACTGTAATATTTATTTGACATCCAACCTGTATATCAGGTTATACAGACCTGGATGAAGTTAAAAAAACAAATATCAGCTTGATCCAAAACTTTTGTAGCCCTAAGAAGTTTTTGATAGTGAGAGTTCAATCAACACTGTGTGGCCTACTTAGATATTTTGATCTACATCAGTTTTAGGTTCATACTATAAAATTATCTGGAAAAATGGCATGGATGAGACACATACACCATGTTGGGATCCACAAAGTACCGACCATTAGCCATTGGCTAGCGGAGGGAATCCGTTTCCATTTAGAGCGGTTTATGCGGAAGCATGTCGCAGGAAGTAGGTGTGCTATGTTGCTATCTTGGGCCAACCATGATGTTTGTGAGAAATCCACCCCATTCATCTGTTTTGCGAGATAATCTTAGGACATACAAATAAAAGATAAAAATGAGGCAGATTCAAAATTGGAATGGGCCATATAAGATAAAAAATCAGAGAAAGATTTTACTATCATTGAAACCTTCTTGGTCTCCACGTTAATGTTTATATGCCTTCCAAACCATTTATAAGGTCCTTCCTAATGGGATGAAATAAAATTACAAAAAACTTAGTTTGATAAGTAGCTTTTGTGGCCAAGTAAATATTTCAACGGTAGTCACTAAATCCCCATTGTTTCCTCTAATGCAGCACACTAGAGTTTTGGATCCACTCTGGTTTTAGTCTAATGTACTAAAATGATATTGTAAAACAGATGGGCGGGGTACATTTCTCACAAACAACATTGTAGGCCCCACCTAGCATCCCAACGCAGTAACTTCTTTTGAAAGGTTTCCGTAGGAAACTCGCGCCAAGAGGTGTACAAGTGGGAGAGCGTCTCTCTTTGCGAGTTGTTGCGCGTAATCGAAACTTACTCTCAAACTTGTACGTCATCTAGATCGTACGTTAGATCCTTCGGACATAATGACGTGTAACCGGTGTACGTGTGAGAAATCCTCTCTCTCATTATTATATATATATATATTATATATATATATATTATATATATAATATATATATATGGCGCGACCCGTAATCTATACTAAAATGCCACTTTATCATTTGCCTCAGAGAATTCTTTAAATACCTCATGTGGGGTCTCATTTAGTAACTTAGTCACTTCAGTTTTCTCTCTGCAGAGCTCTCTGGATGCACGGCTTTTCCCAACTCCAGTTCCAGAAAAAATACGCTCAAGTGTTTGTATGGGCGCCATGCCACAGGGGTGACTCGAGGAAATGTATTTTTCTCTCCGCAGAGCTCTTTGGACTACACGGCTTTTCCCAAGTGCAATTCCAGGAAAAATACGCTCAAGTGTTTGCATGGGCCACCAGGGTGACTTGAGGAAAAGCTGCACTACCATATCCAATTACGAGGAAAAGGCTATTCACATGAAAGCTGGTTTATATGATCCAAGAAGGCAATTGTGCGGCCATGCATGTTAACCCCTAATAAATTGACTCTCTTACACATGTTACATAGCATTAATTGCTCATTTCTTCGTTCCACTATCATACTATGCAATTAAACATCAAAGCTAGCTTAGTAGCTACTACTATGGTGATCCAAATAGACCATGAAGGATGAATAATCCCAATTCTCCAATTCAATATAGATTCATAGACACCAATCCACATCCCATACATTCGCTCTGGCACTATCCTAATGTGTGAATAACGCTCTTTTCGATAATAGACAATGCAATCACTTCAACTGTAGGAGATTAATATGTGATACGCGTACGTCTCTTTGTCCCGAATCCCTTGAATAACCATGGATTCATGTTGGAAAGGAGAATGCGAATAAATGGTTTAGCCTTGATAACTTACCATGTGAGGAAGCCACAGAGCCCGAAGCATGGATCACAAAGACGATATATATTAAGAATACCAATAACAATCATTAGTACATTCATTCTTGCCTCTTTTTACATATCACTATTTTGTCATCATAGATTATCACCAGTTTTCCACCATTATAGTTTACCTTAGATTCAAGGTATTATAAAAAGAAATGTAATTAAAGGTTTGTAGTAAATCAAATTCTAAAATGTAATAAGAACCCATATAATAATAGTAAAGACTTTCTAACTATATGTTCTCTCTTCCCTTTTATGCACGATGATATAATGGTGATGTTTGTGAATGTCCTACGAATGACTGGATGTGATCCCTGATGTAATATTTATTTGATATCTATACCGGACTTTCAAATTATAACCAACAAAGAGGCAACTCCAATGGGGATCAACTCAGAATCTCTGGTTTACTATAAGTATTGCCCGGGTTTCAGGAAAATTGTCGTATGTAAGAAATTTATATATCTTGAAAACATTATCAAGTGCACGGGATCACATGCACGTAATTAGAAAGCCATTCGCATCTAGTACAGCGCCAAAGAGGCGACTCCTAATGGATGCATTCCTCCTTTTATCTATAAGGTAAAATAGAAAAAAATTATTTGATTAAGTAAAAGATAAAATAGCATGTGGTGACATAAGGGTTTCTTATGGCTTTCCCTGGTATGATCTACACATGTAGTGCTTCGGAAGCTCAAGATAAAGTTGTTGTGATGTCTTTTTGGTTCTTCTTTCCTATACCCGATGTTATCATCCCAAAATAAATGCTGATATGGAGACATCCCTTATTAAACCTAACTCACCGTTGACAGTGATGATATTGGTGCGCTTAATAGTGGCGTTGTCCCAATAAAGAGAACGGGATTTTGCGTGAAAACTACAGAAGGCAGAAGGCGACAAGTGAATGCCATGCCAAAACGTGAAGCCAAAATGCCTGAATGTTTGAGTAAGTACATCAAAGAAACTTGGTAAATATAGATCTCCGGCTTGAGAAGATTGTTGGGATTTTGGCCTGTAGAATCACACAGATCTAGATCTAGGATAGCAATACAATGACACCAAGCAAACACAAGAGAACACACAGATTTAACATGGAAAACCTTTTCGGAGAAAAACTACTGCATAAAGCGACAAAATTCCACTATGAAAGCATCAATTACAAAAAGAGAGGACTTACTCGATTCGAACAACCTCGAATCTCACCCGTGCTACACCCTTTGATAACCCTAGAACCCTTTAGAATACCTTTAGGAAGCCTTAAAATACCTTAGAATAGCCCTAGGGATTCCTAGTTATAGTTTAGGAAACTTCACATTCGCACTCTTGTGAAACTGCTTCAGATTTTCGTAGTCCGCACAAGATCCAGACTCGAATCTGTGTAACCTCGACTGGTCGAGCCGAGTCCTCAACTGGTCGAGGGACCCCCTCGACCGGTCAAGTCATCCCCTCGACCGGTCGAGCAGCCCGGACACCAAAAAACCCAAGTTGCTGGACTTTGAGTCGAGCGGGCCTCGACCAGTAGAGTGGACCCTCGACAGGTCGAGCGGTTCGCTCGACCGGTCCAGCAGCAATGAAGACTTTCTAACAACAATCTCCACTAAATCTTCAATCATCAACCGTGTAGCTGCTTGACCTCTTCTCTTATCTCTGCATTGCATCATAGCTTCTCGTGCACACTCCGTCTGTCTTTTCTGCCATCGCCAAGCCCAGAGAAGTTGCACAGAACTTGAACTTTTCTGCAAGAACATTCTTGTTGATCATGTCTGCCGGATCTAAATCCACATGCCCAACCACCTTTGCTCCTGTCTTCCGAAAAGAAAAGACGTAGTCTTCTTACCATCTCACCGCTACTCAATATTATTTGCCGGGGTACTTGCTCACAACACTGATAGCCTTTGAAATAACCGGTCTAATCCAGACCATGGTATACACTGTCAACCGCATTCGAATAAGGTTCATGAGATATCCTGTTTTTCCTCATTTGTTTTGGGACATGTCCTGAGGAAAACTTGAGAAGAGACGCATAGGGAACGCTCTCCGGCTTTACCTAGCTTATCACATCCTTGATCAATACCTACACATAAGGTATTCCTCCTGTGATTACCAAAGCCTACTCCTCCTTCAGTCTCAATGCCGAGAACCATCTTTGCAACTCCCTATCATTCATCCTGAATGTCCCACTTAACCGAGTCTTCAGTACATTGATTTCAGACATGTTATAATTGACGATCTACTTGTCATCAATTCCTGACTCACCATGAAGGAATCAAAACACTGCCTAGGCGATAGGTCGAACCACGACCTCCTGAAAAGTTTTTTTCTCAACCCCTTTAATTTCGAACCGCTCTAGTTGCTTCATGTAGATTTGCTCTTCCGATTTTCCTTGCTGAAGTGCAGACTCCACATCCATCCTTCCAGCTCAAGATCACATTGACCAACCAGCGCCAATCACAGATCTAATAGACACCTGCTATACCGTCGGTGCGAATATCTATGAGAAGCCAATCCCTTCTCTCTGAGCATAACCATTTGCTACCAACCTCGCCATGTATCTATGTTGTATCTTCCTGAAGATTTACCTGCATCCAACTTCTCTCCGGCTCACTAGAAGCTCCACCCGCTCCCATATGTCGGTCTGGTATAACGAATCCATCACATCGTCCATAGTCACCATTCACTTCTCAGCACCAGGCTCACCTAGAGTCATCTGAATAGAAGATGAATCCCCTGCGATATTGGAGTCATCTATGTACCTCGCCGATATCATGCGATCATGCTGTGTGATTCTTCTCACAGGTTGCTGCTCCACTTACTTTGTATCTCTGTCCGCACGTCTCAGCCTTCCTGCCCTGCCCGCTCATGTGGCCATGCCCAACATGCCACACATGTGCAGAGGTGGAATCCGCTACATTCACTGCAACTCCACCTTTTGAAGTGCTCCCGATCAACCTGTACAAGTTACCGAGTCGTTGCGCTTTCATGATTACTTGTGCTCCTTTAGATACCTTAAGAGCACCATCAATACCTGTGTACTTACATCCTTTTACCTCAAGTACACCAAGAGAAATCAGATTCTACTTCAAATCAGGAACGTGCCTGACACCAATCAAGGTACACTCCACCACATCAAACATCTTAATACGCACCGTATCCATAGCCACAACATTACAGACAATGTTATTTCCCATAATTACCTGTCCACCATCGCACTCCTTGTAGCTGGTGAACCAACTACGATGAGGAGTCATGTGAAAAGATGCTCCTATGTCTAGTATCCACTCATTCTTATGATCATCGTATGGCCGCCTGATAGTAGACACAGACAAAACATTACCATCACATCTCGATCCATCTGACGTGGCAGCATTGACCTCCCTTTATGAAGCCTCAGAATCTTCTCTCTTCGATTTAGGATTTTCATAATCCTTCTTCATATGTCATTCTTTCCCACAGTTCCAGCACTTTACCATTCCTTTGCCCTTACCCTTGGATTTGGGCCTAAAACCCGAAGAATTTATACCTTGTTCAGAATTCTACCCCTTGTAAGCAGTGCCTCAGAAGATATCCCCATGTCGACGTTAAGCTTTCTCATAGCCTTCCCTTGAAGGGCCGAGATAATGGTGTCGACACTCAGAGTTTTATTCGTTAAGCACATTGTGTGCTTGAATGACTCATAAGACGCCGGAAGAGAATTCAGAACATACATGTCTGTATGTCTGTTCTTCATCTTTCATCACTTCCTCCATATCTAGTAATTTGCAAACCAATTTATTAAAGTTGCTGATGTGAGCCTCCAGATCTCCACCCTCTGCCATCTTGAAGTTATACCAGTGCCACTTCAAGTGTAGGCGATTTTCAGAGGATTTTTTCGCATACACATCCTCTAACTTCGTCCATAACGTAACCGCAGTTTTCTCCCTTATGACGTTGTAAAGAACCTTATCCGTGAGACATAAACGGATCGATGATAAAGCCTTCTTATCAAGAGTATTCCAATCATTATCAGTCATAATAAACTTCAGCTCCTCAAGAGCACCATCTTCGCCTTGCTTGATTAAGGAACTCGTCATTTTGATCTTCCATAACTCAAAATTATTTTTGCCTGAGTACTTCTCAATCTCATACCTAGTTCTTCCCATTATTATTAATCCCTCAGATTCAGATCTATGCCCCAACGACTGCTTTGATACCACTTGTTGGGATTTTAGCCTGCAGAATCACATAAATCTAGATCTAGGATAGCAATACAATGGCACCAAGCAAACATAAGATAACACACAGATTTAACGTGGAAAATCCTTTCGGGAAAAAACCATGGCACAAAGCGACAGAATTCCACTATGAAAGCATCAATTACAAAAAGAGAGGACTTACCCAATTCGAACAACCTCGAATCTCACCCTTGCTACACACTTTGATAACCCTAGAACCCTTCAGAATACCTTTAGGAAGCCTTAGAATACCTTAGAATAGCCCTAGGGACCCCTATTTTTAGTTTAGGAAACTTCACTTTCGCACCCTTGCGAAACTGCCTCAGATTTCCGCAATCCACACAAGATCCGGACTCAAATCTGCGTAACCTCGACCGGTTGAGCCGAGTCCTCGACTGGTCGAGGACGCCCTCGACCGGTCGAGTAGCCCGGACACCAAAAAACCAAGTCGCTGGACTTTGAGGCGAGCGGGCCTCGACCGGTCTAGTGGACCCTCGACTGGTCGAGCAGTAGTGAAGACTTTCTAACAACAAAGATCACCGATAAGAAATGCTTAAACTGCAAGGAAATGAAGAAATTAAACAAAAGAATGTTTAATGAAGGCTTGCAAAGGGAGGACTTACAAAGTGAGCTATGGTTTTTTAGGGTTCCAAATAATGCCTCGTTGGAAATTGTCACCGTCCATGTGACTAGTGCTGAAAAACGAGATACGCTGCCACTCGAAGACCCGTTATCAAAAATGTTGTAAGTACATGATGATGATTGAAAAGTTTTAGGTAATGTAGGATACATTTGCCAATCGTATGGTGCCTCTGGCTTGTAATCCCGCTACGAATGATGAAGCTATGCCTCGACAATAGTAAAAGAGGATGACAAATGAAGCAACAAAGATGCAACGAGAAATGCTAATAATAGGACACGTTAGGTTGGGATCTCATGGATCGGTTCCAAACTTCATTTAGGGTATATCAGGAGATGAACTGAGGAAAACATTTTTCAATTTGATGAAGTAGGAAAAAGAAAAAGAAAATTTCCAATAGTTTGACTGTACATGTCCACCTAAGAGAACTTGGTTCATTTTCTTACAAAGATGGGATACTTCGCAGCAGTCCTTAAAAACTGTTTTAGATTGTTTGGAGCGTCTCTCACTAGTAAAGTTTTTCGATGGCCTTATTAGCCCCGGATCGATCCATTCATGGGAATACATGCATGATACCTTTTTAGCTAACTTTTTTTTTTTTTTTTTACTTTTTTGAAAGAGATGTACGTCAAGTTGACGGATCTAGCAACAGCCAAGCAGAGACATGCCCGATGGAGAACCATAAGCCTGAACTATTGACAATTCCCATAAGAAGAAGAACAAATTAAACTATGTATGGCCGAATTTAATAGGAAAGTAGCTATTGTCCTTGCCGGAGGGAATATCATGACATTTAGAGATTTGGTCACCAGGGTTGACGCGGTAGAGCAATATATAGTTAGGAATTTCTCAGTCAAGACATGCAAGACTTATAGAGAGCCATTTCAAGCTGTTGAGTCGAATGTCGTTGTAGAAAGAGGGAAAACCCTAGTGAAGCCTAATAGGGCAATTCCTTACAATTATAAGGATTCTAGGAGATTTTATGATAAGAGACCGTGTAGAGAGTAGCCAAGACAATATTCATTCTCTATGGAGGACCCGGTGACCAAGGTATTCAAAATTGGTTACGGCTGTAACAACCTTTACGTAATGTTAATAGTCATAATTGTTACATGTTACGGGGTCGAAATGGCCCCGTAACGGTCCCATAACAGTTTTTTCAAAAAATAAAAAAGGGTCATAATGGTCGTTACGGCCCGTATCATAACAATAACGATGATGGTTGTTACGGCCACTATTACCATTTTGGAACACCTTACTAGTACATTGATGAAGCAAATGGTTGTTGAGGGGATGATGGTCTTGTCACTAACTGACTGCCCCATGAACCAACAAAAGATTTAGGGAATAAGCTACTGCCAGTATCATCAAGTAGCTGGCATAAGACAGAAGATTGTTACACAGTAAAGAATAAAATATAGAGAATTATTGATAATGAAGACATTGATATTGCTAAGGTCTGATGGGGGACCGCAGAAGCACACAAATATGAATCTAGGATAGTAATCCAATTGCACCAATCAAACATGAAAAGAACACAACGATTTTAACGTGGAAAAAACCCTTGCGGAGAAAAAACCATGACACAAAGAGACAAATATCACTATCGAAGTAGAAATTACAAAGAGAAATAGATTACCGACAGACCTTAGAATGCATTCCCAATCACGTTTAAAACCCTAGAATGCATTCCCAATCACGTTTACATCCATATTTATAAGCCAATAAGGAATCCCAAACAAAATCGGAAATAAATCCTACAAAATCACAATTTTGGGTAAATACGTGCTGATCAGTTCAATGACATCGAACACACTTCGATGTCATTGAAACTTATTCTTCAATGACATCGAACTAACACCCAAACTATCCAGAGACAAAACTGAAAAATATGATTTTCTCCGATTGCATCAAGCACTGTTCGATGGCATTGAACAAACCTTCGAAGGCATCGAACACATACCGATGACATCGAAAAGACACCCAGTTAGTCCAGTGACCAATTGAAGAAAATCTGAAAAATCTCGATGGGATCGAGCACTGTTCAATACCATCAAAGGTGACATCGAACAGTCTATCGATGGCATCGACAGGCCCAGTAACTGACTCGATTTAAGACATTAATTACAACAATCTCCACCATGTCTTCAATAATCAACCATCGACAGGCCCAGTATACGACTCGTTTTCCGAAAACCCAAGTGTTAACCTTTAAAGATAGCCAAATTTCTTATATTTTTTCATTTTTCTTTTCTTTTATCAGAGTTAGCAGTTTAACGGAAGAGGAACAAATCAAAAATAAAGAAAAATTGCATATACATACAAAATATATGAGTATCTGCCCAAAGGGCTTATACAAACTAATGTCTCAATACTAACAAATACATAAATGAACAATTTAACACATGAAGCATAAAAAAATGCAGCTAAACTTGAGCTGCAAGATCATGCAGCTACTCTTGGGTAGATACAATCATACATCCTTAGTATTTATATCCTGCTCCTCATCAACCTGAACATGAGTATCATTTAAATCACCTGTCTTACCTGTACGGTTATATATTCAAAAGATGAGTGACCAGCTCAGTGTGAATTCTCCTTAAGATTATATATTACTGTTCGTACCTGTTTCGGCCGTAGTCTGCTTCGGCCAATTAGAATTAGTTACGTGTGATTTGTAAGGATACTGTAGACACTGAAAAATCGGCGTCCACGTTGGTCACGTTGTTGCTATAAAATGTTTGGCGTTATGGTGATGCTGGGGGTGATTAAGCTGACTTATGATTGTTGGAGTCGCCACTAGCCGAATAATCTCAGAATCCCGCGGTCGGCTAGAACCACGGAATACGTAAGGTTGGAGAAATCCGAAGATTTTCTGACCTTAGATTGACTCCTGGTCTACGATCCGGGATTCTGGGTAAGGGACCTTGGTTACAAAGAGGGAAGGTGTTAGGCACCCTCTCTGCCCGTACAAGTGTACGGTCTCGATTTAGTGTGGTAAAATAATCTCAAGAGATGATGATGATGCTACGGTCATGATGGGACTAGTCACACGTGGATTTCTGATGTAGCAAGATCCGAAATTTCGGCAGGCTACAGAGCATACGTCCGACAATGTGTCTAGATGGTGGATATGATGATGCTTATGCAAAAAGATAAGAAAAGTGGACTAGATCACTAGGAATTTCTGATGTGACAGGATCCGGTACGGCAAGTCAAGTCACAGAGCATACGTCCGCTAGAGATCTAGAGAAGCAGGGGGGTTGAGAGGTTGAGAAGAGAGGATGTAGATGTCATGATGAATGATGTAAATGGATCTTTGGCTTGATTATTGAGTAGGCTAAGATGTTGATTGAACCATGATCATCCTGAGCTAAGCTTATGGGTTGGAAGGGGTTGAGGTGAAGGCTTGAGAGGTGGCTGAAAAAGTTTGAGCTTGAAGGCTTGGGAGCTCCTTCCCTTCCTTCACCCTTTCTCTCTCTCTCTCTCTCTCTCTCTCTCTCTCTCTCTCTTTCTCTCTTTTCTCTCACTCTTTCACTCTCACTCTCTCCCTCCCTTGGTGGCTCTCATCCATATAGGTGAAAATGAAGGGGGAGAGGGCTATTTATAGCCCTTTCCAATGGTTTTTTGGTAATTAGAGGATAAGGGGAGGGCAAATGCTGATGTGGCATATGATGATTGGTGGAGAGGAGAGAGATGCCACATGGCATGCTCCCATTAGCTAAAGGGGCTGGTAAAACGGTAAATAGTGAGGATGGGGAGGGTAAATGTATAGGAAAGTTGACTTTGGACGCCGGGACAGCTGTCCCTGCTCCGGCCGCACGCGGTGGAATTTCGATTACCGCCGGCGGTAATCCGACAACCGCCGGCGGTAGTCCGACTACCGCCCGGACCTGGTTGAGTCCGGAACTCGTGTGACTGGTTCCGTGCGCGTTTTCTGGGAGGAAGCGGTAATTTGACTACCGCCGGCGGTAATCGGATTACCACCTCGGTACGGTTTCCCTTGAAATTCATCTGGTGAGTCCTTTTTTGGGTCCTTAGAGTGAAACAAAGTTCGTTTTGGATATTTGGCTCAGAATGGCTTGAAATTGGCTCGATTGTTACCCGAAAGTGACTCAAGAAATGGATCGGTTCTGGACATGGTCTGGATTGAATGATGACTCATGATAGCTCGGGTTAAGATTAGGGTTAGGTTTTAGGATATGATCATGGTTCTCGGATTGTCTTAACAAAATCAAGATATTAGCCTGGGTGGGGTGTCTACAGATGCCCCTCTTTGACCGAGGTTGCGAGCAACCGAAGGTCAAAGCAAGTGGACACCCCACCCTTCTGGTCAGAATGAAGGGTAGTGATTCAAATCTATTGCTTACCATTGTATCATTGTCGGTAGACTATCTAGAAAAAGATGACTTGCACATATCACGAGGGTTGAGGAAAACGTTGTGATTGTCTCCTGCGCATTCGTCGCGGTTTTACGGATCACCAATCACAACCCTTTCACATCGGATTGTTTACAGCATTGGAGGGTAAGTCTGAAAAGTAAGGGCCTCTGCGCATTTGTCGCGGCTTTACGAGGATTCCCATACTGTTAGGTCTGTTGTTCTTTTGCTATGTAATCACCCCAGGAGTGTTCGTTCCATTTGATCGTCAAAGTGGTTAGCTGCCCTGCGCGTTGGTGCGGCCTTACGGGGAACTCACTACGCCGACTTGGACTCGATCAAATTTTACGAATATTCTGGACTCGGTATGTGCAGGTGATCTGTTTGCCATGCAATCTGTTGAGTCTGACACTTTGGTTACAATGGATCGTCTTCACTTCGAGTTTGATTATTCTTTCCAGAGATAGATCCACTCATCTTACTAGCATTTGTACGACTGCCCAGTTATAGAGATCTGGCCAATCGTACATATATCATGTATGGACTCGATCGTCCTTCGGGGAAACCGGAAGAGATCGGATCTTATTTAACTATGTGCACTGTCCGCAACTGGAGAATATGGAAGATTCCTCAGTGTACTGCGCGACGCATGCGTTTTTGAAAACTATCCTCTTTAGAGCTAGGCTCCTTGAGGATTTTATTTGAAACTATTTTTTTTTATTTTTGAAAAATATCCGTTCGATCTCGCGGGTGGGCGTCGTCGTTCGGTTTTTATTTTTACAAGTTAAGTAAACAGTCGCGTTGCCTCCACTAATGAGTTGGCGGGGCTAACGGTCTTTATTTGAGAGTCAGACGGCCTCCACTAATAAATCAGTGGGGCTAATTTTTTTGTAAAAAGTCAGATGGCCTCCACTAATAAATCAATGGGGCTAACGTTTTTTAGAGGAAGTAAACCTTTTGGGCCTATACTTACTGGGGATTTATTTACTTGGTATTTTTTTTATATTTTTTTTGAAGATTTTAGGATTTTTGGAAAACTCGAAGGTTTTATGGAATTTTTTTAAAAACTTTTTGGAAAATTTTGGGATTTTTGGGATTTTTTGGGATTTTTTTGGAACTTTAGGATTTTTTTGGGATTTTTTGGGATTTTTTGGAATTTTTGGGATTTTTTGGGATTTTTTTTTTTTTGGGATTTTTTGGAATTTTTTTGGGTTTTTTGGGATTTTTTGGGTTTTTTAGGATTTTTGGGATTTTTTGGAATTTTTGGAATTTTGGGATTTTTTGGAATTTTTTGGGAATTTTGGGAATTTTTGGAATTTTTTTGGGATTTTGGAAATTTTTTTAGAATTTTTGGAAATGGCCCTTGGAAGATGGGCTGGACTTTTGAAATGGGCTTGGGCCTTGAGATGGGTTTTTTAAAGTGGGCCTGCGAAATGTTTTTTTTTTGGAAATGGGCCTTGGAAGATGGGCCCGGGTTGTTGCCTTCTTGGACCATCTCATTCTCATATATGGAGGTACGTTCTGTAGTCCCAGCCTTCTGAAGTGGGCCCTGTCCGAGTTTTGCCTGAAAGTGGGCCCGGGCGGTAATCGGACTGCCGCCGGCGGTAGTCGGATTACCGCCAGTTGACATTTGCCCATTCTGCCTCTTGTCAGGTGCCGCAGTGATTCAGTGATGACACCTCTGTTCTGAAACAGTACTCCGAGTACCACTAGCGGTAATCGGATTACCGCCCTCGTCCATCTTTTCTTCCAGCAAGCCCTGTTCTCTGTTCATTCCCTTTGTCCCTTCCTCCGATATTCTCGTCCGTCCGCTCTCTGATCGTCCCTTTTGTCTCTATTTTGTCCTTTCTTCTTTGTCTCATCCATCCCTTGTTCCTTTCTCCTTTTCTGATTCATCATGGCCAATCATGATGATGGGTTAGGTGAGTCTATTGATGGTGAAAAGGTGGGTAGCTCCATAAATGATGAGGGATTTATGGGTGGATTGATGGGGGTAGATGGAGAAGTGATGGCCCTCTTGAAGGAATGAACACCATTTATAGCTTGGATCCTGTTCTTACTAATGGGCTGATGGGATTGGATGGTTTGATTGATGGAGGGGGATGGCTATGGATGGGGGGATGGCTTGATTGATGGGAGGATGGCTATAGGTGGTGTGGATGGCTTGATGGATGGGAGGATGGCTATGGATGGTGTGGATGCTTTGAGGGATGGAGGATGGCTATGGATGCTGTGGATGGCTTGATGGATGGGAGGATGGCTATGAATGGTGTGGATGGCTTGATGGATGGGAGGATGGCTATGGATGGTGTGGATGGCTTGATGGATGGGAGGATGGCTATGCATGGTGTGGATGGCTTGATGGATGGTGTGGATGGCTTGATGGATGGGAGGATGGCTATGGATGGTGGGATGGTTATGGATCAAATTTGGGTGGGTGGCACTGCTTCGTCTTCCTCTTGTGTTATCGATTCTTTTGAGGCCTTTGGGAGCGCCCTTTCGTCGATCCATCCTTCTTGCTGACCACACATGGTCACCTGATCTCCAAGATCACTGTCCTTTGCCATACTTGTGAGGATATGGCTCGTCGGCGGTATGATGATAGCATGTTCGCGACACACCATCTGGAGAAGGATGAGATCTTCTATCTGTGCATGAAGGTAGAGGGGCTCAGGCAGAGATTATCGCTACATGAGAGGTTGGGGTTTACCTGTAGTTCCCGATGTTGATCATCTGCTTGTCCCATATGCATGAGAAAATTTTATTTTGTTTTTGTTTTTATGAAGAAAGAAAACAAAGTACTTGTAAAAAGATTTTCACAGAAAATAAAATTTTATTTGTGCCAAATTGACCAGTGTTTGCTTTTGGATTTGTGCTTTGGATGATTGGGATCAGAATTTTGGGCTCAGCCCACGTTGTGTACAGTATTCTAGACTGTGTTCCTTGGGGTCTTGGTTCCCTGAGACGGTGTCCGGGATTGCATCCCCTGGATTTGAGCAGCATCTGATAGAGTACTGATCTGAAGCTGGTCCTTTTTGGTATGTCTGTTGCCTCGGCTTCTTCTGTTCCTGCACTTTTATTTTAGTTTTTTTTTTCTTGCCATTTTTTACCCGTAGCGCCTTCTCAGGTTTTCACTACGTCCGGCTCTTCCCGTCATTTTTGCCCGTAGTGTCCTCTCGGATTTTCACTACGTCCCGGGTCTTTGATCTTGCCTGCCCCTTGGCAGCTTGTGCTATTTTTACCCTTGGCGCCCTTTCAGGTTTTCACCAAGTCCGCTACATGCCTGCTGTTTTTACTCGAGCCGCCTTTTCAGGTTTTCAACTCGCCCGTTTTGCTTAGGCATGCCTTTATTCTTCTTCTCTCTCTCTTTTTTTTTTTTTTTGGAGTGCTAGGAGTGATGGGGAACTTCCTTCATAGCCGGCCGATTGGCTGCCTGCCTGTCCTTGTCTCTAATCACAATCGTAAGCTGCTTGAAATTATTTGGGAATACAGGATAGGTTACTAGGGAGGTGGGATGAGTTTCTTTATTTTCTTTCTGGGTCTTCTTATTGAGTTTTCTTTTTGTCTTTTCCTCTTCTTTCTTTTTTTTTGTTTTTGTTTTCTTTCTTTCTTTTTTTTTTTTTCTTCTTTTTCCTCCTTTTTTTTTTGGGGGGGTATGATGGGTGTTTTTGGAAAGGGTAATTGATGGATATATACAGTTTTTGGTAAGGAGGTGAGAAATGCAGCCTTTTGATTGTAATCATTGACAAGGTTAGGTAAGGTTACCCGTGATAGATTTTCACGTTGTCGGCGTTGATGGGCTCGGGAAGATCCTCGCCTTTCAGATTGGTGAGCCGAAGAGCACCTCCTGGGAGTACTTCCCGAATGATCAGTGGTCCGTCCCACAATGGTTTGAATTTTCCTCTGGGATCTGGCAAATGCGGCGGCAGGATACGTTTCATGACCATGTCACCGACTTTGAAACTTCTCTTCCGAACTCTCTTGTTGTAAGCTCGAGCGATCCTTCTTTGATAGCATTGGGAGTGGCTTAGCGCCCGCATGCGCTTTTCATCTGCCAGATGCAGTTGATCGTACCTTGCTTGTTGCCACTCGCCTTCCTCGACTTCACTTTCCAGCAGTATCCGCAGTGAGGGGATTTCGATTTCGACTGGTAGTACTGCTTCCATTCCGTAAACGAGCTCATATGGAGTTGTGCCTGTAGCAGATCGTACAGACGTGCGATAAGCCCAGAGTGCATAAGGAAGCATTTCTGACCAGTCACGATATGTCTTCACCATCTTTTCGAGTATGCGGATGACAGTCTTGTTTGCGGCTTCCACCCCACCATTCATCTGAGGGCGGTAGGGGCTCGATCGATGGCGTTGAATTTTAAACCTGTCGAGGAAATCGCTCATCCTTTTGTTGACGAATGGAGTTCCATTATCAGTGATAATGGCGTGAGGGACCCCATATCGGCTGATGATGTTATTCTTTATGAATCTGACCACATGAGATGCTGCGACGGTGGTATATGATGCTGCTTCTATCCATTTAGTGAAGTAATCTATTGCCATCAGGATGTATTCATGCCCATTTGAGGCTTTAGGGTTGATCTTGCCTATGATGTCGAGTCCCCATACAGAGAAGGGCCATGGTGCCGTCAAGTTGTAGAGTTCGGAGGCAGGTGCATGTAATTGGTTTGCGTGCTCCTGACACTTGAAGCATCTCCTGACGTGCTTGCAGCAATCTGTCTCCATTGTAAGCCAGTAATAGCCGAGTCGTAGGATCTTCTTTGCCATCATGTGTCCGTTCATATGCGGGCCGCATAGTCCTTCATGGATTTCTGACATGATGTGAGCTGCCTCTGTCTCATCCACACAGCGGAGAAGGACTTGATTGAAGGATCTCTTGTAGAGGATACCCCCAGTGATCACGAACTGAGCTGCTAACCTTTGTATTGTGCGTCGATCAGTCAGAGCTGCTCCTTCTGGGTACTTCTGATGTTCGAGGTATTTTTTGATGTCAGTGTACCAGGGCTGGTCATTTGGGGCAGGCTCGGCTTCTTCGATTTGTAGGCAGAATGCAGGTTCCTCCTGGAGTTCGACAGTGAGTTCCCATTCAGCTACTCCTTTTGGGATTTCCAACATTGAAGCGAGGGTAGCTAAAGCGTCCGCAAACTGATTTTTGACCCGAGGAATGTAAGAGAACGTGATCTCCTCAAATTCCTCGATCAAATTCTCCAGATAGACGTGATAAGGAATCAGCTTCTCATCTTTGGTCTTCCAATCGCCATTTATCTGATTGATGATGAGTTGCGAGTCTCCGAAGACTCGTAACTTCTTTACGTTGAGGATGATGGCTTCTCTTAGACCGGCGATGCATGCCTCATATTCAGCTACATTGTTGGTGCACTGGAATGCTAGTCTTCTGGATATAGGAACTGGGACGTCTTCGGGGGAGTAGAGTATGGCGCCTACTCCACTCCCCTTCGAGTTTGCAGCTCCGTCGAAGAAGAAGAGTGTCCACTCTCCTGCCTTTCTTTCCTCTTTCCTCGATCTGGAGGATGTCCTCGTCAAGGAAGAAGGTCTTCAGAGGTTGGTAGTTGGGCAGGGAGTGTGCTGCTAAATGATCGGCCAGTGCTTGCCCCTTGATTGCCTTCTGGGTGACATATGTGATGTCAAACTCAGAAAGCAGTAGCTGCCATTTTGCGATCCTGCCCGTCAGTGCTGGTTTTTCGAACAAGTATTCAACGGATCCATGCGAGCGAGCAGAAGTATCGGGTGAGCGATCATGTACTGCCTTAGCCGTTGTGTTGCCCAGACTAAGGCGAGGCATGTCTTTTCTAAGCTGGAATATTTGGCTTCATAGCTTGTAAACCGTCGGCTTAGATAATAGATCGCTTGCTCCTTTCTTCCCGTATTGTCGTGTTGGCCGAGGACGCATCCAATTGCTTCTGCCGCGACAGAGATATACAACAGAAGTGGCCTTCCTGGAGTAGGCGGCACGAGCACTGGAGGATTTAGCAGGTATCTTTTGATTTTATGGAAGGCCGCTTGGCAGTCGTCATTCCATTCTTTTGGAGAGTTCTTTCGTAACAGCTTGAATATGGGTTCGCAGACCGGAGTGAGTTGTGCGATGAATCGACTGATATATTGGATTCGCCCGAGGAAGCCCCGAATTTCTTTCTCAGTCTTGGGCGGTGGCATCTCGATGATAGCTTTGGTTTTGGTTTCATCCACCCTGATACCGTCTTCGCTGACAATGAAGCCTAAAAGCTTGCCTCCGGTTGCACCGAAGACACATTTTTGCGGATTGAGGCGGAGCTTGAACTTTTCCAGCCTGTCGAAGAGCTTTTTGAGATCTTCAAAGTGTCCTTCGATCGTGCGAGACTTGACAATCATGTCGTCCACATAAACTTCCATCTCCTTGTTTATCATGTCATGAAACAAGGCAGTCATGGCTCGCTGATACGTAGCTCCTGCATTTTTCAATCCAAAAGGCATGACCCGATAGCAGAAAGTTCCCCATGGTGTGATGAAGGAAGTCTTCTCACGATCCTTGATGGCCATCTTGATTTGATTGTAACCGGAGAAACCGTCCATGAAGGAGAAGATCTTGTGTCCAGCAGTATTATCCACCAGTGTGTCGATATGCGGCAGCGGGAAGTCATCTTTAGGGCTTGCTTTGTTGAGGTCCCTAAAGTCGATGCACATTCTGACTTTCCCATCTTTTTTTGGAACTGGTACGATATTTGCGAGCCATTCCGGGTAGTTGGAGACTACCAGAAATCCCGCGTTGTATTGCTTGATGACTTCATCACGGATTTTCAGGGCCCATTCTGCCTTCATCCTTCGCAGCTTTTGCTTGACTGGCTTCATTTCTGGCTTTGTTGGCAGATGATGCACCACCAACGCTTCATCGAGCCCTGGCATGTCCTTGTAAGAGAAGGCAAAGTTGGACAACCTCGGTTTCAGGAACTCCATCATCTTTTGCTTGTATTCTGGGGGAAGCGATTTCCCGATACGCACTTCCCTGGGGGATTCCATTGACCCTAAGTTCACAATTTCAAAGTCATCTGCCACAACATTGGCCTTTGTTTCGAATTTTTCGAGGGAATCCTCGAATTCGAGAGCGGTATCATCATTTCCCACATCCGGGGCTTCATCCAAACCCATGAGTTCGAAGTCTAATTCTAGATTGAAATCATATGAGTCGACTTCAAACTCGTGCTTGTCATGAGAAGTGTTTGGCACAGTGATTTTTGAAAAATTTCTATTGTTTTTGTATTTTGGAAGTTTTTTGATGTTTTTGTGTTTTGAGGAATATGTGATGTTTTTGTATTTGAAAGATTTTTTGATGTTTTGTGATTTTGAGGAATATGTGATGTTTTTGTATTTTTGAAGATATATGATGTTTTTGTGTTTGAAAGATTTTTTGATTTTTTTTGTGTTGCCAAGATATCCTGAACAGGACGGTGTTGCAAACCATGATTGGTCTTGTCCTGGTTCGGGATACCAATTGCTATTTACATTGGCGTTTTTTTTTTTAAGGCCAGTGTTAGCGAGTGGTTCACTGGCTTATTCGACTGTTAGGGGGATGGCTGACCATCCAGGCTCCTTTCCCCTTTCGATCTCGCTGATCTGCCCTGTCTGTTCCTGTGGGTCACCTGTCTCGATGACCATGATGTCTGCTGGGCTGGGCTCAGAGTCAGAGTCTAATTCGACCTCTGTGCCCAGGAGCTGAAATTCCTCTTGTTCCTCTGATTCCTGGGACGGGATTTGGATATCCGTCTAATCTAGAGCAAGCCACTTACCTTTGTCAACCCAATGGATGGGTTGCTTCTGCCCTGTGTTCCCCTGAATGGGTGTCTCCCTATTCTGGTCCACCTTGCCTGCAAAGGACATTCCCAGTTTTGGGTCACTTGCGGATGGACCTGCTTCCATGCCCCTAGTCTCATGCGGTGGATCTGGGGGTTCTGCCCCTGGCCTTGTGTGCTCCTCTAATGACCTGAGGATTCGATCCCACCTTATTGGTGGCCAAATAGACTCTTGTCTAGTCTGTTTTGCGAGTCTAAGTGCTTGAAATTGGTCCTCAAGAGATATCATTTTGCTCTCGTCAACTGACCCAGCTTTGATAAACTCGATGGGCGTACATTTAAAAGATTGGCCTCTTTTTGGCCTTTCAGCCTGATCTTCCGATGTCGGCTGATATCCCAGTCCCTGTCTTTGTACATTGGCATGTGCTGGCTTCACTACCATACCCTTTTCATGGAACTTGGTACGGTAATTTAAGACCAATCGCTCAGTGGGGGGAATGACGTATTCAGCAGCTAGAGGGCGAGGGTTAGCGATCGCGTTTACTTTTTCGAATTCAAAACTGTGATATGGAATATCGCCTTCTGTATGCTGAATGTCAATCACTGGAATGTCAGTTTCTGGGATACTGACCGTCACCGGGAGGATAGTTTCTGGCTCAGCCAGTACTGAAATGATTCGATTTCCTGAAGGGAATTTAACCCTTTGATGGAGGGTAGATGGGATGGCTCCAACAGCATGAAGCCATGGCCACCCCAAGAGAAGGTTAAATGAGGCAGGGATATCGATGACCTGAAATGTGACAAGGGTCATGTCTGGTCCAATTTGTAATTCTAGGTCGATTTCCGCCTCCACTTGCCTTCGGGAATTATCGAAAGCCCTAACGCTCATGGTACTGGGTCTGAAGGAGGATGGTTCTATCCCCAACCGTTCAACAGTCCTTAAAGGGCAAACGTTGAGACTAGATCCATTATCGATGAGCACAAGTGGGATCTTGAAATTCTTGTGGTGAGCCACTATGTTTAGTGAATGCCTGTGCTCACGGCCCTCAGGTGGTAGCTCATCGTCAGAGAAGGTGATGGCTTGTGGTGCAAGAAGTTGACCAATCATACTTGCCACCATTTCGGGGGGTACGTCGGGAGAGATATGGGCATCATTCAAGGTCTTTGCAAAGATTTCTCGATGAGACCTTGACGTGCATAGGAGTTCCCAGATGGATATTTGTGCGGGAATGGTTTTGAGTTGGGCTGCTATGTCATAAGCAGCGTCAGTTCTGCTAGTGGTTCCCGACGAAACTCCCCGAGTTTCTTTTGAGTTCTGACTATCTCTCCTGAGGTATCTCCCATTGTTACCCACCTCATCGCATTCTGGGTAGTGCCATGGGATTGCCTTCGGGTTATAGGAAGGAACCGATCTTCCTTCTAAGTATACCAATAGTTCTTGAGGCTGAGGGGTTATTACTGGAACAGTTTGTGGTAGACTCAGTGATATCTCTTGAGGTGCCACCAAGTTCTGATTAGTTGTGGCCATGGATTTTTCTTCTTTCCTTGATGTGGGGGAGGGATCCTCTGGGCATGTGCCAGTTGGTGAGGCATCAAAATTGCGGGGCCTGAACTGAGGGTGCCCCTTGCAAGGTTGGCAGAGAGTTAGATCAGGGAGACCTATCGGGAGGATGACAGGTTCAGAATTCAAACCTTTTGGATATGCCGAGGATGGGGTTAAGTGTGCCCCTTGGAGGGCGAAGTTCTGAGGGTATGACCTGTTGGGTGCTGCTTCCAAAGTCACGAGAGACTGAAATGTTGGTGCTGCTTCAAGAAATATGAGAGGTTGAGTAGCTGGTGCTGCTTCAAGAGATACCTGTGGCCTGGGCGATGGTGCTTGCTGGTGTCCCCATGTCCGATTGGCTGTGTCGGGCATGATTGCTTGGATGGAATGATGTGGATAAACATGTGTGGGTTGACCTCCTTCAATGTGATTGACGTTAGAGGTGTAGAGGTGCTGGATGTGCTGGTCCTGCCTGATGCGAGGGCAAGGGATTTTGGAGAATGTTGGCTTGAACTGTATTGCTGGCCTGTGGGGTGATCGCAATCTTCTGGCTTTCGATCAAATCTTGGACCGCATGTTTCAAAGCGAAGCAGCGGTCCGTTAGATGGCCAGGAGCCTGATGATATGCACAGTATGATTTTCATTGTAACCAGGAGGCAAGGGATTAGGTGGAAGTCGAGGCTGAAGGGGTGTTAACAGTTGCTTTTGCATGAGCATCGTTAGCACTTGGCTGTATGATTGTGCTAACGGAGTGAACTTCCTCCCTAACATTCCTTGCTTGTATGGTCCTTGCACATTTCCCCTAGGCTGTTGTGATTGCTGTTGAGATGACTGTGCCTGATATCCTTGCTGGGTTTGCTGGGGTTGGTACTGCCTATTCTGTTGTAGCTGGTATTGCCTGTCCTGCCGTGGCTCTGGTGGTGGAGCATACTGATTGCCTTGAGTGTTAGCGATGATGTTGTTAACTTCAGAAGTACGCTGCACGGGAGCAGTGCTGTTTCCATTCCCTTATCCAACAGGTTTCCCCTCGACTTTGTTTCTTTTGATTGAGGGGGGCTGATGTGGCCATGGGGAAATGGTTCCAGCTCTGATCCCAGCTTCTACTTGTTCTCCGGCTCGGATGAGTTGGGAGAATTTACGTATGGATACGAGACAGATATCTGAATGATGATGGGATGCTGGGATGTGCTGAATGCACAATCATGGATATCTGCTCCTCGTCATCGATAGGGTTTCTCATTCGAGCTGCCATAGCTCGCCATCGTCCTACGTATGCTGATAAAGATTCATCGCTTTTTTGTCTCAGGGCAGCCAAGTCAGCTCTCCTTGGAGCCATGTTCAGGTTGTATGAGAACCTGTCAATGAATGCTTGGGAAAGTTTTTCCCAAGTTCTGATTTGGTGGCTATCTAGTGAGGTGTACCAATCCAGAGCGTCACCCTTTAGGGATTTCTAGAAAAGTCTTATCAACGCCCCATCATTCCCTGCTATCGCATTGAGCTCCCCACAAAAGGCTTTTAGATGTGCTGTGGGGCACCCACTACCGTCATACCTTTTGAACTTTGGTACCTCAAAATTTGGAGGTACCCGGGCGTCTGGGAAGGGACAGAGGTCCCTGAACTTGGCGGATGGGTGATCCACTCCTTGTTGTCTTTGAAGCTGGTTTTGCATCATTTGTAACTGCTCTCGTAATTCCTCAATCTCTGACTTACTTTGCCGAGGGTATCTTGCCCCTTGCTATAGGGCTTGTGCTGCTTCTTCTTCATATGGATCCAGAATGGGGGTTTGATGGAAAGAAGGTGGACTCCCGGTGGTGGGAGGTAGCTAGAATTGAACACTACTCCCTTTCGGAGGAGGGTGGGATGTTCGGAAATGGCTCCCGCCTGGGGTATCTGCCAATTCCGGGATGTTACTCCCGTTAGGGGGAGTGAGCTGGACTCGAAACTGGCCCCCTTCATGGGCATCCGCCAGTTCTTGTCTGTGATTTGCATGTGCTGTGACCGAATTGTTGTGATGTGTTGAGTAGAGATGTGGGGGAGGGTTGCTCCCGATTGCTTGCTGTTGTTGATCTTGTGCTGATTTTTCTGGGAGAGGGAGCACAGGATTTGCTGGAGGAATGAGAGAGAAGGCAAAAGGGGTCTGAGGGAGTGAGCTATTCTGCACACTAGGCTGGGTCATCTGTGTATTCGGTGTGGCACTTGGCACCAGGCGAAGCAGTAACTCTTGCATTGTTCGGAGTAGTAGCTCTTGTGTGGCGACGTTGGTTGGCAAATCTGTCGGAGGTAAGGGTACGGGTGTAAGCATGGGTGCGGGTGCGGGTGCAGGTGCGGATATTTCAGGAACTGGTTGGGGTGCCGGCTCTTCTTCATGGGTCGCTTGAGATGTCATGGCTGCACGGGATCGAGTGGTCATGGTCCGGATCTTTACCTAGGCAAGTGTAAGCCAAAGAGAATTTTTTTTTTTTGAATGAATGTGATGATGAATGTTCCTTGAGATTAGTATATCACACGTTGTCGAGTCGGGCCTTAACTAGTGCGTTCTAGACTCATCCCCAGCAGAGTCGCCATTTTGTAAACACTGAAAAATCGGGGTCCACGTTGGTCACGTTGTTGCTATAAAATGTTTGGCGTTATGGTGATGCTGGGGGTGATTAAGCTGACTTATGATTGTTGGAGTCGCCACTAGCCGAATAATCTCAGAATCCCGCGGTCGGCTAGAACCACGGAATACGTAAGGTTGGAGAAATCCGAAGATTTTCCGACCTTAGATTGACTCCTGGTCTACGATCCGGGATTCTGGGTAAGGGACCTCGGTTACAAAGAGGGAAGGTGTTAGGCACCCTCTCTGCCCGTACAAGTGTACGGTCTCGATTTAGTGTGGTAAAATAATCTCAAGGGATGATGATGATGCTACGGTCATGATGGGACTAGTCACACGTGGATTTCTGATATAGCAAGATCCGAAATTTCGGCAGGCTACAGAGCATACGTCCGACAATGTGTCTAGAGGGTGGATATGATGATGCTTATGCAAAAAGATAAGAAAAGTGGACTAGATCACTAGGAATTTCTGATGTGACAGGATCCGATGTACGGCAAGTCACAGAGCATACGTCCGCTAGAGATCTAGAGAAGCAGGGGGGTTGAGAAGGGAGTAGATGTCATGATGAATGCTTGTATGTAAATGGATCTTTGGCTTGATTCTTGAGTAGGCTAAGATGTTGATTGAACCATGATCATCCTGAGCTAAGCTTATGGGTTGGAAGGGGTTGAGGTGAAGGCTTGAGAGGTGGCTGGAAAAGTTTGAGCTTGAAGGCTTGGGAGCTCCTTCCCTTCCTTCACCCTTCTCTCTCTCTCTCTCTCTCTCTCTCTCTCCTCTCTCTCTCTCTTCTCTCTTTTCTCACTCTTTCTCTCACTCTCTCCCTCCCTTGGTGGCTCTCATCCATATAGGTGAAAATGAAGGGGGAGAGGGCTATTTATAGCCCTTTCCAATGGTTGTTTGGTAATTAGAGGATAAGGGGAGGGCAAATGCTGATGTGGCATATGATGATTGGTGGAGAGGAGAGAGATGCCACATGGCATGCTCCCATTGGCTAAAGGGGCTGGTAAAATGGTAAATAGTGAGGATGGGGAGGGTAAATGTATAGGAAAGTTGACTTTGGACGCCGGGACAGCTGTCCCTGCTCCGGCCGCACGCGGCGGAATTCCGATTACCGCCGGCGGTAATCCGACAACCGCCGGCGGTAGTCCGACTATCGCCCGGACCTGGTTGAGTCCGGAACTCGTGTGACTGGCTCCTTGCGCGTTTTCTGGGAGGAAGCGGTAATTTGACTACCGCCGGCGGTAATCGGATTACCACCTCGGTACGGTTTCCCTCGAAATTCATCTGGTGAGTCCTTTTTTGGGTCCTTAGAGTGAAACAAAGTTCGTTTTGGATATTTGGCTCAGAATGGCTTGAAATTGGCTCGATTGTTACCCGAAAGTGACTCAAGAAATGGATCGGTTCTGGACATGGTCTGGATTGAATGATGACTCATGATAGCTCGGGTTAAGATTAGGGTTAGGTTTTAGGATATGATCATGGTTCTCGGATTGTCTTAACAAAATCAAGATATTAGCCTGGGTGGGGTGTCTACAGATACACATGGGTTTTAGGAGATTTCCCTACGGATATATATGGTGACTTTTTAAAAAATGGAATCGTAACGTATCAATTGTGACCTAACATTACTAAAGAGGTCGAGAAAGGGAAGTGACTGAGTTCAGATGATTACGTGACTTAAGGGGAAGTGTAACATCCTGGATTTTCATTGTTTTGGATTTTCAAAAAAATTCTTAAAATTTCTTTTTAATTAACTTATAATATCACTTAATGACCATTAGCACTCAATGTTAGTTCATACTGGGGTGGACCAGTCTAGTTATGATGGGACAAGTACGGGCCGTCAAGCCGGATAGTCCGTTTACACCTAGCATCAGCCCGTGTGGGCCACCCAGCGACCGAGAAGGTTCGGAAAAATCTAAAATTTTAGAAAATCATAGATCTCACTGGGCTTGTGGTCCATCACGGACTGCGGACCCAGTGGACACCCAGAAGTACCATCTGGCGCTTGCCCAATGCGCCCCACCAATGTCAGATTAAAATTCTGGCACTGACAAAAGAAACTGAGACTCCGGGCATTCCAGTAGTCGGATTTCTTCCAAATTTACGGTGAAGGTTTAATGTATTTTTCAACGCCTGCCCACCAAATCTGGGCCCCGATCGTGGCACGATGACCGTTGATCGCGAATCGGACCCGTATGACCAAACCCCATATTCGATCGTCTCCAAATTGTGCGTGGCCCCTCATCGGGCCATGGAGACTCTATCCTATAAGTTTCATAGCCAGAAGGCCGCCAGAACCGCTTCAATCACCAAAATGGCCCTCGCAGGGCCATTTATGGGACGAAAATGCTTGCTCAGATCATATATCCGTTCATCCGTTCGTTCTCAGTTTTTGCATGGACCCTAGTCAGGCCATAAGGCAACTACACGACAAATTTGGTGGCCAGAGGGGTGTTAGGGCCACCCCAACACCAAAAGGGAGTCCCATAGGTCTATTTTGGGAATTTTGGGAAGCTTGGGGCCAAGGGGGCCAAGTCTAGAGAATAAAGCCCTAAGGCCCTCTTTCTCATAACCCTTCTCCCTTCTCCAACAACAAGCCCTCTCCCCCTCATAACTCCCTTCAATCTCTCATAATCAATCTTTCTCCCTCATAACTCCACCCATCCACAATCCATCTCTCTCCCTCATAACTCCTCAAATCTCCAACAACCCATCTCCCTAACCGTTCTCCAAAGGAAGCTCTTCACCCTAACCTCAACCATCGCCGTTGGTCGTCTAGGTAAGATCCTTTCCCCTCTTCTTCTTGAAATCCATGTATTATGGTGGGATTGATTTAGAAAGCTAACATGCAAGAGCTTGGTTTAGGGATTCCGGCCGGTCGTCCCGAAAGCCTCTTTCCTAGGACATTTTTCGAGACGCCAACGATCCATAGGTGCGGACTATTGATCTTAGGTGACCTAGCACCATTTATAGTATGGGTCTAATGATTTTGGTTGCTTGGTTGTGGTATTGAAAAATCTAGAGGAATCTAGGAATGGGTGTTTGTTGTAAATACATGGGTTTACATGCTTAACTCTTTGTTGATGTTGATCTTGTCCCTCATATGTTATTTTGGCTTATGATGACCTCAGGTTCTTGTTTGTGATTGATTCCCTCAATGAGTTACTTCATAGTGCATAGGAAATCTTGACTCTTGTGTGTGGTTGATTCCTTGAAATGTTGGAAGTGCCTAGCTTCCTCTCTAACCCACGGCACACACATACACTTGTTTCCACTAATTTATCATGCTTGTCAGGTAAATAGACTTGTATGATGGAATGTATGTAACATGACACTGAAATGTTGGTTGATAAGCTTGATGTTGGTATGCTATATCTCATCGTCAAACTCTTGGATTGTCGGGAACTCGAGGTTAGACGGTAGTCCCATTGGTTGGACTACCCTAAGACTAATCACGCAAGTCAGACGAGTGCGTATGGACGGCAGCAGTTCGACTGCATGGGTCTAGTACCCGATGTTGTTCGTCTCGTGCTCGCCGGACTCGTGCGGTTTAGTCTACTTACTGACAAATCCTGATTGTTAACCATGTTTACTCACACATGTAATGGAACCTGGAACACCCTACAACCGTTGTAGCCCCTCGATAACCATTTGATTTCTGATCCACTGCCTCGTGAGCCGGGCATGGTGGAATGGGACACTGTGTCCAAGCTGTCGGCCTACGCTGGGGTACCGCGCCTCCCCGTAGTGACCGCGAGCGATCCCTTCCTTACGGCATTCCTCATGTTCTTGGAGTCGGGGATGAGGACTCCGACAGGATCACGGACCGCGGGGACTCGGCCTCACGCGTTGATGGGGCCTTGGCCTCGCAACCTGCTTAGGGCATTGATACGTAGGGTGAATCAGAATCCCCAACCTGCTGGATGACCGGACTTAACTAATAACTCGGCTAACACGATCGCATTGCACGCATTAGTTAGGGTGGCGACTCGGAAGTCGAGGTCGCTCTGAGGGAGTGTTGTCATATGCGATCGTTAGATGGAGTCGCTTGAGGGAGTGTTGTGGCGAGGGCATGCATCATATCATCTCGCATGCATGCATTTTAAATAAGAGTTATTAGGTATTGATGATTGTCTGTTTTTCATTAAGTTCATATTACAATTGATGCCTGTTGTAACTTGAGACCAATAGTTCACACTGAGTTGATCACTCACTCCCACTCTGGGATGGTGTTTTAAAATACCAACCAGACCCATTCATAGATGCAGGTAACTCAGGGCATGAGGAGCCTGGTGAGGCGAGCTTGGACGAGGAGGACGGGCTGGGCTTTCCTACTTACAGCTGATGGGTGGCTCTCCATCGACTTGATCGAGCTGGATTTGGATTTGCTGAGCCGCGGGCTCAACTTATTTTTTTTTTGACATAGCCTTCTTTTGTTGTTCTGTTGGGCAACGCCTTAGGCGCCCCTTTATTATTTTTGAACCTGTATATTTGTGAGATTTCCTTCATTCCAGTAGACTGGTGCGATTGTGCTTCATGCTTCAGGTAATTCCAAATTGCGCAGTTAAATTTGATTAATCATAAAAACCATAAATGCATGATAAGTGACACTCGGGAACTCGGGAGTCGAGTCTATGCACGACCCCCGATTTTTTGGGGCGTTACAGGAAGCGACCGAGCTTGAACGGTTACGTGGAAGATGGTTCGAAGATATTAGAAAAATCAGAACATGGGAAGCACCTAGAATTCAAGTGATGGAGAGCAGTTATCATAACCATCGGAATGTGGGAAGGAACCAGAACGACTGGATTGGAGCTATAAATAAAAGGAGATTGCAGCAGAACAAATCGTCTCATACCAAACCAAACAAATCAAACACTATCTTTCAATTATCTTATCAATTATCCTGTCAATTTATATTTTATAGTGTAATCCTTTACTTTATCAAGGAAATTTACATTTTCAGTATGACTTTTACTTTCCAAGTTTGTTGATTTACATTCCTTAGCATAATCCGTAGCCACAATCTATTCTTTAGTTATAATTGGAGTTTACGCTCGCACGCTGGACTTCGCCCAATCATCGGAGAGGTGTCCTTCAGCAGTTCATAGCAACCGACTGTAAGGATTTCTTTCTCATTTTATTTTACCTATATCGAAAAGTCCTTTCATACGAAAGGCAAAGGAGTAAACCATTATCAGAGGACAAACCCCACCCTCCGAATATCGCTTGATCAAATTTATACATTGTTCGGTTCGAATTGGAGCCGCAAATCTAATTCTGGCACACACGCATGCATTGTGTGAGAAAACAACGTCAAATAATTTTTTGGCACACCCGGTGGGACCATGTCTCTTAACTGCCAATTTAATTTTTGCCAAAAATGTAAAGAAGAAGTGTCCGGGTTGCCGGGGTCAAACCCTCAACACCGATTGCACCACCTCCAGGTGATGATGTGCAGGTCTATGTGCCCCCATAGGCGTCCAATTTGAATACCAACCTGACCGGGAATTAGGTCAGATTGTCCACATTTCGAGATGTACTCCAAGACGAGGTATCTGTTGTACTTCAGGATATTCAGATGATCATCCAGATGGTGCAAGAATATGGAAGGGCCAAAGCTGAGAAATTCTGTATCTAGGCTGAGAGCACCAATCACTATATGGCTAGCCATATTAAAGCCATACAACAATTGCGGGTTGTGATGACGGAACGGGCACCGTCGGCACCACAACATAACAATGATGGAATCTCGGTCGACAATTCAATTCCATTGCCACCTATGCTGCCGTTACATCGTAACCCACCATCCATTCCTCCTTTATAGGTCAGGAATGCACCACCTCCTATGGAAGTCAGGCGACTTGAGAAGGAGGTTAGGAATGTTGTACCTAAAAACAGGAATCAAGAATCGTCGGCCGATTTTAATCCCCAGCAGTGCCTCAGATCCCAAGATAATCCCAATCGATTTGGTCCAGATCATCCACCAGTTGTGGAACCTCAAAGGGTCGACCGCGACCAAATAATACAACTCATTCAAGAGGTTGTTGGCTCAGTGATCGGTCACAACACGATCCTTGTGTATTACAAACCATATCCCGAGTAGGTGGATTGGCAACATCCATTGCCGAGAAACTATCGACCAGATTTCACTTTATTCTCGGGTGAACCTGGTCAGTCGGCTATTGAGTACGTCGACTGATTCATCATACAATGTGGAGAACTAGCCAACAATGATTATCAGAAGTTATAGTTATTCGGTCACTCGTTGACCATTACGGCCATCACTTGGTACTCGAATATGCTGCCAGACTCAATACACAATTGACAAGAGTTAGAAGAGAATTTTAATGCTTAATTCTTCTCTAAGAACAGAGAGATAACCATGGCCGATCTCGTACGATTCCAACAATTGCTTAGGGAATAATGCAAGAGTTATATTATGTGGTTCAAGTGGGTGAAGAGCCACTGTAAAGTAGTCATGACTGAGACCGAATTTGTGCAACTAGCGCAAGTTGGACTTGAATATAAGATCCGTAAAAAATTCATAGGCACATAAAGTTTACTGATTTATATGACCTGACTAAGAAAGTTTCTTGCTATGAGGAACTGCTACAGGAAGAGCTGGATGAACAAATTCGTCATTAGGGACATAATACAATGACCCCAATTATGAAATTGTTATTGCTGAATTAGTGGTTAAGAAGCCATTGATATGCTCAACATTGGTCAAAGCAGAGTTGACCGCCTCGACCTCGCAAAAGGCTCAGAAGGTGTACACTTTTGATATCACTTGAGCCGAAGAAATATTTAATATCATGTTGGTCGAGAAATTCATTAAAGTTCCTATCAATCATAAAGTACCTCCAACTGATGAATAACAGAAGATCAAGTACTACAAATGGCATGGAACTCGATCCCATTCAACTAACAAGTGTGTCGTTTCCAGGAACGTTATTCAGGATCACATGGACCGTGTGCTACTGAAGTTCCCGGAAAAGGATAAAGAGGTGATGTTGATCAATACTGATCATTCCCAACTAATATGGAAGTGAACATTGTCACAACCAATTTGAGGGATCACACGAGACTGAATATTAACCTCAACTCGAGTGACTTGAGAAGAATGTCCCGCCGACCTATGCGACGACATCGTTGTACTCCTCATCCCCAAGATGATTAGTCAACCGCCACTAAAAGAATGCACCAAATTCTCGAATTTGTGATCGGTGCGCTCGGGACGTTGCGTCTCAGTTGAAAAATTCCCCCAAGAAAGGAAGAGAGCACCGTAACAACAGTAAAGGTCACTATTGGCCGATACAGTTGGCCTCTAATCACCGTTCATGATGGGGACCACCCTTATCAAAGATGTCAAGCTGCCTACTACACGAGAGGGGGTATGGAAATGAGTCATTCACCCAAAGTTTCCAGCAATACTAGAAGCCTTGACGAAGACTCAGAAGCGCTAGTGGCAAAGGTAGAGGGTTGTTGCAAGAAGGAAAATTGAAGGGGAAGGGGCGTTCCCTTGACCAGAAGTTAGAATGCCCCACCCTTTTTGGAAAGTTCCCTTCTTGATGAGCAAGTGGCAGTGAATACAGTCAAAGCTGTGATGCCAGTTGCAGCGCAGAAAGACCAAGACACCCTCAACAATACGGTTCGATCGTGAGACTTTAAAGAGGAGGATAACTTATCAGACTACCTTAGCGAGGATTGTTTTCCGATAGAGGAGTGGCTGACCAACAAACTCTTGTCGACCACAGACGATCTGAAGAGTTCCCCGAGTGTCGACCTCTTGGCCAAACCCACGACTGATGAACACCCTAGTCAAATCGAAAAAATCGAATCTGAAACACTAGGGGGGCAAGGTATGAGTGGTAAAATTGTGTTTGGTTCGTTGTCGCCAGTAACATTCCATTGTAATATGGTTTTTACGTTGTCGTACAGCTTTCAGGCACGTCCCACTCAACCAAACACAATGTCTGTGGTGGAAGAATACACTCCCCCAGTAATCATACAACATGCGTCTTTCCTATTTGAAGAAAGTAAGGAAAATGAAGCCAAGGTTAACAAAGCATCATATGTCGACACAGTCACCATTGTGACTGGGGGCACATCCAAAAGAGTAATTATCGACAAACCCACCAGCGACATGACACAACACCTTGAGTCGTTGTACATATCGACTCATCTGGATGGATGTCCCATGACTAAAATTTTGGTTGATAATAGGGTTGTAATGAATTTGTTACCAAAGAAAATGATGGCCAAGTTAGGAAAGACTACAACTGATCTGATCCCTTCAGAAGTAACCGTTAGCAATTTTGTTGGCCACGTCACAAACACACATGGTGTCTTACTGGTCGATCTGACCGTAGGTACCAAGACGGTTCTGACACCATTTTTCATAATAGACACCTCGTCGAGCTATAATGCATTATTGGGAAGATATTGGATCCATTCTTTTGCATGCATCCCATCTTCTCTCCACTAGTTCATGATTTTTTAGGTCTTGGCCGGTAATAAACATTTTTTAGCCACATCGAATGCTAATGAAGCTTATTACTACAGTGATGAAGTGGGGCCTATCAGATTTACCGGGAGAAATAAGATCGATCGTCCTACTAGGATCACAATGAAAAAGAACCTCGACAATATTGTACAGGATATTCCAGAAGTTACCCGGGGCGATGATGCTTGGCCGAAGGATATTGTCCCTTATCGACCGAACAATCATTGTATCATCGAAGAGATCCCATGATCAGGACATCAAGGAGAGAAGTAGATAGGGCTGACTTTATAGCCAGAATAAAGAGGCTTGAAGAAAGCCCGTAGGAAACAGATGAGGGTTGTTTTGTGAATTTGGCTAAATTAGAGGAATCAGTCGAGGAAGAAAGTTTTGAATTTGAAGAACTCTCAGAAGAAAAGGAGGATATACGACCACAGGTCCAGGATCTACTGATCGAATCAACTTAGGGATGGATCATGATCCAAAACCAACATTCATAAGCAACTTGTTGCGACTGCTTGTGAAGGAGAAGTTGACAAATTTACTTTTGGAGTTCGCCGACTACTGTGCGAGGGATTACCATGAAATGTTAGGGCTTGATAGATCCTCAGTTGAACATTGATTACCCATAAATGAAGGCTATCGGCCATATAAGAAGCCACCTAGGCGGATGTAACGCCCCGTATTTTCAGAACCCGAGTATATGACCTGTTTCCCGAAAACCTGAGTGTTAACCTTAAAGGATGGTCAAATTCGAGTACACATTTTTTTTTTCATTCGTTCAGAGTAAGTTGATGAGCGTAGAGTGGACAAATCAGCATGAAGGAAAATTTCATTTACATTTGAAATACACAAAAAGTTGCCCATAATGACTTATACAAACCAATGCCCCCATTCTTACAATTACAAATGAAATAATATTACATGTGAAATAAAGTAAATTACAAAAATCTTAGGATGTGAAATCCTGTAGCAACCCTGCGAACAACATTGGCTTGCTCTACACCTGCATCAACTGTTACGGTTTGATAGCGTCAATGGCTATCGCGGTAAGGAGCACCCTCTAAGATTACGCACTCATCATTCATAATCTAATATAGATTACAAGTCATGAAATTAGATACACTAAATAGGGCATTCCATAGTCATACTCATGTTAAGAAAGTCAAACCAATCAGTAAAATTTCATCATAAGCAAAATATGTTGGTAGTCACAATACAAAGAAACATGTCCAGATAACCAAACAATCAAACATACGATTTTTTATTGCACACGAATCACATTGTATGTGAATTCCGCAATATGGCTAGAAAATCGATAAGCGAACTTCAGCTCAACATAGAAATCATGGTACAAGTGGAATTCGCAAGGCGAATAGAAAATCACCATTTAAACCTCTACTTCACCCAGAAATCAAATCGTACGTGAACATCGCAAGATGAAGAGAGAACAACATACTGACGTCTACTTCACCCGGAAATCATATCGTATGTGAACACCACAAGATGGCTAGGAAATCGCTAAGCGAATACCCCTTCCACTTGGAAATCATGGAACGATTGAACACCACAAGATGAAGAGACAAGCAACATACAAACTCTAGACCACCCGAAAATCAAATCGTACGTGAACACCACAAGATGAAGAGAGAACAACATACTGACGTCTACTTCACCCGAAAATCATATTGTACGTGAACACCGCAAGATGGCTAGGAAGTCGCTAAGCGAACACCCGCTCCACCTAGAAATCATGATACGACTAAACACTGCAAGATAAAGAGACAAGCAACATACAAACTCTAGACCACCCGAAAATCAAATCGTACGTGAACATAGTAAGATGGCTCAGAAATCGCTAAGCGAACACCCGCTCCACCCAGAAATCAAGGTACGACTGAACACTGCAATATGGCTAGAAAATCAACATATAAACTCTAGACCACCTAGAAATTGTATCGTATATAAACACCGCAAGATGGCTAGGAAATTGCCAAGCGAACACCTGCTCCGCCCGAAAATCACAATACAACTGAACATCGCAAGATGACTAGGAAACAACAAGATATGCGAATGTAACCATCAAGCCACAAAAGGGCACCAACGACCCATCAAAGTCATGAAGGGCAAATAGATGATCCAAGCCACGTAGGGCAAACATGAACCGCAAGATGGAGCCCACAATAAATCTCATTCTATCCATTAAATGATCACAAGTAGCAACGTCAAATCCACTAGCAGGTAATACAAATAGAAATAGCATGTGAGCATCAAATTAGTTATACTTGATAAATTTAAAGCAACATGTCCATTATATGAATCAATTCCACAACAGATTAACATATTCATATAATAAGGTAAGTAACGCAATAAGAGAAATCAATGTATCATCCATATCTAGATTGATGAAGTTAAGTGGGAAGTTCAAAGGGTGAGTCCTCACCTTACGTGTCGAGTCGCCCATTAGTGTCGCTAGGAAACACAGATGTCATTAGAACTAAATCTTACCATACATCGTAAAATCGTATGGTCAGATACAAGTTTTATATATTATTTATGGTTAAGGTCTTAACCTAAGGTTGGATTACCTAGGTTTTAGGTTTAGGATTTTGGACTCTAGTTGGGGTACCATTAACTATGATGTAAATTTAATAATTACAAAATAATTATTAGCATTAATGTTATTATTCATGTTGGTTAACATAACAATAATTGCTATGATGTTATTTAATATTATGACCTACTATTAATGATAACGTTCAAGAGTGACAAAACAAAGCACTAGGATTTAATAGTAGTATTATTATTATTATTATCTATCTACAATAACTATTATTAGTATGAAAAATTTACTAATGGCTATTCATATCTACTATTAATAATCCTAACAATGATATCAATGATAACAATGCTAATGGTAATCAAGAGAATTTCAAAATGGAGGAAGACATGGACTCACCTTAGTCAACTCGGTTCGAGTCGAGTTGACTCGGCCCAACACAACCATCACCCCTACATTCTCTCTCCTTCTTCTTCTCCTTCTCTCTCTCTTTCTTCTCTCTTCTTCCTCATCTTCCTACGACATGATCAGCGAGGTTACCAGGCCCATAACTCAGCAAGCAACTTCCCTCGGTTCAAGTACAACGAGTCATCGACGAGTTAACTCAGTCTTAGATTGAGTTAACTCAGTGACTCACCCTCCTCCTTCTCTTCTTATTCTTCTTCTTTTGCTCTCTCCTCTACTTTGCTGGAGTTCAGCATCATCCGAACTAGGCCCAACCCGGGCCGTGTCCTGACTTAACTGAGCTTGCTCGGAAGGCAGCGAGTTAACCCATGACTCAGCTCAATTATCTCTTCCTCTTCCTATTTTTCTTTCCTTCTCTCTCTCTTCCTCCATTTCTTTCCTTCCTTCCCTTTCTTTCATGTTTCTTCTCTTCTTTCCTCTCCCCGCCTGCTGCTGGAAACGCCCAGCAATGTAAGTCAGGCTCGGCCTGACTCGGTCCAAGCTTGCTCGGTTCGGGCAGCTGCTGCACGGTGCAGCCATTCTCTCACTTCTGCTTCCTATTTGCATATGATCCGACGGGCCACACCTTGATGGTTTCGAATCTGAAATCCGCTGCCTCACAAGCACCTATAATGGTGCAAGTTTGACAGGGAAGACAATATAGCTCTAATGGTGTATCACGAATCGATGGGCTTTTCTCTGTTTCAGGTGGTGCGTATAGGCTCAGAGGAGCTTGGAGACATGGATTTTTGAAGCTTCAGGGAGGTTTGGTGGGTGGTTTTGATGGAAGAGGAAAACGACTATTTTCGAGTTGAGGCAAGGGAGTAGGAGAGAGACCCGTTGCAACTCCCATCTCTTGGACTTAAATCGGGCCCTGAACTCCCTCAGGGCCGTCGGATTGGATCGGAAGGCTCGGATGTAATCCCGCCATCTGGTTTTCTAAAACTGTGGGGAGAGAGTTGCGCTGGTTTTCATACGGGAGCCCTAATCCACGCAGAATGGAGGGTTGGGATTCACCCAATGGATGGCCAAGATGTAGGGATTCCTTCTCACTTGGATCGCCAAGCTAGCATACGGATGGAGAAACGGCAGGTTTCCATTTTTAGCAAATTTGTGTTTGTAGGGCCAATTTGCAATGAAGATAGTGCGTCCACACGTGCAGAAAAATCTGTCGTGACAATTGGGTTTTGGTCAGCCCCACACTCTAGAGATGATGGACGGTTTGGATTGTCAATGTGGGGCCCAAATGGTAGGCCATCGATCAAACAGACCGACGTACGTCCGCTGCTGTCATAAAACCCGAAGAGAGAGAGAGAGAGAGAGAGAGAGGTTTCCGTTTTTAAAAGGTACGGGTCAGACCCGACTTGACTGGACTGCCCCATCCGGTGCACTGTGGGTGCATGTGAGCTGTGCATATGCACCGCCCCAAAGTGGAGTCCACCCTGATGATTAGTGAGATCGACACCATCCATTCTCCTTGGAGGGCCTAATCAAGGCTTTTGACAAAATATCAGGTAGATCTACATCCTAGGTGGACCATATTCTCAACTATAAGGCTTTAATTGAGTATTTCTGTTGGATTGGTGAACGGACCGTTCTGAAATTGAACATCAACGGCTAAAAGGGTCCTAGTAATTTATTCGACGACTGGGCCCACCTATATTTTGAATTTAGGATATTAATTGTTATTATTAGAATAAGTTTTAATATTTACTATTATTATTACTATTATCATTTTTATTATTATTACTATTTCTATATATGTGCACTTTTAATCATGTTGCGGGTCCTGCTTTATAGGTTATCAGGACTACATATCTCATGATGTTACATTATTATTATTATTATTATTATTATGATTATTATCATTATTATCATGGTCATTGTAGATTTTATTATGCTCTTCATTAAGTGGTTTATGTGAAATCTAGCATGTCCATCAGCCAAATGGCTTAGGGTGGGCCACTACTCTGACTACGAGGTAGGTCCATAACTTAGGTGGGCCCCACTACTTAATTTAAGTCATAGTTGTCGGTTCACGTTAATGCAGCGGTCGAATTTAGGCTAGAATGCAAGTGAGTGTTTACTCAGGCTAGGTTTGTATTTATGCCAAATTTGGTCACACGGTAACACTCAAGTACGGGGTGTTACAGCGGATGACGACCAACGTCACCCTCGAGATCAAGGAGGAGATCGAGCAACTCCTAAAAGCTGGCTTCATCCAACCAATCAAATATAAGGAATGGATATCAAATGTAGTCCCAGTGATAAAAAAGAATGGTAAGTTAAGAGTGTGTATCGACTTCAGAAATTTAAATCTGGTTACGCCAAAAGATGAATATCCCATGCCGATGGCCGATCAGCTTATCAATTGGATCGCTAGACATGGTTGTGTCCTTCTTGGACGGGCATTTTGGATATAATCAAATCCATATAACATTAGATGATGTGCCGAAAATGGCATTCAGATGTCCAGGACCTTTGGGAACATATTGTTGGGTGGTGATGCCCTTTGGATTAAAAAAATGCAGGGGCCACATACCAAAGGGCAATGAATGTTATCTTTCATGACATGATCATCAGCTTTATGGAGGTTTACGTGGACGATATGGTAGTCAAGTCAACCGATGCAAGTGAGCATCTGGCCCACTTGCGCAAGTCCTTTGAATGGATGAAGCTCCATAAATTAAAGATGAACCCTTTGAAATGCATTTTTGGGGTTTCAACTTATAATTTCTTAGGATTCTTGGTACATCAAAGACGGATTGAAGTTGATCAAAACAGGGCTCAGCCGTAATTAATGCACGATCGCTAGGAAACAAGGTTGAACTACAAAAGTTCTTGGGCCATGTCAATTTCTTGAGGCACTTCATATCCAACTGTGCAAGTAAAACTAACATTTTTTCTCCATCGTTGAAATTGAAACAGGGGACCGAATTTGTGTGGGAAGCGTAATACCAGTTGGCTTTTGATAGAATCAAGGAATATCTAATAAAACCGCCTATGTTGATACCCCCTATCAAAGATCAACTGCTCAAGCTATACGTCGCAACCTCAAGAGAGTTGATCGGAGCTCTTCTAGCACAAGATGATGACATGCAAAAGGAAAGGGCGGTTTATTATTTGAGTCGGACGCTGCTCAATAATGAGAAACGATATTCGGCCATAAAGAAATTGTGCTTGCCATTGTACTTCACGGCCACTAAGTTGAGGCATTATTTATTGGGTGAGAGAGTAAATGTAACAGCCGTGACCGATTTAGTGAAATATATGTTAAACCGTTCGATTTGAAGCAGCCGAATTAGTAAATGGGTGTTGGCTTTATTTGAGTTTGATTTACATTATGTGCCACAGAAAGTAGTGAAAGGTCAAGCCATAGCGGACTTTTTGGCTGACCATCCTTCAGACCTTGAGAAGCAAATTCCCCCGGGTATCATAGATCTATACTGTGTGCAACTCACACCGTGGAACTTAATTTTTGACAGGTTAAAATTTTTGACAGTGATGCATGACATGTCTAGAGTTGGAATCATCTTAGTCGCCCCTAATGAGAATCAGCAAGAATTCACATTCCAATTAGAGTTTGAATGTACTAACAATCAGCCCGAATATTGGCTTAGAGTTGTTGCTGAAATTGCGAGTAAAAAAGCGAGATCATTATTGGAGATTCACATTTGGTGATAAATTAGATGGCGGGATTGTTTAAGTGCACCAACCCATCTTTATTACCATATCATGCCTCAGCGGTTCAGTTATGCGACTAATTCGAAGAGGTTGAATTGATGCATATTACCAGGGAACATAATGCGGATGCTAACTAAATGGTACAGTTAGCTACAGGACTTGAAGTCTGGAGGGGATCGGTTAGTCGGACGATCGTTGTCCAAAGGAAGTCATCATGTATAAAGTGGACACAGCCCGATGACCCATTTCATGTATATAAGTAATCTTTATCGTATGCATACATGTGATTATGCTACGATCAATACTGCACACATAGAATGCCACACTTCATGAAGCATGCATGAGCAGGATCAATATCTACGTGTTCAAGTAAATGGGTTAGCATGCTAGGAAGTAAAATAACAATAATCAAAGCATCCCATTACATACATCTAATAGTCTATAATTATCATCATCCATAACTATCATTTATCATCACAATCACATTTATTATTAACATTTTTATCCATTCGCAGTCGTACATCATTCATTGCACAACAAATATGCTTTAGCAGGTTTGGCCTGATTATAGGCTGGATGTGAATAGATTGGTTTAATGGTCCCATACATGCTGCTCAAGGATATTTTAGGATATCTATAGATACCATGATGAGCTCATTCATTGGCTTCTGGCCATGTTTATTACACCTTGGTTTGGGTTTACCAAGGCTATCCATTGTACATCAAATGGGCCCTAAATCAGCCCTACACATGACACGAAGTAGGTCTAGTAATCGACCCAATAAGCTACCCAAGTGAACCTGACCAAGCTTGGGTTTTACTACGAGTCTTAGGCCCACAGCAGTTAAACGGCCCGAGGCATCGTGGTGGGTTCCCACTGTGTGGATGGTGTGGATATAAGACACATATATCACAATGGTGTCTAGGAAGGCCTTTCAACAGCGGAAGCCACCGTCCTCACTATTTCTTGTGATGTGGCTCACCTAAGAAGTAGGCCTGCTTCACCTTTGGGCCCATGACCTAACATGAGTTGGAAATTTTGTTAGACGGTATGGATAATACCCACACATCATTATGAATCTGCAACTATCTAAAACAGGTGGACGGCGTGGATGAAACACATATATTAGGTGGGTCCCACGGTCGTGGACAGCTGTGGATACATCACTAGTTGGGTACCACGGCTATGGGCCCACTTGAACTTGAATTTGCTTCAATTTTTAGGCCATCGATGTTGGTGGACGGTGTAGATAAAACCGATACAACATGTGGACCTCGGGATAGTTGCAACGGTAAGAGTTCAATCATCACTATTTATTGTGGTGCACCCCACCAAGGATTTGGATAAACTGTCCTAGGGACCCGATAGCAGATGAGCAGTGTGGATGTAGGTACATACATCATAGTGTACCTTTAGGAATTTTGAATGGTGGGTGTGCCACCCAAACTGTTTCAGACAGCATGGTTCGCTTGAGATTTGGACCTCCTACATTTTTAGGAACGTGATCTGCTAGAAACCTGACCCACCTGATGGCTAGCTGGGATGCACATGTGTATCAGGGCAGGGTCCACCAAGGGCCCCACTTACTGGATAAGCTGGAGCTATAGGATCCGTACCCTGGTATTCTATTCTGACCTGTTCATCATCCAATCAACTACTCACCACCGATAGAGGAAGAGATATAACCGCAGGAGTTTTAACACCCGGTCTAGGGTTCGAGTATCCATAGGTGGGGAAATTCCACCAGCGTCAGTGTGGGCTGTGTGTGCGTGTGTAAAAAGAAAAAAAAAAAAAAAAAAGGTTTAAAAAAAAAAAAAAAAAAAAAAACAACTACTCACCGATAGATGAAGAGATATAACCGCGTTTCAAGTCAATTTTAGACTATCCGTCATAGTAAACTAACTACCAGATGTCTATATTCCCTCGTTTACTTATAAAATTGATATTTGTATTCGTTTATCTTGTTCGTTACATATGAAAATGTTTAACCTACGGCAAGAGCAATTATCTGAGCAACCTGTGCACACGAGTAGTCTCTTGAACCCATCAAAATAGGCAAATCACTCTAAAAACCCACTCTATGCTTGTATATTTACAAAATTGACTGTATAATAATTTGTTTACTTAATCAGGGTTTTAACCATCCAATTACTTTAAATTTTTTCCATTATATGATTATCCATCATACTTGTATCCGCCAAACAAGCCACCCAGACATCAAAATAACCCAGTTGTTACAAGGCGCACGAGGTACAAATGAAAACCACCAGCTAATTTGTATATGGGAAGTAAACGCAGTTATTTTGAATTACAGTTACACCTAAATGTTTAAAAATATTCTCTTATTCATTACAGACACCTCAAGGTGCAGATAAAACCTAACCAAAATATGTTCATGGGTTATATAATGTCAGTCAGACCACTGTCGTCAAATTGAGTCAGATTTAGCTAAGATGTGCAATAGAGAAAAACTCCTAATTTTCACAAATCTTCTACTTCTGGTAGACGGTAAAACTACATACTTTCCAAGCTCATGCTCAGACGGGTCAGGCTCATTCAATCTTATCTTTCACCCCCCTTATGTGTCACCCCCTAATCTGTATATTTAAATGGGCTTCTACGCTCGGGTAATTAGAGGCGGAGAGAAAGATTAGTTAAGCAGAGGGCTATCAGAGAGGTTTAATTGGTTTGACGATCAGAGCCATCCAACCATTCTAAGATTAGTGAGTATTTCCCTTTCATGTGGTGGCCACTCACGAGAGTGGGGATCATTTCCTGTATCCTTGTAATGTAGATCCACATTGTGCAAACGTGCCCTAAATGCTATAGCCACCTTGTATGGCCCACCATGATTATTGTTTCATTTTTATTTTCTAGGTGTTACGTAGATCTAGATTAGTGGAAAGGCACTTGGGATGGCCCCTATACTGATGATACTAATGAACGGTGGGTGTTCATGGGCCAGCATGATGAACGGATGGGCCAAACCCACCTTTTACACGAACACGGCTATGTCACAGCCGTTTTTACACAAAATTAACGGTTGGGTCATAGTCATTTTCACGTAAAAATGGCTAGGCCTCAGCCATTTCAGGTTTTATCCTGGACACACGCTCGTTCGGACCCCTCGTGGGGTCTACCACGATGTATATGTTATATCCTCACCGCCCATCCCTTTTGCCAGCTTATTTTATGCCTGGCCCAAAAAAGAGACATCCAAATCTCAAGAGGGCCACACCACGGCAAACATTGGGGATTAACACCCCAGTTGAAAACCTCCCTAGAGTCAGCAACGTGAGGGCGGAAGCCCTAATGGGACCCACCATGATGTGTATGTTTCATCTGCACCGTCTATCCAAATTGCCAGATCATTTTAGGTCATGTGACCAAAACCGAGGTGGATTCAGATTTTAGGTGGGGTCGTACCACACGTAGCAGTAGGGTTGAATTATCCACACCGTCCATCCCTTTTGTGAGATCATCTTAATTAGATCGTAGAACCCACTTGAGCGTATAGGCCCGGTGTTGGGTGGACCCCACCAAGGGAATAGTGGTGATTAAGTGCCAACCATTGAATACCTCATTGTATTGTTTGTTTGCCGTCTAACTTGTTAGGAGTTCACTATGAACCCCGCTGTTTTTATATACGTATTCCGGTGTTCCAAGTAGGTATTGCTTATTATGATTGCTACAGCACTCTCTTTACATGACGCTCTCTTTATATTGAACAATTCAATGTCGATTATCACATGTGTTTTGCACCTCTGTTATATATACAAATGAGAATGTGTATGTAGGTACCATGATTGGTAACATGCTTGTATACCTAGCTTGACACCGTTGACACTAATAAATGCTTAGTGTAATGAATACCATGCCTGATCATAGGCACATGCATATCATATATATGCCTAACTATGGATGTGAATGTATCATAGAATATGCTACGAGACTATAGTTGGTACTCATGTCATCGGTGATGGTTTTTTTTTTTTGTTAGCTTGTTAATACACCTCACTGTGAGTACACACTACTCTGTTATTCACCCCCACTAGGGAATCGATACCAAGACCTCAATGTTGAAACGAGGTATCTTCACTTAGTTATCGGGGTTGGCTTGCCTGTGTGTGGCAGAGCTATATTGATAATCCTATGATTTAAGACTTTCAAGGGACCATGTGAGATGGGCCGCCTTACATGTATGCATGGCTTGCATGATATGGTTGAATGATTCGGATTATAGACTCTTGCAGTCATACATTTACATAGTGCATCTGCATGTACACCGTAGAGACATTAGGGTTATGGCCACCATGGGATTGTCATGATTGGCAGTTATGATAATGGACACCAAAATTTCGTTACGGCATATTGGGCGCTATAAATGTCCATGGGTGAAAGGTCCTAAACTCTGAGATCACAGGATGCTCCAATGTCTAGACCAAGTGGAATCATGATCGCGCACAAGGGACGAGTACCAGTTGGCCACACCTCCCACTATGTCGGGGTTGGTTGGAAAGGAATGTTGAGGATTATATGTTAGGTTGAGTTTGATCAGCTCTGAAATGGATTCACTATCAACGAGTCGAGTGGGTTTTGACATACCTCTGCCGAGGCAGGTAGTGATATCTTTTCTACTTGCTTAATTATGTGTGAGATGGGTGGTAGCCAGTTCGGAAGTGTACAAGACCCTCGTGATTTTCAAATGAGAACCGTACTGAGATGTGGATTAGAGATCAAGATTGATATGTTACATCGTATATAGCATTCATGCATTACATCGTATTTCGTATTCATGCACTCGGGATTGTGGATGTGTAAATACAATCTAAGTGACATACAATCTTGGACTACAATCCCTAATAGGTATGAGATTATTTGGGACCATGAGTCTATCATCTTGAAATTACTTCACATACTAGGTATGGGACTAACATACATTGTAGCCCTAGGTGCGAGACCCCTATCAGTGCACAACACTACGTGCCATGACTCGATCATTCGTCATACGCTCTTTTATCCTTGTATCACATCTATTTATGATAACATGCCTTGCTCACTTTATCTTATAACATATATTGTATAGCCTTGGTACGACTAGTTGTATAATTGACCTCCATCATTTCTGCTTACTCTGATATTACTATTGATATCTGTATATCTATTGCATATATTGCGCACACATATATGTACTCTACTAAGCTTCATTAAAGCTTAGCACACGTGCAGGTTACATTAGAATGCAATTGTTGGCAATGCTAAAGCTTGTTCCTTGTTTATGTTTTGAGATATTATATATTTACTTTATTAGCATTGTACCTTGAACTATGGATTAATGGATATATATGTTACTTGTGGAGATCCTTGAATTATCTTAGTTTTATAGTTTTTCCTAAATCCTCCTTGTGGGATTCCACTTTCAGAGCTTAGTATAAGCTAGGGATTTAAATTGGTGTACTATGAAAGCTGTCGACATTGAATTCGGGCTATGGCGGATGAGCAGCGCCAGAATCCGAATTCAAGGCGTGACAGGCTGGGTGTCCCTCTCTAAAACGTCTAGAGAGGATACCCCTCTCTTAATTATTTTTTTCTTGTGTCGTTTGTTTTTTATCCATATATATTTTTTTTAATTTCAAATGGGTTAGGAGGGTTTGGTGTGGCCCACCTCAAGTTCATATATGCCTCCTCCTTTGTACCACGTCTTAAAACGAATTGGCAAAATGGATAAACAGTGTGGATCTAACCCTTGCACCATAGTGGGGTCCACCTATGCTCCCAATAGTGGGGCCCCACAAGGTTTGGGCCATAGTCAATTGTAGAATGCACAAGGGTTGTTGCCCCCAACAGTACAGATGGAGGGTCTCGAACAAGGATCATTGTTGTCCCTGATTTGTTTGTTTTTTTAATATCTCAGTTTTGGCCAAATAAGGATCACAGTGAGGCTCTTAGAGTTCAACGGTTTGGTCTCATTATCCGCACTGTTTCCTATGATGTGGCCCACCTGAAGCTCAGATCGGCCCCATATTTGGGGTTTTACCCTAAAATGATCTAGGGAAAATGAATGGTCCGCATGGATATAAAGTACATACATCATGGTGGGTACCAACAATGGGCCCCACCAACTAAAAATAATAGTGCAGCAATGTTGCTGCAATCAGTGTGCACTGTTACATGTTGTTTGTGGCAGCAACTACTGCCGTTATTTATTATTATTATTATTATTATTATTATTATTATTTCTTTTTTTTGTGAGTATGTGCATGAGTGTTGGTATGTGTGTGTGTGTGTGTCTGGTCACCTCTAGTGGGGTCTAGAAATTGGACAATTTGGATCACACAAAAACACTTCAATGTCCACATGAGCCCTTCTCTAAATGGATCAAGTTGATATTTGTGACCTAGGTCTTTGTGACCTTATCAATAGGTTAGATGGCTAGAAATATTATAATGGAGCCCACACTGAGTGGGTCACACCTATATTTTGGATCAAGCTAATGTTTGTGTTTTCCCCACCACTGGTTTGGAAGGCTCATTGTCAGTAACCATGGGGTCCACCATCAGTGGATCCTCAAACTAACATCATCAAAGAGAAGAAAATCAAAGAGATTGAAGGGAATGAAATGTGAAGGAGTGCACTTACCTTGATCTAGTAGATTAATGGCTTAGACTGTATTGATGGCTGGTCTACTACTTCTCTCTCTCTCTCTCTCTCTCTCTCTCTCTCTCTCTCTCTCTCTCCTCTCTCTCTCTCTCTCTCTCTCTCTCTCTCTCTCTCTCTAACAATAGATGGCTTAAGATTAAATTGGGCACTAATGTGACTAAAATTGAGTTAGAGGTGGCTATATATAGAAGAGGGTATCATTCGACGGGGATTTTTATATTAGAGCGTAGGTGGAAGCATCCCCTCAATTCAAGGTTAATTTGTCTCATCGAATCTTGGTTTAAGAGTTCTACTGACACCTTAATTAAATATAAGTTACCTTTTTAGAAAAGTCGTGGGGTAAAATACTTGACCCTCCTTAAATTTAGGAAAATTTATTTGATTTTTTTCATGTACTTTATTAGCCTTAACTTAATCATTGTTTTATGTTGATTAATCATACTTAAAGGGCCATAAAAATGCTTAGATTAGGCTTAATTATTTTTAAAAATATTTATTGGCAAGTTTTCATTAATTTAGGATATTTTGTTGACTTTTAGCTCTTACCACTTTACTAAACTAATTAATTGTACATTTATACCATCTAATATATGAATTAGGACTCTTAAGTATGGTTTATTAAGACTTAATCACTTTCTAGAAGCAATAAAGTGACCATCCCTCCTTATTTTAAGAAAAGTCATTGACTTTTATGGAAATGTGACATTTACCTTTATTAAAGGCTAATAATGATAAGTTAAGCTAGCTTAAGGCTATATTATGGCTCCATTAGGATTTGATCAAGGGGGCTTCATTAGCTTATGAATTTTTTAGAAAAAATATTGATTTATCACTTTATTTAATGGGTTTAAGGCTCCTTGTGTACATGAACGTTAATTGTTCTTCTCATAATAACTCGAGTTCGAGTACATGTTTCGATGCACGAAGGGTGTCATTATATTCATGGCGATGGCATGATTGCGTTGACGTAGGTTTCGGGTTCTTAGAATTCTATTCTCTCTGGTGCGTACTTACACACTCGATTCGAGTCTTGCTGAAAATGTTGGACGACACATGGACATTATCAAAAGTATATGGATCAGGCAGGCCCGAGTTGCTGATGTTACATTATCTGCTTTGTCTATAAAAACATTGGTCATTATGTATGTTAATGCGCTAATCAAAAGATGATAACTCCATTGTCACCTGATATTTTATTTATAATCATTTATTCTTAAATTATTTTTGCTAATACTTTATTTAAGAGATCAAGTTCAGATTCAAGCACAACGAAGTATGTGATATGAGATTCCAATGGACTTGAGAAGTTCAACACGTATCCACGGGTAGCTGTAAGGTGTACATGAGGAACAATGTTTTTGAAGGCTTACTAAGAATTTTCATTTATTTTCTCCATATGCATGTTGGGTGAGCAATATCCTCCATGATACACTTTATGCATCGAGCATGTGTTGGAATTTGATTTATACTTTTTTAATTGTTAAGAGATAGTTTTGATATTATTTTTTTTTAAAACTAGAGTTTTTTACGACTTAACAACCTCATCTATGGGTGAGAATGTTTAATTTTATTTATTTTAAACATAAACAATGATGATTTAATTTTTATTTTATTTGTTATGTTAATAAATAGATTGTATCTAAATTAATAAAATAACACACGAGATTAGGTTACATTGAAAGCACCGTATGATAAGATCAATTTGTTCTGGTAATGTTAGGCTTTTTATTCAAAATTTATTTCTCTTTTTGTGAACCCTGTATGTTTATAAAAGTTTTTAGAAAACTTTTTCCCATAACACCTATGTCTAAAGGTATATGGGGTACAGTCCATTCAGACATGCATGGCCCCTAAAGATACGTATCAAAAGTAGATGCCAAAACTTCAGCAGTTACTTATGATATATGATTAGTTGTGTTATGTACATGCATATCTCATATCATGTAAATCTGAGTTCTTTGTCTAATTTCTTAAATATAAACCTTAAATTAAAATTAACTAAAGAAAAATTAAATTTTTTTAGATTAGATAGAGGTGATTATGAGTATGCATTTGAAATGTTTAAATCATATTATGAAAGTGTTAGCATTGTTGGATAGTAAATGATTATTTATACTACACAGTGAAATTGAGTTACAGAGAGAAGGAATATGACATTATTGGATATTTGTTAAATCAATGATGGCACGTATTAATTTTTCTACCACATTCAAGGAAAAACACGCTGCTCACAACCATCTATGTTCCTAGCAAAGTCCATTTAAATCCATTCCCGAGACTCCATATGAGATACAGACTTAGAGAGTTTTTTTCTCTAACCGAATATGCCTAATGAAATCTTTGGAATATATTTTGCTACTTGCTTTTAATAAATATAAACTTGATAGTAAAGTTCATTGAATGCGTGTTCATCAGATACCTTATGCACTCAAAAAGATATATTCTGGCTCGTGAGGATCATGATGGATAGACTTAGAATCTTAAGATGTAACTTTCATCAAAGATAAATACCATAACCGAAAGAAAAATAAAGCTATAATAAAACATTTTAAATTTTTTGATGTAACGCAGGAGAGTAGGAGATTATTTGTCATAATAGATATACTCTCATAGTTCATTAGAATAGTTAAAGTATATCTCAATAGGCTCATAAATTGCATCAAAGTGAAAGATGATTAGTTTTCCGAAGATACTTTCAAATCAAGGGTAAAGTATAATCTTGCATTATGATTGACGATGATGAACATGATTCTTAACAAAATACATTATCTCCAAATTCAGTTGATTGGGTAGTTTCCATAGATGAGGAGGTCACCTGCATTAAGAAAAAATAAAGTCTGAAAATTAGTAAATCTGTTACCCAATTATGAACTGATAAGAAATAAATAGTTACACAAAATAAAAAGAAATACAAATTGTGCAGTGGACAAGTACAAAGTATAATTAGTTGCCAAATGTTTAACATAGATTAAAGGCATTAATTACAAGAAATTTTTTTTATCAATTATAAATTTTTCTCAATTCGAATGATTTTATCTATTATCGCAAATTTAGAGCTACATTTATATCAGTTAGATGTAAAGACCACATTCTTAAATGGTGACATAAATGAAAAAAATACATATTTAACAGCACAGGGTATATGTAGATTAAAAACCATAGAAAGTCTACAAGGTGTTGAAATCTATGTATATGTTAAATCTAACTTCAAAGCAATGGTACATTAGGTTCTACTTAGTTATCACCACCTTCAGATTCATAATGAGTGAAATTACTATTATGAATATACAAAGGGGTGAGTAAAAATTATTATTATATTTTCCAGTACTATTCATTCTCTATATAGAGGATATCTTACTAGTTGGTAATAATATACGAGCGTTACTGATGACTAAAGACTCACTTTTCTTGAACTTTGATATTAAAAATGTCAGTAAAACCAACTTTATTTTTAGGGTAAAAATTATCAAGGACTACCTTATGAGGTTCTTGGACTTAACTCAAACTACCTACAAACTAAAAATCTTAGAGTGGTCTAGAAAAGAAAATAAGAATATTGTTAAAACCTCCATGAAGAAAATTACCAAGCTAGACAGTAAGTCTTGTCTCTAAACTAACTCTAAGAAATCGATTGTCCTCAGTACCCCGTGTGAGTTGAATATGTATCTTAATTTGTGTCATGATTTGCTCTAAATTGAATATTAATTATGTAGGGATAGTTAGTCGTTACCAGAAATAACATGGTATATTCACATTAACAAGCCATTAAACGTATATTATGCTATCTTAAAGGAATCAATGACTTAATTTTGTTTTATGGTGGCTCAAATCTCAGACATTAAGGATTCTTTGATGCCACTTTAGGTAATGACCTTGACAAGAGAAAGTCAATTTCAAGCTATGTACTTTTATTTTGAAGAGTTTCTATCTCTTAGTCGAGTAAGAAACTGACATTCATAATTCTTTTAACAATGAAAGCCAAGTACATTACTTGTTGTGTTGTTGTCGAGGAGTATGTATATATTCAAATATGTTTATAGAGTGAATTGTTATACAAAGCATCCATGAGCTCTTGTTGTTGAGAGACAACATCTCTGTCATTAACTTAGTGAAGGATCCCAAGCACTACAAAAAGTCTTAAGAATTGAGATAAAGTTTCATCATGTTTGAGATCAAGTGAGAGATAAAAATGTTTTTCTCATTAGAGTTTCACAAAAGTGATATTCGTAGATCTCATGATGAAAATTATAGCAAAAAATCTATTGCAAATTCATTTCAAGCAGGCTTCTATGTGATCAAGTTATAACTTGATTAAGAAGTTAAGTTGTCAAGATATGAGATGAATCATACCTCATATGTGATAACCTACATATTGAAAACTTAATAACTACCTAGTATTATCTACATTATAACATAGATTATAACCACGCGCACGGACTTATTATATACAAATGCTTTAATTCGATTTAATCAATACATCGTGTGAGTAATTAGTTCTGAGGTGACTCTTTATGTCCTTAGCTACGAGGATGAGATTGAGTGTAACTACTTTATTATACGATGACAAAGGTCTCTCGATAGGCTAAACTTCATTATACGAGGACAATTTTTAGAACTATTAATACATACTTGAAGATCATGTGATGACTACAAAAAACTTATAGAACTATTAATATAAAATTAAAAACTTATCCACATGACAATATCGAATTTTAATAATATTTTGTAAACAATATTATTTTAAAAAGTATATATTTAATATAATATTAATTTAAAAAGGACTTTTAACCAATGTTTACAAAAAACTAAGTTTTAAAAATAAACTTAAGAAGTTGTATAAGTGCATGCGTATATTAGCCAATTGTACTCTAGATCAAAAGTAAACTCTATCGGGTGTAGGTGTGTAGACTAGGACATTCATAACAAATCTTGAGTTATTGAGTGCTAGTTAACTGGTTGCTTCTATTGAAGGAACGAGTTCGACGCCGAACCCATCGGACTTGTGATATGATCTCATTCATTCATCTCATCTGTATCTTCCTTTTTCTACATTGTTTCTAATTGTATTTTTCCTCCAAGTATTTAATATTCTAGTATAAATATATGATATGGGTTGTGTGTGGCTCAATAGAATATACAATCTCTTTTCCCAAATCTTGTCTTATAACATGGTATCAAAGCAGGTTGTTCCCGGGGAGATGTGAGTTCTGTCGGCGTAGCACCACCATCTTTGTCAGTCGCTGCATCACCACCACCTTCTTCTCCACCTCTGCGACACCATTGAAACCGACAACTTGTTCTTCACGCCCACGCACCATATTCGGGCATCACAACCAGATCCCTCTCTTTTCTCCACGCCTTTAAATAGGGCAACACCACCATGGCTTAGACAGTAGGATATGAGCCTCAATTGGCGGCAATAAGTTGTTCTTCTTCCAAGATCTACCACATCATCAATCTTCATAGCCAGCGTCTACATCACCTACTTGCATCCGACACTCATCTACCATTAAATCCAGCCACCACAACAGATCTAGCATCAGCACTTGCAGTCATTTTCCCCAATGTCGGGGCTGTCTTTTATATCGAACCCAACTCCGGCTGTGACTCAATCCAGATTTGAACCCCCTCTCTGATCTTCTCTCTTCTCTCCCCTCCCTCATCAGCTGACATCAGCATGCTTATTACTTTAAAAAAATAAAAAATAAATAAATAATTTAGTGGTTCTCATCTGCCTTGATATTTCTTCATGGCACCGTTAAAGGACTATGACAATATTTCATCCTTTGTGATGTAGATCTTAGACAGTCTGGAAATCCAGGTTTGAAGATTACATCCTCTCCTCTCACAGGGCCCAATTTTCTCCAATGGCAACAGACTGTCTGCATCTTTATTGGCAGCAAGCGAAAACTCAACCACATCACTAGGACCCTTTCTTGTCCAGCCAATGAAAACTCCAAAAAGGCAGAGTGGGAATCTGATGACATGATTATCATGTCATGGTTATGGAACCCCATGGCCGACAATGTCCGGAGTGGCCTTCTTTTCTCAAGGATGACGAAAGATATATGGGACACAGTCCACGAACTCTATAACAATGCACACAATATATCATGCATCTTTCAATTAGAGAAGGAGATCACCTCTTTCCAACAGAACGACAGGAGCCTCACAGAGTACTATGCTAAACTCCAGAGTTTATGGGAGGAGCTTGCCTATCATGACAAGGAAGATACCTATTGTTCTTGAGATGTGATTCTTATCAAGAAATGGAAGGAGCGACGCCGAATCTTTAAGTTCTTAGATAACCTTAATGATGAGTACAAGATACTCTGACAGCAGATCATCCACAACACTGAAATGATGACCTTGAATCAGGTTTATGCTTAGCTTATAAGAGAAGAAAAACAGAAGCAGGTTATGATTCCACCTGTCTCAACCACACAGTTTGCCTTACATGCTGATGCTCCTTTTTTTTAATGATTGGGGACGTTGAAGTAGCGGTGAAGACCGCTTGAGTTGAAGTCGGAATATGTCAATACGTCCTAGAGGGGGGTGAATAGGACATTTTAAAGATTTATGATTTATTTTAAAAATTCTATCACTCTAATCCTATGATGTATGCAATTCTTAGGATTACTCAAATGTAACTCTACTGGCTTCCAAGCCAAGTAGAGGATCCAATCATAAACTAATCAAGATATAACAATATGTAACTTATTCTATGTTGGATATGACTGTGTATGTGTGTGGGATGTGATCAGATATATGAATATGAATGCATTGATATGAATCACACATATAGAAAAGCAATCACAGACACAGTCATTTTATAGTGGTTCGACGATAAGTTTACTCTACTCCCGGCTGCCGCACTCAACCCTCGAGTGTACCAGATTTCACTAAGGAGGTTTTCCAGGGTTCACCTCAAACCTAAGGTTTTAAATCAGGTTCACCTTCAACCTTTACAGAGGTTCTACGCGGTTCACCTCAAACCCAGAGTTTTGCTAGTTCACTCCTAACCAGATGTTTATGCTCTCCATAGAGCAAGGGTCCACACAACGCACCCAGATTTTAGACCACACAGGTCAAGGACCTAACAGTTTATGCCCTACATAAGAGCAAGGGTCCAACACTATGCACCCACTACGTACACTCCCGCCGGAGGCCTCCTTGAGGACTTCAAAGGGTGAGAACCGCTTAAGACCAAGACCTAGGAAGGAATGGTCACAAGTGTCCTCTGGACTCTGGATACTTACAGATAAGTTGATGAGTCTCGTTAAGCACAATGCCAAAGATCTCCTCCTCCTTGTCGACGAAGAGTCTTTAGCTCCCTTGATCCGCAACACAAGATGATATACCAATGCTTGGCTTCGGGTTGGGTCAAGGGTGAGATGGAATCCTACTCTCTAAAGATTTTCCTATAAGGAAGATAGAGTGGTTCCTCTTTTATACATTCAAGGCATCCCAGCTTAATGACTTGTTATTAAGATGATAACTGAAGGATCCTTGAATGCGGAAGTTCATTCCCCAATCCACTCTATTTAATATCAATGGTAAGGGTGGATAGGAGGATGAACTCCCTAGAGAGAAAGGCTTTAGGTATAAGATGCAAGTTGAAACATACACAAGCTCTCTCTTTTCTCTCTTACAGCAACAAAGAACAAGTCCTCTATATATAGGCAAGAAGTTCCAACGGATATAAAACGGTCACATTTATGACAGAGTTCGATATCATCGAGCAGGTTTGATATCATCGAGCGTATACTCTCGATAGCATCGATGGCCTGCTCGATGACTCGGACTCGATGTCATACGCTTTTGAAACTCCTTGCCAATAGGTCGATGAATCGAAACAGTTGTCGATGTCATCAGATTTCGAACTCCGATTCCATCGATGACTGGGTCGATCCCTCGAGACATGAAAATTGAGAGAGACTTGACTTTAAAAATTTCATTTTTCATGAATGATCGGGGGAACCGTCGAGGTCATCGAAATTTGAATGTTGATGATATCGAGATCTGAGTCGAGGCATCGATAATTCCGGCAGATTTATCTTTGAACTTGCTGGACAGATTATGGCTTAGTTCGATGCAATCGATCTGGTGTCGATATCATCGATATTTAAATATCAATTAAATCGAAGGGCCCCCGATCATAGTTAAAAAATATCCTGAAATAACTGCTGTAAGAAATGCGCGCCCACCATCGATATCATCGATGAACCTCCGATCTTATCGATATTTGATTTCAGATCATATCAGACGGTCATCGATATATCGAAGAATTTTAAGATTTTCATTAAAAAAATAGGGGCGCCAAAAATTTGCTTGTCGATCTTATCGAGCCACTCCCGATGGTCTCGAGATTTGAATATCGATGATATCGATATGTGTATCGATACATCGATAATTCGTCCAGATATATTATGAAGTTGCTGGACATATTTAGTGCTTGTATCGATGATATCGAAAGGTTTATCGATACATCGATAAATCCGTCCAGATGAGTTTTTACTTGCTAGACATTTTGGTCCTCTTATCGATCATATCGTTTAAGGTAGCGAGGACATCGACAGTGCAGGTCGATCATATCGAGGGTGTTTCGATAGAATCGACAGGGCGAGAAAAAGCTTAGAGATTTTCCTATTTTGCCAAAAGTTTTCTCACCATAAAAACCCTAAGATGTCTATCTTGTTTTAAGGGTTTTATTCACCTGGTGTTTTGGGTTATAGGATGTGAGGCTATGATTTACCTATGGCAAGCTTCCACACATCCGATTGAGGCAGACACTTGGCTTGATCTTCTTTTGATGTCCTGCAGACTATCTGACCACCCGTTCACAGTAACTGACAAACAAGGGCACTTATAAGGGAACTTTCAGACGTGGTCGTGAAACTCGAGGTGTAAGACCTGTACCCTAATTAACCCTCTGTATGCTTCAATTTCAGTGTTGGTATATTCCCAGCGGAGTAGATCGGTGAGTTTTAATCGCGACCTTATTTTAGTACCGCAATACCACGAGACTTGTACCTAGTGATCGTGCGGGCATTACGATTCCAGTGCCACGCGGCATGCTCTATTTTTAACCCCTAGATTAGAAGTTACAATTTTAACACAATCCGAGGTGGGCCGCGCAATGCATGTGTTCCTCACTTGCACAAATCTCTATGTTGTCAAATCAATCAATCCATCAATCTATCAAGCTATCCATCATTTATGTCACTCTCTTCCCATTAGTCAAACAAGCCCATGACTTTCTCATGCAATCCGTACCCCTACCTATGCTAGCCATCATTCATTTATTCTTTTTCTCCCCATTTTACCCCTCCATCTTCCCCTTATTTTTTCTCTATCCTAAAATCTCTATCACAAAAAATCCCTAACTCCCTCTCATTTCTACCATTTTCTAGCAAGAGTAGAGAGGGATTAAGAGAGAGAAAAAAATATTAGAAAGATTAAGGAGAGATTAAGAGAGAAAGAGAGAAGAAAGAAAGAGTAGAGAGATTAAGAGAAAAGAGAGTGTTTAGGAGATATTAGAAAGAGATCTTGAGAGAGGGTTATGAGGGATCAAGAGATTAAGTGAAAGAGAAAAGTGAGATTAAAGAAGATTAGGGGTGGAGAGGAGCTTGGTGGATCGTCCGATCATCGATCCAAGCCGATCCAACCGTCCATCCTTCGAGGTGAGTGCATGGGAGGATCAAAATCCTCCCTTTTCCTTTGTGATTTTTCATTTTGGTGGGCCCACAAGGATGGGACCCAACTTGATCATGTATTGAGTATGCGGTGGATCCCATAGTGGTGGGGGGCCACCCCGATGGCCGGATCTCTTTCCCTTCCTTTCCCTTTCTTTTCTTACTCTCATGGTGTTGTGGGACCCACAAGTGGACCATGCTGTTGGAGAGCGTATCCCGTACGCTATCATAGCATGGACCACCTTATGTAGCCCACCGTGATGTTTATTTTCTATTTAAACTAATTGATTGTGTAAACACACTTGGATGTGAAAATATACCAAACATTAATGTGATCCACAGCTTCTTGGCCCCACCATGAGTTGGCCATTCAAATGGATGGAGTGAATTTCCTAGGTGGGCCCTACCTCACCCTTAAAACACAAGAGGGAGAGGGGCAATGTCAGTGTCGTTGTTGGATGCAACAATGTCCAGAGACACTCTGCCACGTCTACCTCCCAAAGCCACCATGTGGGCTTCCCTCGTGGGCCCCATCATGATGTATATATATCATCCACACCGTCCATCCGATTTCTCTTCTCATTTTAGGTGTTGAGCTAAAAAATGAAGCTAATATGAATCCCAAGTGGACCATACTACAAATACTAAGGGGCTGGGTTACCCATCATCTTTACTGGCTTTACATGGGAGGTTTGGAGTGACTTGTAGGGCACAAGTTGATGTATTTCTTATATCCATACCATCCATCTATCTCTCGCCTCATGTTACCCGTTCAAACTAAAAATCTAGCCAATCCAACCATCAAGTGGACCACACCACAACTGACGATGGGACTAGGAGCACCCCTCATGTCAATTATGTAGATGTGGGGTGGGGGCGTCCCAATCGTGGACCCCACCTTGATGTATATATTTAATCCACGACGTCCACCACCTTCTCCATATCATTTTAGGCTATAAACTTAAAAATGAGACAGATTCGAGTCTCGAGTAGACCGTACCGAGGGAAACAAAGTCCCACTGTTGGAAATTTCTAAGACCTACTATTGTGTGTGTATGTGATAGAACCTACCCAACATCGGACTCCTTTGGTCCATAGAGAGCTGGCCGACATAATGGACAGAATGGATTATCCACTCGTGGACCCCTCATAGCAAAAAGCAAAAATACATAAAGTGTAACACCTTGAACATTTCAATATCCGAGTATTGAAAGTTCTCAAGTGTTACTAAGAAATTCAACTTAATACGTACAAGTGTACGATACCAGTCTAACTATCCTAACCTTACACCCAATCCCTAACATAAATCTGACTATCTAGAACAGGTTTCATTCACAGATCAAGTCATCGATCGTTGATCATGTGGTTTGATATATGTACATTTCCTTAACTAAATCAACGAATGACCCTTCATTCATAATGATTTAGACATAAGTCCTTTTATAAGAATTACTTTGAAACATTCCTACAACCATGTAGAACCCTTAGATTTCAGAAAACTCTTAGATCAGCAATAATTACAAAAATGTCATTAACCTAAACCCCTGAATTCTAGATCATAAGGTTCTCACGATCCGTTTGATGAGAAAGCTTGTCCATGCCTATATATCATAAACTAACCGTACCTGTCAAGTTCCAACCCTTGGATCAACATGATCCATAGTGAGAACAAACATTCACCTAATATGGACCACCTGTGGATCGTGATTACCTGATACTAGTAGACGGGCCATATCCAGGACTGAAAAAATGGGTGAACGGAGTAGATTTCTCAGGAGCACATCTATGGGCCCCATACTTAGGGTGCCTGTACAGAGGCTATGCACAGCCATAGTGCACTGGACTGTAATTCCCGGTCAAAGCAGGATGACCCGACAAAATTCACGAAAGAGAAGGAAACGGATTCCTTCTGTAGACGTTCGTCCGCTGTGATGATGGTGGGCCACCATCATCGCCCGAATGAATGATCTGAACCGTCCATCGCATTTAGAGGATGGATTAAACCAAGACCTTTCCATCCATGTGCGTCCATGCACACTCACGAGCACTGCAGCGTTAACAAACAACGTCTGTTTAAGGACGCTGGTGGGCCACCATCGCTGTGGCCCACGACAATTTGAACCCTTCAATAGATTCATGGGAAGAATCTGACCAAAACTGCATAGATCCCTCATGTAGATGCATATAGGTGTGCGCACAACCTCGAGCACAAAACACTCATGTGCGGCCAATCTTTCTGAAAATGGGAAGGTCTGCTTTTCTTGCCCTTCCATGCTGGAAATCTGCATGAAGCCTCCTCCTAACCATCCCCGCCCTCCACGTAGATCCATCCTAGCGCTTTCACGATACTATTGGCTTAAAACTTCCTTTCGCCGTCACCACGAGCTGAATTCGAGCCATCAAGCAAAAATACGAATCACCATCCATCTAGTGGGTCCCACAGCACTCAATAGTCAAATCCAAACCATCCATGCGTCCCAGATTGCAAGATCATACAATAGATCCGGATCCGCCATTAATGAGGACGACATCTTCTCCGATTTTTCAGAAAACCCACCACGCTTTAGTGGGGCCCATTTTCTGATCTGGATCGTCCATCAGGTGGGCCTCTATGCCAAAAATCCACATGTGTGGACATTTTAGAGTCATGCTAGGTGTTGGATAGATCAGACCTCAACCTGAGAAAAAGACCCACCATTAAACCAGTAGGGTTGTCCGATCAGAAGCCACCCATTAGAGAATCATCGGACTCCCAGTGGGCCTAGACGATCCGAGGAGAAGCGATCCCAAGAAGATCAAGACTGACTACACATGCACACCGCAACTGAAAGAGTCGTGAGTGAAAGTGCCCTAGTTTGTCAATTAGTGTGGGTGTTGAGTCAGCAAGATAAGTGAGCCCCATAGGAAGATCATTCAAGTGTCTGCCTCAGCAGGATGTGTGCCCGAACTCGTCAAAGGTAAACTTAGCCTCACATCCCCTGACCCAAAACACCAGGTATATAAAACCCTTAAAAATGGATAGAACAACTTAGGGTTCAAGGTGAGAAAACTATTTTGCAAAATTAGGAAAATCTCTAAGTTTTCAGCCTTTGTCGATTTATCAATAAGTTATTTGATGAAATCAGACTCTGTTATCGATGTCCTCGAAACTCTCTTAATGATATCAAATGAGGACTTCAGATGTCCAGCAGCCAAAATGTATCTTTGGCTAAATTCTCGATGAATCGATGACAGGATCGATATCATCAGACTTTCGAAACTCGAGCCCATTGAGAAGGCTCGATAAAATCGACATCTAGTCAGTTCGTGTCCAAAAAGCAGTTAAGGAAAATCATATGATCATCAATGTCACGAAGGGAGTGTCGATATCGTCGAAATTCAAATCTCAATGATATCGATGGACCTTCGATGATATCGGATTGGGACACAAATCTGACTAGCAAGCTTTCATGTATATTCTTTTAAGTATCGAGAATCACTTGAGAATATCGATATTCAAATATCGATAATATTGAGACCGGGTCGATGTCATCGAAATAGGACACAAACAGTCCAGCAAGCTTATAGGAAAATTCCTTGAAAAGATCGATGAATCGAAACTGGTATCGATATCATCGACATTCAAAATCAAATGATATCAAGGGATGCTCGATCATATCAATACCTGTTAAGTTTCAAAGGTAAGTCTGCTCTCATGTTTTCAAATGTTGAGGAATCGAACTATGCGTCAATGAAATTGAAGTTCGAAATCCGATGACATCGAAGCGTGTTCGATATCCTCGACCAGTTGGCAAAAAGGTTCAAAAGCGTTTGACAGATTGAGTTCATGTCATCGAGCGGCCATTCGACATTATCGAGAGTATACGCTCGATGATATCGAAGCCTGCTCGATGATATTGAACTCTGTAAAAAATATGACTGTTTTATTTCCATTAGAACTTTTTGCCTATTTAAAGAGAACTTGTCTTTGGTTGTTTGTAGAGAAAATAAATAGAGCTTTTGAGTGTTTAATTCAGATCACCTACCCTAAGCCTTTTTCTCTCATGGGAGTTCATCCTCCAATCCACCCTCATCATTAATATTCAAAGAGTGGATTAGGGAATGAACTTCCGCATTCAAGGATCCTTCAGCTACCACCTTAATGGCAAATCATTGTGGCAAATCATTGAGCTGGGATACCTTGAATACATAGATGCTTGGAATCACTCCGTCTCTAAAATAGGAAAATAATTAATTGAGTAGGATTCCAACATAACCTTGACCCAACCCGTCGCTATACATTGGAGCATCATCTGTGTTGCGGTTCAAGGGAGCTGAAGATTCTTCATCATCAAAGGAGGAGATCTTCATCAATGTGCTAAATGGGTCTCATCTACTTATCTGTAAGTCATTAGAGTCCAGAGACCCTACTGATCATTCCTTTGTGTAGGATTGGGTCACAGGTAATTTTCACCCCTTTCAAGTCCTCATAGGAGGCCTCTGACGAGAGAGTATGTGTGAGTGTTGTGTGTTGACCCTTGCTCCTTGGGAGTATAAACTCGAGGTTCCTTGTGTGGATCCCTGGCCTGTGTGGCCTAAAACCTAGGTGATGTGTGTTGACCTTTGCTCTTGTGTAGGGCATAAACTCTTAGGTTCCTTGTGTGGATCCCTAGCCTATATGGCCTAAAACCTAGGTGTTGTGTGTTGACCTTTGCTCTTGTGTAGGGCATAAACTCTTAGGTTCCTTGTGTGGATCCTTGGCCTGTGTGGCCTAAAATTTAGGTGTTGTGTGTTGACCCTTGCTCCTGTGTGGGGCATAAACTTGTGTTTTGTGGAGACATGTTAGTACCTTGTGTAGGTCCTAGAGTTAGCCTTATGTAGGCTGTACTGGTTTGAGGTGAACCTGATTTGAAACCTCCGTTAGTAAGATCCGGTACACTCAAAGGGTTGAGTGTGTCCGCCGGAAGTGGAGTAGACATATAGTCGAACCACTATAAAAACGACTATGTTTGGGATTGCTATTTACTCTTAAAACTTGTGTGATTTCTCTGAATGTTCTCATAATGCATGCTTACATGATTACCTAGAACTAATTAGAATCACATCTCACACACGTCACATCCATCATGAACTATGTTTCTTATCGTATTTATGTTTTGAATAGTTTTATGATTGGATCCTCTATTTGGCTTGGAAGTCATTAGAGTTACATTGAAGAAATCCTGATACTTGCATATTAATTCAGGATAGGGTTGATATGTTTTTAAATTATCATAAAATCTTAAAAAGTCCTATTCACCCCCTCTAGGACATCTTGGCATATTCTCACTTCGACTAAAGTGGTCATTACCACAATTTCAGTGAGGTTAATTATGCACATGCCTCTGCGAAACGGGATTTGCATAAGGGAACACTCCCGGTTTCCCTGCTGCGTAAGAAGATTTGCGTAAGGGAATACACAGACGATTCTAGAAACTCCCCTACGTATAAATACACTCCCATTCAACGAGCAGAAGAAAAACAGGTAAGAAACGAGAGAGAGAGAAAGAGGGAGAGAAAGGCCTAGTTCATCCAGACTTGCAGTCGTCCAGTAAGGAGAGAAGAGAAAGGAAAAGAAGAAGAAAGAAAGAAAGAAAGAAAGAGAAAGAAAGAAAAAGAAAAGAAATGAAAGAGAGAGAGAGAGAGAGAAGAAAAAACTATGAAGGACGAGAGTTGCTGCCCACCATACAATCGCCGAAGTCGGGTTTGACTTTAACTCCTCTTAATTTCTATCCTTCCTTCCCTTTCCAGAAATCTTTTATCCTTCGACAATGAGAATCCATGTATAGGCCAAGTTGAGTCGATGATAGGAAAGGCCTAAAACACATAAGTTGAAAGGCTATCAACTTAGGCAACCTATAGACCTGTCTGAGGAATGGTTTGAATCATGCCTTTCCCCTATTCTAATATGACGTTTAACATAACCAATTTAAAGTAGGCGAATATAATGGAACCTGATCATACGCCCCTAATCATCTAACTTGAGTAAGGAACGACATCACCATCGAGGTGAGGGTTTTATTCCTTTAAGCTTACTTGATTTGAGATATTATTATCCTGCCATTTACAAGCTTTCATGACACTATGATATTCTCTACAATGGTTTAATCTACCATCAACACTTATTTACCCTTTTGGGAATCAGGATTTAGTTTACACTCTCTATCAATGCAAGTGATGTGTTAAATGTATCATAACTAGTGAATCAAATATTTTGTCGTAGACGTAATGCGTTACGGGTAGCAGTCCTCTTGGTCAGCACGTAATTCCGTGGGTTGGTTGGCATGGTACACAATCGATGTAAGTAAATCATCATGTGTGTTACATTACTTCTCAGGATTGGATGTCGTAAATAGTTGCTCCATGAACACATCATGTTACGTAAATCCCCCAATCGCGTCGTTGTGTCACCTCGAGATGTTCGCGCAAAACCACGTTAACGTTGGACATGCCAGTGAATATCCGTAGTGTGAGAATGCAGGTCAAGCCGGATATTATGAACTATTTTCCACATTGTGACAGTGATTACTACATATGATGAGCCTCACACACTTTGCTAGGCATGCATTCATGTAGATTGTTTGCGCATACTGATATCTCTCATGGTGGTGGAGTACGTGATGTACCAGAATCCTTACATTACTTTTATGAACCTCTTAAATCATTGTTAATCTTAAAGGATAACCGTCACTATGAGTAGGGCGTTGACCCTCTCCAACCGTACAGATGATGCAGGTGACGTACAGATTGAAGACTTAGATGACTATGTCCCTATGGAAGATTATACTAAAGGAATAAGAAGATAGTTTTATGATTTAGTTTTATACTTCGCTGCGAACTCGATAAATGTAACAAGGTCCCATTGAGAGAGAATTTGATTATTTACTAAATTCTTTTACTCTGATAAAATAATCAAACAATCTATTTTATTCTCACGAATGTATTTGGATGTGATCTAAAAAAAAGGGGGGGTGCGATTTCCAAAACATCCAATTTATACACTATTAACACCCGATTTTCTCAAAACCGAGTATAAACTCTAGCCGTGAAAATTTGAGGCGTTACATAAAGGAAGAAAGGAAAACAGAAAGCGTAAGTGGGCGTTATTGCCCAGTGACGTGAGGGCAAAAGCCTCCTAGGGCTGCCCCCATACGTTGACCCCACCATGACATATGTGTTTAAGCCGCACCATCCACCATCTCTTCCAGATAATTTTAGGCAAGGGGCCAAATTTTAGGGCAGATCTGAGTCTCGAGTGGGCCGTACTAAGGGGAATAGTGTCCATCTATTGAAACCTTCTAGGGTCCGCTGTGGAGTCCCTAATCATCCAAATCAGCCTAAACCAGAATCTATTGGACCCCACTCGAGCTGACCAAGATGGTGGATGGATTAGATCATCCATTTGGGACCCACCTTAATAGTGTATACAAAATATAAAACAAATATAATAATAATATAATAATAATATATTATTATTATTATTATTATTATTTAATGAATGCCATGCACGTGGGCAGGAACCATTCTTGCAAATTTTAGATCTCACATGTAGGACCCATCTTAATGTATATATCTAATTTGATCCATCCACCGACTTCTCCAAATCATTTTAGGCCATGGTCTGAAAGATGAGATAGATTCGAGTCTCAAGTGGACCGCACGGAGGGAAACAAAATCCTGTTTTGAAACCTTTCAAGGCCTGGTGTGAGGTCCCTGTTTATCTAAATCAATCCCAGTCAGGCCCATTGGGCTCCGCTCGAGCTAGCCTACGCTGTGAACAGAGTATATCATCCTTATAAGGGGGTCACTTTGATGGTATGACCAAAACCAAACATATTATATATATATATATATATATATATATATATATATATAATAAAGGAAATCGAGACCTCCAGTCAGTGTCTTGGGCGGGTAAACGCCCACTTGGGGTGTGGAGTGGGGCCCACACATGAGATCCCCTATGTTGTATGTGTTTCATCCATTCTGCCCATATGGTAGCAAAAAATGAGACATTGCTAGACCACTAGAAATAGTGGGGACAATGATATCCACCGTTACAACCTTTATGTGGCGCACCGTATGGATTGTATGCCATTTAATGGTGTCACGGGCAATACATGACATGTACCCTAGCCAAGTGTGGCTAGGATGTTGGGAAGGCACAACTATCATCTTGATTCAAGGCATTTGGGGGCCACACAAGGGGGCCCACTGCGTACACTGTCTAGCAGGGCTCACCTTGTGGGGCCACCCCGATGTATCTGTTTGATCCATGCCACCCATCTATCCCTCCAATTCATTTTACAATGGGGCCTAAAAATGAGGCCAATCCATATCTCAGGTAGGTCATATCTCAATGAAGAGAGGGACAATGGTGTCCACTGTTGAGACCTCCACAGGACCCACCGTGATGTCTGATTTTATCCACGACCCGCCATGATGTATCTATTTTATCCATACCATACATATGTTTTCCATATTAGTTTACGTCATGAGCCCATAGATGAGGCCGATCAGACCCTCAAGCAAACCGCACCAAAGAAAAGATGGCCATTTGATGTCTCCAGTGGAACCTTCTTAAGAACCACTATAAAGTTTAATTGAAGCCCACACACTTAGTGGGACCCACCGTGGACCCCGACCCGGTGCATGTATTGGTAGTTGGGCTATGTAACACCCCGAACTTTTTAATACCTGAGTATTGAAAGTTCTTGGGTGTTACCATAAAATTTAACTTATTATGTACTTGTGTACGATACCAATCTACCTATCCTAACCTTACATATATTCTCCAACACGAATCTAACCGTTGGGAATATTCTTCATCCATAGATCAAGTCATCTGACTGTTGATTTTGAGATAGGATCATCATACACCCAAGTATTCTCACTTGTCCATCATAACCAACCGTTCAGTCAACTATCCACCAATAGGTAAAGATATCTGACCATCGACTTTGAGTTTGGACCACCCGATCATAGTAAACTAACTACTTGATATCTGCATCTGCTCGTACACATATCAAATTGAGATTCTGATCCATTCATCTTGATCACCACCTAGGAATATGCTTAACCCACCATCAGGACTACAATCTGAGAAACTTACACATGTAAATAAGTCACTTGAATCTAACGGTATACATGTTCTACCTCTTGATCACTCTAAAAACCCACTTATGCTCATCTGTTTACAAAACTGATCATACTACCACCTACATACATGACCAGATTACTAACCATCAAGTTTTCCTATTTTACACATGTCATCTGACCATCCATTGTGTGGTTTGATCTATGTATATTTCCTAATTAATTTGGTGAATAACTCTTTATTCATAATGATTTAAATATAAGTCATTCTGTAAGAATTACTTAAAAACGTGCCTATAACCATGTAGAAGCATTATATTTCTCAAAACTCTCATATCAATAATAATAACAAAAATGTCATTAACCTAGACCCTTGAATTCTAGATCACATGGTTCCCACGATCCGTTTGATGTCAAATTTTATACCATACCTATGTATCATAAATTAACCATACATGTCAAATTTCAGCCCTTATATCATTGTAAAAGTGACCCAATTGATAAATCAGCCCCCTTACCGTTGATTTTGGTGTCCATCGAGTGAATAAACCTTGTGGGTAGTCGTAGTATGATATTTCCCTTCATATGAAGGACGTGGATTACCCATCATATGAACCAAGTGTGAAATATAAAGACCCCACTTTGGTAGGCTTTTCCTTAGACGTAAAGTTATCCTTATAAAGGCTTATCAACTCCTTATAAATCTGCATCTTTCGATTATACCACTTCCTGCCTTCCATTGTAACTCAAATTTGGACCAAACTTTGGTCTCATATGACTACATGGGTATACAAAATTTAGACTCTGATCTATGATCCTACACCGTTGAAGGTTGAAGCAAATTCCTTCTTTTTGGTACAAAAGGTGAAATTTTAAATTTAAGTTTTTTCCACCATCAATCAACCACCAAATTTTGTCCAACAATTTTCTATCATGACCACAAATTTCTCCCAAAATTGGGCCCTGAGCATTAAGTTTGGACCGTTAATTGAGATCAAGTTTGTTTTAGCACCTGTTAGGAGAATTTTCAAGATAGGCCAATCTAAATTTCGGATCACTAAGAAAATCATATACCTTGTCTTTATTTGACGACCTTGATACAATGGATGAATTAGATTTAAAGAAAGATCATCAAAAAGGGAAAATTTGGAGAAACTCAATCCAAATGGGATGTGAAACACACCCCTCTCACACGCCTACTCCTTTTAAAAGGGGTGTGTGTTCCCCTCTCCACTCACACGCCCAAGGAGAAGAGAGAAAAGAAAGAGAAAGAGAGGGAGAGAGAGAGAGAGAGAGAGAGAAAGAGAAAGAGAGAAGAGAAAGAAAAAGAAAGAAAGAGAAAAAGAAAGAAAGAAAATGAGAAAGAGAAAGAGAAGGAGAAGCCTAGACGCCCTCTTCCTTCTCCATATGTATGGTGTCTCCCTCTTACTCAAGGGATGTCGTGATTCATGTGGAAGCTTTTCATGTAGAAGCTTTGATTTAGATATAAGGCTAAGGTGAGGGATTCCTTTAAGCTTACCTTGATTTAAGTCGATGCGATTTATCTTGCCTTTACATGCTTTCATGTTACTGTAATTTTCTCCCCGCAATTGTTTGATTTACTACCATCAATTATTTATCATTCGGGAATTATGGTTAACGTATGAATCTAATTAAGCGTGATCTTTGTTAATTTATATGGGGCGATGGAAACAAGTCTTACCCTTACCTTTATCAATTTTGTTGAGTTAGCCCTTACTACTCTCCTCTTTGTTGAGTTAGCCATTGCTACTCTCCTCTTTTGTTGAGTTAGCCCTTGCTACTCTCCTCTTTTTTTGAGTTGGTCATTGCTACTCTCCTCTTTTGTTGAGTTAACTTATTGCTACTCTTCTCCTTTATTATGTTAGTCTTGTGCTACCTCCCTTTAAGGCTTGGGCAAGTGTCTTGGAATTCCAAAGCTCCCATGATTCAATTTATTTCCTCTTTGGTGCTAGTACTATGTTGAAATTTTCACTTCTAGTAATCAAATAAATATCGTGGATGTAATGCGGTTCAGGTAACAACCTCCTTGGTTGACACGTAATTCCATAGATTTTGGGTAGTGGTGCACAAATCGATGTAAGTAATTCGCAATATGTGTTACATCACTTCTGGGATTGAATGTCGCAAATAGTCACTCCATGAACAAATCGTGTCACGTAATTCATTTGAGCCATGTGTGTGTGCCACCTTGGAATGTTCGCGTAAATCCACGTTAACGTTAAACACGCCGGCAAATATCTGTAGTATGCGATGCGGAGCGAGTCGGATAGCTCTAAATCATTTTTCGTATTGTGATGATCGCTAAGTGTGATGAACCGCACGTACTTCACTAGGCATGCATCTCATGTAGGTTGTTTGCGCATGCCAATACCGCTCGTAGTGGTTGAGTACAAGATGTATCAGAACCCTTACATTACTTTTATGAATATCTTGAATTATTGTTAATCTTAAAGGATAACTATCACTATGAGTAGGGTGTTGACCTTCTCCAACCGTACAGATGATGCAGGTAATGTACAGATTGAACATCCAGAGGACCATCTCCCTATAGAAGATTATACTGAATGAATAAGAAGATAGTTTTATGATTAGTTTTATATTTTCGCTGCAAACTCGATAATGTAATAAGCTCCCATTAAGAGGATCATATTTGATAATTTCTCAAATTCTTTTATTTTAATGAAATAATAAATAAAGTTAATTTTATTCTTATGAATAACCTTCATGAATATAACTGGATGTGATCTAAATGAATATATATATATATATATATATATATATATATATATATATATATATATATATATATATGGTATGATTTTTAAAACATCCAATTCATTCAATTATTAACACTCGATTTTCTTGGGTACGAGTATAAACTCTGACCGTGAAAATTCAGGATGTTACAGTTAGCATCAAAGCATGAGAATGAAATTAACTGGGCCTGGGGGAATAGACCATTATAAGCTTTGCACGACTAGGATAAATTGAAAAGGAGAGCTTAAGATATCCTAGAGGCGGGGTGAATAGGACTATGTTAAATAATCGAAATAAGTGATGAATATGTAAATAAATAAAAGATCTTAATTGCTTAAATATTGAAACGTTGATTCCAAACAATTCATAGAACAACCTTCACCTAAAGTTTTAGGCAAGACAACCTTATTTCATGAATTTCTTTAAAATCAAAACCCCAAACTTTGCAAGAGTAAATAAAAGTAAATATTACAACATTCATCACTTTAACTGAAAATAAATTACAATCATTCACCACATAAAATGTAAAAGCACTCACTACATAACACAAAGAATTATAGTGGTCCGGTGTGTCAATAATTGTTCTAAAATAACCACACCTACTCCACTCTCAAAATTACTCTCCACGTAATTTTAGCTTTTACTATGAAAAAGGTTTTCCCAAAGTCACCTTAAAACCTGATGCAATACTTGTGATTTTACTGAGTTATCACAATCAAACCCGTCACTAAGATTTTCACGCTATCTCAGACAAAACCTACACTGAGATTTTCTGGCTATCTCAGAAAAACCAAATAAAGAATAAGAAGGTATACTTATCTTCACCGTAGAAGATGTATCAGAAGATGTTGACGAAGAACCGTTTTCTTGAATGTTGATTGTTCAATGTTCAGTCAGATAAAAAAGGGTCCAGGGTTCTATTAATTTTAATTAAATTCAAACCAATGGCTACTTGAGTTAATTCTCTTAAATCTCAAAAAAAGAATATATATAGTTTACTCTCTTTAGAATCAGAATGGAAATATCTGAGATTAAGGGAATTAAACAAAAGCTATAAAAAAAATTTATAAATACCGTTCAAATAGCTTGCTGATAACTTGAGCTTCTCTATCTCTTGTAGAAGGATTTTGATAATAATAATAAATATTTCAGATTGAGATAGGAACTCAATTTATAGGCAAAGAAGTTGAATCTTCGACTAGCCCGAGCAGACCAGATTCAGTTCAACGGATTTCGAATCACACGGGATAAGATCTACTAAACTTCGACTAGCCCAAGGACCAGTTTGACTAGTCGAAGAGCTCTGTTCGACTAGTTAAAGTTCCCAAAATCTGAAAAGTTGTAATTGTCGGACTTAGAGTTGAATTTTCTTGAGCTGGTCGAAGGTCAAGCTTGGACTAGTCGAAATAAAAATTTAACCAATCGAATTTACAACCATAAATTGGTTTTGCTTCAAATTAAAGTAGGACTGGCTAAGAAAACTTAGACTAGTCGAACCAAACCTTAGGTTGGTTGAATTCCAAGCAAACACAGGAATAAAAACCCAATTTTGAAAGATTTTGAAAGCACCTAATCCTAAGGTCTTTTTACGGTTTTATACTACCTGAGATATACAAAATATTGAACTTATTTGTCCTGAACTTGATTACGGACTCCATCTTGACTTTTTGAGCTTGATCTATTATTGAACATCAGTTGATCTTTAGTTTGATCTTCTCTTGAGAATGTACCAGTGTTAAGCTTGATCTTCTCTTGATCTTGAGCTTGATCTTTTTTTTATTATGGACCGGTCTTGAAAATCTTTTGTCAAGTTGTTTTAGCTACACAAAATTTGACAATTAAAGTGTGCTTTAATCATTTTAACACTTACAATCCCCCCTTTTGTCAATTTAGTGACAAAACAATTTTTTTTTTAAAAAAAAAAAATAGATATGAAAATACTTTAAGTCTTGTAATCTGAAGAAATCTTGTAGTACTACTCCCCCCTCAAATAGAACTTCTCTTGTACTGTCAAACATAGCATATAGCATTCTATAGTATTCCACACACACACACACACACACACATAGCATTTCTTAACATTTTCTATAGCATACATGCATTCTCCATTTCCGAGAGGATAATTACAACCAACTCTCCCCCTTTTTGTCACAAGTTGAGAAAGGAAGAAAGATATAAACAACTAGGAGGCAATGATAGGCTTTAAATATAAAGAAGAAGCATATGAGATAGCTATGAAAGTAGAAGTAAGCATATGAAATGACAAATGTCAAGAAAATAAATGACTGTGACAATTAAAAAGTGTTAAGGAAATATTGAAAAATCATTCAAGAACCATCAAAAGAGTAAAGTTTTAAGTTACATAACCATCAAAATAAGTTTAACCAGAATATAATCAGACTCAATCCGACCTAGAAGAGGAAGGAGCGGGCATTAATGGGTCAAGTTGATTCAAACTCCGGTTGATGTGATGGAAGTACTTTTTCATGTACTTCATTGAAGACTTGTGGGTTTGAACCAAATTTTCCTGTGATACATGCAATGCTTCAACCTTCTCCTCCAGTGATTTGAGACGCTCATCAACCTGGGAGGGCTGGTAGTCGGAATCATCTGGATCATCTGATTCTTCTAATTCATTGAAAATGTCTTTCATGGTTGTGTCTTCAGGTTGTTGTGCTTCCTCCTCTTCTTCACTTTAACTAGGAAGAGGTGTCAAGTTCATCATATTCATATTAGCGTTATTGAAAGGGAGTTCAGATTCTGGTGCCTCCGCCGATGGGATTTTAATATTATAATGTAATGCAAGGCAAGTCATAAGATATGTAAAAGGAATCGAACCATGCTTGTGATGCAAGCAATACTGAATAATGATGTAACAAATTAAGGATGGAAGATAAACACGCATACCTGACATAACTGAATGAAAAACTCTAACCATAAAAGGAGTAAGATCAGTCTTATTCTCTGATCAAGGATAGACATTGAAAGTAAAATTCTATGCAAAACTCTATACTTATGGAGCATTTGGTTTGTGGGGAGGGCATTACCCAACCTCCATTTGGCATTAAAGTGACACAACTTACGTGTTATCGCTTGCTTTTCAGTATGTGACATTTTTTCAGTTAATGCTGCTATAGGTATGTCATCATTCCCAACATTGATATCCATCAATGACGAAATAATCTGCGGTGTAACTGGAATGTCCCTTCAATGAATTTAATCGTGAATGTCAAGTCATCAAGGGATACATCACGGATTGATGCATACATTCCTTGTGCAATGGAGCAGTAAGCCGTTCCACCCCATTCCAAAATGCGTTCCCAAGCGATTTCAGTGAGAATGGGAACTAGACCAAAAGAAGAAATATGATTAACATTGACTGTTCTTTCGATGATAATATCCTTAGTGCGGAAATCCTGAACTTGCTTTGAATCCTCTTCCGGAGCCCATAGGGTTCTCACACCAAGAGGAATAGATCTAGATAATAAGCTAGCACGATTTTTGTGTGCCGTTTTCTTTTATCAATATTCCACATCAGTTTGCACAAGATAAAAATCAAAGAAAGTGATAGGAATGATACTATATCAGATTTTGAAGAAAACCCACCCCAATAGGGTTTCAAATGAAGAATACAATACCCAAAAGAGATTTGCCAACAATGATTTATCAAATACTAGAAGGAAATTGAAAGGAAAACACTTACTAGCAAGAATGGGTGATGGGTTAGTCAAATGGGGCACCGGCTAGTCAAGGAAGAAGATGAGAAATAAATAGAAAAAGTGATTTTTCCCCCTTTTTAAGTGAAATTGTGTGATCTTCGACTGGTCGAGTATATACTTCGACTGGTCGAAAATCACAAAATTTTGATTATTTCTTTTTTTACTTATTTATTTTAAATTTAATCATTATTAACATTTTATGCATTTAATAAAAATAAACATAAACAAACAATGCATAAGAAGAAACAAGATAATTATTTAACAAAGTACAAACTAATATCATGCTTTAAGTTAGAAAATCTGGTTCTGTTAAGTGACTTGGTCAATATGTTTGTAAGTTGCTTCTCAATTTGAATGTATTTAAGCATGATAAACTTCTCTTCAACCAATTCTCGAATATAATGGTATTGTATATCGATATGTTTCGTACAAGAATGTTGGATTGGATTTTTTGAGATATTAATTACACTTGAATTATCGCAATACAAAGTCATTGTATCTTGCGTAATTTCACAATCAGCTAGCATTCTTTAATTTCATCCAAATTAATGAGTAAGTATTTCCTGCTATAATATATTCAGCTTCAGTTGTAAAGAGAGATATTGAATTTTGCTTCTTACTTAGCCAAGATGCTAAGCAGTTCCCTACGTAGAAACATCCACCACTGGTAGATTTTCTATCATCAATATTTCCTGCCTAGTCTGCATCAGTATATCTGGAAGTCTGCATCAGTAGATTTTCTATCATCAAAGTGGTATCAGAGCTCTCAATTGCCTAAGTATTGAAACATTGATTCCAAATAATTTGTAGGGCAAACATCACCTAAAGTTTTAGGCAGGACAACTTTATTTCACGAATTTCTTTTAAATTAAAACCCCAAACTTTGCAAGAATAAATAAATGTAAATATTACAACATTCACCACTTTAACTGAAAATAAATTACAACCATTCACCATATAAAAAGTAAAATCATTCACCACATAACACAGAGAATTATAGTGGTTCGGTGCGCAACAACTGTTCTAAAACAGCCACACCTACTCCACTCTCAAAATTACTCTCCACATAATTTTAGCTTTCACTATGAAAAAGGTTTTCCCAGGGTCATCTTAAAACATGATACATTACTTGTGATTTTACCGGGCTATCACAAACAAACCCTCACTGAGATTTTCAGACTATCTTAGAAAAAAATCTACACTGATATTTTCTGGCTATCTCAGAAAAACCAAATAAAGAATAAGAAGGTATACTTATCTTCATCATAGAAGATGTATCAGAAGATATAGCCGAAGAACCATTTTCTTAAATGTCGATTGTTCAATGTTCAATCAGATAGAAAATGGTCCATGGTTCTATTGATTTTAATTAAGTTCAAACCAATGGCTACTTGAGTTAATTATCTTAAATCTCAAAAGAAGAGTATAGTTTACTCTCTTTAGAATCAGAATGGAAAGATCTGAGATTAAGGGAATTAAACAAAAGCTATAAATAAAATTTATAAATACCATTCAAATAGCTTACTGATAACTTGAGCTTCTCTCTCTCTTGCCGAAGGATTTTGATAATAATAATGGATATTTCGGATTGAGAGAGAAACTCAATTTATAGGCAAAGAAGTTGAATCTTCGATTAGCCCGAGCAGACCGAATTCAATTCAACGGATTTTGGATCGCACAGGATAAGATCTATCCAAACTTCAACTAGCCCAAGGACCAGTTCGACTAGTCGAATTTGATCTTTAACTGATCGAAGCTTCCAAAATCTAAAAAGTTGTAGTTGCTGGACTTGGAGTTGAATTTTCTTGGGTTGGTCGAAGTTCAAGCTTCAACTAGTCGAACCAAAAATTCGACCAGTTGAATTTACAACTATAAATTGGTTTTGCTTCAACTTGAACTAGGACTGACCGAGAAAACTTAAACTAGTCGAACCAAACCTTAAGCTGGTTGAATTCCAAGCAAACACAAGTATAAAAGCCCAATTTTGAAAGATTTTGAAGGCCCCTAATCTTAAGGTCTTTCTAGGGTTTTATACTACCTAAGATATACGAAATATCTGAACTTCTTTGTCTTGAACTTAATTACAGACTTTATCTTGACTTTTTGAGCTTGATCTATTCTTGAACATCAGTTGATCTTTAACTTGATCTTCTCTTAAGAATGTACCAGTCTTGAGATTGATCTTCTCTTGATCTTGAGCTTGATCTTTTCTTGATTATGGACCGGTCTTGAAGATATCTTGTCAAGTTGTTTTGGCTCCCCATTGGAAATGTTAAGTTAGACGTGGGATTTAGAGACTATGAATCTAGGTACCTTTAGAAAAAAATCTCAAAATCATAAATAAACTTGCTATGAATTAAAATTTATCCTTAAACAAGTTTTCAAGCACGAAAAACTAGTTTCCCAAATCGGAATCGGATATTTTCTAATTTTCCAAAATTTTGTTATCTTTTCAATGATAAACTGACACGTTAGGAAACTTTCGTCAGTCTCGTTAGGTATACTTATCGTAAAATTTTAAAAGTTTTTTGGTACCTCACCTAGGTCCCCAGAAATCTCCTCCTAAAATTTCAACCCAATCAAATCTATAAAAATCCGACAATTAAAATAAAAAATAAAAAATAAAAAAAGAAGGAATTGCTGCTGGACAGCAAGCTTTTATACACCTCATAAGCGTGAAACAACCCCCAAATAGTGGAATCTTACCTCGTAAATTTTTCTGAAGTCTCAAGAATAAGTAGGGGATTAGGCTCCAAATTTTGATTAAATTGGACGTATGGATCAGAAATTAAAATTATGGAAGTGACAGGCCGTCAATACAAAATGATTTTGGAAATTCAAAACCTTTCATATAAAGGATGACACTAAAACTTAGGTCCAACAGGGAATGGATAATTTGGCCTATCCATTACAAAACCTAGGATACTTTTGTGGTAAAAATGAAAAAAATTATTGTATTCCCCAAGGATTTAGAACGATCGTAATCATGGATTTACGAACCATATTCAAGTAAGGCATATGCGGTTTAATCCGAATACCAAATCTCGGGTTACCTTAGATTCATACCTTAACCATAATTCCTGAAGGATAAATAATTAATGGTGGTAAATCAAACAATTACAAAGAGAAAATTACAGTAACATGAAAGCATGTAAAAGGCAAGATAAATCACATCAACTTAAATCAAGGTAAGCTTAAAGGAATCCTTCACCTTAACCTTAGATCTAAATCCTAGGTACATATCCATGTATGAAAGCTTCTATATGAAAAGCTTCCACATGAATTACAATATCGCTTGAGTAAGAGGGAGACACCATACATATGGAGAAGGAAGAGGGCGTCTAGGCTTCTCTCTCTCTCTCTCTCTCTCTCTCTCTCTCTCTCTCTCTCTCTCTCTCTCTCTCTCTCTCTCTCTCTCTCTCTCTTTCTCTTTCTCCTTGGGAGTGTGAGTGGAGAGGGGAACGTTCACCCCTTTTAAAAGGAGTGGGCATGTGAGAGGGGTGTGTTTTACATCCCACTTGGATTGGGTTTCTCCAATTTTTCCTTTTTCGACGATCTTTCTTTAAATCTAATTCATCCATTGTGTCAAGGTCATCAAATAGAGCTAGGGTATATGATTTTCTTGGTGATCCGAAATTTAGATTGGCCTATCTTGAAATTTCTCCTAACGGGTGCCAAAACAAGCTTGATCTCAATTAACGATCCAAACTTAATGCTCAGGGCTCAATTTTGGGAAAAATGTATGGTCAGGATAGGCAAACGGTTGGATAAAATTTGGCGGTTGATTGATGGTGGAAAAAGCCTAAATTTAAATTTCACCTTTTGTATCAAAAAGAAGGAACTTGCTTCAACCTTCAACGGTGTAGGATCATAGATCAGGGTCTAAATTTTGTATAACCTCATAGTCATATGAGACCAAAGTTTGGTCCAAATTTGAGTTGCAATGGATTGTAGGAATTGGTTAAATCGAAAGATGCAGATTTATAAAGAGTTAATAAGCCTTTCAAAGGATTGTAGGAATTGGTTATTCATTCGATGGACACCAAAATCAACGGTTAAGGGGCTGATTTGTCAATTGGGTCACTTTTACAATGATCTAAGGGCTAAAATTTGACATGTATGGTTAATTTATGATACATAGGTATGGTATAAAATTTCACCTCAAACGGATCGTGGGAACCATGTGATCTAGAATTCAAGAGTTTATGTTAATGACATTTTTGTTATTATTGTTGATATGAGACTTTTAGGAAATCTAATAGTTCTACATGATTATAGGCATGTTTTTAAGTAATTCTTACAAAAGGACTTATATTTAAATCATTATGAATAAAGGGTTATTCACCAAATTAATTATGGAATGTACATCGATTGAACCACACAATGGATGGTCAAATGACATGTTTAAAATAGGAAAAATTGATAGTTAGTAATCTGGTCATGTATGTAGGTGGTAATACTATCGGTTCTGTAAACGGATGAGCACAAGTGAGTTTTTGGAGTGATCAAGAGGTAGAACATGTATACCGTTAGATTCAAGTGACTTGTTCACATGTGTAAATTTCTTAGATTGTACTCCTGCTGGTGGGTTAAGCATATTCCTAGGTAGTGAACAAGATGAACGGATCAGAATCTCAATTTAATATGTGTACGAGCAGATGCAGATATCAAGTACTTAGTTTACTATATCGGGTGATCCAAACTCAAAGTGGACGGTCAGATATCTTTACCTATTGGTGGATAGTTGATTGAACGGTTGGTTATGATGGAAAAGTGGGAATACTTGGGTATATGATGATCCTATCTCAAAATCAACAGTCAGATGGCTTGATCTATGGATGAAGATTATTTCCAATGGTTAGATTCGTGTTGGAGAATAGATGTAAGGTTAGGATAGCTAGATTGGTATCGTACACATGTACATAATAAGTTAAATTTTATGGTAACACTCGAGAACTTTCAATACTCGGGTATTGAAAAGTTCGAGGTGTTACAATCTACCCCCCTTAAATAAAATTTCGTCACCGAAATTTAATTACTTGTTCCATTTACACTGATTCATTATGTTTAATACTTCACTATATTCCTCGTGAGGTGTGTGTGTGTGTGTGTATATATATATATGTCTAGGTGTGTGTATAATTGGATATATGGAATCGAGACGCTACAGGCTATCCTTCCACTTGACAGCCTATGATAGGCATGGTCCACGGTAGCCCCCACATTCCTTTATGCATGTTACATCCACCACGTTCTTTCATTGTTAGCCCATCTATAGGGCATGTTTGAGATTCTAATAGGCCGCCTTATGGACCCGGCTGTAGGACGTTATACTCTCCACCTCAGTGTCATTTAAGGGACCCACCACGATTGTTGGTGAACCCCACATGTCGCGCCTTTCTAGGTTGTGATGACCATGCTTAGGTTATAATTATAGGCTATGACTGGCACCCATCTTAAACTCTTTATGTGCCCACATGGCTCACTATGAGTGGGCCTTTCGACTATATGCCCACCTTGTAAGTGCACCCAACTTTACACACTTGTTTGTCAATCACGTGACTAGTTGTGTCTAGTAGTTGGATGAGTTCTTGGCAAATGAAGACCGGCGACATAACTATATCAGAAGCATCAAAGCCACATTGAAGACAAAGAACCGCTTCTACAATCTTGACCTTTCAAATAGATGATCCCAACCCAAATAGGAAAACCTACTTAGGTCATCTATTCAAAGCCAATTCCGAGTTCACATTTTCAATCATTTAATTGGCTTTAGCAAGTCCCAAGTTTATGAATGATTAAATAGACAAATAGGAAAATTTGTCCACTTTTGGTAGGAAGAAGGTGCCACCAAATAGGACCTTTAGTATCACCGAAGATACCTTCGGTGTTACCGAAATGACTCAAAACAGTCCAGTAACATTACAAAGATAATTTGGTGTCACCGACTGGATATTTCGGTGACACCAATTGCCACCGACGAACAAATTTTGGTGCCACCGAAAGTGACCTTTTTCATTTAGTAACTTGAGGAATTAATCGGTACTACCAAATGATATGTCGATACCATCGAAGCAAGTTTGGTGATACCGAAGTTGGCTTCGATAGCTCTATAAACTATCTGTTTTCTATCCGTTGGAACCTTTTGTCTATAAAAGCGGCTTGTAGAAACTTGCAAAAATTATTAGATTAAGGCATCTAAGAGTCTCTAGTGTATCCCAAGCTTATCCTAGACAACCTAGACTTTATCTATATGAGTTTTATGCTCTCTTCATTGTGATCTTTCACTTTTATAAGCATTCAAAACTCCTATTAATGAAAAACATGAACTCGTGCCTTCTCTAGAGTGCAAAGACCAAACCAATAGGAAAATCCTTTGTCTTTTGATACTCTGGAGCATCCATAAGTTGAATCTCTTACGAAATCTACTCATTATTCTAGATAGGATATTCAAGCAACTCCCATTACCTTGATCACCTTTATAGGTATATCTTATGGAAGGTTCTTGATCGTGAAGCTAAACCAATAGAAAAATCTAAGCTACGCGATCGGGGGAGCATCGAGAATCTGATTCAAGCACGGAAGAGTGAAGATCAAACAACCCATGACATACTACAAGAGAGGATTCATTCCGACAAGTGTCATTTTAAGAGTCCAAAGTTTAGCCTCTATCCTCATGTAGGATTGAGGCTAAGAGTTTGCTATCAACAAACTCGATTAGGTGCCTAGTGTGGGACCTTAGCCGGTGGGTCTAAACGTAGGTGCCTTGTGTGGGACCTTGGTCGGTGGGCCTAAACGTACGTGCCTTGTGTGGGACCTTGGCCGGCGGGCCTAAACGTAGGTGCATTATTTGGGACCTTAACCGGTGGGCCTAAACGGAGTGCCTTGTGTGGGACCTTGGCCGGTGGGCCTAAATGTGGGTTCATAGTGTAAGACCTTTGCTCTTGCGAAGAGTATAAATTAGTGTCCTTAGTGTAGGACTATAAAGGTTATTGGTGAACCTGTTTTAAAACCATTAATAGTGAAATCCGGTGCACTCTAGGATTGAGTGTGGATGCCGGGAGTGAAGTAGGCATGTACCCGAACCACTATACATGCTTGTGTTTGAAATTGTCATTTGAGCATTTGTTTAATTATGCTTATATATATGATTGAGTGTTTAAATTCTTATACATGATTAAATGAATGCTATTAATTGATAGGTAGCACATTCCACACATAAGCTCACATTATTATATGCTAGTTGCTCTCTTGTACATCTTGAGTAGCCTTTGTAATTAGACCCTCTATTAGCTTGGAAGCCTTAGAGTTATATTGCCTTACTTTATTTAAACTAAAATGATTATTTAAGTCAGGCAATTAAGATTTTTAAATAGGCAAAAATAATTGAAAAGTCCTATTCACCCCCTTCTAGGACATTGCCTCATATTCATTCTTCAGTATCAGTGGTATAAACCGCAATTTCACACCTATGTAGGAGCATGCGGGACCCATTAAGGGTAGATTTGAGTGGATCCTTGTGAGACCCGACCCAAGTTCACATGTGTGCATGTGTGTGTGTGAGTATGCATTTCGTTCATCTTGGTCCCGCGGTCCTACCGGTCGAATCCCGGTGATCTGCGACTATCGGATAGTGTTTGCAGTCATCCTCAAGTCCGGTCACGTAGACCCAACTAGGATTGAGCCGAACTATATGCCATCTTGTTCGCATCGTCGTTGCGGTTCCGATGTCGCATCTTATGCATCCACCCGACGTGTAGATCATAAGATGTAGAAAATTTAATTCTAGCCCTTGATCATGATCATGTGGCCCACCTAGTGAGGAGAGAACAATTTTTAAGGTGACACACTCCCTTTTTGGTGCAATTTTCAACAAACACCACACACATTACCTAGATTTTCATCTCACACACCACCTACCCTTAAACGCCACCCACAAGCCTACTAACCTACTAAACCTACAACTTTGGTTGTAACTCCCTACTTGCAATCATCTCCCCTCTCTAACCAAGGTAAGAAAGCAATCATTACCTAGCTTAAAAGAGATTTCTCTCTCTTTCTCTCTCATTCTCTCTACTCCTCTCTCTTCTCTCCCTCTCATTTTCTTCTTCCAAGCAATAGAGGGGTGGGACATCTACCCCATTTCAGCCCCAATCCCCCTCTTTTCCTCCAAATCTAACCTTCCAAATCTCATCTCATCCCTTGATCCATCACCCTTGGTGCATTAGGAACAAGGAGCTCCAAGATTGGAGCAATCTAAGGTGGGTGTGTTCTTAGGATTTAGAACTTTCATCTTTACATTCTTAGATCTCTTTTCTTTCATATGGGAAGTGTAGGACCCACCAATCAATGGTGGAGATCCTACATCATCCCTTAGTTGTGGCCAAATGGTCTCTTTGGTGCATGCATGCCCATGCATGGGATTTTCCCCTCTATGGGCCCCATCATGGAGGATTATTTGTATTTCATCACATGATAGGTCATCTAGACCTTAAAATCATGGTTGGGATGACATCTCAACCATTGATCTTGAATCTAGGACATGCATGTGGTGGATCTTTGTTGTAACATATGAACAAATAGAATGTATGGTGTGATTGATGAAGGGGGGGCCTCAATGTGGTGGAGCCCCTCCTCTTGTGGCTGATTCTTCATTTTTCATTTATGATAGAATTCTGATCTTGCATGTGTGGCCCACCTTGTGGGTCAATAAAAATCCAGACCATCCATGAAGCATGGACGCCCATAGCGGTCCATCCTTGAACATGTGGCCCTAAAATTCATCTTAATGGGGCACATTCAAAGAGTATTTGATGATGGGGAAGGTCTGGACATTTGTGGGGCCCACTAGGGTGGTCCACAACATAAATTCTTGGGGTTAAATCCCATGGAAAATGATGTTTATATTTTATTTCCTTCAATTACTTGTCGTTGTCCCAATCTGTCTGGATAGATTTTTGGGCCAACTTGAGGCTAGGATTTGGGGCTCCTGGTGGGAAACTTTGTAGCAAGTGGAGTATGATTTTTAAAGGTACATATCCCACCTATAAGCATACCAAATTTTCAGCCCCAACTGACCCCATTTGGGTCCCCAAAAGGGTGGGCCAATATGGGTACCTTGCTGGATTTTCTATTGTAATTCCAGCAAGTTTGCAATTTGGAAACTCAAAATTTTAAATTAGTTTATGATCTGGTGGGCCACCTTGGTGGACCCTACCTTGTACTACATATATATGGGAATGTTTAAATCCAATTTCCCTAATTTTTGGACACCCTGGGCCAACCCCATTGGGTGCTCAATCATGGTCTATCCAGAATTCTGCACTTGGCAGAATTTCTGGACAGATTGTATTTCTAAATTAAATTAAAATACTTTTGATCATCCAAAAATCATGAAATTCTATAGAGGTGTGGTCCACCCATGGAAGGACCATCCTGTAAATTTTCAGGGTCATCGGGCCCCTGTACCATCCATGGTACGGCCTAGAGCGGCCCACTAGGCTGGGACGTCCAGGCTGGGGCGTCTAGCCTTGGCTGGCCGTCCAGGTCACCTTGTGGGCCCACCTTGATGTATTTTGTGTCCCACCGTTCATCCAAGTGGGGTCCATAGGGGGCATGATCATTTTTTCCTTCAATAGCATACATTTGGGACCCATTTGGATGAGTTTTGGGCCAATTACTCAAGCCCATAAGATTGCCTACCCTTAGGACATCCAGGCCCATTGGACCACTGTTGGACTTTTAGTCCAGCAGCATGGTCCACCTATTTTATGTGTTTAAATCAGTCCCTTCATCTGGTAGGACCCATAGAGACATATGTGGGACACCAGGGGACTTATACTTACCCCTTTATGATTTTTGTTGGGCCCCAATAGGTCCAGAATATGGGTGGGCTAAAATTTTAGCAAAAGGCCCAAACTAGCCGCCCCTAATGGTTTATTTTGGGGTAGCATGGCCCATCAAATTAAGGGTGGATTATGCACTTGAGATTGCCTTCTTCTAAGATGTCCTTGGGCCTCATTTATGTATGATTGGAGGCCCACCTCCATTGAACTTTATTTGGACCTATATGCAATGTGTTGATTGGCCTTAATAGGCCCACTCATCTTAGACCTTCTAAGTTAGGCCTCATTGGACCTCTGGGCCTATACTTACCATGGTATTGTGATGGGCTTATGGACCAAAATACACAAGTGGTTAGGCCCTTGGTTACCCACTAAATTAACCACATGCTTGTGCCAAGATGTAAGGCCCAATTCACTTGCTTTAAACATAAGAAATTACCCATAAGGTTAGGTTATCGGGCTGCCCATTAGGCCCACCACAATATGTAGGTTTGTGACTTTTATGGTTGGGCCCAAACTGTAACGCCCTGAAATTCGGGGGTCGAGTATGAACTCAACTCCCGAGTTCCAACGCATCACTTATACAACATACACAATGCTGGTTAAATGTTGTCTGAGTTAGCGCAATAAACATGAATGAGATTATACCAAAACAGTAATTCATACTCCAGTTCAATTGTATAAAGGCAAGCGGAAGACTGAAATTTTATATTCAAAGTATGTAAAGTAACAAAATTTTCTGAACTCCAGAGTATGAGTACTAACTGAGTACCAATATATATGTATTGTTTCTAAGTCAAAAACCAAAATACAATCCTCAAGAGAGGCCCTGAAAATCCCGCGATGCAGCCGGCCTAAGCAAAGCCGTCAGAGTACTGCATAAAGGAGAACTCCTCCTGATCCTCATCAAAGTCGGGCTCCGGCTCCTGAACCAAGGCTCCATCTACACCTGCGACAGAGTCTGGTGGGTGTTGCAAACACCGTCCCATAACTTGGGAGTGAGTAGCTAACTCAGTGGAACAATAAAGCATAAGTTAACATGTTATCAAATCAATCAAGCAGTAATGATAAAGCAGTACAAATCAAACATTTCTAACTACTCTTGTTAAGTACAAAATGATATGACATGATGCTATATGCCCTTGCCAAACCACCCTCAAGCGACATCATCTTACGTTCGCAAATGCTATCTCCCTCAGTGCGCCACATCTACAAAGCACATGCGGTGTGATGATGCTCATGATTACCAAGTTTTTATTAGTCCATTTCAACCAGCAGGATTGGGAAACTAAGGTACCTCCCTTGTATCATTCCTAACATGATACATTCTAGGGTCGTCAATCCTAGATAATCTCATACGATATTATGGTTTGAGAAGCTTAGTGAAGGCATCGCAAAGGGCTCGTCACCCGTCAGCGCGGATACAGATCTCACCGTATGCGGCTCAATTGCTGGCCGTCAGCTCGAGTACAGGTCTCACCGTACTCGGTTCAATCACTAGCCGTCAGCTCGAGTACAGGTCTCACCGTACTTGGCTCAACTCATACTCTAGTTACTGTGAAAGACTCGTCGCCAATCACAGATACTTGGAGTACACTCGATGATACTACGGAGGACTCGTCGCCCGTCAGCACGAGCACAGATCTCACCGTACTCGGCTCTCGCCGAAGTATCGACAGCTCGAATACAGTGTCCCATACCACCATATTCGGCCCACGAGTTTGGTTGCGCAATGGTCACTACGGGGAGGCACAAGGCCCCAGCGTAGGCCGACAGCTCGACCACGGTGTCCCATACCACCATGCCCGGCTCATGCGACTTAGCGGATCTAGGTACCATGGTTAAACGGGGATCGACACTGGTAAGTTTGGTACCCTAGGTTCAAGCAGTAGCGACCAAACAGGGTGAACACACAGATACACTTCGGTTTAGTTGACGAGCCTGACTAGCTCGAGCGCACCACAAGTTGAGCGATATGGAGCGCAAAAGCACTCCGTGTGGCCAACCACTATCGTCAACCGAAGTACGACTCGGGTTCGCCAGACACGTCCTTTGTGGCGACATGAATCTCAGCCACAATCGCAAGTCTGGTACCGAATGTTTGGACTATATACATAGTCCCAAACTCAAACAGTTTTCATCGATAGCATGTGAAGTAAAGCATGATAAACAAGCAATACAAGCATGTTAGTAGGCATGTTATAAAGCATGAAGTAAAACATGAAGTAAAGCATGTTGCAAAGCATGTTGTAAAGCATGTGATAAAGCACTATCCACATAGGGATGCAATTTCGTACACATTACAAGTGAGTGGTTCTAGCGAACCACCGCATGGAGGGGACCCTACATGTCTCTAAGGGGGTCGGAAATCCCATATCAGCGCCTATCTACGGCACTAATACCTAGACATTTACTCATACAAGCATTTACACAGCCACTTAGAATACACTATTCCAACATACATGACGTATGTTAGTGAAATTTTTGTTAGGGCTGTCCCTTCGCCACGTGAGTATTTTACCCATGTATATCATAATCATACAGCAAATAATCATTACAATTGTATTTCTAAAATCCGCACGTATGCGGTATTTCTAGAATACACAATTTCAACATACATGACATTTACAAATGAACATGTATTTTTGCGATTCCTTTCGCCAAACTAGTATTTTCTCCATATATTATATAATCATACATTAAATAAACATGTCAAACATTTTCCCGAAAAAAATACGTATACGGTATTTCTACGTATATCTAGAGTATGTGAAATTCCATATTCTACATCGCTAATCGAAACAGGAAACGGAAAGCACTTTGTACATGTGCATTTACATGCAGATCATGAATCTATCATTATCTGACATTGAAAGCATTGAAAAACGTAACTTATACACTTAGGGTCAGTTTGGGCAGTGGGATTAGAAGGAATTAGGTGGGGATGGGTTTCATCTGGTCTTGTGCCAATTCCACTCCTTGTTTGGAAGGAATGGAAATGCTTGGAATTACATTAAATGGAATTGCATTAGGTCGTGTGCTAATTTCACTCAATGTTTGGAAAGTTTGTAGGTCCCAACATGATGTGTGGGCTATATCCACACCGTCCACCCATTTATCGAGATATTTTAGAGCATGGGCCAAAAAATCAGGTAAATCTAATGCTCAAGTGGACTCCACTATAGAAATCAATAGGGATTGAATACTTACCGTTGAAAACTTCTTTGGTGCTACATAAGTTTTGGATCTATCTGATTTTTAGGCCCATGCCATAAAATGAGGTTACGAAACAAATGAACGGTTTAGATATAACACATGTATGTTATTCTAGTAATTTCAAATGATGGTGGGTATATTCATTCAATGTACCACTGTATTATCAACAAAGTAGGGCATTAATTTAATCTCATGGTAATAGGGGACAACCCCTGCCATGGGTAATAATTATGTTTTTTAAATCCCATCCCCACCTAATCCCTTCTAATCCCACTGCCCAAACTGACCCTTAAAGTCCTCACCTTGGCCCTTGGAATTCCAACGAATCAGCAAGGGTATTGGAGCTTCCGTATACGGGAGTTTTCTAGCCTAAAGAGCGGAATCGATTAGCTTTTCATAACCTACAACAATCCTACCTCAAATCAGACCTAGGGTTAGGGTTTCTTAACTCCAAATGGGATGGATACCGCTGGGAAAACACCTGGAATAAGGCGGTGTAGGCCGTGTGATGAGTGGAAGCAGCAGGAGGAAGATCGGCTACAAACTCCAAGCCTTTCTCTCTCTTTTCTCTCTCTCTCTCTAGGGTTTTTCTCCCAAATTCGTATGGCTGTGAGAGGGGCTGTTCTAAGCCCCTTTTATAGCCAAAAACATGTCTAAAATAGACTCAGGTTCAAGGGTGGCTGCATATATAGGCATTTCGCCACTTTCCAAGCTCAAAAGGGATGTTCTGGTGGCCCTCCTTGAGCCAAACGTCAGACTTAAGCTCACCGTCTATGGATCTACGTGGGATTACGTTTTCGACTCGATCGGATTCCCAGATCGCACGTGGCGGACCACTTTCAGTTCAATGGTCAGCTGGCCACGATCAGAAATTCTAAGTACATGTAAATGTTCCTGAAATTTTTTTAATCCGAGGGTGTAATTTGGTCTGATTCCGACGGTCAGGTTGCTTAATACTGACGCGCAACCGAATGATGCCGGATCACTATTCCAGATATTTATTTTGGGATGGAATTAGTGTTTTTCACGCTCCCTCGCTCCGGATTGAAAAGAATGGCCGTGGGACATCGGAATCATCTGATTTTTGAGATGATTGTCAAGCCCAGTGGGGCGGTCCTAGTTCCTTAGCTTCGTGTTAATCGGACTCCCGGTGTGCGATCTAGACCTAATACGAAGTTTCGTTTCATTCCCAAGAGCAGACGGGTAATGAGTTTGGCTCTAGACTTTAGGGTAACCTAGAGTCACTAATTCTGCAAGTTTTGGGTCTTGCAGATCATATTTAAAGCGATCTCAACGGATTCCATGGCTAACCGAGTTTAGTACTTAGTTAACTTTGTTAAATTTCTAAAGGATTTAATCCTACGTAATTTCTGGTCGAGGTGGTACTCGACCCAATGTACGGAAATTTACAGGTCGTTACACAAACCTCGATTGAGGGCCCACCATATTGCCTATGTATTGGGCCATGTGTATTACCCACTAGGCCCTTAGATTGTTTAAGGCCTTGGGTCTTGATTCGCTCGAGTAATAGCGGACTACCTTTTGGGACCTAGTTGAGGTTGGATGTCCTCCTTGGTGGCCTTAAGGTAGGCCCATAAGGTGAATATAGGTGGTTGAAGACCCACCTAGACCCTTGTTAGGACCGCTTCTTCTCTTGGGGTTATATGGCCCGTCTTGGCTTGTGGGCTACCCCAGAGTGTTGGGCCCCCACTAGAGGATAATCCCATAGTAAATTGTCTAAGTACCTAGACTTGTTTCCCTCCTTGGAAAGGAGGAGTGTACATGTTAAGTCTTCATCGCCGTATAGCGCACCCTCATGACTCATATGCATCATTTGCGTGATTGGATTGCATTTGTGTGTGGTCATTGGGTTGATATAATAGAGGGATGGAGTTTCTCCCCTTGTGTACATCGAGTGCTTGGAGCGAGTGCATGATCTATATGTGTGACTCATGCATTGGAATCGCATTTCATGATAGTATCGCCCTTGCTTCGTCAAGGCCTTGCCTTCACAGGGACATTCATAGATGGTCATATGTATGAACACCAAAAATATATTACTTGAACATATAGGGTGCATAGGATGCCCATGGGTGAAATTCTCAAAACTTCCATGGTACCAAGGATCTGCTCCAGCGTCGTGACTGAGTAGAAAATATGAGCGCACGAAGGCCTTACACCTTTAGGCCGCGACTCCCACTGTCGTGTAGTCGGTTGGAATGGGGTGTGGCCTTACCCGCCTGTGAGAGAGGGCATTGCTAGGCTGAGTCCGACCAGCTTGTGAATGGATCCGCTACCGTCAGGCCTTGCTGGTGATTGGTTGTCCACAGGCAGGTAGTGAGGTCTCCTACGCTCGTTTGACTATGCGGGTCTGTAGAGCGACAATCATTCTGCAGTGCACTAGACCCCGGTAGATTTCTTATGATGGAACTGTACTGACATGTAGACTAGATACGAGGACTGGCATTACTTCGCATTGCATTTGCATTGGCTATATAAACCCTTTATGCATCACCTTGGTATGACGCCCAGTACTTATTGCATTATATTCATGACAGCCTTGGTAAGTCTTATGGCATTGGCATTGATCATATTTCCCTTCTGTATCTCCTATTACTCTTCTGCGCACCATTGTCACACATTTTCACCACCCTCTAAGCTCTCTATAAGCTTATGCACGATTGATGCGTGCAGGAGATCCTAAGTCGGTAGTGCAGTAGCAGAGCTTGGATAGGAGTTGAGCCGATAACCCAAAGTTGCAGATCTTCTTTTCTTCTTCTCTTGTTAGCAAATGTATTTCTTTCTTGTCATGTATCTTAAAGCTCAAATTTATAATGGATTTTTGTGATGTGTGCCTTGGTTATTTCTGAGATGTACTTGTTGTGATCTTAGGTATGCTTGTGTTAGATTGATTATATGATTATAAAAATCCTCCTTGTAGGATTCTAGGATCGGAACCTGCTTCAAGAGCCGAGAATGGGATACCGCGGAGGCTGTTGCTACCAGAACCGGCTATCAGGTTTCTTGTGAGTCCGGTCATCGAGTCTGGGGCGTTACAATCCCACCCAATCATATCTATATTAGATTTGTGGAGCCCATAGTGATTTTATTTGCAATCCAACTTAATTGTGAATCCTCTTTAGTGAATAAATGATGCTCACACCATGGGTTGCCTTGTTGTTCATGTTGTGGCTGCCCATTAGGCCTACCTGTATTTATATGCAGTGGTCATACCATGGGCCAACCCTGTGGTTTGTGTCATGTTTCCACCATTGAACTACCATTTAGGTTCAACACATTGCATGTATTGAGCCCATTGTAGGCTTGTGTTTGGTTGGTTGAGAGATGCCCTCTTGGGCCTTGCTTAGGGATAGTTGTAGGGCCCACTTTGATGACCATTTCAGGCCCACTATGAATGTTTGTGGATCCTACAATTTGTTATCCCGTTTGGATGTCGATAGTTGTGTGTTTTGGCCGCTTAGGTGTGGGCTTGCTGAGTGGGCCCATTAGCTTGAAAGACCACTTAAGTATAGCCCTATGGGCCTCGATAAACTTGGTTTCCAAGTATGTTCCACTCGGTATGAATGATGAATTTTTATTATCATGTGGTTCGATATTTTACATGTGTGTTGGTACAATACTTGATAATTTATGTAGTATTACCTTAGTGATTTATGTGATGTTTACGCTTATAATTGTATAACACTTCCTGTATAACGCTTAGATTTGTGTCGTACACACGTACGTGTTATGTTACTTTCCATGGTAACACTCGAGAACTTTCAAGACTTAGGTATTTAAATGTTTGGAGTGTTACAGGTATTTCCTTATGTCAGAGGAAATATGCACTAGACCTACTTAATGAGATAGGCATGTTGGGCTTTGAACCTGTTGCTACTCCTCTTGAGGTTAATCATTAGCTCACCTCTCTTCATGGTGAGTCTCTATCTGATCCGAGTCCTTATCAGCAACTCATTGGCCGACTTATTTACCTAATTATTACAAGACCTGATATCTCTCGTGCTGTGAGTGTGCTCAGTCAGTTTATGCACTCACCACGGGCTGCCCATTTGGATGTTGTCTATCGTGTTCTCCACTATCTCAAAGGCTCTCCTGGTAAGGGCCTTCTTTATTCCAAATATGGACACTTGTTTATTTCCGCTTTTTCTGATACAGACTAGGCCGGTGCAAAAGATGACCGGAAATCTACAACCGGTTATTGCTCGTTTGGGGGGGGGGGGGGGGGGGGGGGGGGGGGGTTATTTGGTTACTTGGAAAAGTAAGAAAAAGTCGGTTGTTGCTTGATCCAGTGCTGAGGCCGAATACATGGCTACGACCCATACCACTTGTGAGTTACTTTGGCTAAAGAAATTTCTAACCAAGCTTGGCTTCTCACCATCTATACCTATACAAATGATGTGTGATGATCAGGCTGTCATTCACATTTCTAACAATCCGGTCTTCCATGAGCGCACAAAGCATATTGAGGTGGATTGTCATTTTCTTCAAGAGAAAATTAAGCCCCATGAAATTGTAACTCCACATGTTCGCACTGGGGACCAACTGGCAGATGCTTCACTAAACCTCTTTCATGTGACCAGCATGACGCAATCACTTCCAAGCTTGACCTTTCAAATATCTTCAGACCCAGCTTGAGGGGGAGTGTTGAAGGAACAAGTCCAACTTCGAACTCGTCGGATTCGCGATATGAGCTCATCCATCCAGCTCATCTGTATCTTCTTTTTTCTGCATTGTTTCTAATTGTATTTTTCCTCCAAGCATTTAATATTTTAGTATAAATATATGGGTTGTATGTCGGTCAATAGAATACACAATCTCTTTTCTCAAATCTTGTCTTATAACAGCTTAGTCCTTAAAAACTTATGAGACAACAGTGTTCTAGCCAATATATGCCCTTATTCTTTTAATTATTTTTTTATAAGACGAGCTAGACATAAGTTATATTGTGGTCTTCCTAGAGTCTAATTGAGTGGAACATGTTAGATATGGGCCTATGGGGCCCACTTATAGGCAAACCACTAACGGGTAGGTCCTGTATAATTAACTATTGAACCATTCTGGTTGAATATACCTTTTTTTTTTTCCAACCCCCTTCAAGTTGAAATTCAAATAAGAAGAGGATTTAGATAAGTGAGAGAAATCAAATGCCGAACTCCTCTTAATCTTCTCAATTCGAAGGAGGCATTCTCCCAGTAAACACATTCATTTGAAAGATTTCACAAAAAGAATATTGGGAGAGGTATAGAGAATACTCAATTATCCGTTAGGTTGTATCTAGACGATCTAAACCATTGATTGTGCCGGTGGTTATCCTCTTTGTAGGATTACGATAATTACACCTTTCCTGCTCTTGTAGTAGTTAGGTGGATAGCTATCGTCCATCTTTTGCTTAGTTCGAAGGTCGCTAAGATTGTGTAAATACCATCAGATCCTATGGGCCTACTCGTTTAGGCCTATCAGACTAAACTTTGATCTTTGGATTAAGAGCTTTCCCTTTTAGAATGTTGGGCAAAATAAAAGGTTGGAGAAACTCAGCTCGATGGATAAAGTGGCTTGAGTTAACCTAGTCATTTGACAAGTAAGTTGGGTTAGGTCATCAACTAGTTGAACTTCTAATTCGAGAAAATTTTTTAAAGGCTTCCGAAAGGGAAACATGTAGCACAAATGATGTCATGAAATGCACATGTGGAAAATCAGACTTGTATCATAATTTGACTTGAGTTTCTTGAAGTATAGTTGGAGGTTGTCTGATCAACCAACCAACACTACAACTATCCACAAATCGGGATGATGGCCTCTTGGGCATGAACTATCCCCGCTCGGGTCAAGCTTGGGTCTAATGTTCAAACACACTGAAGTTGTTTAGGCCCATTTCAGTGCTAGAAATGAAAAGGGTCAGTTCCTTACCTAGACTAATAACCTTTTGTATTAGAGCCCTAACTTGGGCTCATAGGTGGATGTTGGGTGAGTTCTAGCATACATTTTAGGTATGTAGGCCATGACTGAGCCTAAGCTTCTTTAGATTTTAATGGCCCAGGGCTAGACGCTCATCAACGACCAACTGGATTCAATGTCATTTGGTGCCAGAGCAACGGTTCTTTCTTAATTCATTGAGAATACATTTTAAGAAAAATCATAGAAACTGACGGTGTACTTCTATTCATAGTAATCACGCCTACATAGTTTTTAACTAAGCTTCCAATTTTTACAAATGAATGGCACAAAAACTTTAAAAAATTTATAAAGAACGAGTTGTAAATGAGTCTCCAATCGAACTCATTCAGCCTATACAAACTGATCAAATTAATGAAGTAGAGTTAGTGGGAGCTATTTCTTTTCTCTTTCATTTCTCTTTGTTTACACCCATTTTGGCTCATCCATGCAGACCAATGAAATGCCGCCACGTGTCAACACTACATATTAAATGATGGATAAAATCTTACTCACATTCCAAGGATATCTTTTCTCATATCCTTTAGAGGCACGCCACCTGCCAAAAGTTGAAATGCCGCAAAGCCATATGCATGTTTGAAAAAAAAAGGCATTGCAGCGAATGACACATAGCCCTAGCACAAGCGGCACATGTGACTGAAGCGGTGGACTTAATGAGTCTATAAAGACCTGCCAAGATAAGAATTTTATCACAAGTCTAGATATGCTTAGCAGGGCTATCTCATAGTCTTTTCAAAATGAGAGATCTTTCCAAAGACGATTACTGCTCTCGAGGCAATTATGAAGGTTTGAGAAGCAAATTTTCCTTAGAGTGGATGAGAACCAAAAGCATCATGAGGCATGCTGGTCCAAACAAACCGAACCCTTAAGATCCACGGATCTCTACAGTCACGCTGGCAAAGAGATATAAAAACATTTCTAATCTACGGAGATCTCTTTGGCCAAGTTGGGATAATCGAAAAGCAGTTGTGCGTTATGACTGTCAAGAATCCTGAACTGACAAGGAAACCCAATGAGGGTTTTGTCGCCTATTAAAGCTATATAAGGAGCACGTGATGAAGAGCTCTAAGCTCACACCAAACACAATTAATTTACACCGCGTATTGTTGCCTTATTTTAGTTTCTAACTCTTCTACTTTTGTCTAGCCATATTGCAGTACGTCTGGAGTTTAGGTTAGCTTAGATCGCTATTGTCCTACATTATCATTTCAGTGCGCTTAAGAGTAGTATAACTATCTTTAACTTACCGTCATTAGATCCCCATCAACCGAGTCTTTACTTGGAAGATCATACCTTGATCACATCTTTCTGATCAATCCACCTCGATTGGTTGTTTACTTGGGTGATTATATGTGCTTATCTTTCATTTATTTCTCTGCTTAGTTGTTTATTTGATGATTGTACTTAGCTTGAAATATAGATAAATAAGATCCGCATTTTTAGCCTTTAGTTTAAATCTTTTATACATTGTTGTTTTATTGAAAAATACAAAACCTACTGTCATTGGTAAAAGAAAAGTCTTGAACGTAAGGCAAAAGGAATCCATTCAGAAAGACTAACTCCTATCCTTCTAAAATTACCTGATCGTTGCAACTGTCAGCGGCTAAGAGTGCAGCCAATGCAATGAGTTTGATCTTAATCAGTCTATCTCAGCGTGGGAGCACAGCGTTTAACTTGAGTCGAGTACAACTCTAGCATGCCCCGCACTATCCTAATCACACATGTTAACCGAATACAAACCTTCGTTAACATGTTCAGCCTCGTGTTTGATTTAATTGCGCAAACACTCGAAAAACACACCCCGATGAAATTTCATGCCAGTTGGATACTTGAGTGAGCCACAATCCAAGGTTTGTCCCAGTTGTTGGTGTGCTCTCAGTAGCTAGAGCCTGTAGGGAGGAAAATGCATTTTTAGCGGCACCCAAAGGCCCTAACACAATCAAAAGGAAAAGATTCCGTCATTTCGGGCAACAAGATTGATTTCAAGAAACTTAAATGTACGGGTTAGTGAGAGACCATGGCTGCTGGTAGGTAGTGGGCCTACAATCAAGCCAGATACAGGCCTATGATAGAGTAAATGGGCCTCTAGGTGGCCCTTGGACAGACCCATTTATTTACAGGCATTCAAACCACCTTCTGACTGGTTCTAAAGTATGGCTCAAGCCTGGCCAAGGAGAGCTATGCCTGAAAGCCTAATGCGCAGGCCCAGCTTATTGACAATGCAAGTTAGGCTTTGTAAAATGGAAGAAACAGAAATGGAAATCTGGAGAAGAAAACCAACCTATGAAACTTAAAAACCTTGAAACTCTTTTTTGTTCTGAAATAAGTGTGCATTTGGTTGCACGAAATATCATGATATTTCATGATTAATAATTCTAATTTGGTTGCACCAAATATCATGATATTTCATGATTAATGAGTCTAATTTGGTCCAAATTTCAAGATATCGGTTAATGAAACAGCATCCTATAAGAATTTTTTTTTGGAAGTTTTCAATGAATAAATGGCCACTTATTATTATTATTATTTTCAATAACAGCCCTTCTATTTCCAATAAAAGATGGCCTTCTTGATGTGCACAGCCTTTTTCTGCCAAAAACAGCACTGCACTTGAAAACAATCATCTATAAATATCACTGACAACAGTCATTATGAAAATAACATCTCCTTTTTCCTATATAATAGGACAGCCTTTACTATGAAAATGACAGCCAGCTTTTTTTTTTTTGTTACATTACATTGATGGTGAGTGATCATTCGGCCTGTAAAAGCAGTTTTTGAACCGAATAAGAAAAAAAATACAGCTTATTTAGCTCATAAATATCTTCTTGTTACAAAGAATCCCACAAGTATGAAACAACACGAATATGTAGTACACATAATAAACTACAAGAGTCGAGGTTTCCAGTAGGGAAATCACTCTGCAACACTGCTTTTTTTAGATGACTAGACAATGAGAGTGTCTTCTCCTTAGATCTGTCTACTCATGGAAACTGTACATAAAAGAGGTAGACATCATCGGCATACACCTCCATCGAAACCCCTTCTCTCTTTTTTTTTGTTCTTTTTTTTTTTTTTAAGTTTTTTCTTCATTTTCCCCTCTTTCCCCCTTTCTTCCTTCCTATTGAAGAGAAGAAAGCCACCTCCATCGATGTTCCAATGACACCCTCATTGAAGATTGGAAGAACTGACCTCTCCTTACTGTACGACAGCTTGGTTGCTAGTTCCCAAAATGATCTCCAACCACGATCGGAAGTGCTAGGCCATGTACAAGAAGAAAGGAACTCTAGTTATTGAAAATTCTGCTCAAAGGGGTTAGCCTTTCTGCAACTCCACAAGCATGATAGCAGCCCCACAATGCCTGTTTCCATTGGGTGGGCAATATCCCTTTCCCTTCTCTGTAGAACTCCCAAGAACTCTCCTGCGTTCAAATTCCCATCATGGTTTGCATCAAAAACATGGAATATGACGTCAACCACATTGTCACTGATGGAAACACCACATACCTATCACAAAGAGGGGAGGGAAAAATAAATAAAAACTTCATTAAGAATAAGACTACTAGTTTACAGGAGAAAAAGAGGTGGCATATGGTGATTGATTGAAAGAAACAACGTTTGTTTTGCTCATTCAGGAAAGATACAGGTGGTGCCCACTTTTCTGTAAGTTGAGCTCGGAGGCCTCATCATGCGATGGGCCATGCCCCAATCTCCCTCAAATGATCCCAGGCCTCCAAAGAAGATGGATAAGTAAAACCAACAGTCCAGATCTGGAGTACCAATCAGAAGGATCAACCAATGGGTGGAAATTTTTTGGAGTCTCCATCCACCTGGGGATTTCCTTAGCGAAACATTTGTATCACCGCAAGGTGGCTCTCAGGCATCAGTTTATTTGGTCCAGCAAATGTTGAATCAAACATTATGTATACATCCTCGAAAAGGAACAAAAAAGGAATTCCCTTAAAAAACATACATAGGATGCAGCTCTTTGGAAGTCCTCCCTCGTCAATAAACCATTCACTTCCCCATTACCAAAAATTGCAAGAGACAATTCGTGAAATCTTTTACGCAATTCTGCGAATGACATGAACTCCTGAAAATGCAACAAGAGAGCAAGCAAATAAGAAGCGAGTTGGAAATGTTAAGTGTTGATTGGTAAGAGGAAACCGCCATACCTCGTAGGTGATGCGCATGTCATGGAGATGTGGGTCGTCGTGTAATTCATCAACCCGATCGAGAAGCTTGTTTATATGGTTCATGTCAGCCGAAGCAACCATGGACAAGGCAAAATCCTTAGCCGATATTGTTCCTCGTAACTTGTAGTCATAGTGGGCAAACTCCAAGCGCAAAATCTATATTGAAAACGGAGAAATACTTAATATTTGATAGAGGAAGCATGTGATGAACAGTGACAAGAAATCCACTGCAAATGAAATAACAAAAAACTTTGTTAGGGCTACCGGTGGATACCTCAATCAAACCATCTTCTCCATGTATGAAACGTATGTTAGAATTGTTTTAAAAAACAAGTGTTTAAAAAAATAACAACAGCAACAACAATAACCCTAATTTTGAACAAATGAAATGACATTCGCCACTAGTTTGATGAAAACAATTAGATTTACAAATTGACTGTGGAGGTTCACGTCAATAGGGTTTTAGGGGCTTGCGGAAGCTCCATTGCAGATCATCAGATGCTTGGAGTTGTGCTTCCCCCAAGTGCTCATGGAGATTGGTGTGGCTATGTATGCTTGCAACATTGACAATTATGGAATAGTTTTATGATCATGGAGCTAAGTAATGGGCATAGATAGAGCACAGATAGGCAGGTACCCATGCCTAGATTTCCTGTACATGTCACGTCAGACCTTCAGCATTCTGATTGCCAGAGAACTAGATCCCAAACTATAGCAATGCACATCTTTCAAATCTCAAAGCCTACAAAAAAGTCATCCCCCACTTACAGGACTAGATAATTCTGTACATCACGGCAGCAGCCACCAAACTAACATAGTGCTGGTCCCTAGATGCAACATGCTAGAGCGTTTACCAAACACTCACAATTGCTTCATAGTGGTGAATCATTTAGCAAAGAACTCAAAAGTACATTGTTCCAAATACTCAAAGGCAAGCCATTCAGAAATATATATATATATATATATATATATATATATTATATATATATATTAATATATTATATATATATATATATATATATTATATATTCTTGTGAATTTATTATTATTTTTTTTTTTAGAGAGAGAGATTTCTTTTGAAAAATTTCAACCTTAGTATTCCAATGAAGTAGTTAGACCTTTAAAAGTTATTCTCAATCAGCAACCCTTACAGGTTTATTTTATATGATTTTTCATACCCTTACCCCAGACAGCTACGATTATGGTATTCAATAACAGTAACGGTGGCCATAACGGCCAGTCTTATCTCGGTTATGATGCAGGCCATAACAGATTACGGCCCTATAATGGTAAAAATTTTCGACAGAAGAAAATGTATTGGCCCCGTTTCGGATTGTTATGACCCTGTACCGCCCCCTTCCGGGCCATTTTTATCAGAATGGCTGTTATGGCCCCTTATCGCATAACAGCTCCCATCATTATCGTAATCTAACGGCTGTTAAAGTCGTTACATAACCATTTTTTTAATACCGTGGCTAAGATAATTCAGCAATAATAGAATAACAATGAATGATACCATCAACAAGATATAATGGCCGCAATACACTTACTCAAAAGAAAAGAAACTGCAATTAACACCAATTAGGCAACCGGATTTTTTATTTTTTATTTTTTATTTTTTTTTTGAGAAGCACAATCAGACGAATATAACACCATCAATGAAGATCACATCCACAATCAAATTAACCAAGGAGAAGAAAGACATACTTCATGATGAAAATCTTTCAAAAAATGGATAAATTTTCCATGTTGGAGGCACTCATCTCCATTCTTGCCAAAGAAATACTCCAAAAGCCCTCCATTTTCTACTTCCTTCCCCATTTTGAGGCCAATACGAAGTCCATCCCTGTGACAAGCTCCTTGTCTATTCTGAGACCGCATCAAGGACATTACTTTCTTGAATTCATTCTGTTTAATCTCTCTGGGGGAAGATAGATAGATAGATAGATAGATAGATAGAGAGAGAGAGAGAGAGAGAGAGAGAGAGAGAGAGAGAATGTACGCAATCAATATTGTTGCATAGACAAACAAGACTAGGCAACGAAGTTATTCAAATGGAAATGTATCAGGAATTTCTTTAACACAATCAACAAATAGTGAAAGAAAGTGCATGAGTGCTTTCAAATAACACAATGATGGAAACTTCAGCATAATAGTGAATTTGGCAGCACAAGAAAAATAAAAATAAAAATTTGATGATGCAATTGAAGTCCTCTGCTTACAATGATATTAAGTAAGAAAAGCATATGAAATCCAATGGAACCTACAGAGATATCTATGTATAAAGAGAGATTGCACAAATCCTCGAACACCTGACCTTTGAGAATAGTCTGCTGTCAGCAACCAGAGACAGGAGGTTGGTGAGAGATATAAGAATAAACCAGTTACCAATTCCATTTGGTTTTGTCCAGTATGGCTGAAACATTTCAGACCAGTACGAAAAACCAGTACATGTACAGGTGCTGAAATGCACCCATCAATGTTCTGGTCTATTTCAAGTGAAAGCAGCTCTATTTAAAACACTCGTTTCCTACAGAATATTTGGGAATTTTCTAACTTCTGGCTATTTTGACCCGTACTTGTTGATGCCTTTTGGATATTCAAGGTTGAAAGTGACAAATATCGTAACGTATATTATAATTACTTCAATAATAAAAAATTCCAAACTCTAGTATATCTAGTATTCCTGGTATCAGCAATATTATTGAAATTATCGCCAATGTTATTGGTATCACTTGGTCAGCGATACACTGACACCAGGTAATGTAAAAATTAGTGTATCAGTGATATTTCTTAGAATATTGCCGATATTGTGTGATAATATCGATACTGCATGACATCGTTTCAAAGCCTTTGTGTATGTTAATGAATGTGATATGGGCTTACATAGGCCCACCTAGATGGGTTATTTTGGTCTAGGACATAAAGGGGGTTTTTGCTTTTGTTATTAATGGCATTTCTTATATTTTAAAACTTTAATATTTGGGGGGAGGGGGGGAGTGAACCCTAACCGCAACCCTTTTATCCTCTCTCTGCATTCTCATCTTCTCTCTATTCATGAAACAACTTAAATAATTCAATTGTTTCATGAATCATTTCTTTCATGTGTGCATGTACATAGGTATGGATCATGTATGTATGGATCTACAGATAGATACATGTATATGTGGATGGATGGATCTATGTATATGTATGGATGTAAGCAATGTTTTAAATACTGTTATCGCATAATGTATCGCACCCTTGGGATACAGATAAATATCGGTTATCGCATGGGATATATCGGCTGTATCGCGTAATGTATAGTTGTTGTTGGGAAACATGGGAACATTGGGAAATTGGTCGAATTTTTCAATGAACTTCAGGGGTTGTTGAAAAAGACATCAATACACACTTATAAATCAAAAAAACTTACAAAAAAAAAAAAAAAAAAAAACTGCACATAATTGGGGTTTCCTTTGCATAGGGTCCAATATATGTGCTTCCAACTGAACTGATACAAGTATATTCAAAGTCTATTCATATAACTTATAAACGTAAGAAGACATATATGGAAACAAGCAATACATTCAAAAGAAAAAGAAGAATCACTAGATCAGGTTACATGTTTAATTTTGTGTTTGGATACAAAGATTGCAACTGATTTGTGAGAAATTGAGAATTTTTAATTTTTCTCAATTTTCTACAACTTGACCCATCTCACCAAAATCTCGAAATCGAAGTTCTAAATCCATAAATTTTCATGGAAATCATGAAGAATCATAGATTTGTAACCATTTTACTCTGGTTTAACGTGACTTACAACAAAAACATTGATTGAAATTTGAAAATGCTCATTGGATCAAATAGGTGGGATATATCGGCACTACCTGTGCATTTCGTATCGCATAGGTGGGATACAAGATATATCGTGGGATATGTCAGCTGATATCACCAATATTTAAAACACTGGATGTAAGTATTATATATGTATGGATGATGTATGTATGTATGTATGCATGAATGGAAGGATGGATCACATTATATTGTATTAGAAGAACTTTAGAATGATGTTCCTAACTAGGTCATTGCACTGCTTCTGTCCAGAGCTCATGGTTTAGGCACCTATAAAATGGAAACCTATTCTGTAGTTGTTTTTTGTAATTTGAGTCCTAAGTGTGCGTGTGAATGAGACTTTTTAAAATCTTATGAAGTTTCGCTAAAAAATACCACAAATTTCCCAATGTTTTCTTCAGACAGCGATAGTTTACCTAGTATCTGCAATATTATCGATGATATCAGTACATATTTATGTATCCCAAGTCACCAATACATGTCACAATAGATACTCTCTAACAACAGATACTCTGAGCACTTCATTAAAGACATATCGACAGGGTTGCATCAAGCCCTAACCTTTATGGGGACACTTTTTTCTTTTCTTTTTTTAAGGGTACCTTTATGGGGATGATAGCATTCAACATTGGCACCAAAGCTTTTAAATGAGACATGGGACATCCACCCATTGTTCTAGACTGTAAATTCGTTCCATACTATTATTGGCTAGCGATGTTGCAAAATTTCCGTATGATCCTTATCATCTGATCAAGAGCAGGAAAAATGCACAATCAAGATCAAGCAAAGAAAGAAAGAAAGAAAAATCCACCATGGATTGCTAATGATTCTAAGGAAGAACTTTCTTAGAATCACTTTCATCAAATAATGCTACTAGGGCAAGCCAATGTGTACATGGAGCTGCTCCAGCACCGTAATTGTAATATCATGACCATGTGCTGTGTATACATGGGATACCAACATTATTTTAAGGGCAGGACTAACAGTTGTTATCACCATCATTTTCAAATTGGTTTTAGAATGGTGGTAACTCATCCACCACACACATGGCATACATGCACAACAATTAGGAGTTTTGAAATCATGGATTCCATTGTTAATCCTGAAAATTGCATAAAATTGGACAACCGTGGCGTTGAGTTTGGACAGCTGACCAATTTATTTTAGTTGCCCATTTGATGATCCCCAGTTTTTCTATTAGGATTGCTCTATGATCAATCTATCGTGGGTTCCAGCTGGTTTTGTTCATAGATTCAGCCGTTTTTTTTTTGGCTCCAGCCTTTCTTATGAAGCGTCATCATCATTTCAAAAAAACAAAAAAATAAAAATAAAAATAAAAATAAAAATAAAAATAAAAAATAATCTATTGTGGGTTCCATGATTTGGAAGGTCCAGATTATTCACTGTGTATGCCACATGTAAGGTCGATAAGTCACCACCAAGTTTAAAATGGTGGCTAACGGAAATTGCAGTCTTTTCCAATTAGGAATCCATGATAGTTTCCGATAGAAAAAATCCATGATAGTTCATCTAGTCTCCCAGGCACCTACCTCCTTGAAAATCTTTCCAAGTAGTGCATTAAACCTCTTAGAAGTGTAGGAGGTGCGCTCCACAATGAAGATGACTATACACAATCAATTCATTCACAATCATTAGGAAAAGCACGTGTATGTTGAATATGGACAATTGGCAATAATTAAACCATCCACTTTTTTCAGATGGGGTTGGCCAACCTAATGAGTGGACACGCTTGATTTGGTGTATTGTCGTCTTCACAAATGTCGTAATGAGTGGCCAACCATATGACCACTCAAATGTCCTAATGCTTGCTAGGTTGGCACTTGTGTTGCCTATAAAATTGCATGTAGAGAGGGCCGTATGTGGGGCTACACTGGATGGGTTAGCTTTAAGCCTTAAAAAACCAGTGTTTTTTTTTTTCAACAGCTCCGTTGAAATTCTTCATTCTGATGTTTGGGGGCCTGCACCCATTGCAGGCTACTCACACCAAAAATTCAAAATGGCAAAAATGCTCCTAGAGCAGGTAAAATTGGCCCCAATCCTGAGACACAGCAATTTAACTCTAAATCGTTGGTTGATAACTGGTGTGTTGCAGAAGAGAACATGCCACCTGTGGACCCCTCTTTTGTGGGATCCATCAATATTGCTACTATTTCTTTGTTTGGAGTGGATGCAGGCATGACTGGATCTATCACAGTCCTTTTTTGCATTTCATGAGGTCCTTTGTCGGTTGAGATGCTTTGGGATTGGGTGAATTTGGAAAAAAGAAAAGATGAGTGGAAAATTTTCAAGAGGATAAAAGACATTTCTTGGGTACATTGGCTCAAGGAGTTTCATCAGTTTCAGATGAATGATTAAAGAAAAGATCTGGTAGGTAACTATATTTATGGTTTGAAACAAGCTCCTCATGCATAGTTCGAGAAATTTAGTGAGGCTGTTGAAGGAGCTGGTTTCAAGCATGCTGCATCAGACTATTCGGGTGAGAGAATTGAAGCAAAACAATATAATGATGCTATAGTCTTTACAACTAATTAGTTTTAATAGGATTCCATAAAACCATGCAACACGTACCCACTATGGTCAAGGTCAAACATTTTAAATGCCACAGAGAAGCTTGATTCGGGGATGCTGAGTAAGGTGACAAAGAAGATGTACCTGCCACGAATTTTAACAAAGACAGATTGATTCCAGATATCAGACGTCTCCTTGAAACAAAACTTGATAACACATCATATAAATATTTAATTTGAAAACAGGAAACCAAAGCAATTTCTCTGCTTTTGATATCCTGTAAGCATAATGATGATTGGTAACTTACTCTGCGAAAGATATAAGTCCATCAGTATTGGTATCAAAAAGCATAAAAAAGGCTGAATCAGCACAATGCAACTCACTAGGAGGCCGCTCCCCTCTAAAATAACCTTCTCTAACAATATTTGATTCAGATGGAGGAAAAACAGGAACAATTGCTCTCATCAAGTCTGCTGGTGTCATAAAAACCTCTCCTTCTGGGGTACGGAAAGATGCAAAGTATTCAAAAACCTGGAACAGAAACATAATGCAAGGAATGTAGCAATGAGAACAATATGGTCACCACTTACGATCTAGATACTCAAACAATCATGTACATTATACAAAGTATGAGAACATTTGACTCATTGGAATCGATTGAACATCAGGGAATACTCTGCTGCAATTAAAAGCTGCCGATGGGTAGAAGCAATGTTTTAAAACCTGGATTGGACCTGGTCTATTTTCTGGCCAGTTAGGTGCATCTGTGTTTTTTTTTTTTTCCGTCCAACCAGTCTGACCTGGGGCATCTACTGAAAGTATAACCAAAACATAAGACATCAGAGAGAGAGTTGCCTTTAAGTGGAGTTTGTAGGCTTGAGCTCCACCAGGCTATTATACATTTTATCATTAAAAAACTTGATCACCAAAGTCACCCGGGTTTATTGTAAACTGGCCGGTTTTTTATAGCCAGTTATGGTCCAAACCACTGTTTTAAAACCTGGACCAGACCTCAGTATCTATTTCTCTTTAACCGGTCAGGCCTGATTGGCCCATTTTGACCCAGGTATCTGCTTCTCTTTAAATAAGAAACAATATAGAGAGTTGTCAGCTAACTTACTCTTAGCCTAGTGGTTAGAGGATTTGATTTCTTGTACAAATCGCTGATTCGAGCTTTGGCAGGGATTGCAGCATTTTATTATTATTTTTTTACAGAACAGTTATTCCCTGTAGTTGACTGGGTTTTAGGGTAAGCCGGAATCCCAGCCTGTTTTGGGGCCTGGTTCCAGTCCAATCCACTTCAACTGCTCAGTATGGTCAAACCAGTTCGCCCATTTATTTTAAAGCCTAAACATATAGAACAAGCTAACACATCTGCCTTCCAACTTGGCCTGGTTGGAATCCCCCACCCCCACAAAGGCCCAAGAAAACCAACCTAGGGCATCCTCGATCAACTCTTATAATACCCTCAATACCAACTTCCCAAGATTCCCCATAGATGATGCAGCACAACGTAGAAAACTGAATCTAGATATATAGTTTCCAGATGTGATACTCAAACTGATTTGGTGGACATTTGAACTAAAATAAATCTGAAGCTATTTGTATCATCTTGAATCACAACTCCATATGAGTAGAAAAAATGAAAGGAAAAAAAAAGGGACACAAACACACACAAATCCATAGTAAACCACAAGACTGCATGCAATTGAAAATAAAGGATTGGTTGAAAATAACGTATTGTTGATTATTTCAATAAACCTACCAGCCCAGATCTATGAAAATAACATTCATCATTTCATAAATAAATTGTAATATGAATGTGTAAAATTATTGCATATACTTAGTGTATGTGCCAGAGAAACCCATGTGATCCTAACCCAAGCATACAACACGATGAAGTAGCATACTGCGTACCCATTCCCATACTACATACCAAAGCAACCCACTCTGCATATAACCTTGCATTACCCTTTGCAAGGAGGCGAGAGGAACAAGGGAAAGCTGCATCCCTATTTTAGTGGCTTCCAACTAGGTCTGGTAGGAATCCCCCACCCCACAAGGACCCAAGAAAACCAACTTGGGGGCACACCTGATCATCTCTTACAATACCCCCAACACCCAGTCATCCAGGATTCCCCATAGATGTGCAGCAAAATACAGAATACTGAGTCTAGATTTACGGATTCCAGATTCCAGATCTGATATCCAAATTGATGTAGTAGAGATAGGAACTGAAACAAATATGAAGATCAAAGAACTGTTTTGAACCACAACTCCATAGAAAACTGATGAAGAACCGATGCATGAACTGAGTAACATGTGAGATCAAATAGCCGAATTAAGATATTTAATAAATAAATAAATAACACAAACATCGCTATAATAATCACAAATATCATGAAAATCAAAAGAAAACCATGCATAATCCGTAGTCTAAGCTACCAACATCATAACTCAATATCATAAAATAAAAAGAAACTAGAATCTAATGGATGTAGGAACATCCAATTAGCATAAGATATAGGCTATTTCAAAATAGGAAACCTAATACAACCTAGGGTGAAAATTAGGGTTTTGGTAATTTGGGAAAGTAGGAAATTTAAGAAATTTAAGTTTAGGGTTAGGGTTTCGGGGATGAAAAAAAGGGGTTTTGATATAATGATGGCGGGAAACCAAAAGGGGCAGGTGGGTTTCACATGAGTGGCCGTACAGCCACACGTGTAGCATGGGAGGATGGGTTTAGGTCGGTTAGGGTTTGAATTGTGGATGGGTATGGAAAAGTTGGGTTTGGGAGAAGACGAAGATTTGGGATGAGAGAATTAAGAATCCGAAGAAAATACCCGGATGTCGAAGAAAAGAGAAGATGGTGTGGGGATAGATGGTGACCTCGCACCTCCGTTGATGAAGATGCTATCGCACCGATCTTCCTTCCAAATCGCATGGAAGAATCTTCAAATCACATGAAGATGGGAAAAGAAAGCAAACACTTTTCTCTTTTTTCTTTTTCTTTTTTTTTTAATCACGAAATTCAATGGGAGAGAGGTCACATGCCCCCCTCTTTTTATAGATCCAAGAAGTTTCACAAATTACAAAAATCTCCGTCTTGTGAACTTTAACAAAAATAACTCTAGTCTAAATAAAATCAACTAAAACACTCATAATGTGTCCAAATATAAAATAATCAAAAACTAAATCCAAAAATATGGTAAATTCTAAAACTGATGTGGACGATCAACGATCAATGGCCCAATCATGTAATCCATGCGATCCAACGGCCCGATCGTCATGTCCCTCCAATCCAACGGTCTAGATCACTCTATAAAGCAGCCCATGTGCATCTTCCCAATGTGGGGTTTTTCAGATACTCGCACATGCATATGGGGTCTTCAACACGATTACGGGTACTCGCCTAGCCACAGGGAAATCGGCGCGGCCCGTCTCCTCGTCGGATACGTATGTAAGGGTGTACGTGACGTGATGTCCTCATCAAAAACCCACAAGATTGCATGGACTGCGATTAAAGTAGAGAAACCTCTCTTCTTTATTCAAATAATCACATACATAGGACTAGAGCTAATTTTATAGACCCAAGGATACAATATATCTGATAATAGACTTGATTTTTGTCACTACTTTTAGCTGGCACACCCATCAATAGGTAATAGGTAATAAGAAGGGGGAAAGCAGGCTTAGATGATTTGGACATTTGCAAAAGGAGGCCAAGAACTGCGCCGGTTGGAAGGAGTGAGTTGGTACAAGTTGAAGGCTCTAAAAGGGCAAGGGGAAGGCCCAAAAGGACATGCCTGGAGGTAGTAAGCAAAGACTTGATGACCTATGGTCTAACTGAAGTTATGGTCCTTGATAGAGTGGAATGGCAGAAAAGGATTCATGTAGCCGACCCCAATTAGTTGGGATAAAGGGCTAAGATGATGATGAGAATAACTCATCAATAGGTAGATACCTAGACTTTTACCCTATAAAGGAAACACAACTAGTATAGACTATCTAAATAAGAGATTCTCCCAAAATTGACTAAACATGGAAATTCAATCTAAGACCCCTATATCAACAAATAAACGCTTTCCAAATCATGCACAAAGGGCTCATTGAAACCACTTGAGGCATGCATGTGGGGTCCGCAGTCCATCAATCATATATACAGACTGATCTAATACATGTTAGAGCAATCATGCCATCCGATTGAAACTATGGATCAATGGACCATTGATTTTGCCCATATCAAACCACAGATCAGACAGATCTTCTTATCAGATAAATATGGACAGTTGATGGGATTCAAATTCACAATCTGGATAATTAAATGGCACATATCTTCAGTTCGTATGGTTAGATCTAACAGATTTCCGATTGAGAACAATGTATAGGTCCATTAGGGCCTAATATGCAACTTGCTTGTTAGCTTGATATTTCATCATCATCATCTAAGAATTATCCAGCCAATTTGTGGGATCATCCAACGCCCATGGATGATGATGTGTGGCCCATGAAGTCTGATCGAAAAATGTAACAAACTCTATTACAGCAAAAATTGATTATTGACCAAAGAATTTCTTATTCCCATAGGCCACAAGCTTTAACACCATAATTAGAGGTCAAAGACTCAAAAACTCAATTTTCAATAAGGATGATTATTCATAACAATGTCTTTATTTTGATATGATTATTAACTCCACTGTAAACAATATGCACCCAAATATGCCTCAGCGAGAGGCTTCCATTAATGTAGGAAACAAAATATATTTCAGGCCATGACTTGGCATCTCAAATAGCCATGTAGCCTTGTGGTGGTACACTAGTTATCATGCATATCATGTATTCTAAGAGTCATTGGGCTTCAAAGTAGTTGGACGCCAGGCTAGAAAATGATGCATATCATGTATCCTGACAGTCATCGGCTTCAGATAGCCATGTAGCCTTGTGGCGTACACTATATCCAACATTTCCATGGGTCTTACATGCTAAATATGTCAAAGAATGCACTTGGCGGCATGTTGAATAGGGAGAGCTACATGTATAAAGGATCACAACCCCTTAATGCCTTCACATTAGGTATGCAAAACTGGCCTTGGCTAGCTTAGAGAGGGTGCAGGAGACATCTAAAGCAAATTCAAACAGAGGCGTGAGGCCTCTGCTTAGAGGGGTCGAGTCCTTAAGACTCCTCTATGCTCACCTTATCTCAATCACACTTGGGGAGCTTAGATCCCCTCCGAAATGTTGTTATGCAGTGATTTCCAGTCTGAAAAGCTATCAAGTGGTTATTTCCTGCCCAGATAACAGTTTTGGTCACGTGCCACATTCTTACGAATCGCAACTTTTCATCATGTTGGAAGTTGGAATTTCTCACTCTCCCTGAAGCACATCTCATGCTCCTCGAAACAAACCTCGTGCTCCCCGCTGGTTGGGTGCATAAGCCATAATTTTGTATCCTTACTGTCTGGAGCAATAGAGGTGTCAAGCTCCTCTCCGGAAAAGGTGCACCGTGCACGACTAGATATTTTAAATGGAAACTGAAGAATAACACACAACTGGTGCACAACTAATAAAGATGGAATGTAGCTAGTGCCTGGCATGCAAAAAACAAAGCAAGAAGAGATCTAAGCCAATTTCCAGTCCCAACACTAACAAACAACATTTTTATATCAAAGAATTGTCTAGTACATCAAAGAATTCATGTAAAAAACACAAAGAAATGATAGATTTTTGTGTTTCGGATTTTTCTTTTATCTAATACTTACCACATTTCATTTGCTAAACAAAATTGCACCAATATAGTTTTTTTTTTTTTTTTTGGAGAAAGGTAAAGAATATTATTATGAAGAAAAAAAAATACAGAGAATTACAACTACAAATAGACCCCCTAACCAGGGTCCCGATCTCTCAATAAGGAAAAGACCCTGCTGATCACTTTTGGGCTGGAGCCGCACTCATTTCTAAAGCAGTGACCATTTCTCTCCCAAAACAGTCTATGGAACTGTCAGCAGAGCTTTCCTCCAATTTCATCTCGCCATCAAATAAGGCATTGCTGCATGCCAGGTTTCAAATAAGACCACTGAATTAGGCATAACCCAGGGGCTGTTGTGTAAGTTGAGGATGCTGTCCTAAATCATCGAGGTAAATGAACAAAAGAGGAAGAGATGGTTCACCGATTCTGCTCCACTCTTACATAGGACACACATTTGGGATGATCATTCCCCTTTTAATTAGATTATCAACTGTTAGAACTCTTCTCCCCACGAACCAAGCGAAAGCTGCGATCTTGGAGGGAGCTCCATAAATCCTGAAGTGACAGGTGTGGCAGGAAGAGGGGGACACGGGTGGTCAGAGTAGCTAATGAGTACATCAACTTCATGGAGAAAGAGCTTGATCTCTCATTGAGCCATATTAATGAGTCATGGGAGTCAAGAAAGGGGAAATGCCCTCCAATCTCTGCAACAGCTGCAAGCATTCCACTTCCTCAGTCTCGTTCAAGTTTCGCCCAGTGTTCAAAATATCGATACCCAATATTTTCTATATCGCGGTCCAGCGATACGAAACCCTTCGGAAGATACTAAAAAATTGAAAATTTTACAAAATACTTTGTATCGATCAATATATCAATAAATATCGCCAAATATCATTCGATATTGCTAAAAATTATTCTAAATATCGTGCGATATCAACGATACTATCACTTTTATTGGGATTTTATTTCTTTTTTCAAAAAAATTGCTATACAACACCTGCCGGGGCTACTGTAGCCAACTCCGGGATGTTGGGAGAGCATCATTATCCGAAAAAAAAAAAAAAAAAAAAAAAAAAAAAAAAAAAAAAAAAAAAAAACAAGAAGAAGAAAGGCTTTCAACAGTAGATTTCGATACCTGTAAAGAAGATCTCCCTGATCGAAGCTGCATTTGATGGGCCATTCGAATCGAAGTATCTGATTTGGAGAGATTTGGGCGCAAAATCCGTCGAAATCCTCAGCATTTTGGAGAGATTTTAGGGTTCCAGAACTCTCTCTGCTTCGAAAAAAAAAAGGGCCCCAAGCCCTTAATTACGAGAGGCGGACGGGCTGGTTTACCGCACACCACCGACCTAGATGGTGTGTTGACGTCACCAAGTTATATGGGTCCCATCATGAGGTATATGATATATCCAAACCGTTCGTCCATTTGGCGAGCTCGTCGTAAGCCTTTAGCCGAAAAATAAGACAGATCCAAAGATCAAGTGGACCGCACTGAAAAAAGCAGCGGGATATTGAACGTCTACCATTGAAACCCTTTTGGGGGTCACAGAAGTTTTGGATCGATATGATATTTGTTTTTCCTCTTCATCAAGGTCTTTGTGACCTCAATGAACAGAATGGATGGAAAACAAACGTTATGGTGGGCCATACAAATGTTATAACGGTGAGAATCATTGTCCTCACTGCTATTTGTGGTGTGGTCCACTTGAGCTTTGGATATGACTGATTTTTGGGCTCATGATCTAAAATGATCTCTCCAAATGGATGAACGGTGTGGACATAATAAATACATTATTGTAGGGCCCATGTAACTCTAATCTCCTTTGAACTGTTTGTACAACTCGAGCTCAACGATCGTCAGCGCTCATCTTCGCGGATTTGCAGGAAGTTCCTGCTCTGGAAACTTAGGTGGGGCCCACTGTGGTGTTTGTGAGAAATCCACCCCATCCATATGTTTTTTTAGCACATTTTAGGACATGGGGCCAAAAATGAGCCAGATCCAAGACTCAAGTGGGCCGAAAACGTGAGGATTGAAGGTCCACAATTGAAATATTCGTGGGGCCACAGAAGTTTTGAATCAATCTAATATTTGTGTTTTCAATTCATCCCAGTAATAATGACGTTATGAACGGTATGGATGGAATGTAAACATCATTGTCGACCTAGGGAGGTTTCAATGGTACGAATTTCCCTACCCACCTTTTCCTTTAGTGCAGCCCACTTGAGTCGTGGATCCTGCTTAAGTTTTGTCTCAAGTCTTAAAATAAACTCACAAAACGGATGGACGGGGTAGATTTCTCACAAACATCACGGTGTGCCCCACCTAGGCTCCAACACAGGAACATCCTGCGAAAGGATTTAACTGGAAATCTGCGTCCCATCTTCGCATGACACATACCCACACCAGCCAGGTCGCTAGTGTGTGGTACAATAGCCAATCCACACCGTCCATCCATTTTCATAAGTCATTTTAAGGCATGAGCTAAAAAGGAGACAGATGTAAGCTAAAGTGTACCACACCACAAGAAAATGTGGCGGCAATGATGTCCACCATTGAAGCTTCTTAGGGCCCACCATAATATTTATTTGCCATCCAATCTGTTCATAAGGTTTGACAAGCCTAGATGGGAAAACATAAATATTAGCTTGATCCAAAAATTTTATAGCCCCAAAAAAGTTTAATGGTGGTCATTCAATGACCACTATTTTGTGTGGTGTGGTCCACCTCAAATTTGGATCTGCCTTATTTTTCGGCCCATGCCCTAAAATGATATGTTAAAATGAATTCACAGTGTTGATACACCATCTTATATCGAGGTAGCCCTATGTTCAGGGGTCCCATCCAAGTCGTTGGTTGCTTGGATTTGACCAAACAAATTGGGTACATGAGTAAACTTTTAGGGCCCACCTCGATGTATGTACTGCATAACAACGTTGTCCATCTGTTTGGACTGCTTATTTTATGGAATGGTCCCAAAAATGAAACAGATACAAGTTTCAAGTGAACCACACTATAAGAAATAGTGGTCATTGATCCCCCACCATTGAAAACTTCCTAGGGTCCATTGTGACCATCTAACCCGTTGATAAGTTCACACAGACTTGGATGAAAGGAATATCAGCTTGATCTAAAAAAATTTGTGGCCCACAAAATTTTTAATGGTCAACAACAATTATTTCGTGTGGAGTGGTCCACATCTACCTGAAATTTGTAACTGCCTCATTTTTAAGGCCAACCCCTAAAATCAGGTTGCAAAACATATGGACGATGCGGATATGTCGTGCATGCATCGAGGTGGGCCCTATTGTTTTCGACGGTAGCATTAATTCATCAAGGCCTTTTACGGCTCCAAGAAGTTTTCGACGGTAGCATCAATTCCAACTGTTTTCACTTGCGTGGTCCACATAAGTTTGATTGAAGGGAAAAAACAATTATCAGCTTGATCCAAAACTTTTGTGGCCCACTAATGGTCAATCACCATTGTTTCTTATGGTATGGTCCCCCTAATTATTGGATCTACTTCATTTTTTAGATAATGTCCTAAAATGACATGGAAAAACGGATGGACGGGGTGGATATTGAATACACACATCATTGATAGATATGTTTTCTAATTTCTAATATATCTTTTGCTTTTGAATGCATTGGTTATGTTTTCATACATATCTTTATACATTTATAAATGTTATGCATCATATTTGAATATATATACCTTTTAGTTCAATCAAATAACACATAACTTAAGACCTTATACAAAGGAAATTTATTACGTGCACTTCTTTTTTTATATTTTATGATTTAAAAGTGTGTATTAAGGACTTTTTAAATAATCCCTGAAGTTTCATAAAAAAAAATCCAACCATTTTGCCAATGTTTCCCCATGTTTCCCAAAAAGTGTGATAAATTACGCGATACAAACGATATATCCCATGCGATAACCGATACGTATCTGTATCCCAAGGTTGTGATACATTGCGCGCTACCGATATTTCGAACACTGGTTTCACCTACATGTTGGAATCCAAGCCCCAAAAGTGCCTTCAGAATTGAAACAATTAGCAACCGAAATTTTTTAGAGGGGCATAGAGCCGCTAGATTAGGTAAGACCAGTGTTTGAATTGTCGACGAGAAATCAATAATATCAGCGATATTATCGGTGTCGCTGAACCAGCGATACCAAAACCCCAAGTTTTCGTTTCTCTTCCAAATGTCGACGAAATATCGGCGATATTTTCGATTTTATCGAAAAAATAGCGATCGTTCTCCTTATTATTGAAAAAAAATTGAAATAAATATAAAAAATATATACAAAAAAGCTCTCTTACCTTTTTTTTCTCCAAATCTACCCGCGGAAGTGGATTTCAGCTAGATTTAGTGGGCCAATCGCTGTGGATAGCTCTGAATTTTCCGAGATAAGAAAACCCTTTTGTTTTCTTCAAAGAAAGAGATTTGAAAGAGAACTTGATTTCACCGAGATTTACGGAGATTTCGGTTCGGATTTGAAAAAGAAAAAGAAAAAGATAATTTCAAGATGAGATTGATTGCTGATTTTTGAGAAGAAGAGAGAATTTCGTAAAAACGAAAGCTCTCTCGCGTCCGCTCTGGGCGGGGATTAGCTAGGTTGAGCATACTGATAGGTTGACTAGCGAGACTAGCTACGGAAGTGACGTCGGCAAGTTCCGTGGGCCCCACCATGATGTATGTTTTGTATCCACACCTTCCATCCACTTGGAAGATCATTTTAGGGCAATATCCAACGAACGAGTTAAATCCAAAGCTCCAGTGGACCCCAGCACAGAAAACAGTGGGACAGTGACGCCCACCATTAAAAACTTCTAAAGGCCACAAAAGTTTTAGATCAGGCTGATATTTGTGTTTTCCTTTATTTCATGCCTTTTTTAACTTTTGAACAGGTTGGATTCAAATAAACATTATGATGGGCCTTAAGATAACCGTGGGAATCACTCTCCCCACTGTTTTCTTTGGTGGGGTCACTACAGATTTTTATTTGCTTCATTCTTTGGTTCATACCCTAAAATGATATCTAAAAATGGATGAACGGTGTGGATATAACACATACATCATAGTGGGCCACAGAACTTGGGGACGTCACGCATTAGTAGCCGACTCGCTACTCAACCTGTCAATATATATCTAATCTGTGTCCTCTCACACCAGCTGTATAGCTACTGTATTGACGTCAGCAAGTTCTGTGGATCTGATCATAAGGTATTTGTTATATCAAAACTGTCCATCAATTTGGCGAGCTCCTCTTAAGGCTTGAGACGAAAAATAAGACAAATCTAACTATCAAGTGGACCACACTGCAAAAAACAGTGGGAGATTGAACGTCTACCATTGAAACCCTTTTTGGGGTCACAGAAGTTTTGGATCAATATGAAATTTGTTTTTCCTCTTCATTCAGGCCTTTGTGACCTTATGAATAGATTGGATGGAAAATAAACGTTATGGTGGGCCCTACGAATTTTTTAACGGTGAAAATCATTATCTTCGCTGCTATTTGTGGTGTGGTCCAGATGATCTTTGGACATGATTCATTTTTTGGATAATGCTCTAAAATGATCTCTAAAAATAGATGAACGGTGTAGATATAATAAATACATCACTGTGGGGCCCATGTAACTTTGATCTCCTTTGAACCGTTCATACAACTCAGAGCTCAAGGAGCATCAGTGCTCATCTTCGCACGACACGTACCTGCAGCAGCTATATAGCTGGTGTGTGGTACACCAGCCAATCCGCTTCCAGTTTTAAGGGAATGGAATCCGCTTCCAGTTTAATGGTGGGATTTAATCGTTGTTGTTTCCTTTGGTGTGGTCCACTTGAGATTTGGAACTACCTCATTTTTGGGACCATGTACTAAAATGATATGCTGAAATGGATTAATGGGGTTGATTTCTCGCATATATCATGGTGGGCCCACAGAACACTGTCTAGTAGCCACCTCGTCATTCACAATGATAAAACACATGCCATACGGTGGGTACCACAAAGTCCTTACACCAGCAGGACGTGATTTGGCTAGTGACGTTGCCACTGTCAAGATGGCTAGTGGTTGGTGCTATGTGGGCCTAACCATGATGTATTTATTTGATCCACGTTGTCCATCTATTTTTTCAGATCATTTTAGATCTTGATCCAAAACATCAAGCATATATAACTCTCAGGTGGACCACACCACAAAAAATAGTAGCAATTGAATGTCCACCATTAAAAACCTCCCAGGGTTCAGTGTAATGTTTATTTGACATCCAACCCGTTGATTAGGTTATACAAACTAGTTTGATACAAAATTTGTGGCCCTGAGAAGTTTTTAATGGTGTGCATTCAATCAACACTGTCCTATGATGTGGTCCACTTGAGATTTGGATCTATCTATTTTTTGGGCTTATACCATAAAATGATCCGGAAAATTGGATGGATGCGTCAATATGTCAAACAAGTGCCATATCCAAGCCATCAATCACCAAGTATACCAATATATAGATTCCATTGCCCAAGAAAGGTGTACTTTTTTAGTTCATAAACTTTTACATGTCCTAATTATTATATGTTAGCTGCATTTGTATTATATGAACTCATTTTGATTACAATTAGAGCGATTTCTTAGGGCAGCGTATGCTTTTTGGGCCCCATTAAATGAAAACTTATTATTTAATGCATTTTTTTGTAATTTTTTTATTCCTAAATATGCAAATATGTGTATTTAGGCATGCCCTGAAGTTTTACTGAAAAATTCCATCATTTTCCCCATTATTCGCCATTTTTTTTTTCACATTTCCGGTTATCGGCGATAACAATATTATATCTTTATCTCCAATCAGAGAAACTTGTAGCGATACCGACAACTCGAACACTAGGTAAGACTACTAGCAACGGAGCATTACCTAGCCATATAACATCCCAGAAGCAAATTCTCTTTGCTCTACCATGGGAGAAACCAATGCACTCCCACACCTTGTTCTCCAAACAGGCAACAAACTTCCAAATGTGAGAAACTCTATACATGGAGGTCCTTTTGGTCTGGCAGCCGAACGATTCAACTCCATATTTCTGTTCAATGACCGTCCTAGCTATTAACATCAATGTTAAGCCTGCAGAACCATTTACTTAAGAGTGTTACATTCATCACCTCTAAATCTTTTATCCCAACCACACCCTCCGAATAAGGCTTGCTTGCATACTTCCCGCCAATCTAGTAAGTAAAACTAACAATTTGAGGGTGCACCTTGCCATAGAAAATTTCTTCTCAAGGTCTCGATCTTTTGAATAATCGCCTTAGGGCATTTAAAAGAGAGGAAATACATAGGAAGATTAGACAAGGCCATCTTGATGAGAGTTAGTCTTCCCCTAAAGATAGATGTCTTGTTGTCCAAGGAGATAATTTTCTTTCCATTCTCTCGATGACGATATCCCACAAATGCTTTGAGGGCTCGCCAACGGAAAGCTAGAGCCCCAGATAGGAAGATGAGAAGAAACCAGCCTTGCACCCAAAGGCGGCTGCCATATGATAGACCACTGGATCTGATAGTTGAATCCCCCATAATTTCGCATTTAGCGATGTTAACTTTGAGCCCAAATTGATGCAGGACATGAAATTCAAGTATGATGTGCAAAATTTCAGGCTTTAGATCACACTAGTTCAGAAACAATTACACAAAATTTCACATCCCACACAAAAGTTCAAACACTCAATTAAGGGGAATCTTATGTGGGTCCAGGCCTACACATACTAGGGCCGGATCAATCAAAATTATAGACCTAACAAGAATCAAAGGATGGTAAATTCATCCACACATGCACAGAAATAATTCCCCCAATCTAAGGGATTCAGAAATTTCAATTCGGGGAACCCTAAGGTTGAAGAAAGGACATAAAATTGGGGATTTGAGTAATTTAGGGTTAGGTTTAGGGATTTTGGGTTAAAGAGGAGTGAAAGCGAGAGAGACGAACTAGAAAAGTACCGCACGTGTGGACAGCAACAATGGCCAGACGCACGTGCGTGTGATCCCGGCCGCACGTGTGTGGGGTTTACTATTCAGAAAAAAGGCCACCTTGGCCCTGGTCGGCCAGGGATAGACTCCAAAACCCCAAAATCTCAGCTCGATCCGATGCACGGATTGTGCGTGGTGCTCCGCCGAAGTTTCAGCCCTCTTGCAGGGCCAGATTTTGGAAATCTGTTGTAGAGAGAAAAACGGTTGCAAATATTGATGGATTTGCAGATGGAATGCTTGTAGGATGAGAGATATGGATGGTAGAAGGTGAGGGCGAATCGGGATAGGCGTGGCTTCGCACCACGGTAGTCAGCCCTTCGAGAAAGGGAGGGTTTCACACCGAATTGAATCTCCACAACTCAGAAATTTAGAGCAGAAAAACGTAACAATTTTATCGATCTTCATTAAATGAAAAAGACTATAAGGAATGCCTATTTATAATAAAATCTTATACCTCAAAACTCGCGCCATGTGCGCAACTTATTACTTGGCGACGAAGTAATCAAAAATAACAACTAATCAAAGCAATCTAAACCGTCCATGATATTCTTAATAACAATCATAAGCAAAACTCAAAGTACTATATTAATTAGAATAGTGGGCCACGATCATGAGAACCCATGTGGGATTTACATGACTATCGGGTCCACTCCAACAAACCAAAACGCAGCCCTCTAACTAGGAAGCCCTCCCTGAACGTCATCATCGATCCAGATCGATGGTGGGGCCCTCCTTGCGTACGTGCGTAGGGGGCGTGCATATGCGCGAGATGTCCCCATCAATTCTCCCCGACTGCGAAGGTTTCGCCACTGACGAAACAAAACTCCTGGACCACTTCGAGATGTAAGGATCAAGTCTCTAAAGTTCCTCCTCAGCGAGCCACGTACTGTCTGAAGCTAAGCGTGACTTCCACTTGACCAAGAACTTCTAAAACCCGCCGTCCGACGTGGATATTATCTGATGGTCCAGAATATCCTCTATCCCCTCTCTGAGTGTGGGAATGGTAGGTATGGGAGGTAGAGGCTAGGAAGATGGGTCGGGAGGGAGCCATAGATTAAGGGAAAGGTTTGGGGAATCAGGATGGTTAAGTGACAGGATGGACACGTATCAGTGGTCCCTTAAAATGCAACTAGATCCTCCACATTGAATGTGGAACTAATTCCCATGGAAGGTAGAAAATCTACGACATACGCATTGAGACTGTTTCGTTTTATAATTTTGAATGGCCCAGCGCTACGCGCGTGTAATTTACAAAAGGCTCCCCGAGGGTACCGCTCTGGCTTGATGTGGACCATCACAGAGTCTCTTACATTGAATTCCTTGAAACGTTTATGTTGGTCTGCAGAAAGTGTGTAATGTTCATTCCTAGTCATGATCTTCGACCTGATTTCTTAATGCCATGAATGAATGTGATGCGCAAAAGACTCTGTAGACTCTGTCGGCCTATGGGACAGTGACATAGGGACAAGATCAATGGGTTTCCTAGGTTTATAACCAGTAACGACTTCAAAAGGACTTAGACCTGTGGACCTATCAACAGAACTATTAAACGCAAACTCGGCTATAGGTAGTACGGTGTCCCACGTCCTGGTGTACTGTATGTCCCTCATAGGGAAAAACTCATCCAGTAGATCATCAGGAAAGATATCACGAAACTCATCCACTACCGGAATGGCCTCGGTGGGTAACTTTACACTAGCCTCTGGTGCACTCTCTAGCCACAAGGTCATACATGTCGTACCACTCAAAAAGGTGGTCCATGTCTGCCAACCAATCTTGAAAAACTTTAGGGTCCAAGTGGCCATCAAACGTGAGGGCATCTACTCTAACTTCTTTGAGAAGTTGCGCATCGGGGTCATAGTGGTCTTGATGTACCTCACGGGGTGGGTGCACGGGTGCGAGCCCATAACCTATTCCTTGGCCACCTCCATTCTTTGGTCTATCCTCCTAACCACCTGTCTGAGATTGAGCATCTTCCCCAATGGTGGGGTTTGTCCTGGAGGAGGTATTTGGTTGGGTAATGCGCACATCAATCTGTTCAAAGCGTTGGTCCATACGTTGTTCCAAGCGCCTACCCAAAGACTCAAACTGCTGGGTTAGTTTGTTCATTGACTCTTGCAATTGCTCCATGTTTAGTGTAGGGTGCAAGTTAAAACCACGACCCGTACGTGTGGGCATACAACTACTAACTCAATCTAAGGACCTTTTACTACGACTATATGCGCCTAGATAGGACTAAATGCTCCTATAGGACTCTATATGGAGAAAACGACACAATACTAAATTTCCAGCAACCTCTCTGTCCAAAAAAATCTATCAACAAAAAATCCAGCAAAGAGATATGCGGATTTTCTGATAGCAGAAAATTCAGCAGTCTATATCATAAATTATGGACCTCTAAACAACTCTATATGATGTTACGTAATGCATAATGGACACAAATAAATTAAACCCTAAACATGCAATGCATTCCCCCACAAGAACCCTAAGCTTTAATACCAAATTTGATGCAGGACATGAAATACAAGTATGATGTGCAAGATTTCAGGCTTTAGATCACACTAGTTCAGAAACAATTACACAAAATTTCACATCCCACACAAAAGTTCAAACCTCAATCAAGGAGAATCTTATGCGAGTCCAGGCCTACACATACTAGGGCCGGATCAATCAAAATTATAAACCAAACAAGAATCAAAGGAGGGTAAATTCATCCACACATGTGTAGAAATAATTCTCCCAATCCAAAGGATTCAGAAATTTCAATTCGGGGAACCCTAGGGTGGAAGAAAGGGTATAAAATTGGGGATTTAACTAATTTAGGGTTAGGTTTAGGAATTTTGGGTTAAAGAGGAGTGAGAGAGAGGAGAGACGAACTAAAGAAGTATTGCACGTGTGGACAGCAACAATGGCCTACACGCACGTACGTGTGATCTCGGTCGCACGTGTGTGGGGTCCACTATTCAGAAAAAGGTCACCCTGGCTCTGGTTGGCCAGGGATGGAGTCCAAAACCCAAAATCTCATCTCGATCCGATGCACGGTTTGTGCATGGTGCTCCACTGAAGTTTCAGCCCTCCTACAGGGCCAGATTTTGGAAATCTGTTGTAGAGAGAATAACGGCCGGAAATATTGATGGATTTGCAGATGGAATGCTTGTAGGAGGAGAAATATGGATGGTAGAAGGTGGGGGCGAATCGGGATAGTGTGGCTTCACACCACGATAGTCAGCCCTTCGAGGAAGGGAGGGTTTCACACCCAATTGAATCTCCACAACTCAGAAATTTAGAGCAGAAAAATACAACAATTTTATTAATCTTCATTGAATGAAAAAGACTACAGGGGGTGCCTATTTATATTAAATCTCTATACCCCAAAACTCGTGTCATGTGCGTAACCTATTACTTGGCGACGAAGTAATCAAAAATAACAACTAATCAAAGCAATCTAAACCGTTCATGATATTCCTAATAACAATAATAAGCAAAACCCAAAGTACTAGATTAATTAGAATAGTGAGTCACGATCATGAGAACCCATGGTGGGATTCACATGACTATCGAGTCCACTCCAACAAACCAAAACGCAACCCTCTAACTAGGAGGCCCTCCCTGGACATCATCATCGATCCAGATCGATGGTGGGACCTACTTACGTACATGCGTAGGGGGGGCGTGCATGTGCGCGAGATGTTCCCATTACAGATGCTACCTCGAAACAAACCACAATCTTCCTAAGATTGATTGTAGATCAATTTGCCTCGCTGAAGATTAACATGTCGTCCGTGAACTGGAGGTGGGAGACCCAAGGTGCGAGGCCATCCACCTTGAATCCGCGAAAGATCCCCTCATCTTGCCCCTTGGCTAGCATGTGGCTCAATGCTTCTAAGATAACCAGAAATAATAAGGGGGATAGCGGGTCCCCCCCCTGTCTTAGGCCTCTTGAAGCTTTAAAATATCCAAAAGAAGACCCTTTGATGAGAACCGAGAACCTGATAGATCTCACACACGGTTGGATCTAATTTCTCCATCTCAGACCACGCCCCAATCAATCAAGCATATAGTCGAGGAAGTTCCAATTGATGTGGTTGTAAGCTTTTTTTCTAAATCCAACTTACGATACCTTTATATCCTGATCAGTGGTAAGAGTGTATACATTCATTAGCAACCAGCGCGCAATCCAGAATCTGATGACCCACTATGAAAGCGCTCTGATTAGAGGCAATGACTTCTGGGAGAACTACATGAAATCTTTGGCTAGAATCTTCGCCAAGATTTTGTTGAGAAACTACTAATCAGGCTGATCAACTTGCGATCTTTGAGGCAAGATGCTCCTTCAAATTTAGGAAAAACCACAAGGAAAGAATGACCCATTTCTGGTGGCAAAGACGCAAAAAAAAATAATAATAATAATTAAAAATTAAAAAATTAAAAATTAAAAATTAAAAATTAAAAATTAAAAAAAAAAATTAATTAATTTTTAAAAAAAAATAAAAATAAATAAAGTTAATCACGTTTTCCTTCACTACCTCCCAAAAGGTTTGAAAGAATGCAGAGGAATGCCCATCTGGGCCCGATGCCTTGTCCCTTTCTATGGCTTTGACAACATCGCTAATTTCTTTCGTTGTTATATGTTTCTTGAGAGTTACTACTGACTCCTCATAAATTCCATAAAAAACCAAGGAATCCAAGCTTGGCCGACGTTGCTCGTCTTCTAACAGGAAAGTATAATAGAAATTGATGATAGCCTTTGTAATCTTAGATTTATCTGTTCTCGATCTACAAGAAAAAATGTAAGGAGAAGAAAGAGAAAGAAAACGTGAGAGAGAGTGGAGAGCTCTAATACTCACACGCCCCCACCCCTCTTGTTTTATTAGTAGGGCTTCACTTAAAAAGGAAAATTACAAAAAGACCCTTACACCAAGAAACATAAATAAGTATACTACCATAGACTCGAAAGCTCATTTATACTCTCACCCATGCACAAAGACTGGACCCAAACATGATGGTCACACATGTGATCATACGTGTGAACACGTCAAATGTGTCCACATGTGTGATCACTCCACACGTGTGACCATTCTAACACTCCCCCTTAAGCTAGAGCATATATATCATAAATGCCTAGCTTGTCAAAAAATATGTCTAAATGAGCCTGACTTAAGCCTTTGTGAGCATATCAGCAACTTGGTCTTCAGATTTGATGAACGTTGTGGATATTTCCTTGTTTGCGACATTCTCTCCGATGAAGTGGCAGTCTACTTCTATATGCTTCGTCCTCTCATGATAAACTGGATTATCGGCGATATGTGACACAACTTGATTATCGCAATTTAGGTTCATGGGAGTATCAACCACAAAACCTAACTCATATATAAACGTCTTCAACCACATAAGTTCACACGTGGTATGGGACATGGCTCTATACTCTACTTCTGCACTAGAACGGGCAACAACTTGTTGCTTCTTGCTTTTCCAGGTAACAAGATTACCTCCTAGAAAGGTATAGTAACCTGTGGTGGATCGCTAATCTGAAGGAGATCCAACCCAGCCTGCATCAGCGAATCCTTCCACTCTAAGATGCACATTTCGCTTGTAGAGAATTCCACAACCTGGGGCACCCTTCGAATATTTAAGTATGCAGACCACAGCTGCCATGTGAAATACGCGAGGGGCTTGCATAAACTGATTGGATAAGTAATATCAAGTCCTGTAATAGTTAAATAGATTAATTTCCCAACCAACTAGTGATATGTGCCTGGATTATCAAAAATGCCTCATTCATCCATACTTAACTTGGAGTTTGCATCCATGAGAGTTATAACCAGCTTCGCCCCCAGTAAACCTGTCTCTTCTAACAAGTCCATAACACATTTCCTTTGCGATAAATTAATTCCCAACTTTGACCGAGCTACCTCAATACTCCCAAAGTATCGAAGATAGCCTAAATCCTTTGTACAGAAGTGTTGCTGCAAGAATTTCTTCAACTCAAATATGCCTTTACTATCATCTCCAACAATGATGATGTTGTGCACGTAAACAACAAGAACCAGAGTGTCAGTCTCACTCTACCTAATAAAGACTGAGTGATCAGCCCGACTGCATTTCATCCCAAACTGCATTATCACTTTACTAAATTTGTCAAACCACGCACGTGGAGGCTGCTTTAATCCATAACCATAAATCGACTTTCTAAGCCTTTAGACTTCATCAGACTCCCCCTGAGCAACAAAGCCAAGCGGTTTCTCTATCTACACTTCTTCAAGTAAATCACCATAAAGAAACGTGTTCCTTACATCTAGTTGATATAGGGGCCAATCTAGATTTGCAGCAATAGAGATCACTACACCAATTGAATGAAGCTTAGCCATCAGGGAAAAGGTTTCAAACTAATCAATTCCTAACATTTGAGCATATCCTTTTGCCACCAAACGAGCCTTTAAATGATCCATAGTGCGATTAGATTTGTACTTCATGGTATATACCCATCTGCACCATACTACACGCTTTCCTGCAGATAACTTAGCCAAAGTCCAAGTTTAATTTTGATGAAGCGCAGCAATTTCTTCTTCCATTGCTCTTTTCCACCCATCAAAATGTAAAGCTTCCAAAAATGATCGACGGACAGACATAGATGACGAGGACAAAGCAAACGGCCAAAATGAAAGTGATAGACCATTCAATTAAACAAAATTGGAAATAGGATGTAAAGTACAAGAACGTATACCATTTCGAACAGCAATAGGTCCTTCAGCAAGTCTAGTGAAGACTGAAGAGGAGGAACTTCAGACAGATTGGTAGAACTGGTAGAGGGCACATCACTAGGTGCTTCAGTACTTCTTTTAGAACATCTGAAGTAAACCTGCAATGGTGGAGGATTGGGATATGACTTTGTGGCTTGCTTTCCCGGTAAATCTGTCCTTCACCACGGGAAGGGTGGTAGAGTTTTTGGAATACTACAACATCTTTCCATCATTGGAGAAATATGGAGTAATTTCAAAAAAGGTGACATCCATTGATACATATCGTCTTTGGGTAATAGGATTATAGCATTTGTAGCCATGTTGAGTATTTGAGTACCCCAGAAAAACACACTTTACAGCTTTGGGTTCAAACTTATTGGAAACATGATGAAATTGATGTACAAAACATACGCATCCGAAAATTTTAAGAGGAAGAGGCAAAAAAAAAAGGACACTGGATACAAGACAGACAAAGGAGTTTGACCTCCTAATACTGATGATGGCATCTGATTTATAAGATAACATGCAGTTAAAACGGCATCACCCTTAAAACTCTTTTTGAACCTTCATGTCTAGTACTAATGCCCTAACTACTTCAGGCAAATGACGATTTCTACACTCAACAACTCCATTTTGTTGCAATGTGTGTGCACAGGATGTTTGATGAATGATGCAATCAAATAAGAAATAGGAGTGAAAAATATTTGATTTGTACTCGTTGGCATTATCTGATCTTATAACACACTTTAGCATCAAGTTGAGTTTGGATTTTGAGCATGAAATTCTTTGAAACACATCAACACCTCATAACAATCTTTCATCAAATAGAACCATGTCATTCTAGAGCAATCATCCACAAAAATGACAAAATATTTAAAGTCAGATAAACTAGAAATATGAACGGATCCCCAAACATCTAAATGTATCAAATAAAATGGTTTACACTAACTTCATCTTCACGGGAAAGAAAAGACACTCTGCGATTCTTGCTTAACTCAGAAGCTTCACATTCTAATTTAGACACATATGATAAAGACGGGACAAGATGCTTCAAATTAGCTAAGGATGGGTGCCCAAGCCTGGAATGCAATTGATGTGGAGAGATGTTAGCTTGTAATGCAGCTTCAGCTTCAGTCATTTCATTCTTGAGATAGTAGAGTCCATTAGATTCATGCCCTCCATCAATCATCCTCCCCTTCTTTAAATCTTGAAACTCACAATAAGAAGGAAAAATTTTGACAGAATAATTTTAGGCATTTGGTTAGCTTACTTACAGATAATAGGCTCAATGGAAACTTTGGAATACACAAAACTGATGACAATGAAAGATCGGATGTAGGACATACAGAACCCTCACCAAATACACTAGTTGAAGTGCCATCGACCAGGGTAACAAATGAAATGGATAAAGACTGGACTAACTTGGACAACAAATTATGTTTACCGGTCATTTGATTGGAAGCACCAGAATCAATAATCCATGGAGTACACTCAGAAAATATAAGATAAGATGTACCTGACTTACCAAGGGTAGCAGTGAAGAAGACGCATGAGTGGAATGATCTTTCAAAAGCTTGGCGTGCTCTTCCTTAGACAGTGACTATGTCACTTGAAGTACTTAACTGAGCAAGAGTGACATAATTAGATACATAACCTTCTGAACTATCCTCTAGAGAATTGACTTGATTAGCCCAGGCAAGCTTTCCATGGAGATCCCAGCATGAATCAGTATTATGATTGTTGAGGCCATAATGGGTGCAATGACGATCACCACGACCACCGCCACCTCCAAATCTACCGCCTTGACCACGACCACCTTGAAATCCCCCATCACCTTTGCCCACTACAGAAATAAAAGCCGAACGAACTGATGAAGTTGAACTTTAAGTAGACATGTCAGCCGTTAGATGTACTCTAACGAATGCTTCTGTCACTAATGGAATTTCACTACCTCCAAGAATCTGGGACCTCACAGGCTCGAACCCAGGTCGAAGGTCAGAGAGAAATTTAACAACATGAAATTCCTCCATTTGCCTAAGCATAACCTCAAAATCTGTTGACAGTGGTTGATATACATTCAACTCTTCTCACATGCCGCGTAGGGCAGAATAATATTCTTATACACTCATCTCCCTACTAAAATGGAAATATATTCTGTATGAGTTCATAAATACGGATTAATTTTTTCTCACCAGAATACATCTCATTCAAGGTGTCCCAGATGTCTTTGGCGGTCTTGAGGAAGATAGCATTGGCACTGATATATGATTTCATGCTATTCCACAACAATGCCCTAATTTGGGCATCCTCTACCAATCAATCATCATAATTTGTCGCAGTGGTATTAGGCTTGGGAGATGTCAAATATTTAACTTTCCTCTTTCCAGTCAGAAATGCTTCTACAGATGTGGCCCACTGTAGATAGTTTGTGCCATCAATTTCATTGATGTTATTTGGAGGGACACTAAATCCAATGAGGATAAAATGTTGCTCTTGGGATCATTTTTGGAATCCATCTGAATGATAACACCAATTTTCCTTCAACACAAATTCTCCAGCAAACTGATGTATTAAATTAATACCTGATTCCAACCTTCAACTTTGTCTCGATCAACACAATAAAGAAGGGTCTTCACGAACTTCTGAATTTTCAGCCCTCAAATCTGATTTCATGCTTCAAAAAACTTAACGTAGATTGCACATTGGATGAAAGATGGCTTACTTTGTCCCACCACACGGGTATAATGCAAAAGCGGGCCTTACACATACTCGTTAAACACGATTTCACCACCCATCACGTGGGGGTACAACACCTAGAAGAGATTAGGTTAGCTCAGCCCCAAACACTTTAGGGTTTCCCACTAGAGAGAATGAAAAAAGAATAAAAAGAGAGGAATAAGGTAAAGAAGAAAGATCAACAAGCAAAACCCGAATCAAAGTCGCTCTAATACCATGTTCTCGATCTAGAAGAAAGAATGTAAGGAGGAGAGAGAGTGGAGAGCTCTAATACTCACACACACACACACCCCTCTTGTTTTATTAGTAGAGCTCCACTTTAAAAAAAGGAAATTACAAAAAGACCCTTACACCAAGAAACATAAATAAGTATACTACCATAGACTCAAAAGCTCATGCATACTCAACCCATGCACAAAGACTAGACCCAAACATGATGGTCACGAGTGTGACCATTCTAACATTATCTATAGTGAACTGACCATCAATCGAGAGAGTGCTGATTTTGTTAGATCTTGCACGAGCACTTGCAATGTTGTGAAAGTATTTAGTGTTGTCATCTCCTTCCTTGAGCCAGAGGGCGCTCGAACGTTGACGCCACATAATTTCCTCCTCCTTGATTCAGCTCTTGTAGGCAACCAACAGATTCTCTCTCTCTGCCTTATCAAATTCTGACAGACTGCCTTCCTCTTCCTTAATATCTTGGTCAAGAATGGATTATAGGAGGCCATCAATTTCTTTCTTGCACAATCTGAAAACCTCCTTCCAAGCTCTTGAGTTTTTGCTTAATCAGCTTGAGCTTTTGAAATAATCTGGATCTTGGCAGGCCATCTACTGCTAGGGAGGACCACCAATCTGAAATCAATTCATGAAAACCATTAACCTCCAACAAAGCTAGCTCGAAGTGAAAGGGATTGGGCCCCGATTTCCTTCATCTAGTTCAAGGAGGATAGGACACTGATCGGAGGTGGGTCTTGGAAGACCTCGCTACACCACCAATATAGTTTGAGATACCCCATATCATATTTTGGGGCCCACCAATATTGATATTCAGATCCTTGATCTAGGCTAACCGTTCATGTACTCATGCTCACAGTGATGTTGTTTCATTGTTGATGGCTAGGCTAAGGAGGGCGTTGGTCAATCAGCTCCTGATAATAGGAATTTGCTTCCCTTCATTTATGGTTTGATATAATTTTTAAAAATAAAATAAAATAAAATAAAATAAAATAAAATAAAAAATTCATTATCTTCTCTTGGCCTACAAATTTTCATTATCTTCTCAAAAAAGAAAACACTCTTGCCTTCCTAATTCCAAAAAACCACCAATTACAGCCTACAATCCTCTTAGAAAGATGAAGGCATGTCCTCGGTCCCACTTCCTATAATAACTTAGATCACTTATCCTAGAGGAGTAAACATGCTTGAACAACAACATCACTTAAAGAAGAAAATTTGGCAAAGTGGCTTTCTTACCAAACTATCCTCTACTCAGTCTATAGGCCTATTTAGAAGATAAATAGATGTCTATTAATTCATTTCCCAACACTATAAATAGATCTTTTGAGTCCTAGGAGGCAAAATAGCCAGCATAATGGAAATAACATAATTACGCAAGAAGGTTTGGGAAAGTCACATAACATTTATAAAGCGATTGCCCCAATGATAGAAATTGCCCTTCTCAAACCTCTAAAATGTGCAATTTGAATCTGCTGATAATTCGGTCCCAATGATGATAGGCAAGGTGATGCGGACATCAATGGTGCAACTTTTAAAGTGTACCAGAGGAAGAGGTGTAGCCAACAGAGTACCGGAGCGGAGGAGTTGATGTGGATGGGCGTTGGGTCCATCGGACCCATTTTCTGACGCACTACGTGTGCAGGGGCGGCATGACCGCACCCTGACCGCAGGCCCATAGGTCGGATTTCACACCATGTCGCACAGGTGTTTTAGTTTTAGGCATTTTTTTGCTCTTTTTCCTTGTTTCAGGGATTTTATTACATTTTTTTTATTTTTTTCGTCTTTTTGTTATTTTTCTTGTTTTCAGGGGCTTTAGTGCACTTCTACTTTTTCATGGCTTATATATACACTGTGAGAAACCCTATTTGATATCATTGAATGAATAAGAGTTTGTATGTTTTTTTTTGTTCCCTCTTTTATCAAGATATTAGGGTTTCAGGATTGGCCCTTAGGTGTTGAGGATTACATCCCGATTTCGGGTTTCCTTTTTTCTAGATCTTTGAGGTGCAGGAAAAGGTAAGAATCATCCGCCTTCTTTTTCTTTTGATGACAAATGATCCGTACTTTTTTCATCTTGAATCCTCTCTTCTTCATCTTTTTCGTTCCTCTCTGGATATCCCATTTTGGTTTGAACGAAAAAGATGGAGGGTTAGTCAGGAGAATTAGATCCGAACTTGACCGTGGACTGACTTATGCTACATCTAAGATATACTCATATCCCTAGGTCCTCCCTTTTTACTGTTTACGTGATTTTATGCTAAGGGGCATGATCCTGACAGAATGATTTTATCTTTGTGTTAAGATTTGCCTAATCCCTTTGATTGAAAACGGTTAGTTGATTAATTTATTTATTTGAATATCTTCAGCCTGATTATACATGCATCTAGAATTAAGTCATCACATGTCCCTGCATCACAAGGTACTCAAAGAGGTCACATAACAACCGTTGCGGAAAACATGGCCCATAACAGCCCCGTAATGGACCATTACAAGGCTGACGCGAAATTTTTTAACAAAAAAAAAAAAAAGTCATAATGGCCATTATGGCCTTTTCCGTATGACTATTATTGAATAACTTGATGACAAGACTTTAAGATATTGAAGTTAAGCTAAAATAAACAAAAAGAAGAAGAAGAAGAAGAAGATAAAAGGTCATCATAAAGCCAATACCCTGCAATTTGACGAAAAAACTTCCACAATAGATTTCTTTATGGATATTTCTCACATCAATTTTGCACCTAAAGTGATAGATGGATACAATTTTTAAACCACCTTCACAAGAGTAAACATGAACTTATGATCCTAGCAGTTCAATATATCCAGAAAAGAGAATGGTTCATCAAGACTCTGGAGTGAAGTAATATGACCACCTTTTTTATCTTTTCTTTCTTTTTCTTTCTTCTTCTTCTTTTTTTTTTTTTTTTTTTTTTTTTTTTGAAGAGAAGTAATATGACCACCTTTACCAACCTAAAAGGCTAAAATCTTTCATAAATCCCTTGGATACAAGTCTTCTTTGGACTAGGGAAAATTTGTTTTAGGCACTTCTCTTTAGGTCACACCATGATTTAGTTCACTGTGTTTATGCTAATATATATTGTAGAAATATCAAATTAAACAATTCATGAAAAAGTTTAGTAGATGTATATCTCCTTAAGCATGTGGGATTATTTTATGTGGAGCATGTTGCACCTGTTGCATGAGCACTTCATCAAAGTAAATGTTTGACCATGTTCACTACCTTTTCGGGAGGACTTCGCAGTCTTATCCGTTTCTCATAGTTAAAGAAAACCCTTCTCCTAAATGCATCTGCAGTAATGAATGAGACCACTAATTAATACATAATGCATGTCAAGGTTAAAACCAAGGATCACAATGCTCGTTTACTATACTGTGATAGGTCATGTAAAAGTACACCACGTGTCTATTTGAATATGCAGCAAAGGCTATTTAAAATTATTAACTTTAACTGGTATTTGATTGATTGTTTTTCTTTTTTTTTTCATGAAAAAACCCCCCAAATGTTTCCCGAAATTTCTACATTCTCCCAAGCCATGACTAAGTATCTTGACTCCGAACTTTTTTACAATGGATTGAGGAGCAAGAAAATACTCTGGAAATTCATCAATTCTAAAAAGCTATAATCCAATCAATATCATCGATCACAATTGAAATCAATCTCAGTATGCCACATTCAGATGCACATGTGAATCAGACTGCGAACTTTCTTCAGTTTGAACAAGATGAAATGATAAAATCATGGCAATCTTTCCTAGCAAAATTAACAATTCCCATCCTATCGAGTCCAACTTGAAAGTAATGTAATTGCTATTTGGAGCACAGGTCTTCCATATGAATACTAAGGAAGGTAATGGGATTTTTACAGCAAAATTCCTCAAGAATTCTGATTTACCAAACAATGCCTTCTCTAAATTACCAAAACGCAATCTCTGGTGAGTGAAATGACAAAAATGCCTTCGCCTTTTTTTCTGAAAAAAAAAATGTGGTAATAGTGTCCCATTGTGCAGTGTGCTTATGACTTCCAAACTGTCCAACAGGTTAGTCCTGCCATGAAGAACATGCAAAAAATCAATCAGGCCAACCAAATCATAAGGCAGGCCACACCATAAGAAAACAATCTACACTGCCCAAGAACCTCCAATTTCAAGTGCGGCCTACCTGATGATTAGATCAGCCTGATTTTTTTGTTGGCATTGGTCACATGATGGGATGCACCTGTTGGATGGGTTGGATGTCATACACATTCTACAGGGCCCCACAATGCTCAACTCTACCACCTTTTCAGAAGAAAAAAAGGCGAGGCATTTAGTCATTTCACACACTAAAAAGCATTTGTAGCATTCTTGGTCAAATCCGAATTCTTGAGGAATTTCCTCTCATAAGGGAATTGACAAGGACCATTTTCTTGGAAACTCGGTCAAAATGGAAGTTGATTTTTCATCGAATTCTTGAAAAAAAAAAAAAAAAAAAACATTCCACGGAAAGTTAACTTCCAGTTTTCAATTTCCACCAATTCAAACAGGTCCTATAGGTAATTAAAAACTAGCCATTGATTTCTATTTCATTAGGTTGACATAACTGCAATTCAATTCAATAGTGCATCCAAACGCACCCACATCACTCATCATTTTAACAAATGCAGATCAAACAAATGACTTTTTAACCTAAAATAAAAACCAGAAAAGGGAAAAATAAAGTACCTCCGAAAAGGTACTTGGTTTTCCTCTCACGCCGCGGACCCTCTTCGGCGATCGCAGCCGTCAGATGGGCAAACGAGAAAGAAGAATCTGGAGAAGAAGAAGAAGACCAGAGGCCTAGGCCGAGGGTGGATACTATCACCGCTCCTGAAACAGATCTCAGAAGCAGTTGAAAGAAAGAGGCCGTCTTTCTCCCGTCTTGGCAGCAGACCGACTCTCTCATGAAGGAGGAAGATGAATCTGCTGCTGCTGTTGTTGTTGTGTCGGAGAAAGGGCGGAGATTCAGCCGTTGGATTCCGGATTTTCCGAGAATCGACGGTGAGGATCTCTTCAGGGATGTCCAGGAATGCATCTTTGGGATTCTATCGTCCAACAGAGAGGAGAAAGAGAGATCTAACGGTCTTAAGAGGAAAAATAGCCTCCTCGACCATGGTTTTCAGGGTAACTGGTGGAGACCATGGTTTGGGGCGAACGCGGATTGCATGCTGATACCTCCAGTGGCGAGTCGCTACTGAACGGTGCTGTGGGCCCCACCATTATGTATGTGTTTTATCCATGCCGTTCATCCATTTTGGATCATTATTTAAGGGCACCAGAAAAAACGTGAGGCAGATCCAAATCTCAGGTGGACCATAACACAGGAAACAATGGTGATTGAACGTCCACCGTTAAAAACTTCCTGGGGCCACAGCAATTTTGGATGAAGCAGGTGTTTGTTTTTTTCCTTTCATCCAGGTATGTGTAACTTAATCTACAGGTTGGATGGCAAATAAACCTTATAGTGGGCACTAGGAATTTTTTAACGGTGGTCGTTCAATCACCATTGCTTCCTAATGGTAACCTAAAATAATGATCTAAAATGAATGGACGGCGTGGATGAAACACAAACATCGTGGTGAGGCCCACAAAGCAAAGCATTGTACGTCGTTTCCGGGAGTGTCAGTATGGCCGGCCGATAGCGAGTCGCTACTGGACGGTACATGATATCTACTCTGTCCAACCAGTTTTACAGATCAATTCTGGGTTCATGCTTTAAAATGAGCCAGATACAAATCCCAGGTGGACGACACTAAAGGAAACATTGGTGATTCAATACTTACCATTAAAAACTTTTTGACGGCCACAAAAGTTTCGGATGAGCTGATATTTGTGTTTTCCCTCCATGCATATCTGTGTAACCTTATCCATATGTTAGATGGCAAATAATACTTTAGAAAGTTTTTAATGATAGGCATTCAATCACTACTGCTTTCCTATGGTGTGGTCCACCTGAGATTTGGATCTGCCTCATATTTGGGATCATACTCTGAAATGAGCTGGCAAAATGGATGGACGCAGTGGATAAAACACAATCACTCATGGTGGGGTCCAAAGATTCTTCCAGCGGTGCTGTGTGGCAGTCTACGCAATCCGAGTACGGGTTTTCAAGTCTGACAAGTGGAGACGTTGTTTTGATAATCAGAACCGTTGGTTTGTTGCGTCCCCAATGGTTCAATGATCCAATCGGACGCGGATTGCGTCCTACCCCGCCGGACGGTAGGCAGGGCTCTGTGAGGCCCACCGTGATGTAAGTATTTTATCTACGCCGTTCATTATTTTTCTCAGATCATTTTAAATTATTATCCAAAAAATGTGGCTGGTTCATGTCTTAATTGAACCACAAAGTGGGGATTGAACTTCCACCATTAAAAAGTTCTTGGGAGCTGGAGAAGTTTCCGATCAAGATTATATTTGTGTTTTCACTTCATACACGTCTACATGACCTTATTAATAGGTTGGATGGTAAAAAAAAAAAAATATTACAGTGGCCCTTAGAAAGGTTTCGACGGTGGTTGTCATTATCACTGCAGCTTCCTTTGGTGTGGTCCACTGGATCTATGGACCTGCCTCATTTTTGCAATAATAGCATAAAATGGTCTGATAAAAGTGATTAACGGTGTGGATAAAACACTTACATCAATGTGGGCCCCACAGGCCCTGCCCGGACTGTTTACCTTCCGGGCGGGGGTCGGACGCAATCGGCGTCCGTGAGTAGACAGAGAATTTCTCCAGTGCACTCGTAGCACTGTTATGTTATTGTGTTCCTAGTTGAACTGGAACACTTAGTCCAATCCATTGATCCGGACCGTTCCCATGGACCATCATACAAACATCACATCAATCTGACAAGCATTTAACCATATGATCATTGGGCCTTAATATTGAATGGTCAAGATCATTATTTCACAAGATAGGATGCATCATGGGTTTCTTACGATTGCTTATGATTCTAAAAAAAATCATTCTTGTTAAGCAATCCTAGCCATCCCATCCATGGCTTGGAAAACGAATGGCTGCATGAAATAAGGCCGAATTAAGGGTGGATTGAATAATCTGATCAGTGTGATTTTTGGATCGTAGTCTATAAAATGTTTTCTAGGCTTAATAGACAGTTCAGATCAATCAATTTCTCTATCCAACTGAACTGATACAACTAGGATCACCATACTATTATAGTGATCTTAAGAACACGAAGTATTTCCGAGAAATGACGCTTTTTAGTCCCACTTGAAGCGGAACATGGAAGTTGGCAGTCTTTGGTCAGAAGACGCCCCTTGTTTTCTCTCCTCGACGCTCGAGACATTTGCTTGTGTATTGGATCCAAGCCTTCCATAAGGTCGGCCACGCTGTTTAAATCTCATCGTACTCTCACACTCCTTAGGTGGGCCACATGTCATCTACGACCATTTGTACCCATTCATTTTGTTTTGCACATCGTCGCCCCGGAGTAAAACAACTTAATTTTAAGTTAAGTAGTACCTGATGGACGGCTTAGATCTTGCACGTGTACCATATTTCGTGGGCAACTTAGGGTGGTTGATACTTGTTGAGGTGGTTTTCTGGCCGACCTAACGGGTCCTGCGAATCCCTGCACAAGTAAAACGACAATGGGGAGGTAGCTAAGACATGGGACCCTTTATGCCAAAGTTAGGAATTCTGGTCCAGGTGTGTTAGGGTTTGTATACCTTTTTCTGTAGAATGGGGACCCTATTTATAACCTTGGTATAGGTTACATAGATAGAAAATTCCCTACAGGGTAGCTGCCCATTATTGTTGTCTTCCGAGAACCTAGGTCGAGATCTCATAACGACCTTCACAATGAGGTTGAAAGGTCGAGATCTGAGAATACAATAATAGGCAACCGAGCTCGACTAGCTGAGGCCGAGCTTTCGGTTTGTGATCTGATGTCATCCTGAGGTCGGACCTGCTTTTGATATGTAGGTCGAACTGATTCATATAATAGTTGGTTGTAGGAATGCATGAGACCTCAGCAGTCATTGCGCTTTCAGTTGTGCACAAGTCACCGAACTGCCAAAAGGGGGAATACTGCTCTATTACTCCAATTGCCTTAGGCCAGTCTATTTTTACCCACAACAATACTCCAATAGAATATCAGGATCTATATACATGCACACATTCACATACATGTACTCAATCAAATGAGATATATATTCGGATCATATTTCAAAAAATCTAGAGGTCCAAATTCAGCAAATCAATGGACCTTAAAGTCTATGATAGTCCAATCAATCTTATTTTATAGCTCTACCCCATCTAATGGGGCCCATAACTATATGGTAATCATCTTAAAAAGATGTGAACCATTGGGTCTTTCAATTTATCCATTGTATTACATGTTGCAATCGGCTGGCTAAGGTTGGCCCTCGCCTATTCTATGCCCAAATCGCAGATTTGCGACAGACCAAATCCGTCGCAAAACCAAATAGACGATGGATTTTGTCCGTCGCTTGGTCCGTCGTTGTTTACCAGGTTTTTTTCAATGGAAAAAATCCGTTGTTTAATCTGTGACGGATAAAGTCCGTCGCAGATTACCGACGGATAATATCCGTCGCAAAAAATAAAAAAATCCGTCACTGAAATTTGGAAAACCATTTGAATTTTTTCGTCATTTGAATATTAGCGACGGATAAGGTCCGTCGGTAATATGAGGACGATAAACCTCAAAACCTGAAATTAGCGACAGATTTGGTCCGTCGCTAAAATATCTGCAAATTAAAAAAAATAAATTGTCAAATTTGTTTGTAATTTTTTTGAATCTTACACCTAATAGTCATTCAAAAAATAATTCACACAAGGATGAGATTGATCAATGATGTCAATCTTCATTCTCCTCTAGATTTCAAAGATGCACAAAAGTATATTTCAGAATGAGAGGACTAAAAAATAAGAGATGAATACAAATCTAATTCAAGCAGCAAGTAATCCTAATTTATTCAAAAATACTCACTGAAATTAAACAAAGAAAACCCAACAGAAAATAATCTAATATTCTTTTGAGCCATGATCTACCAATTCACTAAAAAGAAAGAAAAAATTAAAAATATTACTAGAAAATAAGAAAAACAAATCCTTCTGTAGTTAAAATCCATGATCTAGTAAATCATCCAATCTCAATCTCATCATTTCAATGGAAAAAGTACAATTCTAAGAGAGACCCCACAACCATTTCAAGAGTTCAACACTAATCTAATGCAAAAACCTCAAAACATACCTCTTCATGGAGTTTCTTGTTTTGGGCTTGTAGGATATCATTATCTGCTTTAACAGCTTCAAATTGCCTTTTAAGAAGATCATAGTCCTCCAACTGTATATGGTTTGGTTGCTCCTTGAAGAATTCAACCAAGCTTTTATAGACCTTGAAGCAACAAAAAATCACTACAAGAAAAGGGGGCTTTAGCCTCGGTTCAAAACTATGGCTAAAAAGGTTAAAAACTGAGGCTAAAGCCTTTAGCCTCAATTTTGCCTCGGTTATCCAAACCAGGTTGAAATCCTCGTGGCTAAAGGCTTTAGCCTTGGTTTTAGCAACCGAGGCTAAAACGACTTTTATAGCCTCAGTTCTTCAAGTGAGACTAAATCCAAATTCTAGCCTCAGTTGCCTCTAATTGAAGCCAAATCTATTTTTAACCTTGGTTCTCAACAACCGAGACTAAAGCCTTTAGCCACGGGAATTTCAACCTTGGTTCTTAACAACCGAGGCTAAATCCAAGCCTCAGTTACAAATTAAGGCTAAAAATGTTTAATTTTTTAAAATATTTATTTAAACTACTAATCCATTCATTCAATCCACTCATGAAACAATCAATCATGAAAGCCACAATACCAACAAAACAGTTAACAACAGTTTATTTAAAGTTTTCAAAACAAACTCAATCAAACTATTACACAACATTAGGTTCCACAAATAATACTGAAAAGGCCGAGCTAGAGTCCGAGAGGGGGGGGGGATAGGACTATGCCAAATTAAAATGATAACAGCGGAATTTAAACAATTAAAGGAAAGATAGCACTATAAACAATCCACAATACGAAAATGTAAAGGAACCTCAAAATTCTAGTATTGAGAGGTCGATACAAATGTTGTTCTAAGGACAACCTTGCACCATAAAAACCAAGGGGTTATGGTAGGACAACCTTACTAGAACGATTTGTGTATCAAAAACTCAAACTGAAGAGGAATAAAAAGGAAATATAAGCTATTACAACATTCCCCACAATGCTTGAAATGTAAAAGATTACAACATTCATATCCACAAATACATCCCACAATATTGAATGATAAAAATATAGAAAATAAACCACACATCCACAAAACACAGAATTATAGTGGTTCGCCTATTTGTACACCAACTGTTAAACAACAGCCACACAGCTACACCACTCCTAATATCCTCACATAGTGGATATTAGCGTTCACTATGAAAATAGGTTTTTTCAGGTTCACGTAAAACCCTCACAATTGTGTCTTTCAAGTGGGCTTACACAATTCAAAAACCCCACACTGAGTTTTCTAGATCTCCTCAGATAACCAAAAGAATGAGATTTTTCTTGCTTAATCTCAAAAGAAACCAAAACAAAGGAAATTGCAATAATGTAAAATACCTGGATTTCTCCTTTTGTTGCAGCCCGGAAGAACCAAATCAGAGTAGAAGTTCGAATATAGAAGTTCAATGTCCACACTCACTTATGAAATGGTTCTAGGTTCTAAATTGATTTTAAATTAAATCAAGTTGGGCTAGCTCTATTTGATTTTGATTCCAAGAAGTGGGAATAATACAATCCCTCTTTCAAATCAGATTGGAATGCAGAATACAAAATCAAATATAAAAAGCTAATAAAAGAGAATATTAAATATGCACAATATAGTTTAAGAAGTTTACAAACTTATCTCTCAAAGTGATGTCTTGATTATACTTGAATTGGATATCAAACTCTGAAATCCGTGCTCTATTTATAAGTGTAGGAGTCGCACCTTCGACTGATCCTATGGACACTACGACTGGTCGTAGGACCAACTGATTTTTGAAATTTTGAAGGCGATCGGATAAAGCCGTTCCACGACTGGTCGTAGGCCATTCACAACCGGTCGAGGGTTCTCCACGACTAGTCGTGACTTGTTCACGACTGGTCCTGAGAAACCAAATTTAGTCGCTAGAGTTTGAGTTGTAGCTGCAGGACTGGTCGTGAACGGGTCGTGAACGAGTCGTGCACTATTCACACGACCAGTCGATCAGTCTCCAGGACTGGTCGTGGCTTAACAAAAAATTTTAAAAATTTTCAACAAACTTAGGACTGGTCGAGCCAGTGCTAGGACTAGTCGAACAGAGTCCAGGACTAATCGAAGAACAGTCCAAACACTTATAAAATGATTCAATTTGAATTATGTATTCAAAATGACCTACCCTAAGGTCAATCTAAGGTCTTTCATACCTTAAACAAGAAGTATGAACATTGAACCTTCTTTTCTTCTGATAATAGATGATCTTTGAAGTTCATGAAGCTTGAACTTGAGATCTTTTGAAGCTTGAATTTATAGTACTTGAGTTGTACTTCACTTGAGTCTTAAGCATGAACAGTTGACTTGTCTTTCGATGTCACTTTAAAACATTGAACTTTGAAGTTTAAAGGAGTGAACAATGTACTTGATCTTACATTTCTTGAAGTAGATCTTTGTTCTTGACTTGAAGCATTGTCCTTGTACATGTGATGTATTGTCTTGAATAATATATATCAATGTGCTACACAAGACAGATTGTGGCATTACAAAATTGACAATCAAAGGAGCAAGAAACCATAGCACTTACAAATACAAAGTCACAACGCAAGATTTGGGTATGACTTTTGCTTGGCTGATGAACAACTACAGCTTGTTCGGTTGTCTGAAAGCATCTGCAAAGAAGAAGAACTCGCCATTAGCAATAAGATAGGAACATCAGTATCATTATGATATCTGTCAAAAATGGTACAGATCTTCAATGGGGAAATTGTTCTTCAATCCAATAGTCAGTTTCTGGATGCTAGTAGAATATATCAACCTGTATGCATGCACACAAACATTATACATGTGCCACAAGCATGCAACGATTGAATGCCAGAAAGAGTGCTAGTATCAACAGACAAAATCTCACCAGGAATAAACAAATATACTAAAGAGGTATAAACCACCTATGGCTACCGATACGAAGGGTTGAGGAGCTACCAAAGTAAGCTTCATCATCCAGATCGTCATCCTCCTCATCCTCATACTAATAGATAGCTTCTTGTTCATAGGAGGCTTCTTCCTGAGCCTCCAATGGTAGAGGCACAAACCAAGTGGCTCTAATGAGCAAACAAACACTCTCCTCGAACCTGTAATCATGAATACTGTACAGCCAGGATCAGAATATCTCAATTCAGTTTAGGATTTTGTAAATATCAGGTACTATTCAATAAATCAACACCAATCCTACAAACCGTGGATTGGTGCACATGGCGATTGACCAAGACTGCCCAATCATTAGGCCACGTCTTGGATGAGGCACAAACTAAAACTCTAGAAGTTTATACACATCCCATCATTCACCCTTTTTGAGGGGTCAGAAACCATTTCAATCATGACTCATAAGGGAAAAAGGGTATACAGATGGAATGGTTAAAATATTCCTGATTATTGCAATTTTTTTTATCTTGGGCCCATCCATGAGGGGGCATTCAATTGGCCAGTTCTGGTTGGATTGATCAACGAATTCATCAATCCTAGAAGAGTGGTAGCAAATACTAAATAGTAAATGAGGTGCATTTGACCCCTACCTATTTCTGTAACTAGTATAATGTGTGATAGCTATAGTTTCCATTTTTACTTAACAAACAGAGCCATCATATACCTTCCATCTGGTGATCGATGAACACTGAGAAACTGAAACGGATGCTTGCACTGAGGACAGGAAGGATTCTGATTATACGTGGCCCATATTGGATGCAGGTCACACTGCACAAAGTCGACAATGCAAACAAAGCAACAGTTAGTATCATCTAGACAACACTTCCAGGCCTTCAAATCCATTCAAACCACAAGAACTTTCATATATACTTCTTCCACTATTCTGCATCTGTTAGTGACTGAGGCTGGCAACGGATAGGGTTCAAAAGACTGAGAATGGTAATTAGTTTCAAAAGAAAAACCACGAGCTAAAAACCATCATTACAGAAGAACAAATCATAAATGCATAGAAGGAAGAAACCCATCAATACAACATAGCGAATTGAGGATTAACAATTCAATAAATGAAAACAAACAGGAAAAAAGCTCCATCAAAAAAGAAAAAGAAAAAGAAAATAAGAAAACCCATGAGCTAAAAAACATCAAAATAAAAACCCAGAGCACAAATATATTACACAAGAGAAGGACAAAAAAAACATTATAAAGTACATCAATATAATTAAAAAGAAAAAAACATCAAATGATGTGAACAACGAAACAATTCAAGAAGTAAAAGAGCATAGACAATTCAAGAACTACATAACTGGAAATGAGATCTCAGATTAGCATATATACCTTGTCCATCTGTAGTTAACATCCTTCTCATTATAGGCAATAAAATGGGCTCAATTTGTATAAAAAGATGGGGAATCCTCAATTTGTATAAAATGGCTTGAATAATATATATCAAGGTGGGTCCACGTGGCGGCCCACCAAAGTCATGGATCAACCGATATTTGTGTTTTTCTTTCATCCAAGCCCGTCCAAATGGACGTGCAACGAGGTGGGGCCCAACACGTGGACAGTCTAGATCAGGTGGGCCACATTTTATCACCAAAAGAGAGAGAGAGAGAGAGAGAGAGAGAGAGAGAGAGAGAGAGAGAGATCGGCGGTGGAGGGGCCCCGCCACTATGGGCCCCTCTTTAATACAAAGCATACATCAAGGTGGGTCCCACCATATGTGGGCCCTTAAATCACAAAAAATATAAAAAAAATAAAAATGTAGATCCAAGCTCACCCACCGTTGATCTTCTTGGTCTGATGGAACACTAAACTCCTTAGCTTCGATCTTGATAGAAGATGATGAAGTATGGAGGGTTGAGATGGGAGATGAGAGGGTTAAGAAGTGGGCCGCGCTTGACTCTTTTGGAGCTTAGAAATGCTTGGACGTTGGTTTTTTTTTTTAGATTGCTTGGAAGAGAATGGAGAAATAAGAGAGAGAGAGAGAGAAGAAGATGGGATGGAGTGATGGATGGGAGAGAGAGAGAGAGAGGTGATGGGATGGAAATGTTGACTTTTGGGGTTGTTGTGTAAGAGAGTTATGGGTTGTGATGGGGTGAGTGATGTGTTGGGTGATGTGTTGAGTGATGTGTGTACTTGACCCTTGATGGGATTGATGAGATATTCCTCTCTTGAACTTCGCAAATGCGTGACGTTTCCTTGAGATATGCGCGAGCCCACAGCTCCTAGCCTGGGTATCGCCTTGATGCGTGAGACGCGGTGTTGGAACCGCAGAGATGACACGGTCGCTAGGGTACAAGTCTCGGGTTGAGTCGACTCAGGTTGACAGGGTGCAACTCAAGGGTCGCGTGCAAACACCGATTACAGGTCGCGGGTCACCGGAATTTGACAGGGAGGACCGCGGGAATCTACGGAACGGTACGAACTAAGATACAGGCCTTACAGATAACCCACATTCAATGTAAAATCATGATCGGGCTATCAGATCAATGATCCAAATCACCATGAGCCTCACATGTAGAAACTCCATGTGCAACAGAGAAGTTCCTTATTATCGATTAACAGAGAACCTCTACTTACACAATAATTATAGATCACATCCTATGTAAACAGGTAGTGAAGCCCAAGAAAAAAAGTTAATTTTAATAACAATTTTAACAAGTAATAGGTGCAGCCTTAAAAGAGAGATGTCTCATAAATTATATGGTGGATATTATGTGTTAAACAAATGTAAAAGAGAGTGACATTCAATAGATAATGGACATGATACAGTTGGTGTTTTTCATAATTTAATAATGAAAATCTCTTAATTTTGGTATTTTTGATAGCTCATGACACGTAACTTTATCCTTTAGAGTAATCTTTGAAATCTTCAACACCTCATGTAATGGCCCATGGTTTTGACTGAATCTAAGCCATCAACTAAAAAATGGATCTTTGACTGGCTCATCTTCTCTATCACCCTCTTCTTCTTCTTCTTCTTCTTCTTCTTCTTTGTGGCGACAGTGGGTGAAAGGAGAGCACCTTCTTCAATGAGACATTGAACTCTAGATTGAAATGCTAGAAAGCCTAGATGGGTAATGGGTTGATTTTTAATCTTTATACCCATTTAATGTCTATTAAAATTACAAAGTTTCACTATAGCTAGATTTGGCCAAGTCAACCTTCTTGGAAACTAGGCTCGAGTTTAACACTAACCAAGTAGGCCTGGTCTTCTTAACCCAGTGACTATGTTTGTGGCTAGGCCAGGTCAACTCGAACAAGTCCCTGGTTGACTAGATTGATCTTATTGTGGATGGAGGATTCCATCATATTAGAAGTTCCTAATCCTTCGATAGATTTCCCTATTTGCCAATGAATGTTCCTTCAATAGGTATCCCATGATCCCGCGTCCCACACAAGAGAGCCTAAAAAATTGATAAAATGCCTATTTGCCATATGAATGTTCTTTTACTTCTTGAATTAATCATGACAAGCACAAATCCGTGTTTCATACGTATACGGTATTTTCTACAAATATGAGGAATACAGTATATTCAACATAGTTAACGTATATCTGAAAAATGAAACGGACAACACTTTGTACATGTGCAATAGCATCCACGTCAGTAATATATCATTAACTGACATTGAAAGCCTTGAAAACCATAACCTATACGTTTAAAGTCCGCACCTTATGCCGTAGAAGCGTAACGAATTCGTTTTAAATATGAGGTCTTTGTCAACGGCGGATTGGCAACCTATATCACGAGTTAAGTTAGCTATTTCGCTACTTGCAACAATTGAAACCCTAGAACAGATTAGGGTAAGGTTTTTCTTACCTAAGAACGAAGTCATAATCGTATCGTGTTAGAGCGATACGGAAAAGCTGATTCAGCCGTGGAATCATGGGATTGAATCCCAGGGATGAACTTCACCTCTCTCTCTCTCTCTCTCTCTCTCTCTCTCTCTCTTTCCTCTCTTCTCTCTCCTAGGGTTTCCCATATTTATATGGGATGAGAGAGTGGGCTTAAGGTCCTTATATAGGCCTAAAACTGATGGGAATAGCCCCAGGGCCAAAGTATACTTAGGTTATGTCCAAAGAGAGTCTATTTCAGCTCAACGGAGCACTTCCGAAGCCTCCCCTTGAGCCAAAGGTCGGACTTAAGCTTACTGACCTTGGATCTAGGTCGAGTTAAGTTTTCATTCCAGTCGGGTTCCCAGATCACACGTGGTGGACCAGTTTCAGTTCAACAGTCACGATACTCGATCAGGGTTACAAGTACACGGAACTGTGTATGAAATTTCTCCTAATCCGAAGGTGTAATTGGGTCAGATTCTGACGGTCTGATTGCTTACATCTGGCCCTCAAACGACAAGTCTCAGATTACTTAAATTCGAATTAATTTCTAAAGGAAACCATGTTTTCTCACACTCTCCGCTCCGGGCTCAAGCTAATGGCTTCGGGACACTATCTGGACTTGATTTCCGAGATGGCTGTCAAGCCCAGCAAGGCGGTCTTAATTATATAAGTTCGTAGAAATCGGACTTTTGACGTGCGGTCCAGATCCGATACGGAGTTTCAATGTGCTCCCGAAAGCAACTGGGTAATGAGATTGATCCTAGATTTTAGGGTAACCTAGCGTCAATGATTCTACAAGTTTTAGTTCTTGCAGATCGTATTTAAAGTGATTAGTGTTGATTTCGTATGAAATCTAGTTTAGCGCTAAATTAATTCTCGTTTAGTTTCTAAAGGATTTGGTCTTATTTGATTTCTGCCTAAGGTGGTACTTGGACCTTTGTAGTTTGTATATAAAGTGATCCAAGCTATTAATATTTAACTAAATCACGCCCTAATTACAACATAATAAGGTCCTAGGATAGTTCTACGTCCAAGGGCATCCATTGTCAGGTTGGCAAAAATTCGGGGTGTTACATCCTGGAGATTTAAGCCTTCAACCACAGATTCAGAGAGAGAGAGAGAGAGGGCATGCATGGGTATGGTGGTTGACAACAGGATCTTGGGTGGGGATAGACAGAGAGACAGTGGGAAGAGAGATCGAGCAAGGAAAAGAGAGAGAGAGAGAGAGAGGAGGGAGAGAGATCGATAGTTTGAGAGAGAAGAAGGTGAGATCAATAGGAAGGGAGAGAGGAGAGAGGAGAGCATATGAGAGAGGGGTTGAAATAGAGCTCGTTAGGGATGGTGCTCTAACCAGTATATCGCAGATGGGAATGGGGGACGCGGATTAGATACTGACAGGTTAAGTAACCAGACTCTACTGATGTGACGTCACCAAGTTCTGAGGACCCCATTATGATGTATGTGTTATATCCATAGCGTCCATCCATTTGTAGATATTATTTTAATACATGAGGCAAAGAATGAGGCATATCCAAAGCTTTAGTGGACCACACCACAAAAAACAGCAGGAAAATTGATGCCCACCGTTGAAACCTTCCTGAGGCCCACCATGATGTTTTTTTTTTTTTTTTGAAATCCAACTTGTTCAAAAGTTAAAAAAGACATTCAAGAAGGGAAAACACAAATATCAACCTGATCGAAAACTTTTGTGGCCTTTAGAAGTTTTTATCAGTGACGTCACTCTCCCCACTGATTTCTGTGGTGGGGTCCACTGGAGACTTGGATGTGACTCATTCTTTGGATCTCACCCTAAAATGATCTCTCCAAATGGATGGACGGTGTGGATACAAAAAATACATCATGGTGTGGCCCACAAAACTTGGTGACGTCACTTCAGTAGCAGTCTCGCTACTCAACCTGTAAGTAGCCAATCAGCGTCCGAAATGGGCTGGGTGACGTCAGCAAGTTCTGTGGGTCCCATCATGAGGTATGTGTTATATCCAAACCATCCATCCATATGGCGAGCTCGTTGTAAGGCTTGAGACGAAAAATAAGACAGATCTAACTATCAAGTGGACTACATGATCAAAAGCAGTGGGGGATTGAATGTCTAACAGATTGGATGGAAAATAAACGTTATGGTGGGCCCTATGAATTTTTTAACGGTGAAAATCATCACCCCTGCTGGTATTTGTGGTGTGGTCCAGTTAATCTTTGGATATGATTTATTTTTTGGATAATTTTCTAAAATGATCTCGAAAAATGGATGAACGGTGTGGGTTAATCCCAAATTTTTGGTAAATCCAAAGCTTAAGTGGACCATGCCACACCATATAATGTGGAATAATGATTTCCACCGTTGATACCTTCCTTGGGCCCACAGTAATGTTTATTTGTCATCCAACTTGTTCATAATATCAAAAAGATATGAATAAAGAGAAAACACAAACATCGGCTTGATCCAAAACTTCCATGGCCTCCAAGAATTTTTCAATGGTAGAGGTTCAGTCACACTATTTCCTGTGGTGTGGTCCACTTGAGCTTTGGATATGCTTCCTTTTTTGTTCTTTAGACCTCAAATTATCTGTTAACATGGATGAACAAAGTGGATAAAATAAATAAATAACGGTGGACCCCACAGAGTTTACTCGGGTAAGGGTAATGAGTAACTCACCTAAATGTAGTGGAGATGGGTTTCCTTAAACAATATTCATAATCATATATTGGGCTTGCGTAAATGTGATTCACATATCCAACCCACTCATTATGTGTGTCCCACTTGGATGAGGGGTCGAACCAAGTTTTAGCCGCATCTAAAACTCATGTAGGCCCCACCAAGTCCTTTTATATTTTTTAGGATGTCTTCACATGGTTTTAGATGGTATGGCCCACCTGAGTTTCATATATGGATGATTTTTGAGATATCTCATCAAATGCACGGTGTTGATGTTCGACACACATCATGATGGGGCCCACAAAACTTACTAACATCAATTCTTAAGTTCTCTCGAGGTTATTAAGCTGGGTCACAATTTTGACCAGAATATTTGGCCCATTTTATATGTTTAGTCCATTCACACTATTTTACTGATCAATACCCTCAATTTGACTAGTTACTCACCCCAATCAGGCTAGCTACATATGAGAAAGATATTGGGCATACAAGATTGATCAACAATTTGAGTGAAATTTGATTTAAACATCTGAAGTTATTTACTCTTCAATCTGGACTAATTAGATTGTCTAAAAATGGTTAAATGTTCAATTAGTAGATGTGCCTAATAATTTATTAAAAATATATATTTTTTTCACAGATAAATTTCAATTTTCATTTAAAAACAACATTTTTTTCAAAACGTATATTTTTTTAGTCTTAATTTTTCTTTGAAAACTTTTAACAAAATATCATTTTTATTATAAAATATTTCAAAAAACAATAATTTTAATTACAAATTTTGAATTTTTATTTTCAAAATCTCTAAAATTTTCACAAATTTAATTTTTTTCCAAAAATTCCAATAATGCCGATTTTTTTTCTTCAAAAGCATCGTTTTGTTTTTCAACTTTTAATTTCTTTTTTAAAATGATTATATATAATATATATAATATGATATATATATATAATATATATATATATATATATATATATATATATATATATTTCAAAATCTCAGGTTTTTATAAATAACTTTTTCTTTTAATTTCAAAATTTGAACATTTTCCATTATTTTTTAAAATCACAAATTTTTCAACTTCATTATTTTTCGTTTCAAAATGTTTGTTTTTTGATAAAGTATCAATTTTTTAATATCGTTTTATTTTAAAATTTTCAATTCTTTCTAACTTCTCCATTTTTTTTAAAGCATTTTTTCGAACTTGTCAATTTTTATCGAACTTCTCAATTTTATTTTATTTTTCAAAATACAACTCTCATATTCTTTTTCAAAATATTTTCAATTTTCAACGTTGTGAAAATTTTCACATTTTTAAAAATCTTTTTAATTTTCTTTTTCAGGATATTATTTTTTTTCTCAAAATCAATTTCTTTGTTTTGTTTCAAATTTATCAACTTTATTCAATATTGTTTTTTTTTCCCACAAAATAGATTTTTATTAAATCACGATTTTTATTTTTTCAAAATCTCATTTTTTCTCAAACATTGTTAAAATTTTTAAACTTCTTAATATTCTTTTTCATGTGATATTACAAATCATTTAAATAATATTAGTTTTAAATTAAAAAATAATAATAATTTCCACTCATTGATATAAAAACAATATATATATATATATATATATATATATATATATATATATATAATATATATATTGTATTCAATCAATTGTTAAAAAATATTATATACAAATATGTACAATTAAACCACTAAAATTCTATTAAAAACAATTATCAGACTACAAAAAAACATAATTTTCCGCCATATTCTTAAAAAAATGAAAAAAATAAATGTTGAAGGCAAGTCTTTTTACGACGGACCATGAACCGTCGCAAAAGCAACTAAAACCAGTCGCGAATTGCTATTTTGGGCGGGAATTTGCAACTGATCATATTCCGTCGCAAAATCAAAATTTGAGACGAATTTAGTCCGTTGCCATTTTACGACGGACCATAAGCCATCGTAAATCCATCGTAAATTAGATTTTAGTGATGGATTTTGGTCCCTCGCAAAATTCTACTACCTAGAACTACGGATTTTAAAGAAAGACGGGATTGGCGATGGACCTTTTTCGTTAGCGACGGATTAAAGCCGTCGCATACCTTTTTTTGTAGAATGGGGGCCTTATTTATAACCTTGGTACAGGTTAGATAAAAAATTCTCTATAGGGTTGCCGCCTATTATTGTTGTCTTTCGAGAACCTAGGCTGAGATCTCATAACCACCTTCACAATGAGGTTGAGAGGTCGAGATCCGAGAATACGAGAATAGGCAACCGAGCTCGACCAACTGAGGCCGAGCTTTCGGTTTGTGATCTAATGCCGTCCTGAGGTCAGGCCTGCTTTCGATATGTAGGTCGAATTGATTCATATAATAGTTGGTTGTAGGAATGCATGAGACCTCAACAGTCATTGCGCTTTCGGTTGTGCACAGGTCGTCAAGCTGCCAAAAAGGGGAATGCTGCTCTATTACTCCAATTGCCTTAGGCCAGTCCATTTTTACCCACAACAATACTCCAATAGAATATCAGGATCTATATACATGCACACATTCACATACATGTACTCAATCAAATGAGATATATATTTGGATCATATTTCAAAAAATCTAGAGGTCCAAATTCAGCAAATCAATGGACCTTAATCAAAGGCTATGATAGTCCAATCAATCTTATTTTATAGCTCTACCCCATCTAATGAGGGCCATAAATATATGGTAATCATCTTAAAAATATGAGAACTATTGGGTCTTTTAATTTCTTCATTGTATTACATGTTGCAATAGGCTGGCTAAGGTCGGCCCTTGCCCAGCCTTCATGCCTTGGAGCCCTGGTGATAGCTCAACCTTGCTCTAGTCTCTCTCTCTTTCTTTTTTTCTTTTTTTGTTATAGCTTGTTAGTACACACCACTGTCAGTTCACACTTCACAGTTAGCCACCCCCACTAGGGATCGATACCAAGACCTCAGTGATAGCTCAACCTTGCTCTAGTCTACTTAAGCCATTAAAGGTTGTTAATAGGCCCTATTTCGGGTGACCCACTTAACGAACATTCTAGGCTGGGCCACTCTGGTCGAAGATCGTACCTAGATTTTAGTCTTGGCCCAGTCCTTGAGTAAGGTTCACGAGCCAAACCCTAGCTCTACTGGGTTCGGCTGGGTGAAGAGGCCCAGCCCATTAGCCAACCTGGCGTTGAATGTAGGCGGTCGTTAACGTTGCATTATTTTCTTGGCCATCCATTCACATACAACATGTTCAAGGGCTAGAATCGTTACATCCACGAGATATTTTGCGTTAAAAATTATACAGATTAATGTAATTTCTGTATAATATGGAAACTGAAAAATCACGATGATCAAAACTAAGGACAGGCTGAAGCACGTCTGAAAACGCTGTCCTTAAAGCGTTATTTGCCCCTACTCAAGTGAATTGAGTAAGCTGATAGGTTACAGGCAAATTGCTTACAGGATACGACGAGCCTGGTGTGGGTCTGCGTTCAGCAAACACGAAGGCCCACCTATTGGAACTCAATTACACAATTTCTGGCAGTATTACAATATAGAGAAAAATCCCAAAGAAAGAAAAAAAAAAAAGAAAAAAGATTCTTTGGATTAAGACCACTGCACTGGTCAGTACTTCAGCCACTGGTTCAGTTGAACCGTTCTAGACCACACCGTGGTGTTCTTTTAGTAAGGTTTAACCCTTACTGTCTTGCTGGAACTACTGGAGTATAGAAGAGGAATAGTGGCTGTCTCAGTTCGTATGGGTCTGCTGGAGTGAGTTTTGAGATGGATTGGAAACCCATCCAGGTCCTCCTTTTTAGGCTATGGTGGCTGGGGGGGGTTATGGTCCAGGGAAATAAATCCCATGACCGTTTTCTAGCTGTTGGAGAAACTAGCCGTTTTATGGCGTTTTCTGACTGTTGTGCATGGTCCATTAAGCTGCTACGTGCTGACTGTTGTGAGACAGCAACTAGCCGTTTTCTAGCTGTTGGGCTAGCCTGGCAGTAGTTACAGCTGGACCCTGTACTAATGGCACAGCTGTTACAGATCTACTGCAACAGCTCTATTTTTCAGCCTCTATATAATTAGAGGGACTCTTATTCAGTTATCTAGATTTTCGTCCAGTCAACCATCTACCTTAGCCACTAGTCGCACCGTGACTCGCACACGTCTCACTCCGGTTCGCGAAGGGAGCGACCCTCTACGGCACGATGCGCACGTGCGAAGTGTAAAGTGCGCCACTAGCGCCTCTACAGCCACACTGCCTCACATGCCCACGCCCTCGCACCGAGCCCGAGCCCGAGCCCGAGCTCAAGACCGAGACCGAGATCGAGACCGAGACCGAGCCCGAGCCCGAGCCCGTGCCCGTGCCCGAGCCCGAGCGAGAGCGCGCGCGCGCGGGTGTTCCAGTGCTACGCAATGGAACATGCAAGGTTCATAGTCCACAGACTAGGTAGGTAAATATTATAATACTCCACTATTATCATTTAAACCAAAGATTTTTCTCTTCCCTTTCCCATGTGGGACTATTCTCAAAAAACCCACAAACGGTATTTTTTCAAACAAAATAATATATTATATATATATTATTTTTATTATTTAAAATATATTTAAAAATCAATATTTTTTCAACAATCCCCCACTTGATTTTTTTAAAAAAAATATATTTTTTCTCGGTTAAACAATTCTGCCAGAATAATCAGCTTATATGCATAAAGAAAGATATCTTTCGATTTTAATCTTTCTTTAGTGTAAGTATCTCAAAACTCTGTCGAAATGACTGGTAGCCGCAGCTTTGAACCAGTTATTCCTAGATAATAAAGTTGGAGAAACCACACACATATTCGTTATGTGTTGTTAGAGTTCCCACAATCTTGCTCAGCACATTTAATGGCCATGTACTTATCCTAATTCGTGAACGATCCCGAGAAAAAACTCCTAACTCTCATGAGAGACGGCACCATCTCTACGTTCATATAGGTGAAATCCTTCCAGTGTCTCCGTTACTATAAGACACTTGTCCTATAGACTGGATTTTATTAAGAGTTCTCAAACTCAACCCTCTTTCGTAACGCTCAGCACTTATCTATTATGGATGATGTTTTATAATTTAGTGCTGAAAAACTTTCCACATATCAGTGACTTGTTATTACCCATTAAATCTAAATTTAGAGATTTTCTAACTTCAGGTTGGGTTACCATCACTGGTGGAACTTTGGTTGAAGAGTTTCAACCCCATCCCTCTAGATGTAGCCTTTACTACCTCTCTCGGTAGAGGTTTAGTGAAAGGATCTGCCAGGTTGTTGCTTGATTTCACATAGGAAATAGCAATAATTTTATCTCGAATCAATTGTCTGACATAATCATGTCGAAGACTTATATGTCTAGATTTACCATTATACGTGCCGCTATAGGTTCTAGCTAATGTAGCTTCACTATCACAATGTAGTGACACAGCCGATATAGGCTTTACACATAAAGGAATTTCTAATAGAAGATCCCTTAGCCACTCAGCCTCTTTGCCTGTTGCAGTCAGGGTTATGAATTCAGACTCCATAGTCGAGTGCATTATGAAGATCTGTTTCTTAGATCTCCAAGATACAGTTGCACCTCCTAGGGTGAATACCCACCCTGTAGTAGACTTGTTGTCCTATGCACTCAATATCTAGCTCGCATCGGTATATCCTTCCAATACGGCCGGAAACTCTGAATAAAATAGTCCTAAGTCTTTAGTTGCTTTTAAGTAACCAAGGACTCTACTAATTGCATTCTAGTGTTCAGTACTGGGATTACTAGTAAACCTACTGAGTTTATTCACAGCATATGCGATGTCAGGTCTAGTGCATTGCATAGCATACATAAGATTTTCTATAGCACTCGGATATTCTAATTGTGCAACGGTTCTTCCAGTATTTTCTTTTAGCTTAATACTTGGATCAAATGGGGTCTTTGCTTCTTTTATATTTAGATGGTTAAACTTGTTTAGTATCTTCTCAATATAATGAGATTGACACAAAGCAACCCCCACAATGTTTTTTAACTTTGATACCTAAGATGGTATCAACTTGTCCAAGATCCTTCATTTTGAATACTGAAGATAGAAACCTCTTTGTTTCAATTACGCCTTCCATTTTATTACTTATTATTAACATGTCATCAACATACAGACAAATAATAATGATACAACTACCATCTACTTTAGAATATATGCATTTGTCAGCTACATTATGCATGAAACCATGAGAAAGTATTTTGGAATCAAACTTCTCATGCCATTGTTTTGGTGCTTGTTTTAATCCATACAATGATTTGATTAGTCTACATATTTTGTTTTCATTTCCTGGTAGAATGAACCCATCAGGTTATTCCATGTATACCTCTTCATTGAGGTCACTATTCAGGAAAGCGGTCTTTACATCCATTGATGGATGTGAGATGAAGATGATGTATGGAAGCTAGCGCAAATAATATCCTAATGGATGTTATCCTAGCTACAGGTGAGAGTATGTGTCAAAATAATCTATCCCTTCTTTTTGTCTAAAACCCTTAGCTACTAGTCGAGCTTTAAAGGTTTGGATAATCCCATCAGTGTGATATTTCTTCCTAAATACCCACTTGCAACCTATGGATCTAGAACCTGGAGGTAAATTTACTAGTTCTCATGTTTGATTTGATAGTATGGATTCCATTTCATCGTTTATAGCTTCTTTCCAGAAAGCTGAGTCTCTAGAGGATATAGCCTCTTTATATGATTTAGGATCATCTTCTATATTCATCACTATAGGTATTTGTCTTATAACATTTTCTCTATCTACTTCTACAAGATGGAAAATGATGCGTTGTGAGTCTATGTAGTCATCTCCTAGATTCTTCTCTATTCTTGTTCTTTGACTCCTACGAGGTTCAATAGGAGCTTCCACTATCTGTGGAGCTGTGCTATCTGGTTCTCTATTAGGAGTTTGGATTTCATTATCCTTAGACTCCAAGGATAGTGAGTTCTCAAAGAACTCAACGTCTCTTGATTCTATTATTGTATTAGACTCCATGTCTAGAAGTCTATAAGCTTTACTATTTTGTGCATACCCTACGAAGGCGCACTTAATAGCTCTTGGTCCTAACTTAGTTCTTTTTGGGTCAGGGGTTTTGCAGTATGCAAGACACCCCCACACTTTTAGATATCCTAGGTTAGGTTTTCTACCTCTCCATGTTTCATATGGAGATATTTTATACTTTTTAGACGGTATCTATTTAGAATATGGCATGCTGCAAGCAGTGCCTCACCCCATAGACTAGTGGAACTTTGCTCTTATCAGCATTGAGTTGACCATTTCTACTAACGTCCTATTCTTCCTTTCAGCTATCCGTTTGTTGAGGTTGTATAGAGCAGTACATTGATGTATCAGTCCATGTTGTTCACAGAAGTTATCGAATTCATTTGAGAAGTATTCTCCTCCTCTATCGCTACGGAGAATTTTTATCTTCTTATTTAGTTGATTCTCTACTTCTGTTTTATATACTTTAAACATGTTCAATGCTTCATCTTTGCTCTTTAATAGGTACACATACACATATCTAGGGTAATCATCTATAAAGGTTATGAAGTACCGTTTATCTCACGAGTAAGAATGCCGTTTAACTCACAGATATCACTGTGCACAAGATCCAACACTTGGGACGATCTTTCAACACTTGAAAAAGGTTTCTTCGTCATTTGGATCGTATGCACACTTCATATTTTTCGTTTCATTATCTGTATATGAGATTAAAACATTCTTAGCCATGAACTTCAAGGTACTATACCCTATATGAGCTAGTCTATCATGCCACAGTCTAGCGGATTCAACCATATACGCAGAAGTGCTACTTTCATTCAGAGAAAACTTGACCATCCCGTTACAAGCATATCCCTTTCCGACAAAATTCTTATTCTTAGACAGAATCAGTTTACCTGACTCGTACACCACCCTTATCCCTGGTTTTCCCAGAAGATCCCCAGAAACTAAGTTTCGCCTCATGTCTGGGACGTGCAGTACATTAATCAGAATCACTTTCTCCCAGAGGTGAATATCAGTTCGACAGTTCCTTTGCCGACGACCTTCGATCGGACTTCATTACTCATTTGGACTTCTTGACCATCGGTCAATTCCTCATAGGTTTTGAAGGCTGATTTACCGTAGCACACATGTACTTTAGCGGCAGTATCATACCACCATCCTGGAACTTTGCCTTGGATGGTATTCACCTCAGTGATCATGACCACTATATGTCTTCTTCTACTGCACTTGCCTCTTGTTTAGACTTGCGATATCGGCATACTCGAGCATAGTGCCCGGTTTTCCCACAGACATGGCATGGGCCTTTGAACTTTTCGTTCTTCTTTTGGGCGTTTTTCTTGAATTTCCCTTTATTGGGTTTAAGGGAATTGTCCTTCTCGGGATGTTTGTTACTAGAGTTCTCTACTGCATGTATTTTGGACGAGGTATTCCCGTTATCATTCTTTCTTCGCGAAGGGAGCGACCCTCTGCGCGCGCGGGTGTTCCAGTGCTACGCACCGGAACACGCAAGGTCCATAGTCCACGGTCTAGGTAGATAAATATTATAATACTCTACTATTATCATTTAAACCAAAGATTTTTCTTTCCCTTTCCCATGTGGGACTATTCTCAAAAAACCCACAAACGGTATTTTTTCAAACAAAATAATATATTATATATATTATTTAAAATATATTTAAAAATCAATATTTTTTCAACATTTTGGACATGCCAACCATGGTGGGACTTGTCATATCAATTGTCTGTGCCATCGAAACAGTGGGCCCCACTTCTACAAGTGAGAGCCTGAGGGAAACGAATTGGCTACTCCCCCTGCCACCAGCCAATGGCTGGTGGTCGGTGCTCTGTGGGCCCCACCATGATGTACGTTTCATCTATTCCGTCCATCTACTTTTCCAGATAATTTTATTGTGTAAGAACAAAAATGAGGTATATCCCAATCTCAACTGGACCACATTATAGGAAAAGGTTGAATGAGCGTGGACCATTAAAAACCTTTCGGGGGCATAAAAGTTTTGGATCAAGATGATCTTTGGTTTTTCCCTTAATCTGGTCCTGTATGACCTAATCAATAGATTGGATGTCAAATAAAGAGTACAGTGGGCCTTAGGAGAATTTTAATGGTGGATATCCAATCACCATTGTTTTCCTGTGGTGTGGTCCACATGAGATTTATATCCCTCTCAATTTTGGTATAGAACTCTAAAATAATATGTAAAAATGGATGAAACACATACATCATAGTAGGGCCCACAGAGCACCGACCATCAGCCACGGGCTGGTGGCAGGGGGAGTAGCCAATCCGTTTGCGAGCCCGAGGATTAGACAATGATAGCGCGTTTTTAATCTACCGTGGCCCACTTTCAAGTATGTACAGTATGTCCACACCGTCCATCCGTTTTTTTCAGATTATTTTAGAGATAATTCCAAAAAAAAAAAAAAAAAAAATAGCAGATAGAAATTTCAAGTGGACTCCGCTACAGGAAACCGTAGTGATTGAACGCCCACCGTTAAAAACTTCCTAGGCCCACCACAATGTTTATTCTCCATCTAACCTGCTGATAAGGTCGTACAGATCTGGATGACAGGAAAATAATGATATAAGCTTGATCCAAAACTTTTGTGTTCACAAGAATTTTTGAACGGTCAATGACCACCGTTTCCTGTAGTGTGGTTCACCCGAGATTTGAATCTACTTCATTTTTGTTCTCATACCGTAAAATAATATCTATAAACGGATGGACGGCATGGATATTTTACATATAAATCAAAGTGTGCACATGCTGAGGGTCGCTCCGTGTTGGGTGAGGCCGGGGCCGCACGTAGATGTTGTAGTTTTGTCCTGCACCGCCCAGCACTTACCTCCTTATCCACAAGGAATTCTCTGTTGGATTCCGTGGGCTATGTAGATTATGTAGATTACTGGACAGTCGTTAGTGGGCGAGAGTATATAATCTATACACGTGCTGCATGCACGAAATCACTGTACACCTCGACTACATCTAATCCAGGCCGTCCAAACCATAGGACACACTGTAATAGATCATAGTCCATGATGTACTGGGAGAGTATGATCTCAATCATCAGATTCGAACATCCAATGGACGGTTATATTGCAAAATAGTCAGCAGTCTATTCAACCATTCGGTGTGAATTATTCAAATATTCAAAATTTTGAATATCCATTCAAACGGATAGTTTGGGAAATTTCCTATTTGTAGTGGGGTTCTTCATTTGGACGGTTTGGATACAAGCACAACTATCCCCATCATCTGGTCTATTGCTTCCCATTATGGGAACCAGCAGCTGAAAATCTTGCAAATGGAAGATGGAAGCGGACCGCGTACTGAGTAAACTCTGTGGTGTGCAGTGTGATTTATGTATTTTATCCGCTCTGTCTATCCATTTTACCAGGTAATTTTAGAGCTCGACCCAAACATTAAGAACATAAAAAATATTAAGTAGACCACACCACAGGAAACATTGTGAATTGAACTTCCACAGTCCAAAAATGCTTGAGGGCCACAGAAGTTTTGGACCAAGCTGATGTTTATTTTCTTTTCTTCATCTGTCTTTTCGATATTATGAACAGGTTGGATGATAAATAAATACTTCTTCCATGTCTTTTTTGATATTATGAATAGGTTGGATGATAAATAAACACCAATTTGGGCCCTGGGAAGGTTTCAACGGTGGAAATCATTATTCCCACTGTTTCCTGTGGTGTGTTGCATTTGAGCTTTGGATATGCTTCGATTTTGGGCTTAACCGATGAAGTGATATGTAAAAACAGATAGACGGTGTGGATAAATCATATAAATTGATGGTGGGCTGAGAAGAGTGTACTCAGTACGATAAAAGGGTGGTGAGTAATTCAGTCCACGATTCCGTCCTGTATCCTCCCGGACGGACTCGGTCCAGGCATAAGTTCTTTGTGCCCATTGTAATGTATAGGTCTTATCCACGCTATCCATCCATTTTTTCAGATCATTTCAGGCCATGATCTCAAGTGGAACACAGTGGGGGTTCAACTCTTATCATTAGAAACGCCTTGAGAGCAACGGAAGTTTTGATGATATTTGTGTTTTCCCTTTATACAGGACTAAGCGATCTTACGAAAAGGTTGGATGGCAAATAAGCATCACGGTGGGCTCGAGGAAAGTCTCAACGGTGAGCATCGTTCTCACCGCTGCTTCTTATAGCGTGGTCTTCTCAAACCTTGAATTTGACTCATTTTTAGGTCCAAGCCCTAAAATGATATGAAAAAATGAATGGATGGTGGCCCATAGAGCCCCTGCCTGTACCCAGTGCATCCAGGCATTGCGATTTTCAGCAGTTTTATATTTTGTTTATATATATATTAAAGTTGTTTAGTTATTTATAATTACAATAAAATAGTTTTAAATATTTTTTATTTTCAGCAATATTTACCTGATAATATTGGACTATGCTGTTTTTGTTGCATTACTTTAATGATTCTTGTCTTGCCGGATCTAAATGCATTGGTCAAGATTAGTCAAGATTTCGTTTTTTAGGAACCAAACCTAGACCTGACCGACTATGCATACCTGTCAGTTAAACTTAAAGTGTTTTTACCTTGGTTTGACATTGGTCCCGGTCAAGTAAGGGTAATATGGTATGTGTGTCAAAATCGGTAAATCAGCTTGATCTAAATCGATTAACTTTCAACCCCAAGAACTGAAATAAGTAGATATGTTCGATATAAATGTATATGATCAGATTTTGATAAGATCAGACCCTTACTTAGCCACTTGCGGAATTTTGTAATGATCAGGCGATAATCGAAAGATTGAGTTTTTCCTCTGAAAGTAGGTTACATATTTCCTTTAAAAAAAGACTTTTCAAAATACCAATGCAGTCAAAAAAAAAAAAAAAAAAAAAAAAAAAACTCATAACCAGTCTCTAAAAGCGACTGTAAGAATGTCTTTTGAAAGAACTGCATGATATGGATAAATGATGAATTCAACATATGAGCATAGATTTGGATTATAACTAAGAACTATAATTAAGACTTACTGTTGAGTGTGAAATATGGTATATTTCTTCTTATTGTGCATTGATTTTATAAGTATATATATGTTTAATTGATCTAATTATGTATGTTTTGCTATGTGAAATGATTCAGAGAGCTAAGATGAAAAGAACAATTAAAAGAAAGATTTAATGCTTAAAGAATGACTAAGTAAAAATTTAGATATTTGGAAGTGATTAATGAAGATTTCAAGTACCAAAGAACCAAGAATTCCAACTATAAAGAGAGAAAAATTGAAAAAAATCACAAAGTACATCAATAGAAATAACAAATTGTTCGATTCCACATGAGGTTTATTCGCTACGACTGAAAGTGCACAGAACAGTCCAGTGAGAAATTGTGATTTTCAAAGAAAATTTGACTCGATACTTAGGTCTAATCGAAGCCATGTTCATTAATGTCATCGAAGGGAGGTTCAGTATGACCTGAGGGAGACAGAGACTTAAGACATATTTTGATTAAATTCAGCTAGACTCGGTGCGACTTCGGTGTAACCGAAGGCTATCGTCAGTGTGACCAAATCATAACATTGCGTGTAAATTTGAAGTCGATTCCAAGTCGGTGTGAATTTTTCCTATATATAGAGGTGATTCTAACCATCCTAGACACGAATTAGGATAAATGAGAGAGAGCAAGGAGTTGTGGAGTGTAACGTCTCAAAAAAATCCATATAAAGACCCGAGTACCACCTCAGGTAGGAATCACTCAGGACTAAATCCTTTAGAAATTAGATAAAATTAACTAAGTGCTAAACTAGATTAGCCATGAAATTAACTTGAACCACTTTAAATACGAACTGCAAGACCCAAAACTTGCACAATTGTTAACGCTACATTACCCTGAAACCTAGAAACAATCTCTAAGCCCGGTTGCTCTCGGGAGCACATTGAAACTTCGTATCGGACCTGGACCGCGCGTCGAAAGTCCGATTACATCGAAACCATACGGTTTTGACCGCTTTGTTGGACTTGACGACCGTTTCAGAAATCAAGTCCTAAGGATACACAGAAACGCACAACTTGAGCTCGAAGCGAAGTGTGTGAGAAACGCAAATATATTTAGGAAATGAACTCAGATTTAAGCGATTTGGGCCGTTCGCTTACAGACCAAATCTAAGGTCTCAAACCATCAAATCCGACCCAAATACACCCTCGGATCAGGGAAATTTCCCAGCACTGGTCCATGTACTTGTGGCCCTGATCGAGTACCGATGACTGTTGAACTGAGACTGGTCCACAAATCCGATCGGACTGAAAACTTAACTCGACCTAGATCCAATGCCAGAGAGCTTAAGTCCGACCGCACGCAGAAAAGGGGCCTTCAGAAGTGCTCCGTTGGATCGAAACAACCCCTATTTGGCTATAACCTAAGTATACCATGACCCTGGGGCTATTCCCATCAGTTCTGGGTCTATATAAGGGCCTTAAACCCTCTCTCTCTCTCATTCCATACGAATTTGGGAAAACCCTAAGAGAGAGAGAGAGAAAGGGAAGGAAAGAGAGAGAAAGTGAGAGAGAATCAGTGTTTCTTCCTGGAATCTTTTCCTGCCACTCCACGTGCTTTACCACCTCGTTTGTATCGCTATTCTGGCAATTTCGACTCCGTTAGTAGGTAAGAAATCCTAACCCCAATCTGTTTTAGGGATACAAGTAGAGTAAATGCTGAAGTAGCTAACCTATTTCATGCTATAGGTTACCGTTGTGCCGTAGGCGAGAACTTAGTGTTTAAACTGAGTTCGTTACGAGTCTACCGGCGAAAGGTGCAGACTATAAACGTTTGGGTAATGGTTTTCAAGGCTTTCAATGTCGGCTAATGATTTATAACTAATTTGAGTGTCATTTCATATGCTAAATGCGAAGATTCCTTCGCTTTACAGATATATATGAACTATGTTGAGAATCATGCACTCCATGTGGTAGTTGAAATGATTGAATGCGTATAGAATTTGGATTCGTGTTTGACATGATTATCCGTCGTGGATATAAGGTTGTCGTATGTGCGACAATCCCTTGGCGAAAGGGTTTGCCCTAATACATGTTATGGCCAACATACGTCATGTATGTTATAGTGTGTAGTCTAAGTGTTTGTTGAAATGACTGAATGAATATGGGATTATGATTTGTGCTTACCGTGTCTATGGAATGCAAATACATGACTGCTGTGTATGTGACAACTCCTTGTTGGAAGGATCTGACCAAGTATATGTTATAATTCACATATGTTATGTATGTTGATATGTATAGTCTAAGTGTTTGATAAAATGCCTGAGTGAGGAAATGCTTAATGTAATGTGCTTAATGAGGGTATTGAGATAGGATTCTCAATCCCCTCATCTAGGATTACAGTTTCATTCAAGTAATCTATTTTATTACTATGTGATTTGTGGATTAAATACTCATGTATGTTAACATGTATTCTATGTGTTCGTTGAAATGCTTACATGGGATTTCTATTTAATTGTATTGTTACATGTTGTCTTGGTTATTACTTTTGAATGTTATTGATCTGGAGTGTGTTTGGGACTATGGTATAGTCCAGGCAAGCGGTAACAGATCCTAGTTTGGTAGCTGAGGTTGTTTCGCCACATAGGACGTGTTCGATGAATCCGAGCCGTACTTTGGTTGTCGACAGTGGTTAGGCCACACGGAGTGCATACGCACTTCATGTCGATCAACTCGATGTACGCTCGTACCAGTCGAGCTCGTCAAGTAACCCGATTGACCCAATGCATGTTCACCATGTATGGACACTACTGTTTGAATCTAAGGTACCAACTTACCATTGCAAACCCATTAACCTTGGTACCTCAATCCGCTAAGACTCATGAGCTGGACATGGTGGTATGGGACACCGTGGTCTAGCTGTCGGCCTACGCTGGGGCGACGAGCCTCCCCGTATTGACCAGTGAGCAACACCGCCTCGTGAGCCGAATATGGTGGTATGAGACACTGTATTTGAGCTGTCAGCCTACACTGATCAGGTGACGAGCCCTTTGTAGTGACCTCGAGCATACTCTGAGATTGCGTTGAGGCGACGAGCCTTTCTGTAGTGACTATAGTATAAACTAGGCCTACACTGATCAGGTGACGAGTCCTTTGTAGTGACCTAGAACCATAACATCGTATGATATTTACTAGGACTGACGACCCTAGAATGGATCATTGTTTGGGAAATGATATAAGGGAGGTACCTTAGCTTCTCAATCTTGTTGTATGAAAAGGTCTAATAAGAACTCGGTAATCACGTTCATACACCGCATTTCATGTGCCTTTGGCGTTGAGGTTGAGCACTGTCGAAGGGATGCATGCCGGGACCGTGAAATGAAGTTCGCAGAGGGAGTGCAGGCGAGGGTATACTCATTAATACATATCATCCTTACATTAACAAGAGTACTTAGGAATACTTGATTGTATTGCCTTATCATTACTGCTTGACTGAATTGATAACATGTTAACCTTTGCTTTATAGCTCCACTGAGTTGATCACTCACTCCCACGTTCTGGGACGGTGTTATATACACCAACCAGACTCTGTCTTAGCTGCAAGTGGTGGCGACGCCTACGAGGCAGAGCCAGATTTTGAGGATGATGAGGAGGCGTTCTCCTACATGCAGTTCTCGGGCGGGTTCATGTGAGCCGTGTCCTGATCGCCGGGGCCACAGGGTCACTAACTAGATGCCCTTACACTATTATTCTATATTTTGGAGTACCCATGTATATCCATTTTGTTCATTTTGAGCGTATACATGTATATATTTAACATGGTAACATGATCACACTTCGGAGACCTACTACAGTTCATATATTTTATACATGTATTATAGTCTTCCGTTTGCAAAACTCACTTGTCTCTGGAGTATGATATGTTGTTTGGTATAATCTCATTCATGTTTAATGCACTAATATGAACAACATTCAATCATCATTATCTATGTTGCATAAGTGATGTGTTGGAACACGGGAGTTGGGCCTATGCTCGATTCTCGATTTTCAGGGCATTACATGAAGCCTTTATGAAGTCCTCCTTTAATCCTTTGGTTCTTATTCAATTTTTATGTTTTTCTTTTGAGTTTAGTTCAATCATGTTTATGGTTGGCTAAATCTCTTAACTAAAGCTAAGAGGTGAAGCTTGTAGTGGTTTTTAATGTCTTAGTTTACTTCGATTCATATTATTGGTTTGAATATTGAACAATTTGTTGATATTTAGTTTGAATAAAGAATTATTTTTAGTTTACTTTGATCTATTGTTGACTCTGAGCACATTGGATGCCTAAGAAAGCTACAATTGATTGCTTATCTATTTGCAATAGATTGATCTGTAAAATACATTGATCTATCGTAGACTAAGGGCATGATAGATGCTTTGAATTCCCTATGATCAAACTTTGGTGTGTTACGTGGGAACCAAATCAATTGAAGTTCAAATTTATATTGGTATATGAATGATAATTTAACCACTCTATTATCCGACTAAAATTGATAGGATTTCAATTTTAGTTGAATAATCTAATTAAATCAAGTGAATTAAATATTAAGAATGGCTACAAGTGGATCCTTAACACTCTAGTACTTTGTTTCTACTGATTTTCTCTTTACATTATTCTAAGTTTCAATCATTACTACTACTTAAATTTTGATTCCATAAAATTAGATTTAAAATGCATAACTATAAGTCCATGTGGGTTCGACCTTGGTCTCACCGAGTTATTATTACATCGCATTAACAACATGAAAAAAAAACACTTTAAACGTGCATGTTATAGTATATGCTTATATAAGGTTTCATGTGACCTAAATCATTAAACCAATTGGGTGCAAGTAAAACACAATACATAAACAAATATTTGTGATGTATCAAATAGTACTGCAACAACATATTATGCAGGTACTATCAAGCTTCAATAAACAGAACCATATCCCAATACTAAATAAACATCTTTCAGACATGTGCAATCTCTCAATAAACTCAATATTAGTACTCATGTTACAAAAATGATAGAGAAACAAGAAGCAAAAAAATTATTTAAAAAAAAAACCTACATGCATAACAAGCAAATATGGAAAACTTTGTCTAACATTACTTAAGTTCCATATTTTTAAACCCTATAACTGTTTTGTTTTGCTTGACCCCCCCTTTTTTTATATCCGGATTTTTCCCTTTCTCTTATGGAATAGAAAGTTATAAACCCATTTTTGCATTGGTTTAAAGTAAAGTGATGGGATGTAAGAATAGAGAGGTACCAAATTGCTCAGGTACTTTCAAATCCAACTTGAAAGTAATGTAAATGTGAGTAATCTTGTCTATTCACTCAATATGAACCAAGGTAACTGCAATTTGGTCATTTCCACTTCATTAAACATATTATTACAATTCAATTGAATAATACATCCAACCACGGTCTATTATAAATGGTCTTTCAGAAAGATGTCTGCAAACTTCATTTGATGGAAAAAGAAATATAATCATATAATTTACCTTGAGGTTAGGTTGGGTCCTCTTGAGGTCAGGTTGGGCTTAGGTTGATCCTCAACACAACCCCACATGCCTAAGTTGCACCCAAATTTACAATGGCTTTAGTTATTTGCAATTATTGATGTAATTGAGCTCAGAGGCATCTGAAAATGCACAGAAGCATAAAAACAAATTATCATCTAAGAAACCATATGAGGAATTGAAATATTTTATTCTGAAGTAAATGAAGATACGATAGAAGGATGCATAACATGTGGATTCTGCAAAAAAGAATCACCATAGTAGTGCATGCAACTATGCAGTAAGAAACATCCTATGTAGTGAACGAAAAATAGAGAAATCACACTACCCTAAAATTAAAGATGGAAATAGAGATATGCATGGACTATCATAACATAAGGAGTATCAAATGACATTGCCATTAAATTTAAATAACCAAATATGAAAATTGCATGGAGGAGGGTAACTTTAATCCAAAGTTCTAAACCTCACACCAATCTAGTCCTTGTATCATAAAGCAGAAACAGGAAAGACCGGTTCTCCAATAAGGTAACCAGAAAGAATACCATTTTTACAAACTTTGAGGTAGACCACAGGGGTGATGATGTCTGTGGCTGAGGAGTTACTGCATCATTACCAATGAGTGAAGTTGAGAAAAAATAAAAAAAATGAAAAACCAACATGATTGATTGTCCCCATCCCTGTTAAGCAGAAGTTTCCCTACAATTTATATCAGGATCACTGATTTTTATGAAGGCTTACTTTTTGAAAATAATCAACATATAAACAAGTTAAAAGATTCATCCACACAAAATACACTGCAAATGAAAGATAGAAAAATAAAATCACATATGTACAACTATTAATGCATCCAAACCTTCTATCAGTGGAGGTTCTAAATTCTCCAAGCCTGATGTGATTGAAGGATACAAGATCAACATGCTTACAATAAGTGACGAAATGTTTGTAGTGGTCTCATTTTATCAAATTATAATTGAATCAAACCTTTTTAGCAATATATGTCATGAAAGAACTAAGGTAGGTTATATTTTCATGTTTACTTGAAGTAGTAAGCATGTCCTAAGTAATTTCATGTTGTGCTTACACCAGAGTAATTAATTGATCATTCTAAATGGCAAACAACATAAATTATCATTTCATTTCCTCTGCAACTGAAAATTTTACATGACAGAAGGAAGAAACCATACATAAAGTTTTTACAAAATTAGCCTGGAAACAAGGGAGAACATGTTAACCAGTCATGGAGGAGGTCTTTGTTAAAAATGTATTACGAAATTGACAGATCATCTATGCATCAGTAATGGAGATTCAACACAATAATCTTAAGGCGTACCTGGTTGGGAAGACATTCCCGATTCCTCGATGTAGCCGACGAGAATCTTGATCTTCCTCACCTCACACCTTTAGGAGAACTTTTCAATGAGACTAGGGTTTTCTCTATTGTGTTGGAGAGGGGACCAAGACATGTATTTATAAGAAAGAGGGCTCAAAGCTTATCCATCACACTTCTTCCCTTTAGGGTCTCCACATCGTAGGTTTCCATATCTTGCTTAATAATCGAGAATAGGGACCGCAGTTTAAGAGTCCTACCCCAAACATATTTTCAATGATCACAACTGAAGTGGGGCCCACTAATTCGCTCAATCTAAATAATCCAACTGTCAGATCTAAATCGATAATCATGTGTGGCCCACCTAATAAGAGTCTTACATTCTCCCACTTGAGTTACACTGATATCTGAAAGAAAACAAAATATTTTAATTTATTTGTGAAAAATGATTTTATAAAATGCATTTACTTTTGAAAGTTCCTAATGGGCGCCCTACTGAATTTCAAAACAATACCGTTAGATAAATTATGAGCAATGCTTGTCAAATCGAGTCCATCGAGACTATAAATATTGAATCGTGGTAGTCAACACAATATTTATATATTTCGAAGTGCGAAAAATCATGGTTATGAATAACAATAGATGACATGGATCAAGGATATGAGGTGTGGTATGAAGATTGCACGTTTAATGTGATCACTCGTACCTATCTTCAAGTGGTCCATTTACACGTGTTACCAAGACACAAACCAAGGTCTTGGTTACTCAAAATTGAAAGTGCACACTAAAGGAGAAGCAAGATATAAACTGAATAACAGAATCGTCAATGCATATAAAAGATATCTCTAAAATGTATATACATAATCAGATTAAAACTGAAAACTCCTATTACTCAAATACATCATTAGGATCTACAACTCCCATAGACATCACTTGTTTCTTAAAGAGCGTAATAGGAAGACCTTTAGTGAGAGAATTTGCTATCATTTGCCTCGTGTTGATGAGTTTTACAAACACCTGACGATTCTAAACTCTCCTTCACAACAAGATACTTAATGTCAATATGCTTTGACCTCAATGACTGGTTGTTATTGTTGGAGAAGTTAATTGTAGTTGAACTATCACAATAAATTTTCAATAGTTTCGGAATCATCTGCACAACTCGCAAATCAGAATAAAAACTCTAAAGCTAGGTCGCCTGACTTATGGATTCATGACAAGCTACATACTTTGCTTCCATGGTAGAAGATGTTGTAATCGACTGTTTTACGCTTTTCTATGATACGACTCCACCGCCCATCATGAATACATATCCAAAGGTGGACTTCTTGCTGTCGAGATACCCCATAAAATCTGCATTTGTATATCCAACCAGCTTCAAATGGTCGGATCTCCTGTACGTGAGTGCGAAGTCCTTTGTCTTTTACAGGTAGCATAATACTTTCTTAATAGCTATCCAATGATTCATCCATGGATTGCTAAGCTATCTGCCCAACATTCAAATACAAAAGAAATATCCGGATGAGTATAGACCTGAGCATATATGATGCTCCCTACTGCTGACGCGTACGGAATATCTTTCATCTTGTCCTTTTCTAGGCCATTCTTAGGACACTGAAATTGGCCAAACCTGTCATGTTTTAGAACAGGTGCTTGGTGTGAGGCCTGTGCCCTAATACCATTCCGTTCCTTAGGATCTCGCAATCCTCCCCGTTGAATTTCGGCGACCCGCGACCTATAGGCAGCGTTTGCGAGTGACCTCAAGTTGCATCCTGTAAATCCGAGTTGACTCAATCTGAAACTTGCACCATTATGACCGCGCTGTCACTACGGTTCAAACGCCACGTCTTGTGCGCCAATGCGACGCCTATATTAAGAGATATGGCCCGCACATTATCTCGACGTAGATCACGTGTTGCGGGACCCTATATTCCCCATGCCCTCTTTCCCCATGCTCTCTTACAAACTCATAATTACCCTACAAAATCATGATTTCTCTTACAACACCATCATTTCCACCCCTATACCTCTCTCTCCCTCCTATTCTCTCCCATTCCTTCTCCATTGCTATCCTTGGACGTTCCAAGGAAGGTAGAGAGAACCCATTTTCAGCCCTCTTCCACCATTAATTCCACTCAATTCAACCTTAGATTACCTTCTCACCATTGAAGGAGCCTCATAGGAGCTTTGGAGCATTAGGGAGGAAGAAGAATGAGAGGTGGGTGCATCCTTAGGTAGATCTTTCCATTTTCTAGCATGGGGTAAGTGGGACCCACCAATCATTGGTGGGGATCCCATCTTGGTCCCTAGGTGTGGCCAATGGCCCACCAAGCTTGCATGCATGTACCATGATGGGGCCATTCTCCATGTACCCCATCATGATGTTTTCTTTGATATCTAACATGCATAGAGGCCATTTAGGCCCTGATTTATGGTGGAAATGGGATTTCCACCCCTGATCTTTTATGTTTGAGGGCCCACACATGGATGAGACCCATCTTGATGTATGTATGACACCTAGAGGGGCTCATAGTGGCGGGGCCCCTCCTACTATCGTTTTCTCTCTCTCTCTCTCTCTATTTTTTTTCCATGATGATGTGTGGCCCACCTGATGATGCATGTATTATATCCAGACCGCCCGGACAGTGAGGCCGGCCCACCTTGTTGCCCACTGTCTAGGGTCAGCAGGCCCACCATGATGTATTTATCCACGCTGCTTGTCAGTTTGGATAGGCCTGGATGAAGGGAAATCAGATATTAGCCTACATCCAACGCTGGTGGGCCAACACGTGGGCCCACCTTGATGTATATATATATATATATATATATATATTATATATATATAATATATATATATATATATATATATATATATTATATCTCCACCATCCATCGTTGGACGGTGGAATCCACCCTAATGTATGTGGTGTCCACATCGTCCAGCTATTTGGGATGGTGGGACCCACCAAATGTATATGTTGCATCCACACCGTCCAAGGGGACGGTGGGGCCTGCTGTGATGAACGTGGTGTCCACACCGTCTAGCAAAGGACGGTGGGACCCCACCTGTTGTATGCATTTTACATCCACGCCATTCGTGGAATGTTGCTGGACTGCTGTCCAGCAGCTGCAGTGCCCACCACCTTGATGTATGCTTCTGTCTACGTTGTCCAGTCCCTGGATGTGGGACCCACCTGCGGTACGGGGGTCCACCATGATGTATTTGATTCACGCCGTCCAGCGGCTGTGGACCCCACTGTGATGTATTTGATCCATGTCGTCTAGCAACCTGGGATGGTGGGATCCACCATGATGTATGCGTTGTATATTCCCACTGGCCATAAGTTGGTGGGGCCCATTGGTGATGTGTGAGGCCCACCATATCTATGTATTCCATCTAGGTTGTCCATCTGTTTGGACGCCCAAACAGGGCCAGCAAGCAGTGGGTTGACCACCCAGCACGATGGCCCATGTCTTTGTATGTATTTTATATCTATGCTGTCCATCCATTGAGGGGCCCATGGATGATGTATTGGGCCCCCACGTCCCTCTCCAGTTCCTCCCAGGCCTAATTTATAGAGGGGGCCCAGATTTAACATAGCAGATCCAAATTTCAGGTGGACGCCCACCAACAAGTAGATGAGTTGGGCGTCCACTATTGGGGTTGCCCCATAAGGGCCACCTTGATGTATAGGTTTCATACACTTTGTTAGGTCATTTTTCAGGGGCATGGGCCCCATTACTATGTAAGGCCCACCTTATGTACATGACCAACTAGACTGTCCAGATTTCTGGATGTCCAGCAGGCCCAAATGGGCTGGACGTCCAACCATTGGAGCTCACCTTGTTGTATGTGTTATCCATCCATTTTTGGAGCACATGGGCTGACTTGTAAGGCCCACTATGGTGTATGTGTTGTATGTACCCTGCCCATCTATTTTTCTGAGCCATGGGCTGCCCCATGAGGGCCTGTTATGATGTATATGTTGCACATGATGCCCATCTATTTTTCTGGATTATATGGGCTGCCCCATGAGGCCTATTTGTTGAGGCCCATTGTGATGTATTTGAGGCCCTTTCCATAAGGCCCATTGTGATGTATGAGGCCCATGTGATGAGGCCCATTGTGATGTATATGAGGCCCATGAGATGAGACCCATTGTGATGTGTGAGATCCACCATGATGTATGTGATAACATTTATACTGCTCATCCATTTTTAGTATAAGGGCCATGGGCCCCATTGTAAGTTAGATTCTAAATGGGCCGCACTTTATGAGGCAATGGTGGTTAAATGTCCACGTTGTAAACCACACTAGGCCCATTGTTAGGCCCATTCTCATCCTCTCTTAGTGGGCTAACCCAAATTGTTGGGTCCCCAGTATTGATGGTACTCACACCATGCCTTGTAGGATTGATCCAAACCTTGAAGATCACCTTGATGGGTGTGTTATATGCATATAGTCCATCCATATCCAGGCTGCGAGACTGCCTTGTGCGGACCACTGTATTGTGTGTGTTGTTCATCCATTTTCTAGGCTTTGGGCTGCCCACCTTGACATATGTGTTTTACACACGCTGCCCATTCACTTTCCCAGTTAGTTTGAAGGTTGTGGGCTCCACTGTGAGTCAGATTCAACCCCCAAGTGGACCACACTAGTAAACCTCCCCCGGGCCCATTGATAAGGCCATTTCCCGTCCTACATGAGTGGCTGATAAACCTCACCATGTTGGGTTATCCTAAATCGTTGGGCCCCCATGATACCCATCCTCCCTTAACAGGCTACCCCAAAATATTGGGCCCCACTGATAATGATGCTTTCCACCATATCCTGTAGAACTACCCCAAGCTTTAGAGCCCTCCTTGTGATTCATATCGGGCCTTCCATAGTAAATGTGGTTCACCTAGATACATGTGGTTGCCCAAGCCTAGTGACCCAACTCGAGGCCCACTTAGATGATGAGTGAACTACCCGACCCATTTGCAAGGACACATAGTCCTAGATGAATGGACCCTACCGAGGCCCACCTTGTATTCATATCAGGCCCCCATAAGAAAGCCCAGTTGTTACATGATTAAGAGAGTGAGAAAGCCCACTTGTTATATACCCGCTTGACTCACCCCGTGTGATGTGCTCTACCTTTGAATAAATTGCGAGGACTTCGTGTTATGTATGTATCAACCACACTGTCCATTTACCTTCTTAGGACAAGTGTGAGACTTCATCCTTGACATTAGTACATCATCATTATTTCCCTTGCCGTAGATAGAAGAATATGTGATATCAGGTTGGGTATATTCACTATATAGGCCTATCTTGATGTTTGTGTTAGATATGTTGTCCTTCTGTGGATCCGTTATGTATTGGGCTGATTAATGTTATATCTGTTAATCATGCTAGTGTGCTTAATCTAGTAGGACACACTGAGTATAAGCTAGCAAAACATCATGATACATGCCCATGCCCATCATTGCATGCTTATTATGAGTGATTGATCATAACATATGTCATTGGGCTGATGGGACTCCCCGAGAGACGGAGTTACCCCACATGAGCACGCAATACGTACAGGTTTGATACTCGGAGTATGTCGTTTAGTTTATACTCTCGAGATGTGACATTTATGGCTATTGTTGTTTGCCTTATCTGATAATCAAGACAGTGTACTTTATTACATCATGATACATGCCCATGCGCATCATATGTATGCTTGTTATGAGGAGTAGAATATGCCATTGGGCTGGTTTGTAATGATTCGAAAAATTCCGTACAAAGGCCCGAGTACCACCTCAGGCAGAAATCACTTAGGATCAAATCCTTTAGAAATTAGACAAAGTTAACTAAGCGCTAAACTAGATTAGCCATAAAATCCGCTTGAATCACTTTAAATACGATCTGCAAGACCCAAAACTTGTAGAATCATTGACGTTAGGTTACCCTAAAATCTAGGATCAAACTCATTACCCGATTGCTCTCGGGAGCACATTGAAACTCCGTATCAGATCTGGACTGCACATCGAAAGTCTGAATAATACGACTTAGGACCGCCTTGTTGGGCTTGATAACCATCTTGGAGATCAAATCCAGATAGTGTCCCACGGCTATTCGCTTGAGCCCGGAGCGAGGAGTGTGAGAAAACCTGGTTTTCTTTAGAAATTAAATCAAATTTAAGTAATCTGAGACTTGACGTTTGCAGACCAAATATAAGTAATCAGACCGTCGGAATCTGACCCAAATACACCCTCGGATCAGGAAACATTTTCCAACATGTCTGTGTACTTGTAACCCTGATCAAGTCTCTGTGACCGTTGAACTGAAACTGGTCCGCCAGCCATGTGTGATCTGGGAAACCCGATTGGGATGAAAACTTAACTCGACCTAGATCCATAGTCATGAGCTTAAGTCCGACCTTTGGCTCAAGGGGGGGGCTCCGAAAATGCTCCGTTGAGATGCTGAAACAGATGTCCTTGGACATAACCTAGGTATACCATCATCCGAGTCTAGTTTAGTGAGTTTTAGGCCTATATAAGGACCTTAAACCCTCTCTCATTCTCACCATACGAATTTGAGAAAACCCTAAGAGGAGAAGAGAGAAGAAAGAGAGATAAAGTGAGAGAGAAGTTAGAGTTATTCTGGAAAATCAATCCCTGCTGTTCTCCGTGTTTATCCATTACAACAGTATCGCTTTTCCGGCGATTCTGATTCCGTTTTCAGGTAAGGAATCCTAACCCTAATCAGTTCTAGAGATTTGATGAGTGTAAGTGATGAAGTAGCTAACCTATTTCGTGTCTTAGGTTGCCGTTCTGCCAGTGATTAAGACTTGGTGTTTAACTGAGTCCATTACTCATTTCTACGGCGTAAGGTGCAGACTTTAGATGTATAGGTTAAGGTTTTCAAAGCTTTCAATGTCAGATAATGATAGATTCATGATCTGAGTGTTATTGTACATGCATAATGCGATGTTCGTTTTGTGTTTCAGTTGCATATGCATATTATGGTATATTGTGTATTCTGTATATTTGTAGAAAATACCGTATATGTACAAATTTTGAAAGTATGTTAGCCATGATTAATTACTATATGAACATGCTATATATATGTATAATACTTACTAGGTGAAAGGATCCGCCTTAATATATGTTTTTGCTAGTATACGCTATGTATGTTAAAAGAGTGTATTCTAAGTATTTGTGAAAATGTTTGTAAGAGTAAATACTTAGATAATGGTGCTTTAGGTAGGTGTTGAGATAGAATTCTCAACTACCCTAGTGATGTGTATGATTTCCTTCATGTACATTGTTTAAGTTAACCGCTTACTCATGAAATGTATGTGTTGTATTTCCTGTTTGTATTGTGCTTTATAACATGCTTGTTAACATGTTTGAATTGCTTTGTTAATTCTGCTTTGATTATTATACATGCTTTCTGGTTACGACTTGAATGTGATTGGGGCTATGTGATAGTCCAGACAATCGGTAACAGGCCGAAGTCGTGGCTGAGATTCATTTCGCCACGTAGGATGTGTTTGACGAACCCGAGTCGTACTTCGGTTGGCGACAGTGGTTAGGCCACGCGAAGTACTTATGCACTTCATGTCGTTCAGCTGGTTGTGCGCTCGTGCTAGTCGAGCTTGTCAAGTAACCTGATCTTTCTAATGTATGTTCACCATGTTTGGACACTACTGCTTGAACCTATGATACCAAACTTACCAGTGTAACCCCGTTAACCTTGGTACCTTGATCCGTTAAGACTCATGAGCTGGGCATGGTGGTATGGGACACCGTGGTCGAGCTGTCGACCTACGCTGGGGCCACGAGCCTCCCCGTAGTGACCAGTGAGTAACCCAGACTCGTGAGCCGAATACAGTGGTATGGGACACTGTATTCGAGCTGTCAGCCTACACTGATTGATGACGAGCCCTTTGTATCTAGGAATACTTTTATAGCTTAGATTTTGATGATTAGACCATCTATTAAATTAATTTTAACTAGGTATAATACTAAAAATGGTTTGAAACGTTAACGTTGATATTTTGTTTTAACCATGAAAAAGGTTTTGATTATACTTGATGATAATTGATAGAAAAACGAAGTAGTAGAAAAGGGGGAAAAAGAGAGCCTGGACGGACTGACGGACTGTGTGCCACTTATGCATGTGTATATGTGCAAACGTGTGAGCCACCTGTATAATAGGTCCTCACAAGTGGATTGCCTCCTGCCTAGCGTGGATGGACGGGTCTAGGCAGGGCTTAATGGGCCACCTTGATGTATGGATATTATCTATGCCTCCCATATATTTTTTCAATCCATTTTAGGATATGAAAAAAAAAAAGAAAAAAAAAGGCAGATCCAATGCTAAGGTGGACCAGACAGTGGCAGCCACCGTTAAAACCTTCTGGGAGTGGCAGAAGTTTTGATTCAGCAGATAGTTGTGTTTTCCCTTCGCCTAGGACTATGAGACCTTATGAACAGGTTGGATGGCAAATAAACATTGCGGTGGCCCAGGAAGGTTCCAACGGTAGGAATAATTATCACCATACTTCCTGTGGTGTGTGGTCCACTTGAGCCTTGGATCTTCCTCATTTTTCGGCCCATCCATAAAATGATAGGGAAAAATGGATGGATGGCGTGGATAAACCTATTCACGGTGGGCTCCACGGAGCACCTGCCCGGACCGAGTACATCCAGGCGGGGGAAAGGACGCAGTCCACCCTCCGTCTGTGCAGACGTTCGGCGTGCAGGAGAAATGTCTCTTTTCATGCGCATGTAGGCATGCGTGAATTATATGTCAACGGCATGCAAGTATTTTATATCACCGGTTTGCTGATTCAACACGCCCCCACTACATGCGTCAACGTCTGTACGTGTAAAGGATATAAGCCGTTCTTGAGCTGGGTCTCGTCGTGTAGATGCCCTAATCCAAGAATCAAACATATCAGGTGGGCCACAATGTTCAAAACAAATGTACGTCTAAAAAAACTTCATCAATTTTTTTAATGCCCTTGATTAGTTTTGAATTCTGTGGCCTATATGAGAACTCGAGTGGCCTGAGTTTTGGCAGAGAAGATATAAGTGGTTGGAAAAAGCTGATGGACGGATTAGATCTTGCATATTTGTTCCAGGCTGGCATATGGCCTGCAAATGGGCTACATTTTACACGCGTTGAGAGAGGTTTGAGAGGAGAGACTTTATGTGGGAGTAAGGTATTGATTCGATGCTCCCCTGCCATGCACTTATATTCTATTATCATATGCCAAAACAGCATCATGAAGTGGTTAAGCATCCTTTCCTTTACTTAACATTGAATTATTTGATCTAATGTCTCCGAGTCAAAGCCTATATATATATATATATAATTATATAGATATATATATATATATATATATATATATATATATATATATATTATTTGAATTTCCACCCTGATCTAAGATTCTAGTGGGCTATACCAAAGAAATTCATATAAGGGAAGAAAATGTTTGCATTTTTCATGGCCCACCAAAGCTTTGGATCAAAGTAAAATTTCAGACCAGGGGTTTCATGAGGTTCTGCTTCATGTGGACCGTTCAGATTTTCGGTTCTTAAAAAAGTTTGTAAGTAGTGCGTACGAACTGGTGGCAGGTGAGATATATATATATATATATAATATATATATATATATAATATATATATATATATATTATAGATATATATATATAGTGCTATGATATAGAACTCTGTGAGCCCCACGTGATGTGTGATGGACATTAACGGCGTGCATTTGGTAGGTCTTCTCCAGGGATGTGCCAAAAATCAGCCAATATTCACAAGTCTGGCCGGCCACATCATCAGAAACCATGAGAAATATGCCTAAAACATCTTAGAGTACTTGGTGGGCCCACCCGAGTTTTGAAATGCCTGAAATTTGGTGTAATCCCTCATCCAAGTGGGACAAGCAGAGGATGGGCTGGATGTCTAAACAACTTCTCAACGGAAACCATGAGAAATATGCCTAAAACATCTTAAAGTATTTGGTGGGGCCACCTGAGTTTTGGAATGGCCTGAAATTTGGTGTGACACATTATCCAAGTGGGACACACATGATGAATGAAATAGATGTCTAAACCACTTCTCACTGGGCCTATATACAATTAGGAAGGTTTCAATGGGCATGCATCCGCTCTCAACTGTTATCTATGATATGGACCACCTAAGTCACAGATTGGCATGATTTCTAGGCACATGGCTCACTATAAAATGGTGCATCTTATTGATAGGATGGATGTCCATCCACATCACAGTGGACCCATAGAGCATGATCTCATGGGGGGTTCCCATGAGGTTGACCTCATAGTGCCATTTCTATGCTCATGAGCATTAGAAACTCCTGTGATGCATTTTAGATGGATCATAGAATAAAAATTACAATAAAGCAATGTTGTCCAAGGCTTGGGCCAGAAACTAGGGCTCAAAATCTAGGGCGATAATGAATGGCTTGGTCTGATTCGTTGGTCTGATCCAATCATCAAGTGGACCAACATTATACAAAATAAATGGATGTTTTAAAGTTATTTGTGAGTGGCTTCCAATAATCATCATATATGGGTAGCTCGAAGGCTTGTTGGATCTAAATTATGTTTCAATGATTTATATAGTATTTATGGAATGTTTTAATGATATGTACTATTCAAAAGAAGAGTCGGTTGATACATATGTTAGCCATGTAGCCTTATGTGTTTTGAAACTACACCATTTTCTCCCGTAAATTAGTGATGTCGATCATGCATGAGCAAACATTTGAATAAGAGATGGTTTCTCTTACATTTATGAAACCCAAAAATGTTTAGAAAAATGAATGGTATGCAATAAGTCATGAAAAAAATAAGAAGAATAAGAAAAATACAATAAATCAGGGGAGAAATAATACAACCATTTTTGTATAGATAATCGTTGGATTAGGTGATCCAGTGCCTAGTGGCGATCTTTCCTATTCCACTCCACATTGCCAAATTGGAATCTTAAAAATTGCACGTGTGTACACATGTGGTCTCATGGCCTCCATGTTTTTTGAAATTATCACATGGTTCCTTACTTTGACATGGTGCAAATATTTAAAATTTACCCTTTTGAGGTAATGTTTTTCATTTTCACCTGTACTAGTTATGTGTAAGCAAGCATTTGAATAAGGGGGTGGTTTTATCCCAAATGTTTGAAAAAGCTAAAAAATGAATAGAAGAATAAATGGTTGTGTAATCATGCCATGGAAAGGAGAAAAATAAAATAAACCAAATGAAAAATAATACAATAATTTTTGTGGAGATAATCCAATGTATTAGGTGATCCAATGCTGATGTAGAGCGGGTCGCAGACACTTTCATGTTCAAGATGAACTAGAGAAGGCCCAATCGGAGGTGGAAGTGATCATGACCATCAGAACCTTAAAACACGCATATCTTGCAAACTGGAATGAATTATTTAGTGAACCATATATGATTTTAGCGTAGGAGAAGCTATTTTAGCTATCCAACCCTGCTATGCTAGGTTGTCAACGCTGAATTTGTGAGATTCCATCAGATCGACGGTTGAAAATCCTTTTTAATTTCAATTTTACTATTTATAGTAAGTTTAGTTCAATCATAATTCTTTGATCCGTTGAGCTTTAGGAGTTATGCCTAACATGAAAAGGACTTAGAAAATTTAAGAGAATAACGTGGTTAGGCCAAATTGGACAATTACTATTTTTGGCCAAAAACCATGAAGTCTAATAGAAATCATGACCATTAAATTTACTATTCATTGTAAGTTACATATTTTAGGGAGTTTTGAGTTGGAGTTTGATTTTGAGGCTTCTTTCAATGTTTCATATCACTATTTAAAGGATTGTAAATTCTTTTATTTATTTATCATTAATAAATTTATTTCAAATTATTATAAATTATTTTCTATTTCTTCCTTCCTAGACTTTAGGAACCTCTGTGACAAGTCCCGAGAAACTCCATGGATTCATAGTAGTTGTCCCTAAGGAAGACAGTGATCGGCCTCATCATGTCCATCCCTCTAGCAAATGCTTAGCAGTGATCTTCCTTATTCCACTCCACACTACTAATTTGCAAATCTTCATAGACCCTTCCTAGATGGAAAGTACTCAAATTTTTATAAATCGAATAGACTATTTCATACCTTCCACGCTTAAATCTTTTTGCTACAATGCCAGCTCCGCAGGCTATGGCCATGCCTTCCAGTCCCAGTTAGGACCAAGGGCTTCGGAGATTATAGCTGGGCTAGAGTACTCAGCCTAGACCTGGCCCAGTCCGGCCCACCAATTAATGGATGGTTAAAATAAAATAATAGTCGGCATAAGGTTTAAGGGCAGTTTTTTATACTCTGACAGAGTCTGCCACTTGATAAGCCCTGGGGACGTGGCATATCATGACTCAAACTAACCAACTAAATTATGAAATCTTCGGTCCCAAAATCAGATTGGTTGAACAACACTAAAGTCTTCAAATCTCTGCCTCTAATAAAAGAGGACTATAAGAGTTAGTTGGAGCCGTTGCTTTCAAAGCTGACCAACCTGCCATTGGTTTCGTAACCGAAAATATCAATTTTTTATTTCGTGGGCCCCACACTAGATATGAGCTGAAAATAGGGCGTGGACTGGGTACTACCCTAGCCAGGATCTAGCTAGAGACAGATGATTAATACAGGGGCTCTTTGGGGTCCACTTGATGTATGTATTTCACCCATGCCGTCCATCCATTTTGACATCTTATTTTTAGTGCAAGATCACAAAAAGGAGGTAGATTGAAGGCTCAACTAGACCACACTATATGAAGCAAAGGTGACAATGACACCCACTGTTGAAACCTTCCTAGGGCCCACCGTGATGTATATTTACCATCCAACCTGTTCATAAGGTCACATAGACCTGATTAGCTTGATCCAAAACTTCAGGGGCCTAATAAGTTTTCAACTGTAAGCGTTTAGTCCCCACTGCTTCCTTTAGTGTGGTCCACTTGAGCCTTCCATGTACCTCCATTTTGGGCTCATGCCCTAAAATGATCTGTTAAAATGGATGGACGGTGGGGATAAAACACATACATTACGGTGAACTCCATAAAGCCCTATGAAGACTGTTAGTCTCTAGCTAGGTCTTGGTTGGGGGTAGTACCCAATTTGCCTCCTGAAAATATTAGTTGAACGTTTCTGACCATTTATCAGAATCTCGCATATGAACGGTCAAGATAAGAGTGGACAATGGTCCTTACTTAACCGAAACACATCCATCGACTATCTACCATTAGGATGGTCCAATTCGTGGAATTTTCCCATAGTGGGGCCTACTGGATTGACTGCACGTAGGGCTATGCATGAACCGGGCTAGCCCGATTAACTCGCTCGACTCGGCCCGAAAAAGCTCAACTCGACTCGACCGAAACTGAGTTCGGGTCGGGACAGGCCATTTTCTTCGGCCCAAAATTGAGTTCGGGTTGAGTTCGGATAAGTTCCAGTTCGACCCGACTCGACCATTTATATATTATATATATATATATATATATATATATATATATATATATATATATATATATGGAAAAAGGTACAATGAGCTCGAGCGTAAGCTCCCATGAGGTCAATCTGTGTGGACCCCACCGTGATGGTTTCAACCATCAACACCGTGCATTTGATGACTCCCCTTTAAATATAGGATATCCCAAAAATCAGCCGTATACGGAACTCAAGTAGGCCATACCATCTAAAATTATGTGAAGACACCGTTAAAACATATAAAAGCACTTGGTGGGTCCCACCTGAGTTTTCCATGCACCTGAAACTTGGTCTGAACCCTCATTCAAGTGGGACACACAGAATGGATGGGTTAGATTTGCAAACCACATCTCGGTGGGCCCTCAAAAATGGTTATGAATGTTTTAATGGGTACGACCCCTCTGCACTTCTGTATGTGGTATGGCCCACACAAGTCACGAATTGACTTGATTTTTGAGACCTAGGCCCACAATGGAATGATGCATCTGACTGATGGGGGTAGATGTTCGAAATGCATCACGGTGGGGCCCACACAGTTCGACCTCATGGGATAGACTCGTGCCCTCGAGCTCATTGTACCTTTTCCCCCTCTATATATATATATATATATTATATATATATAATATATATCCTAAATTATACCCTAGTCATTTACAGCAATCCACGCCGTCCAAATCATGGGACCCTTTGTAAATGGAGCAAAGTCCCAAAAATCTATGACAAAAGTCTTTTCTAAAAATCAAGGCCATTCAAATTACCTACCAAAGCCCTTCTCATGGAGCAGATGAAGTAGATTAAAAAAATCAAGGCCGTCCAAATCGTGGGTTCGAAACTAACCCGAAGTCGCCCGATTGCTGACGGGGCCGAGTTCGGGCTAGACATGTTGGCCCGATGACTGGCCGTGCCGGGTTCGGGCTGGTTTGGCTGGTGACCGGGCCGGGTTGAGTTCGGCTGATGTACACCCATAACTGCACGGATCACCTTGATGTGGCCACGTGTACCATGGTGATGTCGCGCGTTGAGGTTTTTGGAAACAGGGAGGGATGCTTCCTCGAGTGCACTTTGAAAGTGTACTCACATCACGCGTGGGAGAGGACACGTGCAAGATCGGAGCTTCTTATCAGGTGATGGTCACTGTCTACATGCATGCCATCATCCGGTGAACGACGGAACAAACAAACCGTTAAGAGAAATTAACCGCTGGTCCATATGATATTTACACCTGTGGCCCACCTTATGGACTGATCAATCTGCTTTGCGAGACATGGCACATAGACGGTGAAGATTGCCCGATGAGTGGCTCTGATCTTGCACAGGTGTTCCTTGTTCCCCTTATCTGGTAAGTAAACTCTCAAAGTGTCACATGTGCAGGAGATCTGACCCGTTAAAATGTTGGCTCCACCTCTGTCCATTTAATCTGACGGTGTAGCCTTCATGAAAAGTGGGCCAGACTAAGACGGACATCATTGTGGGATCTACCGTTTGAATCGGTAAAAAGTTACACATTGGTGGAAAAGATGCTGCAGGTGATTATTCTCTGTTAGAGATTGAGACATGGGCGGTTGATGGTGGATCAGGACCGTTCATCAAGTGGGTAATATCTCTAGATAATCCTACTTGCATGTATCACTAGATGGATGAACGTCCCAAAATGGTCCTGTGTGCTGAAGGCAAAGTCTCCTCCCCGTGGCTCGCGGCACAAACACGCATGCATGATCGGAAGCATTCATCTGGTGGGGCCCACTAGCACCGATGGTCAACCATGCAACATTTCACATCAGTGACCAAAGAAATGGGAGCCTGGAGGAGGGTGGGACCCACACATCCCACTCTATTTTTCCCATGCCGTGATTGTAGCGAATCTTTCCAAAGGTCAGTATTGACTTTCCTTTTCATGTGTCCCGCAGCCTGCATCCAACAGCATGCCCCAATTGGTGGGCCCCACTTGCACCGATGGTTAGAACCGTCCATCAGCTGGTTGCTGACATAGACAATCTATGGTCCAAAAATCACACTGAACAGACAATCCAAACCGTTGATTTCTTCCACTCAACATCCCATTTAAAACACAATAAATCGGCGGTCAGGATCATCCGTTCCACACGATTCTTTCATCATGGCCCATCCAACTCAGAAGCAACCAGATAAGTGGTACCGATCATACGTGCGCAGAGACACCCAGCTGCATCTTGGGGCCCATGCTTCATAAATCACTCACACATGCAAAACAAGTGGGCCCCCATGTTCACTTCTTTTTTATCCTACTCTCAACGTCCCTCTATTTCAAAAAGAGAGGAAAGCAAAAAAAATCAAACTTCCCAACTACTTCAGGCCCACCATTCTCCACCCTTCTCATCTTCTTCTCCTTATATAAATCTCAAACCATTAGCCCATCCATCCATTCATCCACATACATCCATCCATGGATATGGACTGGTTCTCATGGCTATCGAAAACGGGCCTCGAACCGACGCTCGTCTACGAATACGGCCTCGCCTTTGCACACAACGAGCTCGAGGAGGATGACATTGCAGACTTCAACCATGACTTCCTCCAAAGCATGGGCATCTCTATAGCCAAACACAGGCTAGAGATACTCAAGCTGGCCAAGAAGGAGAAGGGAGTGGTCCGGCGGCCGCCAATTTCGAGGCTTGTCACTATGATCAAGAAGATTCAGAAGTGTATAGTCAAGTATGTACGTGTGTGGGCCTGCCGCAACAGCTCGGCAATCATGACAGTGCCGAGGAAGGCGTATGGGAAGCGATGGAGGGGAGCGCTGCTGAAGAGGAATAAGAGGATGATGATCCTTAAGCAAAGGAGGTTGATGATCACTGATGGTAGTCCAATTGTTGGGCCCAATGCTGCGAGCGTTGCGAGCCCGATAGTCTATGATCTTCGTTATGATGTCGATGACGGTGAGGTAGCTCGCAGTGTCCATGGAAGTGAAAAGGACGGTGATGAAGTGGGTTGGTCGAACCGGATCGAAGAAGTCAGGTGGGCTTCGATGTTTCGGGACTTGAAGCCCACATGAAGCTATCTTTCTCTCAGGCTCATTGGATTGGGGTACTAGACCTAGGTTAAAGACCCACTAAAAAAATGGGCTCTACTTCCATATTAAGACCGACCGACCGATCCAAAATTACTATTCCCTCGTGGCGGTTGCAGACCGGACGCAGGCGTTAATCTTGGGTCCAAAAAATAAAGGGCTCAGGTTTGGGCTTGGCCGGCCCAGGCCCAGCAAAGGAAGCTTGGCTTAGGAGCATGGTTATAAGTCTTGCTTGAGTCGACTCAGTTGGACCCGGTCTGGTATAACACCATCACTCACTTGGATGAGTCATCCCTGACTCAGGTGAGGGCGAGTTGATCTGAGTCGTTAAGTGTTTTAACCATCCTTGGGAGTGTTTCATACACTTTCTTTCGTGTTTTATTTTTATTTTTATTTTTTTTAAGTTAATGATGAAAGTTAATGATGATGGGTCATGAGGGGATTGGAACCATATAGCTTCTGCATTTGTGATGAGACTGTCCACTTTCCTTTTGTATATTTCTTTTATCTTCTTTTTCGTATGTTGTGGAAATTAAAGAAATATCAAAAGCTTAGGCTGTGGTGAAAATTGGAACTTTGGTACGTATGAATATAGAATGAAAAAAGGAAATATTATCAACTGTTTGATTTTTTAAAATCATATGCCGCCCATTGTGATTTTAAGACTTTGATGCGTACGTTTGAATGCACCAACTAATCAAATGTCAAAGGTTTAGTTAACAATAGAAAATGGCTAAAGTATAATGAAACTTTTCCATGCATTCACAGCAAGAAAGTGACACTTAAATTATCGCAATGTTCCTATCATACCCAAAACTCGTCCGGCAGGGTTGCCCCACCATGATAATAGGAAATTAAAAATCAGGCCGTTCTAACTACCAGGTGGGCCCAATGTGAAGTTTGGGATTTTTTAGGTGGTGGTCCATTTTTTCTAATCTGGCTGATGGTTGGATTGTTGGAAGTGGGCACCTATCTCTTGATCATTTCTTTCCAACTTTACCCGTACTCTTATAAATATGGAGAGGTAGGTATTCTCTTTTTAATGCATTGCAATCGACAAAGATTCCAGAGATAAAATAGAGGAAATATAGTCTTTTGTCCATCTAACTCATCCCATAAATAATCTAAACCATTTATTATAATTCAAGGCTACTTTAACAGTAGAATCAAAAGAGTGATGAGATCTTCTTTGCTCTCTAGTTGTTAGGCGGACTTCTAGCCATTTACTATCCATTTTGACTTTTATGAAGGTCTCAAGATCGTGTAGATGGTCATATCCCATGGGCCAACCCATTCGATCATGGATCAACCTAGGGTCTCTAGTTTTTATTTTCTAGACAGGTAGCATATCATACATAATGGCAGGCCCCATAAACAACTCGATGGATGGGCTTGTCACCTATATCTAGTTACCATGAGAAGTTCCCGTTATGAAAATTAGGGGTGCCACATGGAAAAAAGGAAGACAGGGAAACATATGAGAGAAATCATCTAAGGGAAGTGTTTAGGTTGCACGAGATAAGAGAGAGCAAGTTAATTGTAGTGAAAATATTGTGAGTTATATGTATGATATAAAGGTGTGGACTCCACATAAAAATAAATTAGATATAAGCTACATGTATAGACAAGTCCTCACCATACTTTCTGTGGATAAAATATGAATAATGGTTTTACTACCAATTTTTTAAAATGCCCATAACCATATTTAAAATATCTTCTTATGTCCTTTAAATATCTAAGTCCAACACTCTATAAAATTATTTGTGGGGATAAAATTATTGTGTGCTACTCCGTGCATACAGATTGCTTGTTGTGTTGGCCAAAGGGTTTTATTAAGATGCCTGCAAAAGATCAGACTTCGAGGATTCTATCACCACTGTATCGGCATGGGCGATATTTGAGGTTAGACAGGAAGTGTTGCAGATATTGATTATGTTTGGTGAAGGCCAATGATGGTATTTAATGTAATGGGACATAATAAGTCCACCATCATCAGAGTAGTTGATCCAAGTGGCCCACCGTGGAAACATCTTAATTCGGAAGGCTGTGGTATATTTATGAGTAATTCAGAAAGAGCAGATATCAACTGGCCCACTTCCCTAAATGCGTGCCTGGTACAACTTCACTCACATCATGAGTAGACTCAGCTGGCTCAACAAATATGCTGATTCTTCCTATGATTGAGGAGTAAGAAAAGATCAAAAGAATCCCAAAAACTCAGATGGGTCACGGATGCAAATCTGAGTTATAAAATGAAACCAAGTTCTCTTATTATTATTTAAAATAATAATAATAATAATAATCTTGTCCATAGGGGGCTGAGTCGACTCGCTAACCATGGAGACCTTGGCCTGATCTGGATTTATTTATTTATTATTATTATTTTTTTTTTTGTAACTTCAATTACAAGCCATACAATTTGCTCTAGAGGAGGCTTGTAAAATGAAAACTGCATGCAGTGGATTCCCATCTTCGGGCGTCTTCTGACCCAAATCATAAGTGGGATGAAAAGGACTGTCCCATTGGTATATCCTACTAGTGATTTGGGAGGAACGCATCAAATTTCACCGCTTAAAAACACTGACTTTCAAACATACCTTGGTACATTATCAAGGACATTGAATCATTTTTAGTAGGGCTATATGTCGGGCTGAGTCGAGTTGAGGTGGGATAAGCTTGCCTTGACTTATACTTGCTCTCATCGAGCTCGAGCTTGTCATCGATTTTACCATTAGAGCTTGCCTTGTTTGCCAAACCTTTCGAGACAAGCTAGTGAATCAAGTCAAGGCAAGGCGAGCTTGCTCCCACCTCAATTTATTATATTTTTTTGCTACAAAATACAAATTAAAGGTCCACAACATTATGTCCAAAAAGTCCAACATACCACAATATCAAGTAAAAAAAAAAAAGTCTCACATATAGCTTCTTCAAGGCTTCTTTGTGATCTGATCTATAGACAGTGGTTATATTCATGTAAAATGGAGTGAGCTTGGAGAGACTTTTTATTACTCTTCTTATTTTTTTGCAAGAAATTTTTTATTTTCAAGATGCATTCTAGTTTTGATTTTCATTCTTGTCCTCATCATCCTCAACATTGAAACTATTACCATCTCAAACAGGATGCAACCAATTTTGTGTATATATCAGCGCTTCAACTGTTTTTGAGGTAAGTGAGCTTCAATACTTGCTCACAACCCTACATTTCATGCTAAAACCTTATTCTGATGCCATGGTGGAAATTGGAATTGACAATGTCTCGTGTAATCACCGAATGTCCAAGGTATTCACAAGCTCTCAATTTTCAACGTTGCAAAGTATAAAAAATCATCTTCTTATAATCTTATATATGCTTGGCTCATTTAGATACTTCTCTACTTCTAATTCAGTTTTCTACATCTTTGTTTATTCTTCGCCTGAGAAAGACGTAAAATCACGAAGTTACTTTCCTCTAGTAGAAGTACTACATCCATATTAAGGAGTAACTGCTGTGCTAGATGTTGCAGCGAAAGTACAAACATATGAAGTGAATAACTCTTCAACTGTAGCTAGAGCTGGGCACCGGACCGAGTTGGATCGGATTGGGTCCAACTCGATTCGGTCTGAAATCTACATGGGCTGACCCGAACTCGATCTGATCCGGGACCGAGTCTGGGACATCTAACTCGAACCAATCCGATGTACAGTTGGCCTGACCCGAACCGAGTTCGACTCGGTCAGGGAAACATAGTTGGATCAAGTTGGGTACGGTTCGGATCGGATTGGGTCTGTGAGTCGAACTATGAGGTATGTGTTATATTCAAACTGTCCATCTATTTGGAGAGTTCGTCTTAAGGCTTGAGTCGAAAAATAAGACAGATCTAAATATCAGTTGGATCACACTGTAAAAAACAGTGGGGGATTGAACGTTGACCATTAAAACCCTTTTGGAGATCACGGAAGTTTCGAATTAATATGAAATTTGTTTTTCCTTTTCATCCATGTATTTTTAACCTTATTAACAGATTAGATGGAAAATAAACGTTATATTGGGCCCTATAAATTTTTTAATGGTGAAAATCATTATCGTCACTGCTATTTTCAGTGTGGTCTATTTGAGCTTTAGATATGATTCACTTTTTTTTTTTCAAATGCTCTAAAATGATCACGAAAAATGGATAAACGGTATGGATATAATAAATACATCATTGTGGGGCCCATGTAATTTTGATCTCATTTGAGCCGTTCATATAACTTGGAGCTCGAAGCATGTCTCCACTCGTCTTTGGACGACACATATCTATACACCAACTGTAACTTACAGCCTGTAAGCTGCTGGAAATCGGATTGCGTACTGAGTTACTCAGTAACTCTCATCGTACTGAGTAAACTCAGTTGGGCCCACCTTGAATGTATGTAGTCTATCCACGACATCCATCCGTTTTTCCATCTAATTTAAGGGGTTGATCCCAAAATTGAAGCATATCCAATGATCAAGTGGATCATACCACTGGAAACAGTGGAGATAAAGATTTCCACCGTTGAAACCTTTTTAGGCCCATAGTAATGTTTATTTGTCATCCAACCTGTTCATAATATCATAAATACATGGATGAAGGGAAAACACAAATATAAGCTTGATCGAAAACTTCTGTGGCCCCCAAGAAATTTTCAACGGTAGATGTTTAATTCAACTGTTTACTGTGGTGTGGTCCATTTGAATATTGGATATCTCTAATTTTTGGGATCAAGCCCTGAAATTATTTGGTAAAATGAATGGACGGAGTGGATAAAATACATAAATCATGGTGGACCCCACAGACTTCACTATGTACGCTAAGCGTAGTGAGTTACTCACTACGCAATCCGCTTCCAAGCTGCTAACTGCTATGTTGACATGCACAACACGAAATTGCTTAGTGAGCTCTTATCGTACTGAGTAAACTCTGTTAGGGCCCACCGTGAATGCATGTGGTTTATCCACACCATCTATTCGTTTTTCCAGATCAATTTAGTGGTAGAACCCAAAATTGATACATATCCAAAGCTCAAGTGGATTATACCACAGAAAAAGTACAAGTATTGATTTTCACTGTTGAAAAATTTATAAGCCCCAATGATGTTTATTTGTCATCCAACCTGTTCATAAGATAAATATATGTGATAAATATTCATAAGAATCACTTTGGATCGGATCGGATCGGTCCGGATCGAATCCATTTGGTTCAGATTTCGGTTCGGATCGGTCTGAATTGACCACGATCCGAACTCTTGCGATGAACTGTTGGATCTGACTGATCCAACTCGAACCGCACCGATCCAGGCCTTTGGATCGGTTCGGATCCGTCGGATCGGGTCGGTTTGTGCCCAGCTCTAACTATAGCATGAATAATGAAGATCTCCGTTGAAACTCTTTCAGAATTGTAATAAAGTAACCTGAAAATGTACCTAACCATTGTCATCATGTACTGTGGATCCATAACAACTGCATAACCATTAGCAAATAATATTCAGCCTAATACTAATCGATTTTCATTTGCATTCCCAAAGACATCACTTGTAAAAAAAATTGAACCCTCATTAGCACACTTTTTTATGGTGTCCATAATGAAAGTAATTTTTGGAAGAAACTGATTTTCCATAGGATACTTATTCTAAGAAAAAATCTTCATGTAGTTGTTAAAAATTTTGAAAAAATTTGAACCTATGCAACTTTCATCCAGTCTTCATCATTAGGCACGTATGTGTACATTTTATTATACACCGCAAGTTCAAGGAATGCAACTTTAAATTCTAAAGCAGTATCCGACATTTTATAAGTTGGATTTCAATGCGTGCAAATATTCAGCTTCAACTGTTTTTTAGATTTCAAATTTAAACATTAGATTATATCATTCCACGTGCTTAGTCTTAAAGGTGACCTCTTTATATATTTGACGCTGTCTCATATATTGACGATTATGGAGTCAATTGCTTTTAGCCCTTCTTGTACTATCAAGTTTAGTATGATAGTACAACATCTGACTTGGAATATTTTACCTTCAAATAATATATTTTTGACTGTCTTTAATTAACTACGTAAGAATAAAACTAAAGTGTCATTGGAAGATGTATTATCTAAAGTTATTGAAGATATTTTCTTTTCGATGCCCCACTCAATAAGACAATTATAAATGTGGTCCAACATTACCTCACCGGTATGAGGAGGAAAGTAGTAGAAGTTTATAATATTCTTTTGGAGTTTCCAATCTGCGTCAATGAAGTGTGCAGTTAATAACATGTATCCATTTCTTTAATTTGATGTCGTCCACATATCCAAAGTCAAACTTATTCTTAATATGGATGCTAAAAAAGCTTTCAAGTTTGTTTTCTCAATTGTATACATCTTCATGTACTCTTTTTTCATAATAATATGAGAGGCCTTCTCACATTTGGGATTAAGGAATTTGCAAAAGCGCACCACACCACACACACACACACACACACACACACACACACATATATATATATATATATATATATATATATATATATATATATATATATATATACAGTCCTAAATGACTTCTCCTCAACTATCACTAATCTTGCATACCATTCTTTCAACTTTTCCTAATCATACTTAAGGTAGAGAGTGTAGATTGAGAGTCGTTCTTTTCAAAAGCGGTGAATGAAAGCAGTTGCTAGACTTCACCAGTCGACATTCTTAGTCTCTTTACACATTTATCAAAATGCATCTACTAGTGAGTAGTAGAAGAACCAAAATATTTTTCGTAAAGAGTTTTATCATACTTACATCTAACCTTAACCGAACCATCTAGTAGTGTGATCTTATCGAAAAATTCTCATACCGTTAATCTTTTTTTATCTTTCACTGAACCTGAAGTTGTTTTAACTTTGTTTGTTGTCACATCTCCTTCCACAATAAGAGGAAATGTGACTAACGCACCGACGCCAGGGGGTATTTGGAATTTCCTCAATAGTCATTTATAAAAAATAATAATAATAATAACAAAGGTATGGTAAGATCAGGACTTTTACAGGCCATGATCCCTAAAAAAGTGTCACTCAACTGAAACCTTACAACGCAGTCATTAGATTTTTGAGCTGCGAATGTGGATCAAATGGGTCATCCATCCACGCATAGGCTAAAACCCATCACAGTAAGTCATCCAATGAAAGAGATTTTCATGGCAACACCAACTAAAGGTAGGCCAATGAAATGAATGGACCAGGTTCCTAAGAGGTGGACTCAGCCTTTACAACCACCGACTTAAATAAGTAACGAAAAGGCATTTGGATGACAACATAACCCATCATTGAGAAAAATATGAATCTCACAACTTAAAAGATACATTTTTCATTATCATCATGAATTATCATACAATATCTAAGCACAAAGTTCACATATTACTATTTCCATTATACGTTTACGGGAGTGGAGCCCACAGTTCAGTGTTCCAAACCATTGATATTACAGACAACACCATCTTTTTTTAAAGTTATTACGGAAAACACAATTAAGAGACACTCATCCCAAATATCCGCCAGATTGGAAGAATAATAATTGTTGAATTGTGGTGAATTAATAGAAAGTTAAGGAATTAAAATAAACCAACAACTCACATTCACCTTAGGGTTCTGCATTGGCATTTGGCCATCTACATCTAAGCCATGAAATTGATGGTTTAGATCCTTATCACCCATGGGTCCCACTTCTACCATTCAAATTTCCCCCTCAGCATTGCAGAAAGCATGAGTCAAGGTTTGAAGCTGTGAAGAATCGGAATGAACAGAGAATCAAAATACCGAACGAATGATATTTTCAAGATGAAATACATACATACATGCATGCATATAGAGAGAAAGAGTACCTCAGTGTTGAGAGTTTTTTTTTTCCTTTTTAACATAGCTAATCTCAGCAGTCTTGTGAGCTTACTTCGTCGCTTGCTAGCTGCAAAGATGAAGAAAGAAGGAAGAAAATGAAGAAGAAGATGAAGAAGAAAAAGAATGAGAGGGATTGGGAGAAGAGGCCCACACTCACTGGAGTTCTCAGCTTCCTTATCACTTATAGCTATTGTCATTGGTTGGGATGGGAAGGAGGGAGAGAGAGAAAGAGAGAGAAAGAGAGAGAGAGAGAGAGAGGTTAGGGTTTATGATTTGGGAAGAAAGGGGAAGGGAAGAGATGAAGAATGAGGATCAGGCAGGGTTAGGGTTTTTGGAAGAATCAAGAAAGGGAGAAAAAGGGAGGTGGTCATCCAAGTAAGTTAGAATGATTAGAATTTTTTTGCAACTATTTATAAAAGTGAGTCAAGTCGAAGTCGAGCCAAGTCAAGGCTCAGTCGAGTCGAGTTTCGAGGCGAGTTGAGTGACCCAGTGCTCGACCTTTCTGACTCGAGCTCATAAATACGACTCGCCTTGACTTGTCCCACTGAGTCAAGGTGAGTCAAGTTGAGTTTTTTTTATAGTCAAGTGAAGCGAGTTTCTTGATCAGACTCGACTTATGACCAACTCTAATTTTTAGCCAAGCAAGAGAATGTTGGGAATATTGGCCATAAAACACTTAGGACCCGTTTGGACAAATCGCCTGTAAAAGTTATTTCCATAAGTCACTTAGTTATTAATGGACTTTTTGTTAACTTGCAAAAAACTAATTAGTTTTTAGTGAGTAGCCTTTTTATTGACGAGTAGGGACCAGATGAGGGTTTACAAAAGTGCAACCAAATGCATAATGTAAAATGGTTTTAGCAGCCCCTTTTGAGGGTGCATCTAAACGGGGCTTTAAATGGAGTGGGTTTTGTATGTTACTCACAAGACCTTGTGAGAAGCCAAAGGCCACATCCGAGTAGTCACCGAAAATAAATCATGGATGATTTATGTCTACGCGGATACCAGCCTCTATCCATGAGAAACAATCGCCTACATTGTCATAAGATAACCAAGAGGCGTTGGGAAGGCGTGATATGCAAGATGGCGAATGCCAATCTCTAGTAAATCAGCTAGGTAAGTGCGTTACTATTGGTCGACCATAGAAGCAAACCCCAAATTTGAATCAAACAAGTGAAAGATAAATGCAACAAAGCATACATAAGAACATATGATTTTTACGTGGAAAACCCTCGTGAAAAAAATCCATGGCACAAAGCGTCAAAAAATTCACTATGAAAATGAATTACAAGAGACTGATGGACTTATAAATGAAAAACCCTCATTTCCTCCCTTGTAAACCCTAGAATCGACTTAGCCATCCTTGTTTTACCTTAAGCCCACAATTACACACACACACACACACACACACACACACACACACACACACATATAGTATTGTAATCGGAATAGGAAACTAATCGTGCAATTACACAAAATTACGTGCACCGTCATTATATGCATCGATTGATTGACCTTGATCGAGCAGATCGAGCACCCATGTTCGATCAATTGAATATAGCCAATAGTGTCCATAGAGTTAACTGATTACTTTAGAGTTTCCTCGATCAATTGACCCAACTAACCAATTGATCGAACTAGTCTAAAACTATCCAGATACCAATTTATTACTGGGCTATTTGATGGATTGAGATCCCCTATTTATGACGGATTGGAGACATCTAGACAACAATCTCCACCATGGCTTCAATCATCATGAACCACAACTTCAAGCTCCATTTCTAATCACCTTCATCATAGCTTCCTCATCACTGTTGCCTTCCATGCACACTCTGTCTTCATCAAACCTTTGTTAGACCTAGAGAAGTCGAACATAATTTAAAATTTTATGTGGAAACTATTTTTATAAGTATATCCGCTAGATTCACGATCATATAGATCTTCTCAAGAGTAATTCCTTCCTGGAGCACTTATCGATGAAAATAACAAGGAACATCAATATGTTTAGTTTTAGAATGGTAAACTGAATTCTTTGCCAAGTTGATCACTGTAAGTGTTATTATGTTTACACACATGTTACACCTTGTCTATCAAATTTTGTCTTGTCAAAACAACTTAGCTGAGTGTTCTTCAAGTTAAAGACAAGCTCATGTTCAAGTTGAAGTTAGCTTATGTTCAAGTTGAAGTCAAGCTAAAGTTCAAGTCACTTGGATTAAGATGGAAAGTTCACCTTCAAGTTCAAGTTCTACTAAAATTTCTAGTAGAAGATCAAGCTCCAAGTGCAAGATCAAGCCTCAGGTTCAAGTTCAAGTTCAAGTTCTACTAAAAGTGCTAGTAGAAGATCAAGTTCCAAGTGCAAGTTCAACTCCTACTAATGAATCTTCTAAGTAGAAGATCAAGCTCCTTTGAGAACTTCAAAGTTTCTACAAAGTTCAGTCCATACAAGTAATTTAAACCCTAGAAAGACCTTAGCTTTAGGGGCTTTCAAAACATATTTAATTTGAGTTTTTATACTTATAATTGACTGAATTTTGTCTTGTCCAACTTCTGCTTCGACTAGTCCAAGATATTCCTCGACTAGTCCAAGTAACAACTGAAGTATAAGATAATTTATGTTACATCTTCGACCAGTCGAGTAGAGTCCTCGACCAGTCGAAGGTTCCTCGACTCGAAGTCCAGCAACTATTATCTATTTGGATTCAGTTTGCTCGACTAGTCGAACAGACTGTTCGACCAGTCGAAGGTCACCCTCGACCAATCGAACAGAATCTTTGACCAGTCGAAGATCTGTTGGAACTTATCCCGCTCGAATTTGAAAATTTGTTGGAACTGAATCTGGTGCTTCGACCAATCGAAGGAACAGATTTTGTGACTATAAATTGAGGTCTTTTGTCAATTCGAAAATAGAACTTAAGCCTATCAAAACCCTAATTCAAAAGAAAGAGAAGCCTCGTTTATTGTCAAGCTATGAAGCGGTATTTATAATTTTATTTATAGCTTTTTCATTAATTCATTTATCTCAAAACTCTGTCATTCTGATTTATCAAAAAGAGTGTTTACTCTTATTGAGATTTGAGAAAATTAATGCAAGTAGCCTTTGGGTTTAAAACTAATTAAAATCAATTAGAACCCTGGACCTTTTCTATTGGACTAAACATCGAACAGTCATCATTCAAGAAAAGTGATCTGCGACTACATCTTCTTCCTTGGTGAATATAAGTATCATTTTACTTTATGGATTTGGTTTTTTATGAGATAGTCAGAAAATCTCATTTGTTGGTTTTTCTGAGATAGCCAGAAAATCTCAGTGTGGGGTTTTTGTTTGTGATAGCCCTTTAAAATCACAATTGTATCAGGTTTTAAGGTGACCCTGTGAAAACCTTATTTTTAGTGAAATCCAATATCACATGAGTTGTAATTATTGGGAATGGAGTAAGTGTGGTTGTTTGAGAATAGTTGGTGTACACACCGAACCACTATAATTCTTAGTGTTTGTGGTGAATGTTTACTTTTTGCATATGTGGAGAATGGTTGTAATTTTATTTATGCAAGTGTGGTGAATGTTTGTAATAGATATCTTTATTATTTCATGCTTTGTTTGAGATCTTGATCCTTTCAAACATTCGTGAAATAAGGTTGTCCTACCTAAAACTTTGTTTTTGGTGAAGGTTGTCCTACCTAAAACTTTGTTTTTGGTGAAGGTTGTCCTACGAACTAAGTTTGAATCAATTTTTTAATACTAGTGCTATTGAGATTTTTGATTTATTTATTATTTCAGTAACTTAATTTTTTTTATTTAGCATAGTCCTATTCTTCCCCCCCCCGAAAGACTGTTAAGCTCGCCTTTTCAAGTGGTATCAAAGCTAAGTTGCTCCTTTTTTTTTTTTTTGGATTTGTTTCCTAAGTTAAAGATCTAAAGCTTTCATTTTATCTAATTTTGATAGCTTGTCTATTACCAGGCCACCACCTTTTGATGGCTCTAATTATACATATTGAAAAGACATAATGAGAATTTTTTTAAATCCTTAGATTAAAGCGTGTGGCAAGCCACTGTAACCAAATGGAAACCTCTTATGTCTGAAGTTATAGGCAGTGATGGAACTAAATGTATGAAAGAAACTACATTCTATTTATGGACTACACCTTAGAAAAGCGAAAACAGTGCAAATGCTAAGTACTTAAATGCCGTAACTTGTGCTCTATCACCTGATGAATTCAAGAGAATTATTTTATGTGATACAGTCAAATAAGCCGGGGGTATTCTTGAAATGACACATGAAAGAACTGCTATAGTCAAGAAATCAAAAGTTCAAATCCTCACTACTAGATTTGAGAAAATTCGTATGAAAGAAAATGAAACTTTCATAGATTTCTATACGAAACTAAATGATATAGTAAATTTCATGTGGGGTCTAGGAGATGGAATCCCAGAAAGCAAGGTCTGTGTAAAAATACCATGATCTTTTCCTGAGAGACTCAATTCTAAAGTAACTATCATTCAGGAATTAAGAGACATAGATCAAATGAAGGTTGAGGAGTTAGTTGGTTCTCCCTAAACGTATGAGTTAAATTTTAAAGCTCCTAAAGGTAAGTCCATTGCTCTTAAATCGTCTAAATCTATTTTAAAAGAAAATTGTGTTCATTCTGATGTTGAAGATACAGAAGATGATATGGCTTTACTTGCTAAATTTTACAGAATTTTCACGAACAAGATAAGATCAAATTTTCAATAACCATCTGACAAAATAAAAAGAAAATCTAAGTCTTGGAAATCTGTAAAGGACAGTCAATGTTTCAACTGCCATGAATATGGGCACTTGGTGAATAAATGTCCAAAAAGGGATAAATAAGAAAGAAAGGGTATGTTAGCTACTTGGGATGAATCATCCGGCTCTAAAAGTTCTTCTAAGTCTGATGAATCAGAATAAGAAAATGCAAATAATGAAAAAGCCCTAATGACTATAACCAGAGTCACCTCTTCAGATAACTGTAACTTATCTGATTATGAAAATCTCCGGAGTGACCCTGAAAATGAGAATGAAGAAGATTTTCAAGACGCCTACAATGCCCTAAACAGGGAAAGTTGCAAAATTGCTGTCAAACTGAAAATTCAAAGAGAAAAATATCTTAAGTTAAAAGAAGAACTTCAAAAATAATGTTTTAGAAAAACTCATCTTTCAGATTATTTTTAAGAAACAAAACTAGACTTGAATTTTAAAACCTCAGAGTTAGAAAAACTCAGAATTGAAAATGAGAAATTAAAACTCGAAGTTTCTTCTCTTTTGAGTTCTAAGGATACTTGGAGATATGCCCACGGGGACCGAAAGCTAGAAAAACTGTTAACCTCTTCTAGAAAATGCGGCGACAAATCAGGTCTGGGCTATATTAAAGATAGTTCTCTAAAAAACCAAAATGCATCTCCTATATTTGTAAAAGGAGAATCCTCAAACTCAAAAGGTAAGATTTTGAGAAACTATGGTCAAAATGATTTCAAAAATCTAAAACCTTTTCAAGTTTCTAAGATTAATTCTAATAACATCAGCTATAGAAATCAAGATATAACAAACTCCTTTAGTTAAAAAAAAATAAAATAGTGCACTTACTCAAAGAGTTTCTAAAATCCAACTCAGATGGAATCGGAGTTAATAGAAAGTGAAGAAATTCCAACTCCCCAAAACAAAGAAAAACTAATGGAACTCTTAAACCCAGAACCATAATGAAATGGGTTCCAAAGGTTACATGTCTTATTGCCCACATAACCTTCAAAGCCACTAGCCATTCAAAATGGTACCTAGATAGTGGATGTTCAAGACATATGATAGGTAACAAAGAACTATTCACCAACTTCAAGGAAGTAAACGACGGATCAGTTACTTTTGGTGATGGAAGCAATTGCAGAATCATAGGCCAAGGTACTATTCAACTTTCTAATCTTCCTCTATTTAAGAATGTTTTGTATGTTAAAGGTCTTAAGCATAACGTTCTAAGTATTTCTCAAATCTACGATAACAAACACAATTTAAAATTTACAAATCACGGATGTGAGATTACAAATGAGAAGGGAAGTATGATATTAAATGGTCGTAGGACTTTTGAGAATTGTTATATTATTAATGACTCATGCTCTTCTAATTTTCATGTTACATGGTCCAAACAAACGAAATAGAACTATGACACAAACGTCTTAGACATGTTAACTTTAGAAATCTTTATAGATTGAGCAAAAGAGATCATATTTGAGGCTTACCTAAATTGAAAAAGATAGAAAAAATTTGTGGTGCATGCCAGACTAGCAAGCAAATCAAGAGTAGTCATAAAAAGGTAAACTCTTTAGCCACAACCAAACCTCTTGAACTGCTCCACATATATTTGGTTGGACCAACGAGAAAGTAGAGTAGAGGTGGGAAGAAATATTTTTTGGTTATTGTTGATGATTTTACCAGATATACATGGGTAGCTTTCTTGAGAAAAAAAATCAAAGACTCTCAATAAAGTTAGAAGAATTCTAAAACAAATTCAGACTAAAAAAGAAGTACATGTGATCATAATCAGAAGTGATCATGGTATTGAGTTTGAAAATAACAATTTTGAAAAGTATTGTACAGACCATGGTATATCATATGAGTTCTCTGCTCCTAAAACACCTCAACAGAATGGGTTATTGAAAGAAAGAATAGGTTGTTATAAGAAATGACCAATGTTATGGTAAATAGCATGAACTTACCAAAAAACTTATAGGCTGAAGCTGTTAATACTGCATGCTACATTTTAAATCGTATGTATATTATAAAAGCAAAAGATAAAACAGCTTATGAGTTATGGTTCAATAAGAAGTCAACAGTCAAATACTTTCGAACTTTTGCAAGTAAATGTTTCATTTTACGTGACCGAAAAAATTTGAAAAAGTTTGAAGCCAAGAGTGATGAAGGAATATTATTGGGTTATGCTCTGAATAGTCGAGCATATCGTGTTCTTAACAAAAGAACAGGAGTGATTCAGGAATCTATTAATGTTATAATTGACGATCAGCTGATCACACCATCACCAAGTCAAGATGATGATGAAGTCAACATTATCGATAAACCTGACTCTTCATCAAAATCAGTTGATACTGAATTAAGATTAGTCAAAGACCCTCGGACCGATCTAATACTTGGTAACCCTAGCACTGGTGTACAGACTAAAAAATAATTAGAAAATATTTGTAATTACATATATTTTACTTCTCAAATTGAAACGGCTAATATAAATGAAGCACTTACTGATGAAAGTTAGATATTGGCTATGCAAGAAGAGCTAAATCAATTCGTTAGAAATGATGTTTGGTACTTGGTTCCTAGACCTCCTGATAAATATATAATTGGAACCAAATGGATTTTAAAGAATAAAACTGATGAATTAGGGAATATTATCAGAAATAAGGCTCGACTGGTTGTATAAGAGTACACGCAAATAGAAGGTATTGATTACGATGAAACCTTTGCACCAGTTGCTCGCTTTGAATCCATAAAATTATTTATTTCGATTGCATGTTATATGAAATTTAAAATATATCAAATGGATGTTAAAAATGTATTTTTAAATGATGATTTACATGAGGTCTGTAAACCCTAAACCTTAGTATCTATTTCGCTCCAACGGGTCCCGCGGTCCTATCGGTCGAATTTTCAGCAACCCGTGACCTATGGATTACGTTTGCGATGACCCTTAAGTTCCATCATATAAATCTGACCGGATCAACCCAAAACTAGTTCCTTAGCAACTGCATCGTCGCCGCGGTTCCAACGTTATGTCTCGTGTAGCAATCCGAGTTGTAGATCATAAAATGTGGGTCGTACTTATTTTAGGCCATAGATCGCGATTTGTGGGGCCCACCTAGGGTTGCACAAATCCCTAGGCATGCTTGCATCACTCTAAGGTCATTATTAAACTCGCTAGGCTAGGCTAGGTAGTTAGGTCCCTAGTCAGCAAGTCATCATTGGTTTTCTTACCAAGATAGCCTCCTTTTTGTCTCCCCCATGCAAAAAAAAAAAAAAAAGAAAAAAAAGAACTCCTTTTACTCTAATCAAAATCTGAAATTCTGACTTTCTCCTCTTCTCTAGAGAGAGAAGTCATCATTTCCCCCTCTTTTCTAGTAAGGCATCATGGGTTTTGGTAAAAACCCCTCCCACTTGCAATTTCATCTCATTTTCCCTCTCTCCCTCTCTTCTCCTCATCTCTCTCTCTTTCTCTCTCTCTCCCCCCCTCCTTAGCAAGCTTGGACGTCCCACCTCTTGCCCATTATCCAGCCCTCCATCCGCCCTATAACCCTATAATCTAGCCTTTAGCTAAAGATCTTAGCCTTTGAACCTTCTTCCTAGGTGCTTGGAGGACCTCTTGGTGGTGGTAGCTTGGAATCTATTAGGTGGGTGCTTTGTATTTAGGAACTTAGATTTGTATTTCCTTCTGTTTCTTCATCTCATGTTTTTGAAGCATGTGGGGCCCACCAAATGATGGTGGAGGCCCCATGTCTTCTTGGGTGTGGCCATTGGCCCATCCTATCTTACATGCATAACCCATGGATGGGACCATTCTCCATGGACCCCACCATGGTCTTTTCTCTTAGTTAGAAGGATCCTTGGGTCATCTAGACCCTTGATCCTTAGTGGAGATGACATCTCCACGATTGGATCTTGATTAGAAAGATGCATGCGTGTGTAGATCATTGTACCTTCATCAATATTAGTGGATGTGTGGTTTGTGATGAAGGGAAGGGCCTCAATGTGATGGAGCCCCTTCCCTTGTATTTGTGGAATATTTATTAGAACTTATCCCACTCGAATTTGAAAATTTGTTGGAACTGAATCTGGTGCTTCGACCAGTCGAAGGAACAGATTTTGTAACTATAAATTGAGGTTTTTCTCAATCCAAAAATAGAACTTAAGCCTATCAAAACGCTAATTCAAGAGAGAGAGAAGCCTCATTTATTGTCAAGCTATCAAGCGCTATTTATAATTTTATTTATAGCTTTTTCATTAATTCTTTTTCTCAAAACTCTGTCATTCTAATTTATCAAAAAGAGTGTTTATTCTTATTGAGATTTGAGGGAATTAATGCAAGTAATCTTTGGGTTTAAAACTAATTAAAATAAATTAGAACCTTGGACCTTTTCTATTGGACTAAACATCGAAAATTCATCATTCAAGAAAAGAGATCTATGGCTACAGCTTCTTCCTTGGTGAAGATAAGTATTATTTTACTTTTTGTATTTGGTTTTTTTATGAGATAGCCAGAAAATCTCAGTGTGGGATTTTTGTTTGCCCTTTAAAATCACAACTGTATCAGGTTTTAAGGTGACCCTGTGAAACCTTGTTTTTAGTGAAAGCCAATATCACGTGAGTTATGATTATTGGGAGTAGAGTAGGTGTGGTTGTTTGAGAACAGTTGGTGTACACACCGAACCACTATAATTCTTGGTGTTTGTACTGAATATTTACTTTTTGCATATGTGGAGAATGTTTGTAATTTTATTTATACAAGTGTGGTGAATGTTTGTAATAGATATCTTTATTATCTTTTGCTTAGTTTGAAAGCTTGATCATTACAAACGTTTGTGAAATAAGGTTGTCCTACGAACTAAGTTTGAATCAATTTTTCAATACTGGTGCTATTGAGATTTCTGATTTATTTATTATTTCAGTATGTTAATTTTTTTATTTTTTTTGGCATAATCCTATCCCCCCCCCCCCCCCCCCCCCCCACCCCCCCCCCCCCCCCCCCCCCCCAGACTATTAAGCTTGCCTTTTCAATCACACTTTTATTATCACAATCAACTGGCATGGCCTCTTGATAAAGACCCAAGTCATTCATCATTCCACGCAACCAAACACCTTCCTTAATAGCCTCCGTCACTTCTACTCAGCTTCGGTTCTGGAAAGAGCAATCATAGACTGAAGCTTTGACTTCAGCTCATCGCTTCATCTACCAGTATAAATGAGTAACTAGAAGTTGACCTTCTATTCTTCACATTTCCTCCATAATCAGCATCCACACAACCTATCAATTTTTCCTGTAATTTTTCAAATGTTAAGATGTAGTCCACTTTACCTCGTAATTAATGAAGTATCCATTTCACTACCTCTCAATGTTATTTGTCGGGGTTTGACATGTATCTACTCACAACACCGACTACATGTGAAATATTCAGTCTCGTAGAGACCATGTCACACATCAAATTGTCAACTGCGCTCGAGTAGGACACACAAGATATAAACTACTTTTCTTCATCTATAATAGGACGTTGCTTGAAGAAAGTCAAAGTAAACAGCATGGGGTGTGTTAGTTAGTTTAGTTTTGTCCTTCCCAAACTTCATCAATACCTTCTCAGGATATTCAGCTTGAGACAACTATAACCCGCTCATCTTCTTATACTTATGTATATCAATGCCGAGAATCCTCATTGTAGCCCCCCGGATCTTTCATTTCGAATATCCTTGATTCTGAGACTTTAATATATTGATCTCAGACATGTTATGGCTGGTGATAAGCATGTCATCGATATATAATACCAGTTCATCGCTCAGTGCCTTAAACTAGACACACTAATCGTATTCACTTCTGACAAACCACTAACTTACCATGAAAGTATCAAATTTCTTATACCATTGTATAGGTGACTGTTTCAGGTTGTACGACGACATTCTTAACATGTAAACCTTATTCTTTGACTCCTAAACCTTGAACCCCTCTAGTTGCTGCATGTAGATCTGCTTTTCCAACTCCTCATATAGGAAGGCAGTCCTTACATCCATTTGTTCTAGTTTCAAATTATATTGGGTAACCAACACCAACATAAATTTAATAGATACCTTCTTGACAATAGGCACAAAGATCTCACTAAAGTCAACGCCTTTTTTCTCAGCATACCCATTTGTAACTAATCTGGCCTTGTATCTATCATGGTTCTTCCGATAGATCCACTTACAACCGATCTCTTTACGCTTAATGAGACGCTCTATCAGCTCACATGTCTCATTTTTGTACAAAGAATTCATCTCGTCTTGCATAGCCGTCATCCACTTCTCAACATCTGGGTCATCCAGTGTTTCTTGGAAGATAGATAGATCCCCCTCATCTGTAATGAGAGTGAATGCAATATTCAAGTCATTTCTATATCTCGCTGATAATTTGCGATCTCTCGGTGAATTTTTTCTCATAGATGACTGCTCTACCTTTCCTATGGCTTGACTTCTTCCCTTGTCTCACATTTTTTGAATTTGACATCAATAACCGCTGATTTTTATGTTTTCTTATGTTCATCCTTATGGAATAAGGAATCCTCATTAAACCTGTCGTCACGACTTATCATGATCTTCCGTGTGACCTGGTGATACAACTTTTATCCCTTCACACCATCACCATAACAAACAAAGGCACACTTCTTTGTCCTTTGGTCTAGCTTAATTATCTCTCTACTGACAGTACATGAGAGTAAGCATTGCAACCAAATACTTGCAGCCCTGAGTAGTTTACATCATGATCACTTTACGCTTCTTTTGGAATTTTACAACTGATCGACGTAGATGGATACCAATTCACTAGGTTGCAAGTTTTGTTAATGGCCTTAGTCCATACCTCATTTCTTAACACAATGTTGCTCAAGATAATTTAGGCTCTCTCCAAGAGAGTCCAATTCATACATTCCACCACATCATTCTGCTATGGTGTGTGCTTAACTATATTGTGCCGTATGATCTGCTCATGTTTATGAAATTGATTGAATTCCTTTGAAGTGATTTATCCACTATTGTTTATCCTTAATATTTTCAATTTTCACCTTATCTGCTTTTTTATAATCGTCTTCCATATTTTGAAGGTAGTGAAAACATTAGATTTATGCTTTATATAGTAAATCCAAACTTTTTTAGAGTAGTCATCTTTGAATGAGATAAAAAACGATGCTCCCCCTCCATAAACAACAAGCAACGGCTTCCATACATCCAAATGCACATAATCTGGAGCACCCTTGTTTTCCAACTTAAAAGACAATCACGATTGTTTACCATATATACAATGCTCACATATATCAAAACCAGCACTTTTAAATACATGAATTAAATAATGATTTGAAAGTACCTTCATATTGCGCTTGCTCATGTGGCTTAGGCGTGTATGCCACAAACGTGTCGATGTAGACTCTACTATAGATGTTGTAGCTCCATCAATTTTGATATTTCCTATCAACTTGTAAAGATTGCCACTCTGTTGCGCTTTCATTACTATGAGTTCTCCCTTTAAAACCACCAGTAATTAAATTTGGTGAACTTTCATGCAAGTGCATAGAGAGCTCCTAGGGATATCATATTCTTTCTTAGTTCAGGACAATATCTCACATTTGTCAGGATATGCTTTATTCCATCAAACATCTTAATGTGCATTGATCTGATTCCAACAACCTTATAGGGAAAGTCATTGCCAATAAACACCTGGCCACCATCACACTCGTTGTAACTGGTGAACTAACTCCACTGAAAAGTGATGTGGTATGAAGCGTTGAATCCAAAATCCACTCATTGTTGAGATACCTAGATTTGGATGTGATCAGAACGCTACCACCACCCACCTCCTCACTGGATTTTACTATATTGATCTCCTCCGGCATTTCATCTGATTTTTTCCCTTTCTATGTTTTAAGATTTTGACAATTCTTCTTCATATGCCCCTATCTCCCACAATTCCAATACTTCATCTTCCCTTTGCCCTTAAATTTGTACCAAGATCGTGAGTTTCCCTTCTCTCACTCAGAATTTCTTCCCCTATAAACCAACACATCCATAGAGGAACCACCTCTATTGTCCTTCTTTATTAACTTTTTCGAATGAAAGGCTAAGATGATAGTTTTTATGTTTATGGTTTCCCTACTGTGGCACATAATGTCTATAAGACTCTATAAGACTCTAAAAGAGAGTTCAACAGAATTAGGGTTTGGTCTTCCTCACCAATCTTCACTTCCACACCCCTCAATTTGCAAAGTAACTGATTAAACACACCAATGTGTGCATCAAGATCCGACCCTTTCATCATCTTCAAATTATAGAATTATTTCTTCAAAGACAAACGATTATTGAAAGATTTTGTCATGTACAAACTTTCTAACTTTGTCAAAAGCCCTACAGCGGTTTTTTGATCAAGGACATTATAAAGGACCTCGTCGGATAGTCATAATTGAATAGAGGTTTTCACTTTCTGATTTAGTTCTTTTCACTCCTCATCACTTATAGTCTTAGGACGCTTCGTTATATTAAGGAGTGTCTGTTGCAATCCCTGCTAAACTAAACGGTCTCTCATCTTCAGCTTCCATAGTTCAAAATTATTTTTCTTAGTGAAGTTTTCAATTTCATACTTAACGTTAGATCTTTTCATCGACATGTCTCATATTCAAACTCAAATCCTAATGTATAGCTTTGATATCACTTATTGGGGCACTGTGAAAGTAAACTCCGAATTCAAATCTAATAAGCAAAAGATAAACACAACAAAGCATGCAAAGGGACACAATTTTTTATGTGAAAAACCCTTGCAAAAAAATACTATGGCACGAAGTGACAACAAATTCACTATGAAAATGAATTACAAGAAATTGATGAACTTACAAATGTAAAAAATCTCATTTCCTTCTTTAAAAACCCTAAAATCATCTTAGCCCTCCTTGTTTTACTCTAATCCCTCAATTACACCCATATATATATAGTATTACAATCGGAGTAGAAAACTAATTGCGCAATTACGTAAAACTGTGCGCACCATCAATCTATGTATCGATCGATTGATACCAATCAAGCAACCCTCGATTGATCAAGCACCTAAACATGGCCAACAGTGTCCAGAGAGTTAATTGATTAATTCGAAGTTTTCTCGATCAATTGCCCCAACTAGCCTATCAATATAACTTGTTCGAAATTGTCCACAGACCAATTTATTTAATATGGGGACCACTTGATTGATCGACCAGGCTGTTTGATCAATCAAGATCCCTGTTTATGATAGATTGAAGACATCTAGACAATAGTTACAACATGTAATCCACCAATATGCGTTACTATTAAGTCCAAGGTGCTTCCTTGGGGCAAATATTTTTGTGCATACCTCTCCAGGTTGATCCACGATACACGAGTATTTCCAAAAGATGATACACACTAGCTAACAATTTGTCGGTCAATATGTCATGGGCACACTGTGAATGTTAGTTATCATAACCATATGCATATGAAATGACTGGCACAGAGTCGTCGGTCCTCATTTTATTTATCCTTTTTAAGTCTCTATTTTTTGGTAACCAACAACCAAATATATGAACTAGCTCATGTTTAAAATAAAATTAAAAATTTAAAAAAAAAATTTAAAAAAAAAACATAAGGACATGATTTTCCTCGTCTCCTACATTATTAATGAGTATTCACATTTACTATAAGTAGTTAATTCGTGCATGTATGTGAGAAACCAATGGAGAGTATGAGTTGGTAATGTTACTCTTTTTAACCTTCTTTTATACGTTTCCCATGCCAGGGAGAAGTAGGTTAGGCATGAGACCTAGGGCTGCAACTTCGGTTTGGGTCAACTGAAACCCGATTGACCCAACACGAGTTTGGGTTGGAAAACACCAACCTGATTTGAAATTAAGTTGGGTTGGGGTTGTGTAAATTTGGGTTGGGTTAGGTTGGGTTGGGACTAATCACATGTATTTTGGTCAGGTTGGGTTGGGACTAATCACATGTATTTTGGTCAGGTTAGGTTGGATTAAGTATAGAGAAACTTGGGTTGGGCACCTCGAGTTGGAATTCAACTTAATCGGGCTATGGGTTGGTCCTCTTAAGGTCAAGTCGGGCTTGGGTTGACCCTCAACTCAACCCGACCTACCTGATTTTCACCCCTAATGAGAACTGGTAAGCTTCCTTAGAATAGGTGCCGTGGGGAGCTTCCTTTGAAGGCAGAAGTGTCTGGCCATGAAAATAGGTGATGTGAAGAAGTTCTTTTGAAGGCATACATGTTTAATTTTTTGTTCTTCAACGAACAAATTGCAAAATTCATGGGAAGTTGATTGCCTAGAAGCAATCACACACTCAAACACGCTTGATATAGCGGGATTGTATTAGTAAGGGCCCGTTTGCATACTACTGAATAAGTAGCTTTCATATTACTTTTCTTAAATAAGTTAGTTTGGTTATTAAACTTAAATGAGTAGCTTTTTAGAAAAAAGTAACTTATTTTTGTTAGTTATTTTTTAGGGCTTTTCAACTTCCAGAAGTAATTTATTTTTTCATTTTCATTGGTTACACAATAACTTAGAAATTTATTTTAGGGAATATGCTCTTTATGACCATGAACCCTTCCAAGTTCATGAGATTGAAAAATCAACTAACGAATAGGTAGATGATCTAGTGGGCCCCACATGATAATGGCCCATAATGAGGTGGCCACACATGATGGATAATCCACATAAAAGATCGACCCCTAATGGTTAATGATCCACATTCAAGGTGAGCCCCGCATGATGGGTAGCCCACATTGAAGGTGGGGTCCACATGATGGGACAACCACATCAAAGGTGGCCTCCACATGATAGAAATTAATAATGGCGGGCCCCACATGATGGATGATCTACATCAAGGTGTGCCCAGCATGATGGACAATCCACATCAAAGGTCGACCTAATGATGAGTGGCCCATGTCCAAGGCGGATCTCTGATGATGGATGACCCACACATAGGTGGGCCCACCTGATGGACAATCCACATCAAAGGTGGGATCCATGTGATAGGCGGTGGATATCGAAATGGGCACCACATGATGGACAATAACATTGATGGTGGACCCCACATGATGGATGACTAACATCAAAGGTAAGCCCTACCTAATGAATTGTGCACATTAAAAGTGGGCCCTTATATTATTTGATGTCTTCAATTTGTACATAAAGCAGGGGTCTCAATCAACTGACTAGCTTGGTCGATTGATCGAGTGAGTCCCAAATTATACAGATTGGTCTCTGGACAGTTTTGGACAGGTTCAATCAATTGATCTAGAGGCTCGAGCAATCGATGATATTCGAAAATACTTGTAAACTTTTTGAACACTTTTGATCATATTCAAGCGATCAAACATGCGGGGCTCGATCGATGTCTATCGATCAATGCTTATATCAACGGTGTACGTAATTTTGTATAATTACGCGATTAGTTTCATATTCTTGGTATTATGCTATATATATGGGTGTAATTACAGGATTAGGGTAGAACAATCGGGGCTAAAACGTTTTAAGGGTTTAAAGAGGAGAAAATGAAAGTTTTTGAATTGTAAGTTCATCCATCTCTTTTACTTTTTGTTTTCATGGTGATTGTTATCACTTTGTGTTGTGATTTTTTCCCCATGAGGATTTTTCCACGTAAAATTTGTGTCTTTTGTGCATGCTTTATTACGTTTATCTTCTTATTGTTTGATTAGAATTCGGGGTTTGTTTCTGCAGATTCCCAACAAGTGGTATTAGAGTTAAGTTAAGATTTGAATTTGAATATGAAATATGTCCATGAAATGATCTAACGATAAGAATGAAACTGAAAAGTTCACTGATAAAATAACGTTAAATTATGAAATGTGAAGATGAGAGGCTATTTAGTTCAACAAGGGTTGTAGCATGTAATCATTAGTGTAGCGAAGCATCCTGCGTCTATGAGTGATGAAGATTGGGAGGAATTAGATGAGATAACAAAAACCTCAATTCAATTATGCCTATCCAATGATGTTCTGTGTAATGTTCTTGATCAAAACACCACCTTAAGACTTTGGACAAAGTTAGAAAGGTTGCACATGACGAAATAACTATCGAATCATCTATATCTAAAGAAGCAATTGTATAATCTAAAGAAGACAGAGGGGTTTGATCTTAACGATCACATCATTGCATTTAATCAGATACTTTGCAAATTGATGTGTAGAAGTGAAGATTAACGAGGAAGATCAAACTCTAATTTTGTTGAACTCTCTTTCATAATCTTACAATAGCTTTAAAGACACTGAGGTGAGAAGGGCCCTTACTTCGTCCCACATAGTGTACTACTATCGGCCCTAGCAGGAAACATCTACCTACACAAGCTCGATCAAGAGATAGGGAGGATTCGACAAAAGTACTAAATTTTGATTGTTCAGAGAATCAGATCGGTTCTATTAAGGACATGTTGTATTGATTGGGGTTGATTTCAAAACGGACTCCTCACTCATTAAATAGAGAAAATTGTCAAGATTCATGATCTGTTACCGAAACTATTCCAATTCTAACTGTCACGGTAAGGAGACCATAGACGTCAAAACTATCAACTCGACCCTTTAATCGAAGTAATTGAGAAAGAATGACAATGCAGTAATTCCTCTACAGATACATTGGTAGTTAGGGAAAGAAATTCTGTGTGGGAGAAGGGGAAATCATGTTCATGGTCAGGGGTGTACACAAACCGGGCTAGCCCGGTTAGCTTGTTCGACCCGGCCCGAAAAAGCCCGACTCGGCCCGACCCGGAACTAAGTTCGGGTCAGGACAGGCCAATTTTCTAGGCCCGAAAGTGAGTTCAGGCCGAGTCGGATACCTCCCAGTTCGGCCCGACTCGGTCCGAAATCCGACTCACCCTGGCCCGATTTGACCTGGCCCGGCCCGACCCGTGTATGACTGTATTTAATTTGTATAAAATGTTTTATTTTATGCTTTGTTAAATGTATGTAAATGTCCTGACTAGTTAAATTTTTTGTGGAGTGTATAGTTTAACTATCTAAATCGTTGATCGAGGGCCTTGTAATGGGACGCGAATTACCTGCCAAAGCCCTTCTCATGAACTTGCTGTAAGGTTCGAAACTGGCCCGAACTCAAAGGTTCGAAACTGGCCCGAACTCGGCCCGAACTCGCGCTGGACCCGATTCGGGTTGGAGATGTTAGCCCAGTGACCAGGCCCGGTTGGGTTCGGGCCTTGTGTGGCTGTTGGACGGGCTGAGGCCAGTTCGACTCGGCCCGACCCGTGTACACCCCTATTCATGGTCTAAGTCTAAAGGCAAGGAGAATATAAGTGTTGAAATTCTGAGAGACAGGGGCATATGAAGAAGAATTGCCATAACCATAAGGCCCAATAAGGAGAAACATCATATGAAACACCGAAGGAAGCCAATATGGTAGAATCTAGTGAGGAAGTGGATGGCAGTGATGTTCTGATCGCATCCAAATCTAGTTATCTCAGTAACGACTGAATTTTGAATTCAAGAGCTTCATTCCATATGACCTATCATATAAGTTAGTTCACTAGATATAACGAGTGCGATGGTGGTCAAGTGTTTATGGGCAATGACTGTGCATATAAGGTTGTTGGAATCGGATTTGTGCGATTACAATGTTTGATAGAATGGAGCGCATCCTGGCGAATGTGAAACACATTCCTGAGCTAAGGAAAAATCGCATATCTTTGAGGGCTCCTGATGCACTTGGGTGCAAGTTCACTGAATTTGATCGTGTCTTCAAAGTTTCAAAGGGGGTACTCATAGTAATGAAAGAGTAATGAAGTGGTAACCTTTACAAGCTAATCGAGAATACCGCATCGAGTGGAGCTATTGCGTCTATAGTGGAATTCATATCGGCATGTTTATGGCATACTCGTTTAGGCCATATGAGTGAGCACGATATGAAGGTACTTTCTGATCGATGCTTGATTTCTGTTTATAAAATTGTTGATTTAAATAAATACGAGCATTATATATATGATAAGCAATCAAAGTTATCTTTTAAGTCGGGAAAACATGTTAGTAAAGGGGTGGTTGATTATGTGTAGTCTGATGTATAGGGGTCGTCGCCCGTGGTTTCTTGAGGGGGCATCATTTTTTGCATCATTCATAGATGGCTACTATAGGAAGGTGTGGGTTTACTTTATGAAGTATAAATCCGATATTTTTACTACCTTCAAAGTTTAAAGGTGGTGGTAGAAAAATAATAAGAGTGAAAATTAAAAGTGTTAAAGACAGATAATGGTGGAGAATTCACTTCAAATAAATTTAATTAGTTTTGTAAAGATGAAAGAATCGTACGACATAACACAGTCAGGCACACACCAGAGCAGAATGGTGTAATGGAACATATGAATCGGACTCTGGAGATAACCCGAAGTATGTTAGGTTAGGAAAGGAGGTATGGACTGAGGCCATTAACAAGGCTTGTTACCTAGTGAATCGGTCTCCATCTATACTGATAAATTATAAAATTCTAGAAGAAGCACGGAGTAGTCATAAAGTTAACTACTCAAGGTTGTGTGTATTTAGTTACAATGCTTATTCTTATGCACCATCAGTTGAGAGAGATAAGATACACCAAAGGGCGAAGAAGTATACTTTTGTGGGATATGGTGATGGTTTGAAGGGATACTCGCAATATGACCGGGTTGCACAAAAGATCACAATTAGTTGTGATATCACCTTTGATATGGATTCCTAGTTCCATAGGGATGAACATAAGGAAATAGAAAAATAAGCTATTATTGACATTTAAATCGAAATGGTGATACATAAGAAGAAGCTGAAATGTAAGAAGAGGTCATGAGCAGGTGGAGTAGCCACATGTTAGGAGAAATCTACTAAGAGATCACAGATTACCAGCAAGATACAAAGATAACTCAAATATTGCATCCACCCTCATTACGAATGAGGGGGATCCATCTACCTTATAAGAAGTGCTAGATGATCCAGATGCTGAGAAGTATATTGCAACGATACAAGACGAGATAGACTTTTTGTATAAGAATGAGATATGGAAACTAGTGGAGCTTCTCATTGGGGGAAAAGCAATTGGGTCCAAGTGAATTTATAGGAATAAATATTATACATATAAAGCCAAATTTGTAGTGAAAATATATGTTCAAAAAGAAAGTATCGACTTTAATGAGATATTCGCACCAATTGTTAAATAGGTGTTTATTAGGTTTGTGATGGCGCTAGTTGCCTAATACAATCTAAAATTAGAACAAATGGATGTAAAAATTGCTTTCTTACATGGCGAATTGGAAGAGCGAATTTATATATGAAATAATAGAGGGGTTCAAAAATCAAGAGGTAGAGAATAAGGTTTGCAAGTTAAAGAGAATGTTGTATGGCTTGAAATAGTCGCCTAGGTAGTGGTATAAGAAGTTTAATACTTTTATGGTGATTCAACAGTTCACTAGGAGTAATTATGATCACTATGTCTACTTCATGATACTAAGTTATGAAAAATTCATGTTACTAATATTGTATGTTGATGACATGCTTATCGTCAGCCATAACATGTCTAAGATCAATATATTGAAGACTCAATTATTACGGACATTCGAAATGAAAGATCCATGGGCTGCAAATAAGATTCATGGCATAGATCTACACGGAGATAAGGAGATAAGCAGGTTACAGTTGTCTCAAGCAAAATACCTTGAAAAGGTATTTGTGTAGTTTAGGATGGACATGGCTAAGCTAGTTAGCATACCCCATGTTGTTCACTTTAATCTTCCTTTATAGCAATGTCCCGTTACAGATGAAGAAAAACAATTTATATATTGTGTGTCATATTTAAGTGAATTTGACAGTTTAATGCATGATATGGTCTCCACGAGACATTATATTTCACATGTTGTTAGTGTTGTGAGCAAATATATGTCAAACCCCGACAAGCACCATTAGGACATAGTGAAATGGCTACTTCATTATTTACAAAGTACAACGGACTATATCTTGATATTTCATAAATCAGAAAAAAAAAATTAGTAGGTTATATAGACACCGATTATAAAGGAAACGTGAACAACAGAAGGTCGACTTTCGATTACTCGTTTTTACTAGCGGGCGGAGTGATTAGTTGGATGTCGAAGCTTCAGTTGTGATTACTCTTTCCACTATCGAAGCTAAGTATATAGTAGTGACAGAGGCATTCAAGGAAAATATTTGGTTGCATGGAATGATAAATAAACTCGAACATTAGCAGGAGGTCGTGCCGGTTAATTGTGAAAGCGAAAAACAATCAATTTGGCAAAGAATTCAGTTTACATATTGATGTTCGTCATCATTTTATCCGACAGATTCTTGAGGAATGCGTTGTTACTCTTGAAAAGATCCACACGAGCGTGAATTCAATAGATATGCTTACAAAGGTGGTTCCTGTAGAGAAGCTTAGATTATGTTCTACTTCTTTGAGTTTGGCGAAGGTTTGATAAAGATGGAGTATGAATGAGAAGCGACGACGATGGTGAATCTATGGTGGAAGTGATTAGAATTAAAGCTTAGAGTTATGGTTCATGCTGATTAAAGCCATGGTCGAGATTGTTGTCTGATGTATTCAATCTGTACATGAAACAAGGGTCTCGATCGATCGATTGAGCCCCAAATTATACAAATTGATCTCTAAACAGTTTTAGATAGGTTTAGTCGATCGACCTGCAGGCTCGAGCTATTGACGATATTCAAAAACACTTGTAGAGTATTCTCTAGACATTTTTTAGCATGTTCGAGTGATCGAATATGTGGGGCTCGATCAATCGAGGACTGCTCGATCGATGTCAATTGATTAATGTTTAAATCAATAACACACAACAGGTTTGTATAATTGCACGATTAGTTACATATTCCGGGTGTTATGCTATATATATGGGTGTAATTGCGGGATTAAGGTATAACAATCGGGCTTGCAACATTTCTGGAATTTGGATATGAGAAAACAAGGGTTTTTTAAATTGTAAGCTCATTCATCTTTTGTACGTTTCATTTTCATAATGATTACTGTTACTTTGTGCCGTGGTTTTTTCCCATGAGAATTTTTTCATGCAAAATTTGTATCCTTTGTGCATACTTTGTTGTATTTATCTTTCAAATGTTTGATTCGAATTCAAGGTTTGCTTTCGCAGATTCTCAACACCCAAATGATGAATGGCTCACAACCAAGGTGGGTCTTGATAATGAACGGCCCACATCAAAGGTGGGGCCCACACAACGAATGATCCACATCAAAGGTTCCCCCCACATGATGGATGATAGAAGTGAGGGGGACCAAACCAACTTTCGAAAAATTACTTATAATGATGGAAACCAAATATGTTTTTCTACTTTTTAGATGATATGTTATTTACCAAACATATTTATCTGTTGATTAAGTAGAAACTAAGATAAGCTACTTATGACATAAGTAGCTTATCTAAAATAACTTAGAATCCCAACGCCCAAGAAGGCACAAGAAACTAAATGTTCTAGATCGTAATTTAACAATTTGAAAGACTCAACTTGGATTCGAATCGAATCCTGAACAACAAAACTCTGTAACATTTAAAATTTATGGAAATTATAGTCTTCATCAATCTACAAGCCTAGATTCATTAACCAGTGTTTCTATAAGAAATATTTTTGTACATAAAACCACTTTGATAATGGGTTTAATCCATTATTTGTACCTTAAGACATTAACATGGTAAGATCCCAAGTGGATGGTTCGATTCGAACCAGAGACCATTGTGAGATAATTACAGCCATCACGGGATTACCAAAATCTAATGGTAGAGACACACTAAGCTCCCACCATTCCAAGAATCCCCATTATCCAATGGTTGATAATAAATATCTGAGATTTATATTAACCACTGATTAGTATATTTCCACACTTGCAAAATACTTGTGTGGTCTTAATTAAGGGTGCGTTTGGTTGCACTAAATTTCATGAAATATCATGAAAATTTTCACAATTAAAGTTAGACTGATTAATCATGAAATATCATGATAGTTGGTGCAACCAAATGCGCCTTAGGGCCTGTTTGATTTTCGTTCATTTGTGGTAAATACAGGTAAATTCTCCGAATTACCCCTGTTAGAGATATTTCCGCCGTTTGAAATAAAGTGAGATTCACTGCAGGATTTCTTCCTGCAGAAATCTTGCACTGGTTATCTGTGCTGGAATAAAATCAGGTATGTAATGGCTCGGTGCACGCGTACATTTTCCCTGGGGTGTTCCAAAGCTCCATGTGGGGTCCACCGTCGTTAACACAGGAGATCCGCACGCTCCATCAAACCAAGTGGCTGATTTTATGGGTTAACACCGGACGGTTTCGTAATGTACGAGTTGGGTATATCATCTCCTTCAATGGTTGCAGCAGCTTGTCTTGGGCTTTTTTATGTTGTGATCCACTTCGTAGTGATGGAAGTTTCATTTTGGGATTGAACGGCTTAATCCTTATCATGGAAATACTGATCGACATGGATTGGTGCAAACAGATGTATCGTGGGCCATATCTAAGATCACATGGAGGGTCTTCCACCCAACTACCAAGCTTCATCGACGCCCAGCACATCAAAGAGCTACCGTAGCCATCATTTTTCACCTATGACGTGAGACGGATGGGTTGAAATCAAAATCTCTTCCATGGGAGTAAAAAATCAATGTGCATGCAGAGGCATAGTGTTATAAAAACATCATAGGTGAGTTGTAACAATCAGCTTTCCACCGTCTCAAGGACCTGGTATGTGTACTGTTCTATCCGAATCGTCTTGTTCGTTTCTAACTAGGAATGAAGCGTACTTATTTTCTTTCGTTGCAACAGGTAAAACGAGTTCCAGTGAAGCTATAGTTCTTCATCCTATCAACAGGTCAGTTGAATCTCAAAACCTACCCATGGTCAAACGATCCCGGCAATTCCACTGTAATGTCCGTGATCCAATCTACCAATGGATTAATGGAATGGATGAAACAGATTGATCATGGTGGCGTAAGGAGCACTGCCTGCCAGCCACTGTCGTGTGCGCAGGATTTAAAACTATATATCACATGCGATGAAGCGGATAGAGACTACTTGGTGGTCAGTATCGTGTGGGTCCCACACTGAATTACATGTTTCATCGATTCCGTTCATCCAGCTATTCCTGTAATGGGGTTCACTTCAGCTTGAGATATACCACATTTTTTTACTTTCATTCCAGAAAGTAATCTATTTGACAAACGATGGATGGCATGGGTGAAACACATACATCATGGTGGGGCCCATAGAGCACCGACCAACATCCAATGGCCGGTGGCGGGGGATTAGCCAATCCCTTTCCAAACCCTGTACGACAAAGGGATATGGACGCAGATGGAGTCCTACCCCCACCCGGACTGTAATCCGTTGGGGCAGGGCGCTGTGGGGCCCACCTCAATGTACTTATTCTATCCATGGCGTTTATCTCCGTCGATAGATCATTAAACAGATCTTGGTTGCTGGAGAACTTTCGGTGCCGCATATAACATGACAGCTTGAGTAGCAAAATTGGCTATTGAAGTGACGTTACCAAGTTATGTGGGTCCCACCATGATGTTTGTATTGTATCCACACCGTCCATCCATTTGGATATATCATTTTAGTGCATGATCCAAAGAATGAGGCAGATCCCAAGCTATAGTGGACCACACCAAAGAAACTAGTAGAGAGAGTGAATGCTCCACGAGTACAACATTATTTACTGATGCTTTAATTTCATCCGTCCATATGCTAGCCAAAATATTAAAGGTTAGAATTTTTTTATTTGCCATTTAATGTTATTGTTCCATCCACCCAACGGTTCAGATTAGGATGAACTTATGCCACGTGTGTACTGGAAGAGCTACTTACATTCAAATGAGACAAAGTTAGATGAACGGCTTAGATCAAATATAGACTGGACACTGAACCCTACACTTGCCAGATGGTTAGCATTCCATCCCCAGCTGTTTTCCTATGCTGTGGCCTGTCTGATTTTTGGATCCAAATGGTTTTTGTCTGAAAGGTTGAATGAGCGGCAGCCTAGCTGATGAACGGCTAAGATCTAATGAACGTCTCACCAACGTGTCGGTCAGATCACACCCAAGAAAAGAAACACATACAAACCTAACACGTTGTACGCGTCACAGGAATAGATTGAATTGAATGCCTACGGTTGGAAAATGCTGGAGGGCCACGGAAGTTTTGGATCAACCTTATATTTGTTTCTTCCCTTCATCCATGTTTTTGTGATCTTATGAACAGATTGGATGACAAATAAACATCACTGTGGGGCCTAGCAAGGTGTCAACTGTGGAAATCATTATTTCCACTGTTTCCTGTGGTATGGTCCACTTGAGATTTGGATAAGACTCAATTTTGGGATCAACTCCTAAAATGTTCTGGAAAAACGGTTGGACGGTGTGGATAAGCCACATACATTCACAGTGGGACCAACAGATTAACTCAGTTTGATATCCGATTTCCTGGTCTTTTGAGACAGTCCATCTAGTGGGCCAACCATGCAGATATTTGATCTTGCACCATTGACACAGATACATAGTGATTGGGTCATGGACTGTCTCAAAAGACGAACAGTTCTGATGACCATGATGATTGCGCCAACCATGCTCTGTGGGTCGGTGTTACGTGGACCCATCATATACCGCAATCTATGATGCAACCCAGGTAGCCAGTGGTCCACATTATTTGGACAAAATCAGATTTCAACAAATGTACAACCACGGCTAGCACGAGTTGCTATCATTTTCGAGACGGTGGTGAAAATCACTAGCCGACGACACGGTTTGGCTAGTGACGTTGCCAAACCCAGGTGGCAATTGGTTGGTGCTATGTAGACCCATCATGTACATTTTTTAATCCACGCCATCCATCCTATTTGGAAGATGATGTATGTGTTATCCTCTAAAAATGAATACGTATGCATCTCACGTCCAGCTGATATCAGGATTGAGCATCTAAACAATAGAAATTCAATTGATATGATTTTAAATTAGTTTACCAAACGAAAATATGTAATTAACATGTACAAAAAAGGAACCCCATGTCCTTGATTTCGGATGATGATGTTGTGTAGATACTACGATCTCCGGATAATGGATCCAAGCAAATGGACAGAAGAGGAGATGAATATGTTTGCAATTATATTTGCTTCTGCCTCAGCAGCTATGACAGTTGGAGAATATTGTCACAACTATTTATTTCGGAATCCACCAAGGCGGGCGGATAATGAACGAGCTTGGGTCATCAACGGAATAATTAGGGCTACAGACAACGACTGCATCTCCCAGTTGAGAATGCGAAAGACGACCTTTTTCCACCTATGTTCAATACTATGGGATAATAATAAATTGAACGACGCAAAGCATGTAAGTATGGAAGAACAACTTGTGATGTTTCTCCATACTTTAGGACATAATGTGCGTAATAGAGTCATTGGACATCGATTCATACGGTCCGGTGAAACCGTGAGTCGTTATGTCAATCGGGTGCTAGACGCAATAGTATCTTTATACCCTGTCTACATACAACTACCTGGTCCAGAAACTCCACCAGAGATTACCAGCAATCCAAATTGGAATAACTACTTTCAGGTTAGTAATTTATTACTTGATTTGCAATTTCGTCGTTGAAGCTATGGTGTTTTTCACTTTATAAATAATAATGATTTTTCCTCATTATATGCACCCGTAGGATTGTATCGGTGCTATAGATGGGACACATATACCTGCCTTCGTTCCTAGTAATGAGAGTGGCGTCTACCGTAATAGAAAAGGGATAATTTCTTAGAATGTTATGGCGGTTTGTGATTTCGATATGAAATTCGTCTACATGCTTGCGGGTTGGGAGAGGTCTGCTTCAGATGCACACGTTCTACAAAGTGCTCTGACTGATGAACATGATCGTTTTACCGTACGTGAAGGAAAATATTACGTTGTGGATGCTGGGTATGCGCATTCTCCGGGATTCATGGCTCCATATCGAGGTGTCCGTTACCATCTCAATGAATATCGTACCGGACGTAATCCCGCAAATGCGAAAGAGCTATTCAATTATCGTCATGCACAACTCAGAAATGTTATTGAGCGTTGTTTTGGGGTATTTAAGTCTAGATTTCCCATTCTAAAAACGGCTCCACAATACCCAGTAGTGACACAGGTCAAGATTGTGCTCGCGTGTTGTGTCATTCACAATTTTATTCATTTGTCGGGGGATGACGAAATTGTGGATGTGGATGGTACATCAAGGGATGGTGATGTAGGACCGTCACCAACAACATTGGATAATGCTGCTATCGATGACCTACGCAATGTGCTTAATGCCCCTCAGACAGAGAGGGATGCATGGATTGCATTTCGTGACAGCATTGCACAGAGGATGTGGAATGATTACACTACAGCGAGTCAAAGGGTATAAGTTCTTTATCAAATTAGCAGTTTCCAAAGTTATAGTGGCCCTGAGTATTATTGTTTTCTTTTGCCGTATTACTTATTGTATATTTTGATCATCGCATTCACAGACAACATTACAATGAACATTTTAGCCACTATAGAGCTTCAAGTGGTTCGTCTCATTTGGATCATACGCAATAGTATCTTTTGTTATCACATGTTACTTTCTCGTCCAAGTAGTATTTTAAGTATATAAACGTTACACTACATCTAATGTATACTTTCAATCTCTCTAATGTCTCTATTTACGCTAATATTGGAATATGAATCTCTTTTCTAACAGAAGTTATTTTTTGATGTTATATGGGTAAGGTGTACGTTGTATTTAGGGGAAGAAGACCTGGTATTTACTTTACTTGGGAGGAATGTAATGCCGAAGTAGATGGGTTTCACCGGGCGCTATTCAAATCGTACAAGTCGCAGGAATTCGCGGTCCGTGCATGGCAGGCTTTTCGTGCAAAATCACAGAATCCAGATATGTCAAACCGAGAATTCTCCTCATTGACTGGTGACGATGACTGTGGGGTTACACATCAAGCCCAGCATGGTCAGGAAATTCAAGTTAATCATAATAGCCGTCATGATACCATCTATAATGGAGCCTTAACTTCAAACCCCCCATCTATGAAGGCGGAGATCAGTTCTAATGAAGACGACGGTACTGCACTGCTGTTTCTACTAGGCATTTTGATTGTCATTACGGCGATTCACCTCATCTCTCTGAACAATTAAAGTTGTAGTGGTGGATGTCCAACATGCAACACACATATGATCTTGTTGTACAAACATGTTTTAATGATCTTCTATGACTTTGCCTAGTTGATATGGAAATTCTTAAATGGTAATAATGGAACTGATGGAGGCTCTGAGGAGCCGATAGATCATGCAGGCGATTATCCACACCGTTCAACTACGTTGTTTTGTATGGAGTAGCCCACCTACTCGGTATTGGCTGATTTTTGCACTGTGATCCTTAATGGTGGGGCCAACTTAAGATGTGGTTCTATCGAGGCGTGCCTTTGGCAACATTTGTTAATCTATGGTGACTGATCCACTTACATGGATACATACCATCCAAATTGCGTGTTGTATTATGGATGCGTGTTGTATTATGGATGCATCCGTCCATATCTCAGAAGCCTCACAGATAGAACAACTGCAACCATCCAATTGGTGAGGAACAGACGGATGGATAAGAACAGGGTTACTTGAATTGAACGGCTAATACCAGATGGTTAATAGATTTGCCCCATCAGTGTGATTTTCGGCCAAATGTTCCATCCATCATGAGACTCATTCATAAATATAGTTTCGATTTACGGCCGTGGATGACTCACAAACATGGCTCCAGTCGTACCTGGCCGGTGTGGATCAAATCCATACATCACAGTGGCCCCTTAGAAATGGAGCGGAGTGGGTAGTAGTTGAAATCTGTATCAAGCGGTTTAATTTCGGTTCTTTCTGATACATGTACAATATGTGAGTGCCTCTGTATCAAGCGTTGTATGTCGCCAGAGTAGCAAATAGCTCCCCGAGATTCAGATTCGATTCCTACTACACGTGCATTACGATGCATACTTTTCCTTGGATGGATATATAGCTTGAGAGTGATATGAAGAGTTAAACGGATAATCGGAACCGTCTATACTCTGGGAGCTACCTGCAGTGGATTTTGAATTAAAATATTCGCTCTGATAAGACTATCATGGTCATTTGATGGGTGGGGTTGAATTTGAACCATTGAATATTTTTCTGTTTTCAACTGCCATCGGTTTAAACATGCTCGTTTGGGCAGTGGGATTAGAAGGGATTAGGTGGGATGGGATTCATCTGGTCCGAGCCAATTTTTGGCAGTGGGATTAGAAGGGATTAGGTAGGATGGGACATCTAGTCCTGTGCCAATTCAACTCCATGGGAAGAATGAAAAAGCTTGGAATAAGAGTTGGAATTGCATCGCGTCCGGTGCTAATTTCACTCAGGTGAGGGGACGTTCAGGGCCGTACACCTGCAAGTCATTTGCAAAGGCGAAAATTACCTCCATCCAACGCCTGCCGTACATCAGCAAGTCATTTGCAAGCTGCAAATCAAACAGAGTCACGTAACTCTTCCCCGTATTTACAGCCATCACGGGCGCAAGCAAACATGATCACCCAGCTACTACTTCACCCGACAGGCCCGCAGGCGTAAATGTAAATAATGATTAAATACATTTACCTCGAATTACAGCAAAGAAATGGAAATCAAACGGGCTTAAAGTAAAACAATATAAGTGATTTGTTGTAGTTATACCTGACAGTTTCATGATCTTCAGTGTGCTTTTTCCTCAACAAAGAGGGCTTTAGCGGACTTTCAGTTTCGACGTGGGGTCCATGGTTCAGTGTTTCTACACATTGGTATGATGAGTCTCACCATGATAATGGCCCATCCACCAAACAAACTCCAGATTAAAAGAGATCTGCCTTTTCTTGATTGATTGTGACTCGTTGCTGCATCGTCTCTTAACCCTCTTTTCTTGTACCTGCTGAAGGGTTAGGACTTTCTACAATATGGGGTGAGGGGATTTTTGGTACATGGGCCACACATGATGAGGCCCATCGAATCAGCGATTTGAATGACTGAACCCCGCCTGTGAAACTTAGGTTTTGGGATTGTGATCCCCATCTAACCTACTGGAAGCTTGTACTGTTCAAACCTACTGGAAGCTTGTACTGTTCAAACTCAGGTTTTTTTTTTGTTTTTTTTTTTTTTATTAACCATCTGTTTACGGATTTTGATAAAGGGCTTGGATAATTTGATCAGCGGATTTCTAGGGAATCCTCCATCCATGTTGGGGACCATAATATCAACACCTAGGATCAGGGAGCCATGGGCCCCACCTCCACACTTGAGAGAGCCGATTGTGTAGTGAGTAGAGTAAACTCTGTGGGGCCCACTGTGATGAATGAATCATTATCCACACTGTTCATCCATTTTTCCAGCTCATTGTAAGCGGATGAGCCCAAAATTGAATCATATCCAAAGCTCAAGTGGACCACACCACAGAAAACACTGGGGATAATGACGTCCACCTATGAAACCTCCCTAGGGCAATGATGTTTATTTGTCATCCAACTTGTTCACAAGTTCACAGGGACATGAATCATAGGAAAACACAAGTTTGATACAAAACTACTTACCCCTAAGTAGTTTTCAACAGTAGGCATTCAATTCCCAATGTTTACTGTGGTGTGGTCCACTTGAGATTTGGGTATACTTCAATTTTGGGCTCACACCCTAAAATGAGCTGACATGAACAGCATGTATAAAACACATACATCATGGTGGGCCCCACAAAGGTTACTACACAATCAGCGTTTCACTTTAGGACAAGTAATATGCATATACTCACCTAATAATTCCTTCCATGATTTAGGGTCCTTACTCTTGCTCTAGTGGTAGACTCTGAGGAGTTTCAACACCTGGTCAAGGGTTCCAGTACCCATAGGTAGTGAAATCCCACCTGCGTGTGGGGGTGAGTGTGCGTGTGTAAAAACAAAATAAATAAATACTTCCATGATTATAGGTGAGTATATCCATATCCATGATTCCTTCCAAGTCCAAAAGCTATCCATGATTCCATAGAGAGGAGATCATAACTATGTGAGGTGGAAAGATGAAAAAATAGCCAATCCACGTGGTAATCTTACGAACAGTGATGATAGGAAGAGTTTCTTAGTTTATTATGATTTACAAGATGCAATTTAGCTACTGATTAAAGAAAAACAAGCCAAAAACAGTCACACAAAGTGGCTGCCAATATGTAATATGGAAGAGTACAAGAACACAAATTGAAGTACCACCCAAAGCTCTCACAGGTGGTTCGAATATTAGATGATTTTGAAGCATACAAAAGAAAGAAGCCATCTCGGATGCTAGCTAAAGATGCATATAGTAACATAATGGATATGTTTTCAAATCATTACATATACTATAGCTCGCAGTCACCTCTGTTACTACAGAACAAAAAGATCACCAATCAGTGATATACCATCTCAAAGAAGCATAGCTCCCATGCTGTGACAAAGGAAATACTTGAAAGTCTTGACAGAATCACATACTACATACATCAACCAGAGCGAGTTTAGCCGTCTCCAACATGATACATGGCATTCTTCTGACCAAAATCAGGACATCAAAATAGAACAGACCTGAAAAGAAACTTCTCAACTGAACTGCTGTCTCAGAAGTCCAAGATCGAAGAAAAACATTTCTTGGGGCCGGCTCAAACACTTGAAGATTACACAAACTGACTTACAACAATCACACGCACCTTACAAAGCATTGGATTACTTATACTCCAACATCTTAACTTCCAACACGAGGATGAATCCGTCGACGACCTGAACTCAGCCTCAGAAGCCCCTGATCAAAGAAAACAACTTCTTGGGGCCGAGCTTGAGCACTTTGAGAGTACATAGACTGACTTAAAACAATCACGCACGCCTCACAAAGCGTTGAATTACTCATACTCCAACATCCTAACTTTCAACACAAGGATGAATCGGTCAATGACCTGAACTTGGAGGCAGCCGAAATGAGCCCCCGGAATAGAGCATTTGATACACAGGTCTTATTCTGATTGTTAGAATTACACCTATAATGGCTCCCAAACCACAGACCCCAGCAAGAACAAAGAATGTGAGCCGAAAGCAGTTGGGACCCAAGCATGAACTGCTTGTGCCAAGGAGAAGACTGGCATGCTGCCTTTGTGCCTCCTTATCATACACATACCCCGCAAGCACACCAGAGAAGAGAAGAGCACCGAGGGGATTGCCAATCAACATGAAATTGTAGATTATACCAAAGTGCTTCAAACCGAAAAGCTCAGAGGCAGTTGGCACCATGATAGAGAATTGTACACCATAACAGATGCCGAGAAGTGCAGTTGCGGCATAAAGGGTGCCACTAAGAAAGGAGGCAAACAGAAGGTATGCAACGATCATGATTACTTGTGTGACAGACATCCAAATCGTCCTAGGAAGCATCTTCAGCCTGCAAGAGAGTATTCTATCAATATGGACAGAGGATCTGTGAAGCTTAGAACACATTATGGTAGAACGAAATGTTTTATCACCGAGAAGATGAGAATTGTTGAAGGAATATAAAATGATTCAGTATTTTCTGGCTGGGCCCAATAAATGTGTGGCCCACCTTTTGCTGATCCAAATCTTTTATGCAGTTGGCTAGATTGTGGATCGGAGACACCAACCATCCCAACCCACCCACCAGACAATCATGTACATCCAACTTTACCCTGTTAAAAGTGGATCATTGGTTGAATCGGATGGCTAGGATAATCTGATGAGGTATAACTTGGGGTGTGGCCCATCCCATGATGTGTCTCACCAGATCACCAATTTATGTTCACTGGAAGGTGGACCTACCGCCCGTGCTTGATCGAAAAAAGAACAGTTTCCTTTGATTAACATATAACACCTCAAACTGTACTTACCTGACAAAATATTCAGAAACAGCACCACCACCAAGACGGCCGACAAAATTACAGAAGCTGAAGAGAGACAACAGGAGAGTCGTATCACTCACACCTGCTGCAATCCCAATCTGTGCCAAATTATTGAGAACAGTAACACCAGAGCCCACCCCAAGAAAGTAGACCAAAAACAGAAGCCAGAAATCAGCTTTGATGAGAGCTTCACGGAATTTGAAATCCTCCCCCCTCTTAGGCCGCCTCTTCTTCTTCATGCTCACGGCTCCTTCCCCCTCAGCCAGAAGTATATTCAAATCAGAAGAATCGTCACCCTCCAGGAAACTCCCAAGATTTGCTGCTGATGAAGACAACAACGGTTCTATTTTGTCTGACTCACGTTCCTCCATAATTAGATGGTCCGTAGAAGCAGACTGGCTTAATATACCCGACCTTTTAGGATTAGCCGGGTATAGAGTCATCTTTATGGGGATTGCTAGAGGTGCCAGGAGGAGAAGAACCATTATACCCACAAATGTGTAGGAAATGGCATCATTCAAAGAGAGAACATCGTCCAAAATTGTAGTTGTGAGAAGATAGATGCCTAGGAAAACACTGGCAACTTGGGTGAATAGGAAATGACCATGTTGGGTTGAGTCATCTTCTGTTGCAGGGGTGCAAGGCCTAACCAAGTACATCAATGCCAGGCATAAAGCAGGAATCCCGAGTGCAAGAAAAAGCAAGAGCTTTGTGGAGGAGTTATGAAGCACCCCTGTGTAAATTTCTGTATAGACTGCAGCACTGAGCCCGACATAACCCTTGAGAATGCCAGCAACAGTGCCCCTACTGAGAGGAAAGTTCTTCATGTTGGTCACAAGCACTCCAGTTCCAAGCCATGCACTGCTGTTGGTAGCAATTACTAATGCGATCCACAGCTGACAAATCATCACAAAAATGGAAAGATAATTTATTTATTATTATTATTATTATTGATTTTGGAAATAAAAAAATAATGTAAGTTATCACACACAACAGTAATAACTAAAATACTAAGATGCCAGGAGCAACAAAAATCAAACGTTAGACATGGTCAACAAAGATTACTGTGACCCATTAGCAGATAATGTCAGTTTCACTGCCACAACAGGTTAAAGACTATAATATAACATTTTATTTTTAATGGCCGAACAGCATTATGTAATGAGCTTTAGTATCATCACACTCAGATGGTCTCGGGGAATTGAACATTTCAATTGAATTTATTGACAAATCATACTAATTGGAGCCAGATGTGATAGCATACAGTCTTATATGTGACAATCCTCAGACTAGGTGATTGCATATGCTTGAGAGTGTTATTTACATGGTCATAATAATCAGCAAAAACATGTAGTTCAGTGAACAACACAGAGACCATTGTCCAAGATTACATGATAACTAATCGAATCCCATGTCCAAACTAATGCATATGCGCTGCAACTTAATGTTTGTAAGCAACTGACAATGTTCCAACATGCAGTCAACAAAATCTCAGAAGTTTGTAAACCAACAAGTGTGCATTTCTTAGCATGAAAGTTTCATGTTAATTGAACTAAAGAAAATCAAAGGGAAATCCCACCTTAAAAGTTCTTGCTTGTGAATTAACCGACGCAATTTCTTTTGTCCTTTTTTTAAATAAGAAAGACAATTTTATACTGAATACAGTATATATAAATGAAGAAAGACACTCCCTTACGTAGATTGTCCCTATTGGTAGCTTCATTGGCTGAGGCATTGTTGATAACATTAGCTGCTCTATCAGTATGGACAAACGAAATGATTATCCAAGAGGATAAGTCAAATTCCCCTGTAGATAGATAGATACCACCAAGCATGTAGGAGAATGATGCAATAGGGTTGACTTTTGTGGGCCCCACCATGATGTGTGCATGATATCCAATCCATCCATCAAACATGCCCTGTTGTATTTTCTGACTATCCAAGAGGACAAGTCATGAGTTTCATTGTAGATACATAGATGGCACCCTGCATTGGGAGAAAGATCCCATAGTGTCAACCTTTGTGGGTCCCTGCCATGATGCGTGCATGATTCCATTCCGACCATCAAAAAAGCCCCATCATGTTTGTACAGGGGCCCAAAACTCAAACCAATCCATGGACATGGATAACATGGACAAATGGGATAATTATCTTGGAGGGAAGGTCATGAATTTCACTGTAGATAGCTAGATAAATAGATAGACAGCGAGTTGTTACAGTCCAGACATCTTCAGGAGGCTATTTCAAGAGTAATCTATGGTTTTTTGATTTCACATACACATCAAGATGGGCCAACCAGCTCAAACACAGTAACTCAACATGTGAACAAAATCCAGTAGGGATATGGGGAGTTATACGATATGCAAGCACTCAGAAATTGTACGCGTGGCATACATCAACTTAAACCGATGAAATTGTGGATGCCACTGTTGTTACGTCAGAGTCCCAAAGTCAGATTGGTTCAACAATCCTAACCTCTTATTAGTGGACATTTGCTTGTTGAAATAGGACCATTGGACTTCCTTCTTCTTCTTCTTTTTTTCATTTTCAACCATCCAATAGCTTTCCCATTCAAAAGAAGAGACATACTTTGATACTCTGGCAGGGCGTGAAGTATGATGTACATGGAGTCAGAAATTACTGGGAAATTGCACACTGGCATACAAGTCAAAATAAACCATCCAAATGGATACTAGTGTAGATGTACCATGAACCAAAAATTACTCTTATTCGGTTATCAAAATATTAGATTGCCAGACATTTATTGGATGGTGTAAAATGAAAATATCCAATGCTATTATATCGAAAAACAAGTGTGCATGAATCAGAGGTTAGGATTGTCCAACCAATCAAATTTTAGAGTGATAGATGATATACATGCAGTTAGAAATTACTGACAAATTGTACATGTGGTGTACAAGTAATTCAAAATAAATTGTACAAATTATGTGTAACAGTTTAGACGTATCGTGAACCAAAAAATTATTCTAATTTGGTTATCTAAATATTAGATTGCTGGACATTATTGGACAGTTTAAAACGGCAATATCCAATCGTTGTATTTCGAATAATGTGTGTCCAAGAATCGAAGGTTAGGATTGTCCAATCAATCTGATTTTAAACTGCAACACCACAGCAGGTTCCACAATTTAGTCAGTTTTATTTGAGTTAATATATGTGACATGTCCCATTTCTATGTTGCCTACATATCAAGCATCAAACACAACCAGAGTCTCAATTAACTCCCCTCAGAAGAAAAGAGGAAGCTGGCAGGGTCTCCGAGGTTCATCAATAATATATGCCTCACGGAGTCCAGGCATACACATCCAGGAATACGTCCAGATGATGAACACAAATGAGAGATCTGGTATGAAATTACAGTGAGATCTTATTCTTTAATAATTAGGAATACATCCCACTGTTAAACATCGATTTGGATAATATGAGGCCAGTGTGAGTTGTGGAATAATCTGATTTTTAGGCAAAATCTAAGGGGTGTATTCCACCATATGGAAAGATTAAATATCTGCTGTGTTCTATATTGGCATGCGTGCCTCCATGAATGGCTAGAGCTCCCACATGCATGTGGAATAAGAAGAAGTGCTCTTATTGAGTTTTTGTTGTGTATAATAGGAAGAAATAGGAACTTTAATGCCCCTTTGCTGTTTATCGTAACTGATGGGAGTGTTGGAATGAAAACAAGAAGAGGGTGCAGTTAGTCCAAGAAACGAGATTGAGGGGTGTGTAGCCTCTATCCCATGATTTTATGGGGTCTTCAGTGAGAGGGAAGTTTAGCGTCTGTCCTTCAGCATTCCAAGGGTTGTTGTTGGAGCAGTCTGAAGCGTGAAATGAAAAGAAAGGAGAGAAAGTGCTGCCAAGTTAACTAGTGTGGTTTATTTATTTATGACAATAACTAGACATATAGTGCCTCTTCTTCATTTGCAGTAAGGAACCTTCACTTGAGAGACATGACCAACACAATAGCAGGTACTGTTTCTTTATTATAGTTTAACAACAAGAAGTCAAGCTCTTCAATGTGAGCTGGTTTGTTCCATATGACTTGCAAGTTTGTGTTCCATGTGATGTTCCTTAATTGGGAAGGCTTGCTTGAGATCTTCAAATGCTTTTTGGCACACCTCTGACCAAACCCACGCTTGATCCTGTAGTTGAATGAAGGTGAAGCGGAGAAGCAACAAATTCGAGTACAAGAGCAAGGAAGCGTCTAAGTATATACAGCTAGGAGGCAGGAGCAGAAGCACGACTCTGCAGCACGATCCAAAGCAAGAGCACACCTGGCTGGAAGGATCATGCAAGTAAGCCCGTCCTTTAAGAGATCTGCAAGTGGAACGGCTCAAAGTGCTTCCACTCTACTTGCAAGTTCGCAGTCTGTGTGATGCTCCTTACCTACAGCAACTTGCTTGGGTCTTCAAATGCTCTTCGGCACTTCAACCAAAGTCATGCCTGGTCCTTTACTTTAAGGCATCCATAAGTGGAGAGGCTCAAGTGCCTCTTTATAGACAGATGATTGGGGGGAGCTTGTGCCATTCCACTTGACTTGTAAGTGCACAATCAATGAGATGCTTCTTACCTGCAACAACTTGCTGAGGTTTTCAAATGATCTTTGGCATTCCAACCAAACCCATGCTCGGTTCTTCTTTAAGAGATCCATATGTTTAGTGGCTTAAAGTGCTTGTTTGTAGATAGATGATGGGGTGGGGCACTTCTGTTTGTTCCATTCAACTTGTAAGCGCACAGCCTTTAAGACGCTCCTTACCTGCACAGCTTGCTTGAGGTCTTCACATGCTCTTTGGCACTCGACCAAACCCATGCTTGGTCCTTCTTCAAGAGATACATAAGTGGAATCAATCAAAGTGTCTTTTCTATAAAGATGATTCCTCATTATCTATTTTGTTAGATTTGTAGTCGTCCCAATTTTGAGCCCTTTTGGTTGCTGCCTTGGTGCTTTAATATAATAAAAAATCTCATTATCTTTAGAAACAAAAATTGACAGGTTTCATAACCAGCATGACTTTTAGGCTATGGATGTCCACATGGTGGCTCTGTAGATTATGGCAGAGTGCCACGTGTATGTGAGGGAGGGAGATAGACCCTTCTAATTGAAGCAAACTATGCTAAAAGGGGAGGACCATAAGGTTATGGGTAGGAGATGTGGAATTCAACATTCTGATTTAGTCCAGGAGGCTTCTAACGATAACTAGGGCAAACATGTATGTATGATTTCCATTTGATTAGAATTATTATAGGGTGATCTTTATGTAATTTATTTAGGCTACAAGCTTTAGAAGGATGGTAGGAACTGTTCAAAGATATTACCTTAAAATATTTGTGCAATCAAGTTTGGGTGTTGAAATGCATATCAAACTTCCCTAAGTGAATTGGGGAGCCCTCACATTCCTCACGGTATGACATCACTAATGGCATTTATTGAAGGAACGAATGACTCATCGGTGAAGGCCTATAGTTGCATGAAGTGTGAAGAGAAGTTATCAAGTATAAATGACTAGAAGTGGGAGCTGGACGACAAGTCCGAAGCATCATATGAAGAGGGAGTGGCACCTAGTTAGGTAGATCTTGCAACTAAGTGAAGGACTTGGGCCTTTTTGAAGGACATTATTCATTTTCCATGAGTTGTACCTATAAAGAAGATGGTCATTTGGGACTATCACTGCTAGAGAGTTGGTGAAACCTTAACTTTTTTATTTAGATATTCATCTACACTATGTGAGGAATAAATGCATTGCCCCCAAGTTTATTACAAGTTTTCTCAATAGATCTAGTGTTTTGCTTCTTTTTCCACTTGGCTCCTAATGCAACCCAGTTATCGAGTCAATGAAATCTAGATAACCAAATCACAAAGAAATGAACACGTGTACATTCACAAGAAATATTCGAGTAGAAGGGGAGAAATAACTTTATTAATAATTCGAATTTCTTCTCTTACAAGTACTTCAGAAAACTCACAAACTCAGAAAATGTCAATTGCTCTACGCCTCCAATCCGATAACGCAATTCCGGGAGGAGTCGGTATTAGATTGATTTCAAATCAATCTAATTTATTTAAGATAACAATAATCCAAGAAGATTTGGCCTAAAATAGTGAAAATGCATCTCCCAAATTCTTCAATCATATCTTCCACACTAGCCACCTATCGTCTAAGTACATTGAAATGTAGACTTTGACATTAAGCCCCCGAAAGTAGCAATGAGTAGCCTATAATTCAACACATATTGGTCCTATGGTGGGCTTTGGGCCTACATTATTCCCTTGGGTTGGAGAGAACTTAACTTCACGAGTTAGACGCTTCATACAAGTAATAGAGGTCCAAATCCAATCTTTTTCAATTTGTTGCCCGTGAACCATGTTCATTCAAATAGGGCTTGTTCTACCATTTCACCAAGTATTGTTTGTATTGACCTCATCAAGTGTTAATGGTCTTCATCTGTAACACTTGTTCAACTTCTTCTTTTTGCTTCTCTAGGAGTTATTTGACCATGGTGCAATAACTTTGTCTTGCACATCAAGTGGCTTGCCATGATATACTCAAACAAATCTATCACATCGAATGATGGCGAAGTATCCAAGTCACCTGGCAAATTGATCTCATAGGCATTGTCACCCAACTTTCTCAGACTTGAGCTCATTGTAAGTTCCCCTTGGAAACCTTTCATTATGGAAATAAATCAGAACCAAATCACCTTCTTTACCTATCTTCTCGTAGTGATGTTCATTTGCATCTTACCAATATTTGACTCTGCTCTCTTTCATATCCTTCTTTCACTTCTTTCTCTCTTTCTTCTTTTGAACTTCTTTATGCTAGACCATCCAATAGGTAAGAGTTCTGCTTGTTTGGCAAGACTCATTTGGTAATGCGCATTATTCTGTTGTATTTTAAAAGGATTTTAAAATAAAGTGTTTTAAAAAATCAAAATTTTCCTTATTTCTTGTTTTAAAAAGTGTTTTATTTTTAGTTTATCTCGTCCCACATCAGAAAAGACCAAAGAAAAACTCAAATATATAAGAGAGAAGTTTTGCATGGGACTTGAGCCCCTTCTTAGGGGGCATGTGAATTCGGTCCAATGGGGGGACTATAACATTAGCCTGAACCTATGCCATTGACCACACGTGTGTGCGTGTGCCGAGCCGAGCCCTAGCCGTGCGTGCGTGCACGTTGGGCCGGGCCGGGTCTAGGTCTATGTGAGGAGTGAGAGTACACTCGCACTAATGGTTTTGTTATGTACTACGCGAGTATACTCGCACCTGTCTGTTTTGCACGAATTTCGAACCAAGGATGCATCTGTTCGGTGGTCGCATCAATTGGGTTCAAACCCAATGGACCTAACCCATTTGAAATAAGGCTTTAAGCACATAATCGTGATTTATATATAAACCTACTCCTTTTTCAAATAATTTATTAAAAAAACCAACGATTTCTCTCTGGTTCTTCAAAATGTCTCTGGTTCAATGTTGTTTTGCCAATTGAATTCGTTGCCGATTCAACTCGCTTCGGTTATGCACACTGGTTCGAGCCCGTGTACAACGAGTGCACCGTTGGGATCGGGTAATAGTCGTTGTATCCTGGAGGCCAACTGTCCAAGATTCCTTTTGCACTTAAGACACATCCAAGGAGGACAAATTTGGTTTCAAGCCGAGTGACCTAGTCACACCTCAACTCAAACAAATAAGTCATCTTTTCTTACTTTATTTTATTATTTAATTTTCTGATTTTCCGAATATTATCTACTGTTTTCAACACATTATTTCCAACATATTCAATGTGTTCAAACCTAGCACCAAGTCAATATAATGTTTAATGTTCTTCTAACTCCAACTGAGAGTTCTTAAGGCACCAAGTCTTGATATTCATGAAGGAGCTTTTCCATGAGAGGTGGAACATTTGATTGTATTGTTCCCTCTTTAGCAACTAAGACAAATGTTATCGATCTCCTTCCTTCTTTAGACTTTTTTACACAGAGAAATTCTAACCCTTCTCTTTATCAAATTTTGGTGTTGGAAGCTATTTCATTGGGTGCAACAAGATATTAACAACAAGGCTAGCCCGCCTTTCTCCGGAGGAAAATGTTCCAGTTGCTTGATGCTTTTCCCTATGTGATGGTGTTGTGGTTTGGTTGCCTCCTTGTCGTGGGAATTTGCAGGACGAGGAAGTATAGGAGTTCATAAGGCTTCAAGAAAAAGCCTCAAGGATGCACTCCAATAATGGGGGAGAGGGATTATATGGGGTGGAAAATCAACAAGTCAGTTCTCCGTCTGCTGTTTCTACAAAGCCGTCTGAAAAATCCCAATGGGTGAGAGTAGAAATCACACATTCAAGACTTGGTTCTAGAGTGCTCCTACCAAGGTTGTGGCTTTTGTTCAGCTAGTGGGGAGGAAGGTGGTAATAATATCCAAAAGAGAAGAAATAGTGACACGAAGAAATCTACTACCACTAAACAAAAAAATAAAAAATAAAAAAAAATAAAAAAGTAAAAAAAATCTACAACAAACATAAGAAAATTTGATGAAAATTTTCACTTTGGGAAGTTCTCAAGCCATATGACACCCATAACTAGCTAAAATAAGAGAAGCAACAGTGACACAATTGCTCAAGAGTAGTCATAATAGAGACATTACATTGAATCGACATCACTACAACAACCAATCCCTTAATGGTTGATGTTCAACGAACATCTACCGAATAAAGGGGAAGGTCAAACAAATCCCTCGAGAAAAAAAATAGACGCCATGTATAGATAAATCAATCAAATTATGTCCCTAACTCCACATCATATCCCAACATCCAAAGCACAAAAATCCAATGCTTTGAATAACATTTATAGCATAGCACGTAGCGTATGCTACTAGCATAGGTAGATAGCGTAAGTACCATGTAGCGTAAGCTACTTGATGCATAGCGTGTTGCGTATGCAATACAATGCAAGTATGTAGCATAAGTCGCGTACTCTACGTGTTACTTTCATTTCTAAAGTCTTTTGGTGTGTTTTGTTGTTATATACATTCAACACCTATTTATAGATGGCGGTGACTCATCCTCATATGTGGCACTAAAGTACAACTATCTCGAACATCCAAACTTTGATTTCGATTGTGGATAGAGCGTGTCTCTAGAATCACACCTATAATCACATGGCAATAAAGTATAGGCATGCCACGTGTATGGGGGGGAGTTACAACCATTGTAAATAGTGTAAAACTAACATTAGAATCTAGCTTTTAGGAAACAAAAGCTATTTGAAAGCCACCGAACACACCTTCGACCCCAAAAAAAATAAAATCGGTGATTTGATTTTCTTGGTTCAGACATCCATTAAAGATCAAATTATGGGGGAGTAATCATCCCTACAAGAAGGTTCTATAACTAAAGTTTCATGGGCATTGGAGCCCAATCAGATGAGAAGTTTGAGATTCCCCCATTTCACATCCATACAGTTGTAGAGCAGTGGAGCTCAAGATTTAGATTGTTTTTATTGATTTAAAGCTAAAAAGAGGTATGTTTCTTACTCTTAATCTCAGTAAATGAGTTTTATTTCATTTTGATTGATTTAGGGTATTTTTAGCTTCTTCTTTTTTCCTCTTTGGGAGGCCAGTTCCCATGCAACATTGTAGAATAAGCTTGTTCTACAACTGTTTCTTCTGTGGTGCCTACATGGTGTGTGTAAGGCATGGCATCAAACTCATCCAATCCGTCATGTGGGCCACCACGTTACAATGGTCCTTTTTGAGTGGATGTTCATTGTTATCTATAGTGTGGCCCACATGATGATTGGAGGTCTGATTTCTTTTCCTGGTGGTTGTCCGTTGTTTCTATGTTGTGGCCCAGTATCCAACCTATATGCTCCACCAAGGTTGATCCAAACATCTTGTGGGCCACCACGCTACAGTTGAGAGTGACAAACCATTGTTTCTATAGTGCGACCTACTTGGTGGTTGGATACCCTAACTTTTGCGGCATCCCATCATCACAGCTGCACTCACTTGATGCGCAGGTTGGATGGCATACATAGTTACAACAGTGGGCCTCACAATCAGTTACATAACTTCTACTACATGCTTAGTCATCTAGTGATACTTGACTAGTTGTCTTTTTTCACTAAAGAGTATAAAAAAAAATGTTTATATTTGTTTATGTTAATTGCAATGAGTTGTTATTTTTCCAAAAAAACTAAAAATAAATTTCTTTTGAATATGCTTTTACTTGAAAAAATGAAGGGTACTTTTTTTCTACGCCTCTGTTTTAGTTTTGCCATTTTTTATATTTATTTATACTATGTACCATATTTTTCCTATTAAGATAATAAAAATGTAGAAGTATCATGTTGCTTACATTACACACTATATGCTACAAGCTATTTAAAACAGTGCAAAAATCCCTAAGAGATTGACATACAAACCCACCCTCTTTCATAGATACAACCTTTCTTTCTACTTCAGCAATGGTGAACCCATAACCAATACATCCAAATCACAAAGAAAATAAGATTCAAAAGGGGTAGGCGAAACTCAAAAGAAATACAGAAGAAACTCACAGTCATAAAACTCACAAAAGAACCAAAACAGGATCAATACATATAAAAGGCCACATTTCCTCCAAATCGGATGGATCTAGACAATCCGTCTGGTCCAGTCTACACTTTATGGGCCACCCTGCAAAAGTTACAGACAATCCTATTCATCTGAAAATGGCAACTTTTCTTTACAACTGTCCATTTCAAAAGCCACACATGAAATTAGTAGGATCAAAGAACCAAAGTGATTGGATTAGAGAGGTCAGGCCAGCTGAATGAATGGTCCAGAACTCCAGATTAATGATTGTCTTTTCTGTCAAAAACAATCCCAACCACCCAATTTGCAGGATACCAAGAGACAACAGGATCCATCAGACTGGTGTCATTTTCACACGCTAGCCCACGAAGAGCTGACTGGACAGAACCAACCATCCAGATCAATTGAATAGACTCTCGACATACCAACTCACTAAAAACCCACCAAAACTACCCAGATCGATTAGTGTTATTTTCACACGCTAGCCCACGAAAGAGCTTGCCGTACAGAACCAACGATCCAGATCGATTGAATAGACTCTCCACATACCAAATCACTAAAAACCCACCAAAACCACCCAAAGAAGCACATCCCTCAATCAAACATCACCAACACCAGATAAATGAAATCCAAATTAAAAAAAAAAAAAAAAAAAAAAAAAAAAAAAAAAAAATTGCTACAATTGTGTATCATTTCAATTCCCAAAAGTCGAAAATGGGTGCATGCGAAAATCAATCATGGTGGGGGTATAGATAATTGTGTGCCATTTCAATTCCCGAAATGAGAAATGTTTGTGTATGAAATTCAATCCCGGCTGGCATAGATATCAATTCCATCCAATAAAAAATTACATTCAAAAAAAAAAAAAATTCTCACCACCCAGTAGGGCAAGGACAGAGTCTGGCTGACGGACAGCCACAGGACGCCATAGCCGAGGAAACAAGCGACGGTCCCGATCGAAAGCATGACCCATGGCGGGAACTTGTTGCAGACGATGCCTGGAAGTATGCCGATATTCTCGCCAATATCGTTGGCGACGCCGAGCATCGTCAGCTGCTGCTGGGTGTAGCCCAACACGGATTTGAGGGAGTGGGAATAGAGAGGGAAGTTGTAGCCGTTGCCTGATGCTATCTGGACCCACACTGCAGCTGCGAGGCCCACCCATGGTGGCCTGCTCCCTGCTTTCAGCACTGGCATTGAGGTGGTGCGGAAGATCCAACGGTTTCAGTCACTCCGCAGCTCTGCCTCTCTTCTTCTTCTTCTTCTCCTCCCCTCTTTTTCAGCAGCTTTAGACAGGGAAGGATGTGTATATATGCCCGTAGGGGATCCACTACAAAGCTTTGTAGGTTAGCTTCATGTACAACGAAATATGTGGGGCCCAACATCACATCCAAACCGTCCATCTTGTGACACGCTTCATTTTCTTGTTGGAATTCGAAAATCAGTTATATTAACACTCAGGTGGGCCACACTATATGGAAAAGTAGGATGGAGACTACGACTGCTGGAGACATTTCAGATTGTTTGTCGGTCACGCAATGTACTTGATACATCATCCCATCCATCCATAAGATTTACCCCAGCAGAATGGATGGATACGAGAAAATTCATGTCATTAAAATACTCATATGGGCCACAATGTGTGATTTTAGATGTTCTCGTCTCGATTTTGTATGGTGTGGCCCACATATCTTGGGTCGGCTTAAGTTTTGGTAATAAAGTAGGACATGACGTACTAAACATGATGAACGGATTGGATTTCATACATTAGCACCTTATGCACCGTTGTGTGTTCGGATTAACCCAGAAAGCTTTGTACTGTATGCCATCTCTTTGTACTGAATCCGACCTCACAATCACTACACACGTGGAGAAAGAAAGGGGGAGTAATATGTTGGCGTGGCAAAGTTACGTGAGCCTTACAACGATGTTTGTGTCATATCCACGCGCGTCCATCTATTTTTTTACCGGTTATTTTAGGACAAGTTCAAAAAATGAGCAGATCCAAAGCTCAAGTAGACCGCACTACAAAAAGTAGATTAAATGCCTACCATTGAAAACTTTACGGAACATGTAAGCTTTTATCAAGTTGATATTTGTGTTTTCCCTTGCTTTAGGTCCGTGCATGTAACCTTATATATATGTTGAATGTAAAATAAACAACATGCTGGGCGGTAGATAAGCTTCAACGGTTGGCGTCATTGTCTCACTATCTTCTATGGTGTGGTCCATTTGATCTTTGGATCCTCACATTTTTAGGTTCATACCCTAAATTGATATGGAAAATGAATGGACGGTGTGGATATAACACCTACATCATGGTGTGGCCACAACTTTACCACGTCAACACAGTACTAAAGAGGATGGGGTTTGACACATGCGCTGCAGATACAGACGCACCGTACGTTCCAATGTGGCACATGTGTGTGGGATCTGGGATGTTCTTTGCGTGATAACTGGGTGCAAGCTATTCAATACATGAAAATGGATGGTGTAAGTTTATGAATAAATCGACGGTCAGCAAAATGATAACTGATGGTCCATATTCAAAGCGCATCTGTTGATCGCCCTATTGGTGGACCTACCTGAATTTCAGTATGAGACGGATGTAGTAAAGTTGCCATCAGATGAACGTCCCGGATCCGATACATGTGTCTACTTCTGTATGCGTGGAGCGTTTGTGATTCGCTCTTGAACATGGCGTCTTTAATTTGGATTCTTAGTTTATCAACGGAGAGGGAAGCCGTGTAACGGAACTAGAGACGTGGAGATGGTGAAAAGTCGTGGCTGTGCCGACCTGGTATCTGTGAGAGAGATCAAGGCCATTCATCAGGTGGGTCCTCATGAGATCATGTCCTCATCCAAAATTCAGGCATGCAAATTAAATAACTGGTCTATTATTACATGAGAAAAATGAATTGATAGAAAAATGACTGACGGTCCACATTCAATTCAAAATTGTGGCCGATATGATCATTTAACTACTCTTGCAAAATTGGCATGTTTGTCGCGATGCATCTCTACCATCTCCGTCGCGTGCGGAGAGAATGAGACGAGGAAAGTTCGGTGAGGAGGAGAACGTTAGATGGGAAGGGAGGCGGTCACGGGCGCACTCCGTCCAGACCCGCAATGAAAAGGACAAATCCGTCGATTTATGTGGTTACATTTTCAAGGTAAGCTCGGCGCATGATTATCGTAGTATGGCCGCCGCTGGAAGGAGTGCCACTTGCTGTATAAAAGTGCTGGATGGTGTCCGTCCTGCCATCTGTACATTTGATGTATTTCTTGTATTTGAAATCAATGAGGTCGAATCCTCTTATTGTCACACCATGAAAATGCTGTTTGTTGTAATTTAATTGAGACACATCATCAAACACCATTTAGTACAATAATGCTAATAATGTCGGTGATAATATTCATTGACATTGACCTATCATAATATAGAAAATAAGATTTATGGCGAGCAAAGGATCCGTATTCATTTGAAAGGGGAGGCTTACCAAATGCCCAAGGACATGATTGATGGACATGTTTAGCCTTCTTTCCCATTCTTATTTTCTTATCCGGATGAATTTGCTAAATTTTACTCTATTGAAAATGTCTTGCAAGCGCTTTGGTGGCCTTCGCAACATTTGAGTATTGAAAAAGTTAAAAGGGCGGAAATTAGGTACCACCCCCTACCTCTTCGGAGCTGGGGAGAGGTGGAGGCTGTAATGACTACTGAGGGGCCACCATGATTTATGAACTTTATCCACATTGTCCATTTATTTTTTTCATATTATTTTAGAACATTATCCCAAAAATACAGAAGATAGAAGTCTCTTAAGGGCAACACGGTGGTAATTAAATTCCTACCATTGAAAAATTCTTAGAGACCACATAAGTTTTAGATCAAGATTATATTTGTTTTTTCACTTCATCCAGGTGTATATAACCATATCAAGGGGTTGGATGGAAAATAAATGACACAATAAGCCCTAAGAAGGTTTTAACGGTGGGCGTCCTCAGCACCGTTGCTTCCTATGGTGTGGTCCACTTGAGCTTTGGATTTTCCTTATTTTTGGTCAAGTAATATATAATGATATGAAAAGAGGGATGAACAATGTGGATAATATTCATACATCATTGTGGCCCCTCAGTGGCCCTTGGAGCCTCTGTCTGTCCCATGCTCCGAACAGGCAGGGGTAGTACCTAATCCATGCCCAAAGCTAAAATGACACATCCAAATGTACAGGTGAGTTATGAAATTATGATTAGACCCACTCTATAAGAGATTCAATGGGCTTATTGTATTCTGACAGTCTTAAACCTATAGAAAACATTGTTTGAACATAATCCAAACCATATGTGGCAGATGTCAGTCGATGACGGTAGTTGTTTATTCCCAACAATTTCCTATAGTGTGCTCTACCTTTATTGTGGTCTTCCCTAATTCTTGAACCCACGTCCTGAAATGAAAACTCGAATTGAATGGACGGTGTGGATTTCACATATAACTCACAGTAGACCACACAAACACTATCCAAATATCCTTTTTATGGACCAAGCTGGTTTCAAGGATCCCATTTAGATTTTTTGATTTATTTTAGAGGGAAAGCGACTGAAATCTTTCTTCTTCATTCAAAGCTTCCTATTACCGCTCTCCGGCCATTACATTCTTTGACATTCCATTCTCTGAAACCTTTCTTCTTTGAAGTTTTCTCAATGGGATCGACCACCACTCTCCGGTGTTCCTTTTCTGGCAAACCATTCTCTTATATTTCATTTGAAATTGAGTGGAATAGTCTACCACACACAGGGAAGTTTGGCGGAGCTATAGAATGAATTGATAAGTCTTAAGAGAGGGGACCACTTAAAATTTATGTCAATTTAAAAAGACAATTGCTTAACTTGAACTAATTTACCAATCAAACTAAGTAATACAATTTAACACTAAGGCTTCCAAGCCAATAATTGATCCAATCACATAGACTAAAATACATATGACAATCTTGCAACTAGTCTAAAGGAAATAGTAAGCTTATGTGTATATTACAAGTTAAGTGCTTAACATACAATCCAATTCAAGCATTCAAGTGATTTAATTAATCAAACACATAAGCATGAATTAAACATATACGCAATTCACGATAAAAACCACAAGCATATAAGTGGTTCGATTTTCTTACTCCACTCTCGTCGGACACACTTTCCTTGAGTGTACCGGTATTCACTATCGGGGGTTTTCAACAGGTTCACCACTAACCTTTACAGTCCTACACAAGGACTTACATGTACACTCCCGCCAGAGGCTTCCTAAAAAAACTTTAGTTGGCTTTTTTATCGACTAACCAACAACCTCAGTCCTAATCTAAGGACCTACGTTTACTCCCGCTGAAGGCTCCCACAAAAACTAACATGTACGCACCCATGTCCAGTGAATTTGGCCCTACACAAGAGCCTATGTCTTACACAAGAAAAGAGTGTACACATCACAAATCTTACCATTAATCTTACATAAGGAAAGAGAATATGGACTCACTTATCGAATTGAGTCCATTTGATGCACCACACTTGAGTTGCTTGATTGATGCTCTCCCATGCTCCAATCAGCTCCCCTTATGCTCTCTAATTGTTGAAGTCAGTCTTATTCTGCTTCCTTAAATCGACTACCTTGAAATTGATGCTCCAATGAGTCTACCAAGATAATAGGAGGGGTTTGGTTGAATCTTTTATAACTAAAGGCTTAGTTGATTTTCAAATGGGGATTCACCTACATAGAAATTCTAGATGTTTGAAAGACAAATTTTCCTATTGAATTGGTGTCTATCCTCTAAAGAGTGTAAGGAAATAAGTTCATCTTTACAAGAAACTTAGAATACTCATTAAAGTGATTACACACATGCAAGATGACTTAAATCTCTATAGGTGAGAGCCTAGAAGTGTTGGAAAGCATTGAGATACACTAAGGTTTTAAGCTTACTAAAAAACTATCATTTTTCCTAAGGCCCTTATGCCCCTTATAAAGAAATCTAGTTCTAATGATTAAAAAAAAAAGAAAGAAAAAAAGAAACATAAATCGGTCAGTTCGATCATCGATGGTATTGAAGACTAGTTCGATGACATCAAGAAAATTCATAATATAATTAATTTGTTATTGGACGTTTCTGGGCACCTTCGATAGATCAATTAAGAGATCGATGATCGATCGATCAATCAATCAAAGATTGCTTAATGACTGTTGTTTGGAAAGTTTGTTTCATAGCAGCTCGCACCTATTTTAGCCTTACTTATCATGTTTCAATTTTTGCTATTAAGGCTATAGAAGATCAAACAAGATTTACTCATAAAATCATCATCATTTAGAGGTAAAAGATTGTTTTGGGTCAAAGTTTGGGTCATCAAGGCACCTCGTAAACATTTTCTTTGCTCCTCGATGATCAAAATCTTCACGTGTTTTTGATCTTCAACTTTTAAAGGCTCAACTGACTCCCTAACACACAAACGCTCGTGATCGACAAATAATATACACAAATAAGTGTATTAACAATCTCTCATTTATCAATTACGTGACAAAAACCTAACCTAAACAATGTTATGATTCACACCAATGACATACCAAAGCAACTATAAATATTACATCTCAAATAAAAATTTACAACTCGATTGCAAACATGACATGTAATACTTGCAATGCTATCCCATACTTCTTCCCTTATCTCCATCAATTCCCTTCACAAAGAGATTCTACAAAATAGAATATACTTATTTTAACAAGTCTTTATCTTTCTCCCCATTTTTGTCAGTATTTGACAAAGAGTTAATTCCATGAGTATACCGATAAAAACATAAAATGGAACAACTTTATTAGTCATGGATTTACCAATTATAAGGCACATACTAACAATGGAATATAACTATTAAATACATGGAGCATGCTTATTATGGTCATTCAAGATAAATACCAATCGAAAACATGAATGACCAGTGATAGACTAAGCTAAAACATTTAATACCAAATTAAACAACTTTAAAGCTTAAACTATCAAAACAAAATGAAGTTTAATCCTCATATTTAACTATAGTACTCACGATTGAGGCTAGAATCCTTGAATATAACTATTAAACACAAGATAAGGCTAACATCCTCTGATTTACTAATGATGTTTACATAAAATGAGGCTTAATTCATCATATTTAACTATAGGCCTACATAAATATCTAGAGATCACCTATCCCTCTTCACCACCCACATGGGTGTAAATTTTCTAAGACTCAAATTAATTTCGAGAGAGAACTTTCTTTTCCTATACTAACTCTCCTAGGTGCATCTCTACCAGGGGATATATGTTCAATAGGGGATTTCCTTCTTTGTTTCCTACCCTTATGATTATTGTCCTGACTAAGGATTTTCTTAGTACGTTCAGTTAATAGGGCATCGTGTTTCATCAACACCCTCATTTGGTTGTGCATTTTTGTAGGGGATGTGAGCTTCTTTTTCTTTTTCGATGATCGTCTAAGAGGACTCTTCTTAAAGTGTATCATTTTCTTAATCCTAATAAATTTACCTATACGATTCGTGACTAATACGAATTGTTGGTTTTTATTAATTCGACATTCAAATCTCAAGTAGCCTGTCTCTACAAGAGTGATACATAAGAGATGATTTAGATTTACTCCCTAAAACCGTGGAGTCCTTTTGAATTACCACCAGGATAGAGGTTGTAACATGGATAATCCTATTATTTCTAAGACCTCTATTATCCCCACAAGATTTACTGGCACTAAAAGATTTACCTATATATTCACTTTAGGCAACCTTGGCATCGACAAGATAAGATTCAAGTTGGATAATTTGAAATTTCATGTCTTGGTTTTCATATTTACGGTATCAAGTTCTAATTCAAGACCCGAACACCTCCTTAAAGTCTTGTCAAGGTCAGACTTAAGATTTTCATTTTCTTATGTGAGGGATAAATTTTCAAATTCAACTTGTTCTAATCGGTTAACCAATTGAATCGTTTCGGCCTTTACCAACCCCAACATTTTTATCATTTTCATTCTTTTCTTAAAAAGTTGGTCATAGGGCTCTTATAACTCATCCTATCCATCCTCATCATCTTCTTCACTATTGGAGGAGGATGTCTATTCTTTATCCAATGAATTATGGTCGGATACTTCTCCTATGTTTTTAGTTGTAGGGAGATTAGAGGTATTGGAGGCCATTAAGGTGCGCATTGATCTAAGCCCTCTAACATTATGAGATTTTTTAGAATTCGATTTAAAATTCTCAAACTCATCACATTTTGCCACCATGTCTTTTCCTTAAATTTTCAATATGTTTGGACATGAGGAGACAACATGACTATAACCCTCGTAAGTGTAATGATGTTTTTTCTTTAATTTTTTAAAAGATCTATTTATATACATCGAGTCAAAAGATGTACCCTTCATGTCACAACTCCCTCTATTGTTAAACATCATTCCAAAGCTCTCTTTTCAGATCTTACTCTAGACGTTTAAATCCTTGAAAGGAGGGGTGGTGGTGAATTGGACCACTTAAAATTATACCGATTTAAAAATAAAATTGCCAGGCTTAAACTAATTTACCAATTAAACTAAGTAATACAATTTACCCCAAGGCTTCCAAGCCAATAGTGTGTCCAATCACATAGATTATAATAGATATGCCAATCTTACAACTAGTATAGAGGAGATAGTTGAGCTTGTGTGTTCATTACAAGTAAAGCGCCTAACATACAATCCAATTTAAGCATTTAAGTGATTTAAATAAGCAAACACATAAACATGAATTAAACATGTACGCAATTCACAATTAAAAAAAAAAAAACACAAGCATGTATAGTGATTCGGTTTCCCTACTTCACTCTCGACGAACGCACTCTCTTTTAGTGTAGTGGTATTCACCATTGGAGGTTTTCAACATGTTCACCTCTAACCTTTACAACCATACGCAAAGACTTACACGTACACTTCAACTGGAGGCTCCCGCAAGAGACTTTAGTTGATTTTCTATCAGCTAATCAACAACCTCGGTCTTAGTCCAGATTGACCAACCATAGAGATGATTAAACTAGAACTCTCACAGAAAAACATAAAAACTAACTAAAACCGAAAGATTGAAGAGAATGAAGGACTCATTGAAACTCCACAAGTCCTTGCTCTACTCCTACCATAATTCATGCTTAAAAACTCCTAAAATATCCATTTAAATAGGCTTGATTTACACAGATTTCAAAACTCCCTCAATTTTACGCAGTTATCACAGCTTCAATGTCACATTTGATGGCATCGAGCTCCCATTGAAGAGTTCGAATGAAATTAGGAAACTATCCAGCAACCGACTTTTGAATTTGTGTAATGTCTCGATGTCATCACACGTCCTTCGATGACATCGAACATCTCCTCGATGACATTGAAGAATGCTCCAATATGTCCAACGACCAAACTCAGAAATTTGTGATTTTTACGATGAGATCGAACTGGCTTCAATGACATTGAACACTCATTCTATGTTATCAAACACTCTTTCAATGGAATAAAAGATTGCTCAAATATGTCCAGCAAAGAAATCAGATTTTTTTGATTTTTGCAATGGGATCGAACTATATTCGATGTCATTGAACGCTCACTTCGATGACATCAAAGGTATTGTCGATGGCATCGAATTGTCGATTTTATCACATCTGATTTTCTTCACTTTGCAACTTCAATTCACTTTGCAACTTCGATTTTCTTCCTTCTTCACTTGGTTTTCTTGGATATTCTTGGACTCTTAAAATCTTCAATCTTGACCTCCATAGATCCAATCTTTACTTTGGTAATCTTTTGAGCGTTTAATCTATACTTTAAACATCTTTTTCTTTTTAGCTTTCAAAATCACCTTGCAAGAGAAAACATGTGAAAATAGATCGATTAAGCGTATTCAAGTTTATAAAACCAAGGTCTAACAAGGGAAAAATATGTAATATTTCACGCTCAACATATTCCCTTTACCCTTATTTTATAGGCCATTCTTCCATTTCTACCAGTCTCTCTTGAAGTGCCCTTTTATACCACAATAGAAGCATCTTTTCTTAACTTTTTATTTCAATATAAACTTTTTCTTCTTGTCAGATCGAGATTTCTCCACGGATCCTCCATGTTGTTGACCCCCTTTCGCAACTAACCTTTTTACCTGAGAGTCATCATCGCTTTCTTTCTTATCTCATTGGAAATTAGAGTTGTGGTGATCTCTTCCAGCTTCATTGTAATATTCCCATACAACAGAGTAGTAATGAGATGGTCATATGATGTGAGAAGCGATACTAGAGTAGCACCGCTTTGTTTTCATCCTTGATCGTCACACCGAGCCTTAACAAGTCCTTACATACCTTCGTAAATAACTTCATGTGCTCCAGGAGATTGGACCCTTCATCTGTAACCCGAAATATTTTTTTATTAACAAATAACTTATTAGTGAGGTACTTCTCCGTATATAGATCTTCTAATTTCTTCTACATCTTCAAGGGAGATTCCTCATTCATAACATTGTACATGACTTCGTCTGATAGATATAGGTGGATGATTCTCATAACATTCTCTTCAAGTTTACTTTAGTTATCATCTGACATCTTCTCCGTTTTAGTCTCCAACAACTCCTTGCTCAACCCTTATGATACTAGAATATCCTTAACTTTCCGTTGTCACAAACTAAAATTGTTCTTTTCATCAAATTTCTATATATCAAACTTTGACCCTAATATCTTCATAGAATTCTCGAGCATCCTTAAACTTTGCTCTGATACCACTTTGTTAGAATTTCGGCTCATCTCACACCACGTCATGTAATCTCGAGACACAATAAATCCAGATCAACCCTTGGTATTAGAACTTTGGATATAATACCACCGTTAATTTGTGCGCTTTGCGAATTTAACAAAGATAAAACAATCAAATACATAATAACTAATAAAACAATCACAAAAAACACAAGATATTTAATGTGAAAAACTCTTACAGGAAAAAACTACGGTACAAAGCGATAGATGAAACCCGATCTCCTCTTTCGATGCAGACCTAGGAAAACCCTATCCCTCTTGAGAAAATCCATTTTCAAGCCTTTACAAGTGATTAAAACACTCTCACATCGGAAAACCCTTACCCTTAAAGAGAAAACACATGTATTATTAAATCTCTAATCGAAACTGAACTTAAATACCCCAATTTGTATTAATCTGCAAAACCCGTCGTCGGACCAAATGGGACTTTCGATTGGACCGAATTAAACCGACTTACACTTTTCGGTCAAATAAAAAATGTGCAAATCTTCATAGCGTGCAAACTAAAAATCCACCCCTAATTTGGTTGGACCAATGGGATACTGGTCGAACTGAAACAAAGCTTCTCTGCACTAGCTGATTGGTAGAATCTAAGGCATTCTGCACAACAATGCACTTGTCTTGTTTGCTAATCGCAAGGCGCATGTCCGTGCGCATGTAACAATGTGGCACACGGTGCTTAAGTAAGCTAAGTGTACTATGTAAACACTCCGTGGAGCCCACAGTGATTTATGTATTTTATCCGCTGTGTCCTTCCATTTTATCATATAATTTTAAGGCTTAAGCCTAAAAAATGAAGCATATCCAAAGCTCAGGTGGACCACACCATAGGAAACGGTGTGAATTTAACATCTACCATTGAAAAATTATTGGGGGCCTAAGAAGTTTTAGATAAAACTAATATTTGAGTTTTCCCTTCATCTGTGTCCGTGCCAACTTCTAAATAGGTTAGATGATAAATAAACATCATTATGGGTCCTAGGAAAGTTGCAATGGTTTTTCTGTGATGTGGCCCACTTAAGCATTAGATATGCTTTAATTTTGAGCTCAACTCTTAAAACGATGTGGAAAAATGGATGGACGGTGTGGATATACATTGCATACAAACATTCACGGTGGGCTCAACAAAGTTTACTCAGTAAGCAATCGGATGAGCTCAAATCCGATTTCCTTATTAGGAGACATTTATTGCCTGGCGCTTGTCACCGGAAATATTCCTGAAGCAAGACAAGAGCTGCCTGCGTACTTGAGTAATCCGTGGGCCACAAGTGACTTATGCGTCTTATCTGCAGTTAATCAGTTGCACAATTGAAGTACAAAACTTAAGTGAACCACACCACAGGAAATAATGAAAAAAAAAAAAAAAAAAAAAAAAAACCTCTACATATGAAACCTGTTAATAGGCTACACAAATATGGATGAAGTAAAAACACAAATATCATCTTAATTCAAAACTTTTATGGCCCCGAGAAGTTTTCATCTGTAAGTGATTAATTCTCACTGTTTCTTATGATGTGGTTCACTTAAGCTTTGGATTTGCTTCAATTTTAAGCTCATGCTCCAAAATGAGCTGGACAAAATGGGCATAAAGCGTGAATAAGATACACATATGACAGTGGGCCTCACAGAATTTTCTCAGCACAGTACTATAGCATTACTCAGTCCACAATCTGGCCACATGCACAGGCTTTGTGGGGCCGGCCCACTGTGATACACGTGTCCATGCGTGCAGTTCATCAGTTTTGTCCATCTCATTTAAGGGGTAAGCCCAAAAATAAGCAAATCCAAAGTTCATGTGGACCTAACTACAGGAAACGGTTGAGATTGGACACCCCAATTTAAAAAAAAAAAGGGCCAGAGAAGTTTCGGATCAAGCAGATATATATATATATATATATATATATATATATATATATATATATATATATATATATATATATATATATATATGTTTTTCATTTATCTACGTGTATTTGACCTTATGAGTAAGTTGATGGCAAACAAACATTATGGTGATCCCTAAGAAGGTTTCAACGG